>OY987309.1:83124-683124 GCA_963920635.1 Pseudeuparius sepicola | reverse complement strand
AGTCTATTCGACCTCCTTTTGGATTCCGTTAGAGTCATTCGTAAGACGAAAATTCTATGTTGGTTGTTCTACCTGGCGCTGGTCCAAGACTTGGCAAAAAAAATGTTTCTCCACTTTCGATCTTCTTGTTTATTTCTGCGATACGTTGGGGGTAAATTCTTCAGTAAATCTACGTGGTAACAAAGTACGGAACTCCAAAAATTCTACTAACACTTTCTCTCCAAACCTTGTATGGATTTTACTAAAAGATGATATTCTATACTTTTCTCCAATTTCCATATCTCGCACACTTACGAACTTCTTCACTAATAAATTCTTGTTTAAATAACTTAGGAATGAGTTCATGTTTTTAATAAGTATAGTGTTCAACAATAGTGGAATACTAATAAATTTCAGAAACACCGTCACTGAATTTATAGTACCGCAAATAGGTGGGGGGAAGAACAGTTATACAACATTTAAACTGGTGTAAGGTTTTCATATGCGTTTACATTTCCGAGAGATATATACCACGGTATAGATCAACTTAGAAATGTCTGACGAAGTTTCTGACGTGAGTGACAACATTATCAACGTTTGTGAAAAAGGGTTTAGACTTTTTCGAAGAAATACAAATCAACGAACTATAGAGTATTGGAAAAAGATAATAAACGCAAACATTAAGTTAATTCGTAGGGCATTAAAGAAGAAAATTTACAATCATGGTACCTTAATAAAATTGGAGACAAATTTAGGACATCTAATTAGGTTCAGAACTTATTTGAAAGCATATAGACACGAGGGGGCAGGTAAAGGTAGGATAGAAAATAGAAATGACCGGGTAAAATGGGAGGATACAAAATCGGTGTTTCAAAGTCGCATTCGCTCAGCCATTATAGTAAACTTAAAACACAAAGATATCCTACAATTTTTTAATGATGCTTTTTTCTTATTCAAAAACCGTATCAGCAGAATCCTAAAAACTCTTAGAATTATTAAAGTTAACACAGTGTTTTGTGAATTTATTAAAAAAATAGGAGAAGATGAAGTGTTAGAAAATAAATATTTTAATACGAAAAACGAAATAATTGATCAAAGTACAGAGCTTAAAAAATGGTTTCAAAACTGTGTTATAGATAAAATCTTAAACAAACTAGAATCTTTTCAGGAAAGAGATTCCGGTTGGGCTTTACATAAAATTTTGAGCTTGGAAATCAATATCAACAAAATTGAAGTAGGAAACGGCGGTAAGTCTTATATTAAGCTTCCGGAATCCATAGCAGCTAAGCGAGCGTGCGTAAATGTTAAAAATAATGATGATCTTTGTTTCTTATGGGCTGTAGTTTCCGCTCTATACACCCCTCATGGAAAAAAGGTACCGTCCCGCATTTCTTCATATCCACACCCTTCGACGGTATTAAATTTAAGGGGCTTGAAATTTCCCTTAACTTTAAATCAAATTCCAAAATTTGAAAAATTAAATAATATATCTGTAAATGTGTACATATTAGATCTACTAAAACACGATCAGTCTGCAACGTTTATTACTTCACCTGGGCGAATTACAAAAAGTAAAATGCAAAAACATGTAAATCTCCTTTTAATTCAAGATAAATATTTTCCAAAAATTAATGATCATGAAGCTGTTCCTATCGATGAGTCAATAGTAGACATTCACTACCATTATTGTTGGATTAAAGATTTATCTAGGTTGATTTCAAGGCAAACAAATAAACATAAAGGTAAAATGTTTATATGTGACAGGTGTCTTAATTATTATTCTTCTCAAGAAAAGCTCGACGAACATGTAAGCTACTGTCAAGATATAAATAATTGTAAAATATCCTTCCCTAAAGATAAATATATCGAGTCCAAAAATTATGTTCATAGAGAAAAAGTACCCTTTGTTATTTTAGCGGATTTTGAATCCATTCTAAAACCCTACAATGACCCACAAATAATGACTAAAACAGCTATGTAGTTACGATAACACATTATCTTTGTACAAAAGTTACCGCGGAGCTGATTGTATGACTTGGTTTGCAGATCAGCTAGATGAAATTGCAAATTTAGTTTCATCGAAATTAAAAAACATCGAACCGATGAAAGAAGCTGTCAATCTAAAAGACTCAACACCGACATGTCATATTTGTGAAAGAGAATTTAACCCTAATGATATAATTGTACGTGATCATTGTCATCTAACATCTCATTTCAGAGGTTATGCGCACCAATCATGTAATTTAAATTATAGAAATTCATTTGTAGTACCGATTGTATTTCATAATCTCAGTGGATACGACAGTCATTTTATTATTAGAGATCTATCTAAAAGACACAACGCAACTTTGCTTCCAATTAATAAGGAAAAATACATTAGTTTTACTATTTTTAATAATAACACAAACGTCAAATTTCGATTCATTGACTCGTTTAGATTCTTAGGTTTCTCCCTAGACACCCTAGCCTCGTCTCTCAATAGTGAAGACTTTGTTAATACTCGTAAAGAATTTTGTGGTATATCTCAAGATAGATTTAAACTGCTAACCAAGAAAGGTGTATTTTGCTATGATTACATCGATAACTTAGATAAATTGACTGAAAATTCTTTACCTTCCATAGAACAGTTTTATAATAAATTAAATGATATTGGGATCGATGAAGATGCTTATAGACATGCTCAATTAGTTTGGGACACATTTGAAATACAAAATTTAGGTGAATACTCAGACTTGTACCTAAAGACTGACATTATGTTACTTACAGATATTTTTGAAAATGTCAGAAATACCTGTCTAAAAAATTATGGTTTAGATCCAGCTTGGTACTATACTCTCCCAGGTTTTACCTGGGATTGCATGCTTAAATGTACAGGTTGTAAGTTAGAAACCTTTCAAGATATCGATATTTTAATGTTTTTCGAAAAGGGTATACGGGGTGGTATAAGTCAGTGCTGCAATCGATTTTCACAAGCGAATAATAAATATATGAATAACTATGATCCTAGTGAACCTTCCAAGTACTTATTATACCTAGATGTTAACAACTTGTACGGTTGGGCGATGTGTGAACACCTTCCTTACGGTGGGTTTCAATGGGTAGATACAACTATTGACGTTACCACTATTCCAGATGATGCACGTGAGGGATATATTTTAGACTACCCTGAATACTTACATGATTTGCATAGAGATTTACCTTTTTGTGCCGAACATGGTGTACCTCCAAATTCAAAATTATCTAAACTTATGACAACCCTATATCCGAAAGAAAAATATGTCATACATTATAGAGCACTTAAACAAGCTCTGCGAAATGGTTTAGTCTTAAATAAAATTTATAGGGTTTTGAAATTTGAACAGGCTGCATGGTTAGCACCTTATATTAAATTTAATACACAGTTAAGAGCAAAGGCAACATTTGATTTTGAAAAAACTATAATTAAACTGATGAATAACGCAGTTTACGGAAAGACTATGGAAAATATTCGAAAGCATAGAATCGTTAAATTAGTTAGGAAATGGAATGGGAGATACGGAGCAAAGAATCTAATTGCTAGCCCAGTTTTTAAAAGCAGATTAATATTTGATGAAGACTTAGTAGCTATTGAACTAAATAAAACTGAAATAGTATTTAATAAGCCTTTGTATATAGGTATGGCAATTCTCGATATTTCTAAAACTTGTGTATACGAATTTCATTATGATTATATGCTTCCAAAATTTTCATCGGAAAGTTGTAAACTACTTTATACAGATACGGATAGTTTGATTTACGAAGTAAAATGTAACGATGTCTATGGTGAGACTATCAAAAGTGATTTACATCGTTTTGATACCAGCGACTACCCAATTGACAATAGATATAATATTCCACTAACAAATAAGAAAGTGCCAGGCTTGATGAAAGATGAACTTAATGGTACTGTTATGACTCATTTCGTTGGTCTCAGATCTAAAATGTATACGTATTTGATTGAGGGGGAGAAAAAATGTGTTAAAAAATCAAAAGGAATTAAACATAGTGTTATTAAAAATCATATAACATTTGATGATTATGTGAATTGTTTATTTAAGAAGAAGGAAAAGACTGCCACCCAATGCTCTATCCGTTCGTTTGCTCACAACGTGTTTAGCATAAAACAAACTAAGATTGCTCTCAGCCCTTTTGACGATAAACGATATTTGGTAAATAATGTTGTCACAATGTATTTATTTAGGTAAGAATAAATAAAAGTCATATTATCTTTAATATTGTTTTATTTCTTAAACCCTTCTTCTATACAAATCCGTTAAAACAAATTCTTTATCAAAAGAGAGAAGCTCGAATATACAATATGTTTCAATACTAAACGATAAGTTACATACAGACATTATAATATCTACAGGATCCATAACATAATTACATTTTCTTAGCAACTCATTAACTTGATCTAAAATATTATGATAATGTTCAAAATAGTTACATTTTAGCAATAAGTTGATCTTTAAACTAATACTCTCGTCAATGGTGAGTAGCTCCAATACTTCGTTTTCGGTGAAATAATGACAGTCATCATTCTTACAGAGTATAACCATCTTGAGGTTGTTAAAACCCAGCATTGTTCTCAATTCCAGGTTAGAGCCGAACTTCATTGATGACTGTGCAATATCAGGATTAAAGAGATATTGTTCTGCGAGTTTATTTAATTGTAGTATAAACTCATTCCATTCAAAGCGGTCCATAGAAATCATACCTTGTGTTAGTTCATGTACAATTTTGACTGCTGGTCGGAAGAAGCGTACGGGACTCAATAATTTTAAAGACTTCTGTCGTCCAGTTAGGAATATAACCCTTTTCAAAAATATGTTTAGCTTTACTAATTCTCACCATATCACCCACATTAAATTTTGGTTTGTTAAAAATCTTTGAGTGACTATAAACACTTTTAAGTAAATTACTTTCGGTACTCTTATTTACATCCTTAGGCTTCATATGTATAGTACGATGTCTCCTATTATTATATTCGTCGACTATTGAAAGTAACATATCAATCCATTTATATTTACCATTCAAACTAAAATATTTGAACATTTGCTCTTTCAGGGTGCGTATAACCCTCTCCACAATTGCAGCTTTTTTAATACTAAATGAACTATAATGATTTATATTAAATTGTTTCATGAGTTTCTTAAAATGCGTATTGTAAAATTCCTTTCCTAGGTCAGTTTGTAGATTTCGAGGTTGTCGTTTGTGAGATCTTTTCAGAATATTTGTAAAAGCTTTCGTAACCTCTTCCCCAGACTTTGATTTCAGCGGTTCGCACCAAACGTATTTTGAAAAACAATCAATTACTACCAATATGAATTTAAAATTTTTATTAACTGTCGCATACTGATCCATTTGCGCAAGATCAGCTTGCCAGAGATCGTCTAATCCTTTGATAATAGTTCGCCGGCGAGAATAATTTTTTCTAGCCGGTGTATGTAGTTCCTTAACCAACTGAATTTTTTCTTTGCTGTGCTGTGTTTTCATTATTATACTTGTAAAATGGTTTTAGATTATCAATTTTATTCGATAGTTCCACTATCTTTTTATCTTTCTCTTCGATACACAATTGTAGTCTATTTACTTCACTATGCAATTCTTCCTTGAAATTTTTGATGAGTGTATTTTCATGTACCGTAGCAGTAGTTATTTTATGTAACTGTCTGTGAATATAATCGAAAATTTTGGTTCTTATTTCATTAACAGTTTGATCAACATATCGCTTGTTTGTTGCGTCACTATTTTCGTTTGGAGTTTGAAGATTACTAATCTTCAAATTCTTTACATCTATATTACCATTCGGAGTAAACTCGAAAATAGTGTTACTTGTATGGATCGATGAAGATAAATGTGATGAATAAATTTTAGAATTAGAATATTGTCCAAACTTATTGACACTCATAGTGGATATGATGATAATTTTGGCTCGCCCTTATATTTATATTAGCGAATAATGTTAGCTTCTGTTAACTCATTGATAATAGCAACAATTTCATTATCGTGAGAGGTGTTTCCAGCTTGTTTAGAGGCTACGAGGAGCCTTAATCTATCTATCAACTCATTTACATCATCCCAATAAACGAATTCTATAGGCTTTTTATTGTAGGTAAGGTTCATGCCGGTACCACATGCCGTCGATTGTGAACGTGTTTTAGGTTTAGGTATTTCAGTTTCTTGTTCACCTCTAACTAGAGGCTTGATAATATCACTATATTTAAATCGATTTGAACCTTTTAATTTACCCGCTGAGTTGAGGTGGACACTAGTTAAAGTTAAAATCTTTTTATAATTTTTTCTGTCTTCAAGGTTGCACTGTGGATCATCATAAAAAATTAAATTGTAAAGTCCTTCTGTACCCGGAAACCGATACAACCCATCAACGAGTATGTCTCCTGTAGGCTTATCAAAGTCAATAAATGTTCTTCTCAATATCCATTTTGATTTAGAAGCATCGTAAACAGGTCCGTATACCTTATCAATTTTAGATGACTTGTCCCCATGTTCACGGATATATGGTCTTAGTATTTCCGGATAAGATTCTAGGTATTCGTCTATAACATCCTGAGGGTAGTTCGACATATCATTATCATCATCTTCTTCAAAAACGTTTCCCGGATTGGGTTCATTAGAATTTTCCCAATGACTCTTGGGTAGTGTAAACGATCCCTGTAATTTATTAATGCCCAACTTCAGCGCATCAAGCTTTTTGTTGATTTTATCTTCAATTCCATCTTGTATTAATTTTGTTTGTTTATCTAAATCAATATTATCATCCTCATCTTCTTCTTCTTTAGGTTCTAGTTTTATATCATTTTCATTCTTGGATTTTATCATTTTTTCTAAAGATTTTGTTACTGGCTTAAAAACTTTCTCGAACGACTCATCTTCTTCAAGTCTCCCTAATTTTAACGCAGTATATTTTTTTCTAATCGAGCGTGTGAGTTCTCTAATTTTCTTCGCGCGTTGCGCATTTGCAATTTGATCTTGCGATGTTAGCGGCATCTTTCCAAATTAACTTATGACACTAACTTACAGCTTTATATACTTATCGAAACCACTTCTATACCGTCCGGTATTCAACCCAAAATCCTTAACGATTACTAATGTTCCGTAAGAATCACTCCAACATCGATGACACAAATCCTTAAATTGTTCATAAGTTAAATCTGGAGTTACATGCTCGTCATATACATGCCTTAAATTGATATCATCTTGCTTAAAAAGCACAATCATGTTGCAGTTATCTCGTATCAACTGTTTAGGTATCTTTGAATAGGTTTGACAAAGATATGTTACATCAATACTTTTGTGACGACCCATTGAATAGAATTCTCGTATTTTATCTTGCTTGTCGCAAGCTACATCGTCAAAAATAAAAACAGAATTTTCCAGAGCCTCCGATGGATCAATAACATCATCGTTAGCTTTGAATGGAAAATATTTAATTTTATCATCAACCTTTTCAAAGACATTTTGTAATAGTTGATATTTTGGTTGGAATAGCGATTTACTGTATACATATATATTCTCAAATTTATGACCATTTTCACTGAATATAAGACTGAGAAGGGCATTGGTTTTACCACAGTTACTCGGTCCACAAAAAATTGCTCTAATAGAATTTGGAAGTAGTTCACCATGTTTAGATTTTTGGTGATGTCCTGCATCTGCAATATCCAAATTTTCAATGGGTAAAGTCCTTTGCTGTTGTTGAAATCGCATTTTAATGATGTTTGAAGTCACTGTATACATACGTACCTATTTATACTATCTTTTTATGGTGGGGGTTTAACTTACCGCTCTTTAATAATCAAACTGTGAAGTTCATACTTACGTAAGCAAATATTATACTAACTAGTGGGGGCAAGATTGGAGGGAGCAGCCGCATAGATCTATATATACGGTAGACAAATTTAATACAATAGTAAAGTAATAATGGATTTCATTAAAATTGAAGTAGATGCATACGTTGCTTCTCAAAAAGTGTACAACCGTTCCTGTAGTGGTGAAAAATTAATATATTTGCTTGGTAAACCAGATTTTATAATACCGAATGAAAGCTTCACAGAAGTTGCTGAAGGAGCATGTAGTGTTGCGGAGTGTTGCCTAATGTTGGAAAAGAAGCGAAAAATTGATAATTATATTAAGATCATAATCAACATTTGTGATCAAGAAAATATTGAAGAAATGAATTTTACCACAGTCGAAAAGCTTATGAAGGATCATTGCCTGGAAGATAGCATTGCATATAAAGTACACGTTTTTAGCTTAATATCAAATTTTAATCTATACTATTTGGAGGACTCTTATCCAGTGAAAAACATAATAAAAAACTACAAGGGATTGGAAGATTGCTGTGATGCTTTTATATGTCAAGCTGCCTACTTAGCGAAACATAAAAATTTAAAAATATTTGTTGAAGCTTTAACTGCTATGAAATTGTCATATAAGTTTCAACCATCTAAAAACAAAAATCATTTAAGAATCTTGAATTGGTTGGAAGAAAACGTAAGAAAATATAAGGCAAACACAAAAGCTCTTTTAGGATGGGATTGTGGACCAGACTCCGGTCACTAGCCATCTACCAAAGTGAAGGATTATAAGAAGACAATTTTGTTCTTATCAACTCTCACAGATAAATAAACATTATTAACGTAAATATATTGTTTTATTTTCAACATTCACTTTTCTGAAGTTTCGTTGACTTTTCGTCAACGTTTCGTTGACGTTCCGTCGACGTTCCGTCGACGTTCGTTAACGTTTCGTTAACGTTTCGTCGACGTCCGTCAACGTTTCGTCGACGTTTCGTTGACGTTTCGTCGACGTTCGTCGACGTTTCGTTGACGTTTCGTTAACGTTTCGTCGACGTCCGTCAACGTTTCGTCGACGTTTCGTTGACGTTTCGTCGACGTTCGTCGACGTTTCGTTGACGTTTCGTTAACGTTTCCTCGACGTTTCGTCGACGTCCGTCAACGTTTCGTCGACGTTCGTCGACGTTTCGTTGACGTTTCGTCGACGTTCGTCGACGTTTCGTCCACGTTTCGTCGACGTTTCGTTGACGTTTCGTTGACGCCTTCGTTAACGTTTCATCGACGCTAGTAACAGATTTAGGTTTAATAAATAAAAAAATATTTCCACCTAAATATTTTTATTTTCTACAATCTCAAACTGATTTGCCGGGTGAAGTTTTCCAGTGTTGAGTTGTCCCTTAAACACGAGGGAATATCTTTCAGATGAGAAATCCTCCAAGTGTGGCTTGAATGCTACCGTGACTCTCTGCGGTAGGAATACAACATTCTCCTTCAATTCCAGTATTTTGTCTTCACCAGCTTGCCTGAATATATTTTCAATAGCAAATCTTGCGGTAATTCCGCCAACTTGATGCTGGATTTCCGATTGAGGCACGTCAACTTGTTGATTGCTTGTAGATCCATGTGGTCTGCTTTCAAACTAAACTGAGTTCTCCAGCTAGAACGGACCACCTTATATCCTAACCTAGTGGTAGAGAGGGGGTGCTGAACATGTCATAACAATTCTTAATAACCTATCGAGGTCAAGTCCCGTCCGGGGTCACGCCAGGTCAAAATGCAAGTCCTCACCTGTCGGAAATAAACATCTGCCACGTAGCGGCCGAGGCCGTGACGTCACTGTCTTGATGCCCGCTTTGCTTAACTACTCACGACGTTACAAAAGCGGCAAAGGGTTAAAAAATGCAGGAATGTTAAACACGTCAATTTGACAGTCTTCCCTAACTTTTTTCGGAACCGAATAATTTTTAAAATGTAGACAAGAGATAGGGCAATAACCCTGAGAGGGTTTAGAGGTGGCACAAAATTAGCTAAGGGTTGCAAATATTAAAAACTATGAACAAATCGGAGCCTAGCGTTAAATTCATGTCAATATGACAGTCTTCCCCAACATTTTCGGAATAGAACAATTTTTAAAAAGTAGAAAAGATATAGGGCAACAACCCTGAGGAGGTTTAAAGGTGGCACACCATTAGCTAAGGGTTGAAAATATTAAAAAATATGAAAAAATCGGAGCCTCGCGTTAAATTCACGTCAATATGACAGTCTTCCCCAACTTTTTTCGGAATCGAATAATTTTTGAAAAGTAGACAAGAGATGGGGCAACAGCTCTGAAGGGGTTTAAAGGTGGCACATCATTGGCTAAATTTTGAAAATATGAAAAACTAAAACTATGAACGCGCTGCTCCGATTTAAAGTGCATTTAAATTAAAGCTTGTTTTTAAAACAATTTTTTTCTATAAATTAATTTAATATTTTTTCAGTTCAAGAAAATTAATCCGCCATCTGGAGCTGTGGCCATATTGAATTTAGTGTGATATCACTAACTTCACCGATTTCTAGACTCTTCAAGCCCTTTCATTTAATACCCATTAAATTAAGGGGGTTGAAAATCAAATGTAATCTTCGATCTTGGAGCGGCGGCCATATTGAATTTAGTGTGGTGTCACTAACTTTACCATTTTCTACTATTTGATTACCATTTTAAGAGGGGTTGACAAAAATTACATCATCTGCCATCTTGGAGCGGTGGCCATTTTGAACGTATTACAATATTGAATATATTGTATTGTCACCAGAATTAAAGGTGTATGCAAAATTGCAGCTCAATCGGATGTGGTTCCAATTATTCAGCTTGCAAGATTTGAACTAAACAAATAAACTAACATACCTACAATTCAAGTTAAATAAAAGCTTGTAAAAATCCTATGAAAAAGAATAAATTTTAGGAATTTATTAAGTAAACAGTAACTATGAACTGTCAAAATTGATAAATTTTGGCAATCTAGATATTAGCCGATTATTGCGTGAGCTGGTTTTATATTAGTTGTAAATTATGTTGCATTTCTATTGATTAAAAACTTGTGTCGTAAAGAAAAATTTTTGTCATAATGTGTCTTTCTTCGTTTTGCATCACATTTCGATGCAAAACTCAAAATTTCGAGTTTGAACTGTCGTGTACCTAAATTTCTCTGACAACGCCGCAACGCCAGATATACACATGTGCGATGTGCGACTGTCGCGCGATATTTTGGAGTTTGCGACGTTCAGTTTCTTGGCGATTATCGCCGTGGATGTTTGAAAATATTTAGGAAAAAAGTGACTAAAACCGGCGAGCAAGAATTTTGAAGGAATTAGCTATTTCCTGTAAGCGTAACTTGGAAAATGGCGGCCCAGGTGATTACGAAGTTCGCGCAGCTTGACGCTCATTCTCCCCACCTCCATATCTCTCGGTCGGACGTCTCTTGGCCCCTAATGATTAAATGATTTTTGGTTATGACGATACCTATAAAAGGAAAGGTGTACAAGGATAGTACAAATTTTAATGACGAAAATATTGTCACAAAGTGACTAGAGAGCTACCTATGTTTGAATAATTAATATAAATATTTGTACAACTGGAGGCGGACGACCCCAATTACCGAAATTTTTAGAAAAACATACCAGTATAACGTTCTTTTTTTTACTTCGGAATTACACTTTTTACAAAATTACTTTTTCTTTGCAGTCGGCCTGATTTTTGAAGATGAAATATTTGACAAACGGAAATTTATACTATTTAGTGTATTTCCCGTTCTGATTTCCCTTTCTAGATGCGGGGGCTTCCTTATAGCCTCTTTTATTAAGACAAGGAAAAACAGAACCTTGGCGGAACGGAATGCTCAGGCGCCAGTTTTTAGAGCGGTATGCTCCGCTTTTACCCAGGATAGCTTTCGTCAGAGAAAATAATTCCAGAGTGCAAATGTGGTGTGTTTGAGGGATAGGAGCAAAATTAAACAATATTTCAAGACAGCGTATATTGATTAAACAAAGTAGGTAATAAATTCTTAAATAAACAATACAAAAATAAGTCCGGCCAGTCGCGATCGGGGGGGGGCACGGGAGTTCTGTAAATAAAAGAAACAACGCGACTTTAGTATTAATCTAGGGTTACTAGACGTGGCTTGCTTGCGGTACTTAAAATGCCCTAACGGTTAACGTAAGCAACGAAAAAGCTAGAGGCAAGCTCAAAATATTCGGTTCGGATTCTAGGTTACGGTTAAGCAACGGATTCGACGGCTAGCAAAGTTCGGATAACTAAGGGCCGCGGTAGGCCGTAGGTTGGGGCAAAGTTCACACTTTTCCCCCTGGTAGCGAATATTCGAAGAGTGAAATTGCTAGCACGTTCCTCGGTTGTCTAACCTGAACTAAATTATTGATAAATGCGTAATTAGCTAAAGGGCCGCGGTAGACGGGCGGTTGGGGCAAAGTTCACACTTTTCCCCCTGGTAGAGACTATTCGAAGAGCGCAAATTACTAACCTGGTAGCGGGCAAAAGACGAAAGACCAAAAGACCAAAAGACGGGCTCCGTGGCGGCCGCCGGCCGTCTTATAGCCGGCTCCCACGTGACCCAGCGGTGGGGCGACGGCGGCTCATTGCTCGGCGTCGCCGACGGGAGTTCGCAAGCGCTCCCCTCCCCATCGGTCTCGCTGCGGCGGCTGACGGCCGGGCCGGGCCTAAGGGATGAACCACCCCTGGCGCGTCCTCAGCGGCGGCTCCATTGGATCGGCGATGTCCTAAATACCTGGTTTCCCAAAAAGAACGGCGATTCTAGCCCCAGTTTAAGCACCCCTTTCGGATCTACCCCTATTCGGCGTTCCTACCCCTCTCAGATAACCCACATATATTTGATAAATTAATTTAGCCGGAAACACCCCCACAATTAATTGTGTTAATTGCAAATGACTCGGAATAAAGAACGCGGCCCTCCGCGGCAAAATTAAAAATAAATAATTATCGGCCTGGATATAAAACTACGGCGGCCGGACGCTAGATATAGCGTGGCGAAAGAATCAAACCAGTGTGAAATAAAACTAAAAGCCTGGAAACTTAGTAACTTCGTTACACACCCCTCCTTCTTCCTCAAAAAAAATTAAAATTTCATTTGGATTTTTTTTTATTTCGGACGCCCTGTACCAGGCAGTAAGCGTGTGTCGGGCGCATCGGTTAGCGGGCGCAAACGGAATATCGTTTCTCATAGCCTGGGTACTTCAAACGACTGCGATCGCGGTGCGTCCAGTCACGGAGTTTTTGAAACCGGCGGCGGCGGACCGGGTACCTACGCCAGGCGGTTAAGCTTCGGGAGCTCGGTTGGTCGCCATTAAACGGATTTGTGATTCGAAATCTACCCTACAACAGACGTAGTAAGCTCGGGGTCTGTGACAGGTTTTAAATCTTTGATATGCACGCGGCGGAGCATTTTTCCTGTCTCGGATTTTAGATCAAATACTACAGGAAAATGTACTCGGACCACGGTATACGGACCCGAATATTTTGGAGCGAGCTTTGCCGCAAAACCTTTCGCAGCATCGGACAAATGATGCTCTCGCTTCATTACGCGGTCTTGTAAGAAACATCGCCATTCACGTCGGCGCAAATTATAATTACGACTCTGTTGTGTGAATGACCGACCCAAATTCACGCGTACAAGTTCAAAAGTCTCCCTAAGTTTGACCAGGCGGTTAGTTTGATATTCTACATTTTCTACAGGGTCATCCACGGGTTTGCCGGATCGGTACAATGCGCCAGGTACGTCAAATTCGCGCCCAAAATTTAGAAAAGCAGGACTAAAACCTGTGGAATCGTGACGTGCGGTATTGATTGCAAATAGTAACTCGGAGAGGTGTGCGTCCCATTTCTTTTGATCGTCGCGACAAAATTGCGCAATCATGGTTTTCAAAGTTTGGTTGGTGCGTTCTACGGGGTTGGTTTGCGGAGTGTACGGCGGAGTAAGTCTATGTTGAATATTCATCTCGGTAAGAAAATCATTAAACAAATGACCGGTATATTGGGTTCCATTATCGGTAATAGCTATTTTCGGACACCCGAAGCGAGTAATTATTTCTTCGTAAAAAGCTTGGGTAACGGCCTTAGCCGTAGCTTTTCGGATTGCGCGGGCGGCTACCCATTTTGTGAACCTATCCTGGAAAACTACGAGGTACGAATTACCTTTACTGGAGCGTGGTAACGGTCCTACTAAATCGGTACTGATTATTTCCCACGGATCTTGATTACGCGAGGGATGCATTTTACCAGCGGGTTTTTGTGATTCAACTTTATACTGTTGACAACATGTACAACGGCGAACGTAGGTAGCTACGTCCCGCAGCATCCCTGGCCAATAATAACGCGCGGCTACTCTCGCGGTAGTTTTCGAGATTCCGAGATGTCCCGCGGTCGGAAGATCGTGGCATTCCCTGAGTACTCGCGGCCGGGATTCGGTTGGTACGCATAACTTCCACGGCTCTGAAAGTTCGGGTTCGGTCGGGGCGGAAAGATCCCAAATGTGACGATACAAACGACCCTGTTTGGAGCAATAGTCCGGGTGTTTTTCCGGATCGCGCCCTACTTCCGCTTGTTTACGGATATACCACCTACACGTAGGGGTATCAATGAAAAGTACTACTTCGGAATTGTCATCGGAGGGCGGAGTTTCGACGGGTGCGCGTGACAAAGCGTCTGCTACTCGGTTAAGCACGCCCCGGCGATATTTTATATCGAAATCATATTGTTGTAAAAATACAACCCAACGCGCTAGACGTCCGGACGGATTTTTGAGTGATCGGAGCCACCCTAGAGACTGGTGATCGGTCACTACGGTGAATTTATATCCCTCTAAATAAGGACGCATCTTCTCGATGCCCCAAACGATGGCTAAAGCTTCTTTCTCGGTTGTGCTATAATTTTTCTCGGTTCCGGTTAGCGAACGGCTAGCATAGGCAACCACGCAATCTTTCCCGTGCGCGTTCTGAGTCAAAGCAACGCCCAAACCCGCGTCCGAGGCGTCTGTTTGCAAAACAAACGGTTTTGAAAAGTCTGGACACGCCAAGACAGGTGCATTGGTCAGGCGTTCTTTCAATTCGCGGAAAGCGGCCTCTTGTGAGTCGGTCCATTTCCATTTTTGCTGTTTTTTAAGTAACTGATTAAGCGGTGCGGCGATTTGCGAGAAATTCGGTACAAAGCGGCGGTACCAGGAAGCGATTCCTAGAAAACGACGCAAACTGCGGACGGTTGTCGGTGCCGGAAGTTCTAAAATCGCGGATACTTTTTCTGGATCGGTACGGATGCCCCCTGACGTAACTACGTGCCCTAAATATTGTAATGATTGACAACCAAAACGACATTTGTTGGGATTGAGTTTCAAATTAGCGGCGCGAAGACAGCGGAAGACTTCGCGTAAAAGTTGTAGGTGGTGTTCGAAACTTTCACCGAGCACGATTATGTCATCTAGGTAGGCAAAACAATACGGCTCTAAATCGGGAGTTATGATTGAGTCCATAAGCCGCTGAAAAGTCGCGGGCGCGGAGTGTAAGCCGAATGGCATAACGCGAAACTGATATAACCCGCGGGAGGGTACCGTAAATGCAGTAATTGGCTTACTTTTGGGCGTTAATGGCACCTGCCAATATCCGTGCTTGAGATCTATGGTCGAGATGTATTTGGCCCGGCGTAATTTATCTAAAATAGCTTGTATGAATGGCAGAGGGTATGCATCTTTGCGCGTAACGTCATTTACTTTTTGAAAATCGATGCAAAAGCGATATTTCCCGTCCCTCTTTTTAGCTAAAACGACGGGTGAACTCCACGGACTGGTAGACGGTTCTATTACGCCATCGGCGAGCATTTTATCAACTTCTTGGTTGCATGTACGGATTACGTGGGCGGTAGCGTTGTTTAATCGGTTCGGGATTTAATAAATGAATTTCATGCGATACCAGAGGCGTGGTACCTCTCACATGTTCAAATAGCGGTAGTTCGGCGTCTTAAAATTCCCTAAGTTTTTCGGCGTTTCGGTTAGATAAGATCAGAGGCGGTAGACGGTCTGGGCGGTCGGATATCTCGGATACGGCGGTACTCACGGCGGTTTCCGCGGGTTTCGGACCAGAAAATCCTGCGAGCCTGGATACGTCACTTGTGGCGGCTTCCACAGGCTCCGGAGACATATCGGTTCTCGCAGAAATCTCTCGGCAGATTTCGCGGTCGCGGTTGGAAACTTCTAAAAGTTCGGATGCGCTCCCCGCGGCGGTTTCCACGGATCTTCGCCACTTGTCGCCCCCTGTAGAAATTTCCCGGTTTCGGTTTGTCCCGCTGGTGGAAGGCTCCGCGAGGTCGACTATTAAATTTACGGCGGTATCCGCGGAATCAGTAAACCCCTCGTTCCTCGCAGAAACTTGTGGACATTGGTCGGTTTCGAGGTGGCAAACCTCTACGAGATCGAGTCTGCTACCCGCAGCGGCGTCTGCGGGTCGCTGCAGCATTTCATCCCTCGCAGAAATTTTTCCGGTGCCCAAATCTAGTACGAAACGTAATGGACGCATTACATTCATCCCTATCACGAGCTCAGAGGCCAACTGTGGTAGGTACGTGAGTTTTACAGTTATCTTTTGCCGTCCTATTTCTAGCGGCACGGCATAAGATTCGATTACGGCAATCGTTTGTCCGTCGGCTAAGCGGGCGAAACCCATACAGGGCACTTCGCTACGGACTCCCTGATTTCTAATAGCACGACGGATACGTTCCCCTATATAAGAACCTGCGGCGCCGATATCTAAAAGTGCGCTATAGCAATCATTGAAAATTCGGGCGGTGGTGTGCGGTCGCGTTTCCGCCGGAAAACAGCCAAGGTCGGCAAACGGGGCGGTAATTAGCGGTGGCTCCTGCCTTGTCCCCGGTCGGAGGCAGTGCCCTGTCCGTTTCCCGGAATACCACAGGGGCAGTCCCGAGACATGATTCCGGACTTGCCACAACGCGAGCAAAATAATTTCGTGATGCCCGTGCATTCCCTCCGTGTATGACCTTGGCCACCGCACCTCCAGCAGGTGTCAGCCAGGCGCGAAGTATTCGCCGGCGCCGAGACGACGTAAGCCGGCCCGTGGGTAGGGGTCGACTGCGGCGGCGGGCGCGGCCGCGGCTCGAAATTGACCCGGTGCGCCGCCCGGGAAACGGGCCCGTTTGGCTGCGCGCAATTTCGGGGAGTACTTTCTGGTAACGGTGGCGCGGAGCTTCTGCCGTGATTTAATTCGGCTTGCAGAACTTCGAACTCTCGGGTAGCACGCGAAAAGGACGGTAAATCTGTGAAATCATCCCGACGGATATTTACGCGGTATTCTGGCAACAGGTTACGATAGAGCCAAGCAAGCTGTTGTGCAGGAGGAACACCTCCATGTCGGCGAATCAGCGTTTGCAAATCCGTAATATATTTAGCCACGGGCTCACCAGGGCGTTGTCGTCTTTTCCCGATTTCGGCTTCCAAATCGACTTGATAATTTACCGGAAAATAAAAAATCTCAAAAAAGTCATTTACAAATCCCTGCCAGGTCCGCCAACTCTCGCGGTTATTAAGGAACCACAATGCCCTTCCAGGAGTTCGGGCATGTGTGGTAACACACAGTCGGTACCGCGAAATTTACTAGCGACGGAATCGTAGTGCCAGTACAGGTTGTCGTAATCATAGTGGTACTGGGAATTGTACAAGAAATTGTATAAATCGGCGCACTAACTGTGGTAGTCGGTGCTAATAACTGCGGAAAAGTCCACGGTAAATTCATCGGTCGGGGAGTTGCTCGTCCTTCCCGGAAAAATTTTATTAACCGCTTGCGCCCTTCTTCTACCGTACCCTCTGCGGACAAGGAAAATTTTTCTAACTGGGCATCTAACTCAGCTCTCCTTAACTGGTAAATCCACCCCACACGGACATCCGGTTTTACCCCTGCCATCTCGGCCTCGGTGGTAACTGGTGCCTCGTTTTCGTCATTCATTTTAAAAAAACCTGATTCGGTTTGAAAAATACTCATCCGATTCCTATATGTCTGTGCCACCTTTTTTCTATTCCACGGAATTAATTGCTTTTGGTAATAACTCGCTCGCGTTCGGGCGCAGCGCGAGGCAAAAACGACGTGGCCAAAAAAACCCAGAGTTTTTTCCTGCCGGCGCGCCGTCCGGCGGGCGGCCGGGGATCTCTATTACGCGAAGCCAGCGTAGTTCCGATCTCCGGTGGTTTCTTTATATTATATCCACACCGCTACTAACTATCTACTCGCCACCTCTATACGCAAAGCAAAGCTACTTGTGGTTGTACGCAAAGCACACAATAAATTTACAAAGTATTATTCGGAAAGCAACTACTAAAATTCGGAAAACAACTACTAAAATTCGGAAAGCAACTGCTAAAATTCACGCTGGTCCCCCCTGGCCAAATAAGTTCGGTTTTGTTTTATTTTACTCCACCTCAAAACACCACGGTTCCTGCTCGGGTACGCCACTTTTTATAACGTGTCCCTGTGAGGGCGCTTGCGTGAAAGATAGCTATGGTCGAAAAAAAAATTACTTCCGGAGTGCAAATGTGGTGTGTTTGAGGGATAGGAGCAAAATTAAACAATATTTCAAGACAGCGTATATTGATTAAGCAAAGTAGGTAATAAATTCTTAAATAAACAATACAAAAATAAGTCCGGCCAGTCGCGATCGGGGGGGGGGGGGCACGGAAGTTCTGTAAATAAAAGAAACAAAGCGACTTTAGTATTAATCTAGGGTTACTAGACGTGGCTTGCTTGCGGTACTTTAAATGCCCTAACGGTTAACGTAAGCAACGGAAAAGCTAGAGGCAAGCTCAAAATATTCGGTTCGGATTCTAGGTTACGGTTAAGCAACGGATTCGACAGCTAGCACAGTTCGGATAACTAAGGGCCGCGGTAGGCCGTAGGTTGGGGCAAAGTTCACACTTTTCCCCCTGGTAGCGAATATTCGAAGAGTGAAATTGCTAGCAAGTTCCTCGGTTGTCTAACCTGAACTAAATTATTGATAAATGCGTAATTAGATAAAGGGCCGCGGTAGACGGGCGGTTGGGGCAAAGTTTACACTTTTCCCCCTGGTAGAGACTATTCGAAGAGCGCAAATTACTAACCTACGTGGCGGCCGCCGGCCGTCTTATAGCCGGCTCCCACGTGACCCAGCGGTGGGGCGACGGCGGCTCATTGCTCGGCGTCGCCGACGGGAATTCGCAAGCGCTCCCCTCCGCATCGGTCTCGCAGCGGCGGCTCCATTGGATCGGCGATGTCCTAAATACCCGGTTTCCCAAAAAGAACGGCGATTCTAGCCCCAGTTTAAGCACCCCTTTCGGATCTACCCCTATTCGGCGTTCCTACCCCTCTCAGATAACCCACATATATTTGATAAATTAATTTAGCCGGAAACACCCCCACAATTAATTGTGTTAATTGCAAATGACTCGGAATAAAGAAAGCGGCCCTCCGCGGCAAAATTAAAAATAAATAATTATCGGCCTGGATATAAAACTACGGCGGCCGGACGCTAGATATAGCGTGGCGAAAGAATCAAACCAGTGTGAAATAAAAATAAAAGCCTGGAAACTTAGTAACTTCGTTACACCAGGGACAATCGATAATGTAAATAGGAGAGGTAGCCGATGAGTCAAACTCAATCCAGATTCGGCGGGTATAAATTCGGCATCAGCCAAGAGCTGGGTATCAGTGCCATCAGCTCCTTAGTCGCCATTCGATCTTCGACTGCTCCCCTGTGGAAACCAAGGCATCCACCTTTGCGTCACTTTGGTCGAACAGGTGGAGTTCCCCTAGTTAGCTGCAAGGGCATCAGCGTTTTTGTCACTCTTGGGGCGCTGGGTAGTTGTTGGTTGAAGGTTCATCCTGAGAAGACCAGATTCGCGACCCGTGAGTCGTAGGTCCACTCGGTCGCTCCGCTTGGACACGCCAAGGCCACTAGGGCACTAAGCGCTCCGCTGGGGACCCCGGGTCTCATGTGGTTTATTTGCTTCGGCCTGAGGCCTCGGCAACTAAATTCCACATGAGTCATAAAAAGTTGAACTTCAGTGCCTTGGTACATAAATAACTATTATTAGAAATACGTTTAAGTTTAACTGAAAATACAATATAAGAAATCAGTATCACCAATTTAAGTTGGTCAAGAAAAAAGTCTAGTGGCTCCCATGTTGGATATTTTTTGCAATTTATTGCTTTAATACTAAATTTTAAATTTTGAAGGTACGATCAAATATTGGCACTTGTGTAAACTTAGTAATAAGTTTATAATTAAACGAGACCGTTCTAAGATTATTTTTCATATAGGGTATAGTCATGTAGTAACCAAAGTTAATAGGGTAAAAACAGGTTGAGAAGAAGAGAAAAAAAGAGGGGATAAATTAAATACTTACAGTTTATTCACAAATGGAGCGCCGCGGTAGACAGCAAAAAAGTTATCGGCACCACCGCCTCAACAAAAAACCTTCCCAAATCAAGTCTGTGCCAAAGGGACGCTCCGGCGCAGTCCTGTTCCTCCAATAATCAATATAATCCAGGGCAGGAGGCCACCGCAGAGGTAAAACGACTACAGGTTGGAAAGTAGTCTCGGGCCGCGTCCGTCGAAGGATACGATGTCAACTCAGTAATATTTAGGTCTAGAAAAACAAGGGAAAAATATATAAACACTTATATCATGTCGAATGAATTAATGAATTAGATTGAAATTATTTATGAACTTTTTGGATATTTTGCTAACAATTATATTTTTATTGTTTGTTATAGAATTCACTGACCTACAAAACGAACATCAACCTGTAAAACACAACCCACGTTAACACGGCCAATTTAAACCACAGCCCATGATCACGACTATGGTTATGAGATGGAAAATACTCAAGAGAGCAGGAGATGTGAAGTGAATTACAAAGAGACTGTAGCAGAATGTGGCTAATGAACAGTAAAGGCAGTGAAATAATTGTCAAGGTAATAAGGTTTAGAGCAACAAATTGAAGTTACAATGATACGTATTGTTACGAAAAATACAAACCAAAGTCCAAGCGCCGAATCCGATTCGGCGGGTATAAATTCGGCACCAGCCAAGAGCTGGGTATCAGTGGCATCAGCTCCTTAGTCTCCATTTGATCCTCGACTGCGCCCCTTTGGAAACCAAGGCATCCGCGTTTCCGTCACCTTGGTCGAAACAGGCGGAGATCCCTCAGTTAGCTGCAAGGGCATCGGCGTTTTCGTCACCCTTGGGGCGCTGAGTAGTTGGGGGTTGAAGGTGCGTCCTGAGAAGACCGGATCCGCGACCCGTGAGTCGTAGGTCCACTCGGTCGCGGTGTGCTCATCCTAGCTGCGACCCTAAGTCTCCTTGCATTTTGAACATTCTGGAAACCGCATTCTGAACATTCTGAAAACCGCAAAAATGAGAAAACTTGAAAATCAAAATGTGTATATGCTTTTTAGGTCATTGTATACATCAAAAAACATCTAATTGCTGTGCAATCCGAAATTTTACAAACAAAACATTACTATGCTACGTTTTTTTACACAGAACCTATACCCGTCGTGAATGACACGACAGGCGCATAAATCCGAAATGTTTGCGTTGGTGAGCGGAAACTGTATCCCAAGTAACATTTCAAGTTTTATTATGGTTTGCAAGGTAGCTATAAAACCAGTTTTCAAGGGTATCCCTTAAAGCTATTTTGCCTTCAGAACGTTCTGAAGGCAAAGATAAAACGGCCTTAAATCAAAAGTGGAGAACTTTATGAAGGTTCTAAGGGTAAAATGATAAAACTGCCATAAAACCTTTTTGCCTTATCTCCACCTTAGGTTCCAAGCCTTCAAGGTATCTATAAAACCGTTCGTAAAGCTGCTATAAAACCTTCATTAAACTGAGTAGTAAGGCTAAATGGTCTTGAATTGGCAGTGTAATTCCTTTTGGTTTTATAGTGGATTTGAGAAACCCTGGGAGCTAGGTAATTTGCTTTAAGCTTTCCACAAAGAAGATTTATTTGCCTTCTATGCATATTTCTGCGTGTCTTCAGGCATTACATATTTAAAGGCGTGTATTATTGGGAATGGCGTTCCAACTTGTGGTTCTAATAAGCGCGAAATACGCGTGATCCGTAACCCAAATACTCAAACGAAGAAAAGTTTTCTGATGCATTTGCACAAAATACGCACTCAAAATTAAAGCGCCCCAGAAATACATTAGATTTATACAATCTATATATACAGGGTTAACTATCACTTAGTACAAAAATTTTTATGGCAGATAAAGAAAAATTAGACTTGCTAAAATAAATTTTCAAAAATTTTCTAACATTTGTCTTAAGCCTAAAAAAATTTTTTTTCAAATTGTATTAAACCCCTCAAAAAACGCCGCCTATGGACGCCCGCGCGACATGTCTAAAAATTTTGCATATGTCAATAGCGCGGCGTTGCCACGTCTATCAATTTATCCGAGGATTCACCACAAAATTTCGATTTCCTTTTAAAAACGATTACTTTCTGAGGAACATGTAGAATGCCTATGAAACACCTACCTTACTGACATTTCCAGGATTGTTTGCACCATTTTCTGTTTTCTTGCTTTTTTACATTAAAAGTCACACAACACAACATTCACATTTTTTAAATCTGTTGGGGATCTCTTGGTTTCCCTCTGCTATTCCTTTTGTTTGAAGCGAGGTACTCAGCCTGACGACCACGACGAGGTAGATCCCCTCCGCCAGGAAAACCCCGAAGGGTAACCGAAAAATCACAACTGCACTAGCACACATTGCACAAATGCACATGCAAAGCACTACAGTAGCTGTTCAAAGAGGCCGCCGTTAACTTCGATGCACAAATTCACTCGGTTAACTAAAGAAGTCCGGATACGTGCAAAAAGTCCATGATTATTCCGGATTTGGACAGCTGCACCTTCAATTCGTTCACGTAACTGCTGCTCGTTGTCGATTTCCTGCTCGTACACAATCGCCTTCATGAATCCCCAAATACAAAAATCCATTGGATTCAAGTCTGGTGATCGCGGCGGCCATGCAATGGGCCCTCCTCTTCCGATCCAACGGTTGGGGCATTGGTCGTCTAAAAGTGCACGAACAGGTCTCGCAAAATGGGCTGGTGCACCATCGTGCATAAACCACATGTCATGCAGTACTTGTAGTGGCAAATTATCAAACAAAACATTTGTCAGAAAATACAAGTATCGTTCAGCGTTTAAATTTTCCGGTAGAATGTATGGTCCAATTAATCGATCTCCATAAACTCCAGCCCAAACATTGATGGAAAACCGACGTTGGAAATTAAACCGCCGAACAGCATGTGGGTTCTCATCGGACCAAATATGGCTGTTGTGTCTAAAAAAAAAACAAAAATTAGAAATATTCACAATTTTGGCGAAGGCGTTAGGATTGACATAGCCAATTTTATAATAAATAAAAAAGATAATATGGAGGAGAGAAAGCTATAAGTAAGTAAAAATTTACATACGTGTTTAAAACCCCAGCACGTGTGAAGCAGCATTCGTCTGTCCAAAGAATGTTGAAAACAAAGTTTGGGTCTTGGGCGATTCGATCACGTAGCCAAGTGCAGTAGGTCATTCTCACCGGAAAATCATTTGCTTCTAATGCTTGGACCTTTTGTATGTGATAAGGGTGAAGGCCGTTTTCCCTTAGAATCCTCCATGCCTGTAAATAATTGTATTGTTACATTTTAAATTTTATGTAGGTATTAGGTGCAAGCAAAGACAATCCCATCACATGGGATAGTCTTTGGTAGAAGTCAGTTTTATTGGTTTTATTTTACTTGCCTTGTTCTGAGATATTCCCAATCTCCTTGCAATAGCTGTAGTGCTTATGGAAGGTTGCTCTTCCACCAAATCAAGCACTGACTCAACATCGTCCATGTTCATTTGCCCTCCAGGCCCACCCCTTCGAGCTTGCAAAACACCAGTGTTTCGCATACGTTGTACAATGTTCACGAAAGTACGTGGGTTAGGCATATTTGCCCTGTTAGGAAAACGAATACGGTATTCTGCTGCAGCTCGATGTGCACTTTCATCGCATCTCCCGTACATTATAACCATGTCCGTTAACTCGGCGTTCGAATACTCCGGCATTTTCACAAAGACGCTGAACGATTTGCCGCGAAAATCAAGACAAAACTGGGAAATAACGCCATGTTACATTCGCAAATGCCCTCCGTCGGCTACTAGCCAAACTTGAAAAGGTTTGTTCCAACAGGGCCAATAACCGTGCTCAAGCACGTTCAGCGCATGCGCACTACCCCGCTGGCTGTTCCAACTGAATTATGTACCTACCGACACGGGACGATACACGCACTGTTCCAGCCGATTTATGGATCATTTGTGTATCGTCCTTGTACGATAAAAACGGTGCCTGGTCTAAAGCAATAACCGCGTGTACTGACATGCGCAATGTAGTCATGTGACAGAGATAAACAATAACCTCATATTTTTGTTTTTACGTAGATGGTTTTAAATCGATGGCTGGGATCGTGTTTTTTATTTCTTGTTGGTTTTTGGCTTGTTGGGTAGGGCGGGGAATCGTTGAACAATAATTTTTTAGAGTGAAGAGTGAGGTTAGCCCACCGAACATTCGGTTAGCCACATATTAAACACGCAGGTTAGGTGCGGTCGCAAAACGTGATTTGGTCGATTTGATTCACAATCCGTTCCATCTGAAATTTTCTTTGGGATCGCACATGAACGGTGCAAAACTAGCGCATGCGTTCTTTAAGGGTTATCATCTAGTTCATGTACAGTTCTGTGACGGTACGTAAATTCGAGTTGGAACAAATGATCCCAAAGAAAATTTCAGATGGAACGGAAAAATTGTTCAACGATTCCCCGCCCTACCCAACAAGCCAAAAACCAACAAGAAATAAAAAACACGATCCCAGCCATCGATTTAAACCTATCTACGTAAAAACAAAAATATGATGTTAATGTTTATCTCTGTCACACGACCATACACTGCGCATGTCAGTACACGCGGTTATTGCTTTAGACCAGGCACCGTTTTTATCGTACAAGGACGATACACAAATGATCCATAAATCGGCTGGAACAGTGCGTGTATCGTCCCGTGTCGGTAGGTACATAATTCAGTTGGAACAGCCAGTGGGGTAGTGCGCATGCGCTGAACGTGCTTGAGCACGGTTATTGGCCCTGTTGGAACAAACCTTGTATGTACAGTTAGTTGCCTAGCTAGGAAGTTATGAAATGACGAACGGGGCAACGCGGAGCAGTCGAAAAAACGTTTCATAGACTCGACCGGGCCGATACGTCGCTTAATTCATACCGCCGAGGCTTCAGAACAATAAATCCTTTATCTATGCTTCAGAAGAGGTTAGATGGTGGACAAGAATTCATCAGAGGAGCTCCGGGGGTATTAAGGGAGACGGCTTGTGGTGTCGCGGTAATGAGCTTTCCGCGAGAGTAGGAACCGGTCCGGATACGAGCTAAGGTAAGGGGAATCTAATAGCGCTGCATCTGTACAGATTCAAATCGATTGTTATTTATGTATTTTTTAAATTTGTTTGAGTAAAAAGGTATTTTCACCGTTCCTAAATCAACGGCAACACCGCGGAAAATCACTTCAGCTGTCAGTACCTTCAGAAGCCAAATTGGATGACGTCATTAAAGGCGGGGATTTACAGGGAAAATAGGGGTCTTTACCCGTTTTTTTAAAGATCGTAAAAAAAATCTAAAAATATTTTTCTATGTTTTCTTAAGCCACCCTGCGCACGTGGTAAAAATTTTTGTACTAAGTCATAGTTAACCCTGTATAATAAAAAAATTATTTTAAATTTTTCAACGCTTTCCCATTTACGACGACTTAGTTAATTTCATTCCACCGATAAACGCGATATTCATTTTGTATACCTACCCAGTTCCAAAATAAAAATTATTAATTTTTGGTTTTGTGACATAAAGGTTGACATGGAATATGACATATGGAGTTTGTTGGTGCTGAAGAATAAGCACGAACTCCACTTAAAATAATAACGATGTTGTCGATTTGACAAATTTTATTAAACTGATTTTACAACTGTTTACTTAGTTACTAAAATATTTTGTTATTTTTGTAACCGGCCAAATATTCATTGTTGTGGCGAGGATCGCCACACCAGCGAGGGTCGCCACACCATCCCCCTGCGGAGTGAGTTGCTACGCCTTGTAGAACTCAGTGAAACGAACACGTCGGCCTGAACGTGTGACGACTGTAGGGCGAGAGTTGTTCGTTAGAGGACATGGAGATAAAGACTTGGTGCTACTATCTGGATGGGTAGAACTCAGTGAAGATGGAGTCGACAATGATTGGTTCTTGTTCTTGGACGGAGGAGACTTATTCTGGTCGGCTAGGTAGTAAGCGGGCTTAAGCCGGTCCAACGACACTGTTGATCGCTTGCCCTGGACCATGATGTCGAAGGGTCTTGTCAGCTCGGGACAGCAATAGGTAGGGCCCAGTATATGGGGGCTGCAGGGACAGGGAGGTGCGGAGGGCGTCGGTGTGTAGCATGACGTGGGTGCAGGTAGCCAGATCACGGTAGATGAAGACACCGGGTGAAGCATGTCTTGATGCTGGGACGGGACGGAGTCTAGACATAAGACCCCTCAGGTGTTCCACGAAGTCTGAAGGCTCTAGGGAAGAGGGCGACGGGGAGAAGAACTCGCCAGGAACGCGCAGTGGTTCACCATAAACCAGCTCGGCGACAGATGACCTGATATCCGCCTTCCAAGCGGAGCGCAGGCCGAGAAGAACCAAGGGCAGCGAGTCTGTTCAGGACGGGTCTTCGTGGCACATGATGGCGGCCTTCAAACTGCGATGCCAACGCTCTACCATACCATTGCTTTGGGGGTGATAACTCGTCGTTCTAGATAAAGAAATACCACACAAATTAGCAAGTGATTTGAAAAGTTGAGACTCAAACTGTCGTCCTCTGTCAGAAGTGATGCGAAGTGGACAACCGAAGCGGGAAATCCAGGTAGCCAGAAGAGCCTTAGCGGCGGTTTCGGCGGAGATATCTTGCAAAGGTGCGGTTTCTGGCCAGCAAGTATAACGATCCACGGCTGTCAAGCAGTAGCGAAATCCGTTTGAAGAAGGAAGTGGGCCTATCAAGTCAATGTGCACATGGGCGAAACGGATCGGAGGAACAGCATAGTCACCTAGTGGCGTAGAAACATGACGGGATACCTTGCTGCGCTGGCACTGGATGCAGGAACGAGCCCAATCGCGACAGTTCTTATTCAGGGACGGCCAGATGAAGCGCTGAGATACAAGGCGGCGAGATGCGTTGGTGCCTGGATGACGAAGTTGATGCAGGCTATCGAAAGCTTGACGCCGGAAGGAAGGTGTAAGGTATGGACGAGGTCGGGTACCGCTAACGTCGCAGAAGATTGATGAGTCACCACCAGGGATGGGAAACTTCTCGAGAAGGAGAGAGGAGCCGTGATCCAAGAGATTGTGAAGTTCCTCGTCCTCCTCCTGAGAGCGGGCGAGTGCAGAGAAGTCCAGAGGAGCGGTGACAACGTCTATTCGTGACAGGGCATCAGCGACCACGTTGTCTTTTCCGGAGATATGTCGGATGTCGGTAGTAAACTGCGAAATAAAATCTAAATGATTAAACTGGCGAGGAGAAAACTTTTCTTTCTTCTGTATGAAGGCGAATATCAATGGTTTGTGATCCGTGAAGATGGTAAAGTTGCGTGCCTCCAACATTGGTAGAAAATGCTTAACGGCTTCGTAGATGGCTAGGAGCTCGCGATCGTAAGCACTCCATTTTTGCTGCGGGGGACTGAGGTTCTTCGAGAAAAAGGCGAGCGACTGCCAAGAAGTCGGGGTTTTCTGTTGGAGTGACGCACCAATGGCTTGTTGACTGGCATCGACGAAATGAACTCGAACAGGCCAAACGGGGTGATGATGGCGGTCTTGGGCACATCTTCTGGGGAGACTGGAATCTGAGTGAAAGCTTTTGCACAGTCAATCACGCTGAAAAGCGTGCAGCAAGTCGTGAGTCACCACTATGGAGTTTGTTGGTGCTGGAGAATAAGCACGAACTCCACTTAAAATAATAACGATGTTGTCGATTTGACAAATTTTATTAAACTGATTTTACAACTGTTTACTTAGTTACTAAAATCTTCATTTGTAACGAAATTTATGCTAACTTTCGTTACTACGGTAATAACCTTTTGACTCTCCCGATATACCGCGGATTTTGAACCACAAATTACCGCCACCATTAGGCAACCAGCCATACACAGTGAAGGAAAGTATCCGTAATACCTGGAATTTACAAATTTCACAAGTTTATTCATATACAGGTACGTTGTTTCTTTGCCTTTCTAATTTAGCCTCAAACAAATTCATATAATTATCAAATTGAAATTAATGAGGTATGTGTAAGAGCAAAGGCCTCAAATAATATGTTGGTTGCTTGAAGAAGACGAACCTAACCTTTATTGTTTTGGTGGTCTGAAAATCACAAGGATAGGTAGGAGTGACAGACAATTTCCGCTGGCTTTTTCATCTCTGCTCGTCGTCGAGACAACAAGTGCGGTACTGATTCAGCTTATGCACGTTTGATTTTTTCCTTCGGAATTTTCAATCTTTGTTCATCGTGCATGGGTTTCATCTTTTAATAGCGTGATTTAGTGTAAAAAAGACTGTTATCATTAAGTTTTGCGTGCTAGGCTGATATTTTGGTTTTCTGTTATTTTTCATGTGACCACGCCGGAGTTTCGTCGGTCGTGTTAGGTTTTCCACGGACCAAGCGGTCTCGAGGACACCGTTGAAGGCTGAGCAGCGAAGGTTGATAGCGTTTGGTTCTGGCTGCGACGACACCGCGGTTTGGGGTGAGTATTTTTCGATTTTTCATTTTTTGAATATTGGCTTTGCCGTATTTGCGAAAAATATCTCACTACCAGATCGGCTGTGCCTTTGGGAACCACTAGCTATCGGCTGATCGCCTTATCAGTTATTATTGTTATTTTAATATTAAATTTTATGGTGAAAGGAACTCACCGTTTTCGATTCAGTAGCACACGGTAAAATAGTTGATTAGCTCGGAGCATTATTATTATTCTTTTGCACTAAATCAGCCGCTTTTTGAGTGCCGCAGCCTTGTTGTTTAAATGACAGATTGTTTTTTATATTCCTATTAATGTTTTGAGTAGAGAAGAAGCCTGAATTTTTTCGTTATCTGCTGATCAAATTTCAGTAATTTTTTATATTTAAAGCGATTACATATTTGTTTTTTTTTTCTATTAAGTGTCAAGGAAATCAAGTTCTTATTGTACAATATAGCAGTACAAGCTTTTATACTGCATCATGTTTTAACCACTTTTCTCAAGTCAGGAATATCACCATTTGATTGTCGTTTTTCGTATAGTTATAGTTTGTTGGAAATTTCTTAAGCTGTCACTGTGCACAGTTGTATTATTATAATATAAAAATTTCACCATTATTAAATAGCTATGACACCTAGTTGATCTTTGTAAAAGCCACCGGCTTATTTTCTGAGTGTTAGAACAGACACTGTGGTTTTGATTTCTTTTTACATGTAACCACACCAACAAAGGAAGGACTACGCATAGCAACACCACCACCAACCAACCACGATCGTACTATATTGGTACCTGTCGCAGCACACTACAGAACCCCACTCAAAACTCACGACCTGCCTCCAGCGAGAGCTAGCTGTGGAAGTGCACACCGTATTCAAAGGAGTCTGGGTGACGTGTGGCTGTGCAGCTACCTATCGTCAACAATATTCGAGGTATCCTCCAAAAGCAGTGCTAGTCGAACATTCCAAAGAACCTTTATTGTGTCGACTGTTCTAACAAGTACAAACTTATATAACGAACTTTCAAACGATAATTTTACCTAATTTAAAAAAAAATCGTTGTTGTAAAAAGCTGAGCGATTTCCTACAGACTTGTAAGACGTAGTTCAAAAAGTAATCATTAAATCTGGTATTTTTTAATTGTCTTGTTTTATTTGAGATCCATCTTCTGTACTCAGTTTTGGTGTTATACAGGGTGTATCTTTGATAGGTACAGAAATTTTAACCACGTAATCGGGGACGTTCATAAAACCGAAAAATGAAAAAAAAAATTTTTTAATCGATGTTTAGAAAATGGGGCAAATCAATCTTTATCCGTGCTCAATGCACGCCGCTGGATCGTCACTAGAAGCGCTTAGAGGGGAGGTCTAACCTCTTCCTAGGAGATGGAGGGGAATAACGTTAGATTAGGAAGGGGAATACCGCGACGTTGCCGCATGTCAGAGTGGAATAAATCTGCTTGCAATATTAGGTACCTAGGTACCTTTGAAAATTACTGCTGGTAGGTATCCACGTTTTTTTTATGATGTCGGTTGCTGTGACGAACTGTTTATTGCTTTCTTCACAGGCGCACACAATAATTTAACAAATACGTCAGTTTTTATCACTTTACTGTTATTTTAAGTCCCTAGGCAGCAGAAATGTATCCGAGCGCCGCTCGGAGAAGTCATTGCTAGAAAACTCATTGCTGATTTCACACTCATAATTTTTTGACAAGTCTTTTGTGGAGTAGGTATCTATCTACCTACCTATTTTACAACTGATTTTCAGGCCGCAATTTTTTTATACTAATAATTAGCCATCTCTTGGGACAACTTGGGATAATAAATTTCTGATCGGCAATCAACTGAATAAAGTATTTGTTTTAAAATACAAATTATCTGTAAAAATTGCAAATTTCCACAACCACCCATAGGGTAGAGCGTAGAGCAGCGGCGCGTTACTTTTTTTTAGCGAGTGTTCGCCTGTAGCCCTATCATCTCGAAAAAAGTGGGGGAAGACTGTAATTTGACGTGAATTTAACGCGCGGCTTCGATTTGTTCATAGTTTTTAATATTTTTCAACCCTTGCCCGATAGTGCGCCACCTTTAAACCCCCTCAGGGTTGTGGTCCTATGTATTATCTACTTTTAAAAAATTATTCGTTTCCGAAAAAAGTGGGGGAAGACTGTCATTTGATGTGAATTTAACGCGCGGCCCCGATTTGTTCATCGTTTTTAATATTTTTCTACCCTTGCCTGATGGTGCGCCACTTTTAAACCCCCTCAGGGTTGTTGTCCTGTCTATTGTCTACTTTTAATAGTATATTACACACCGAGGTGTCTCGACATAAAGTAAACTTTCCACCCGGGCGGGAGGGCGGGAAGTAAAAGTCAAAAAATTGACACTTTCAAACTTCTAAAAAGTCAGAAATGTCGATATTACATACATGGTTGTAAATAAAAAATTATTCGGTTCCGAAAATAGTTGGGGAAGACTGTCAAATTGGCGTGCTTATCATTTCCGCATTTTTTAACCCTTTGCCGTTTCGGAACTCTCTCAAGTTAATTCCTTACCATTCCTCTTACTTTTCGTAAAAACTTGGTGGCGAAATGTCGCGTAATGTCTCCAAAAACCGAAAAACAGCGACTCCTCCTGGTGAATTTAAGCTTCTGCGTGCCCTTGACTACTGCCCGACATTCCTTCGCCGAGATTCGCCAGGCGCGGGCATATGACGTTGGCGTCGGGCGCTGGCGTCCGACGCCAACTTCACACAAAAACGACGCCGCGCCGAATCGCGCAATAATTACAATTACGAATGAATTCACTGGCACTGATTCACTCGATTTTGCTCCATTTCCACGCCGCCCGGCCCGGCCGACCTACTAAATTACAGCCCTACTTCTCTCGGGGCGGCGCTACTATGTTGCCAAGTGTGCTGAAAATTTACCTGATTTAGTAATTTAATTCCGTATAAATTTAATTGTGTAGTGGATTTTTACATGGATTTACCCGTTTTTGTGCGTAATAATTATACGAGATAGTAGATTAACTTATAACGAATGAAACCCCGTATAAATCCGCGAAAATCAAAAATCGGATTTAAGGGACTTTAAGTCAGTTTGGGGACATGTCGGCATAAACTGCAACACCGAATAGTGGTATTGAATGGTATGGGGGAAAGCTTGTGCGCCGTCACCGTACCGCCGCGCCGTAGCCGACGCGCTAGTCGAAGATCGTCCGTCCGATTATTATGGGATTTAACAGCTGATTGATATCGATCCGCGTCCGCCTGTAATTTTTGGGAGCGCCAGCTTCAACAAGCAATTTATTATTATACAGAATGCCTTACGTGTGGCTATTCTGTGGTATAACAATTCTGTTTCCAAAACGTGGACGCGTATGCAAACGTCGCGTCTTGCTAACCGATATTGTTCCGTTACTTTGCTTTGTTTTACGAACTGTCGTCGGAACTGAACCTGCTTCTGTACATTTTTCCAGATCCGTTCGCCATTTTTTTGGACCAGCAGTGATATCCAAACCTGTTGCAATTGCCACTACGAATTTGCAGTGAAATAACAAGTGATTTTTTCATATTTCCGTTAAGAAATGCAGTGTTAAACGTTCGCGGCCTTCGTATGAAAACAGTGCTAGATAGGTTCCTACTAGGTACCCCAATTACGCGTGAGGATAAAAGAAGCATCTTCAAGGGTTCGCGAAAATTCGGGTTTTATTAGACGCATACGGTATGGATCTAATTGTACAATCCACCTAGTCGAGTCCCCGTTGGAATAAATCAGCTGAGGGAAACCGAGACGTCCCTAATATTTGGCATCGCGCCGCTTTAAGTGTGCAGTGAAAAAAAAACAAGTGTTTTGTTCGTATTTCCGTAAAAAGAGACTATGAAGTGTTATACCTTCGCGACCATCGTATAAAAACAGTGCCACTAGTTAGGTAGGTACTTAGTGATTTATGTGATTTTGTGAAGATTTTTGGATAGTATCTAAACACAAGAAAATAGTAAAAATAATCGATGCATCTCAAAGGTAGGCTTTTTCATGCTATTCGTCGAGCTATTCGCTAAAAGAACCTTTAAGGAGTTGTCCAAAAATTATTTATTTATTTATTTAATCTCCACATACACCAAATGATACATGGTTGCGTCAATATTCTTCAAATACTGCGAAAAAGCCTCGGAAAAAGAGATTCGACTGGCAACCAGTTACCTAGTGCTTCTTGTGATTTTCGAGAGGATTTTTGGATAACATAAGAAAGGAGTACGACACCCGCAAGGAAAATCATCCAGGCATCCGAAAGGTAGTTTTTTTGCATGCTATTCGCTAAAAGAACCATTAAAGATTTGTTCAAAAACTAGTTGAAAGACTATTCCTGAAATACTGTGAAAGAGCTATACGTCTGACAACGCTGCACGGCGGAATTGGGGGGGATCCGCCGGAACCGGCCTCAGTTCCAGCTGGTCCCGGCAAGGTCAAGGACCCATGGCCGTAGCGTCGGAAAAAGGGGTTTTAATAGCGTTTTAAAAAAAATTATTTCTGACGTTAATATGCACTTTAGAAAAATTTTAATTGCATAGGCGTAACAAGTGCATTTTTCCCGACCTGCCCTTAAAATTTCTGTACTTATCAAAGTTACACCCTGTATAAAAAAAGTATAATTATCTGGCTACCAAAAATCAGAGCCGTTTAGTCATACAAATTTGGCGTAACCATTCGTGGGGCCCGATTTTTGCTGAGTTCAGTTTTTGGAGTTCAAATAAAAGCTTAGAAGTTTATTCTTGACTTGGAATTTTGGATTACCACTTTGAAATTTTCGTGTCGAATTTTTTTGAATATTTTTTTTTCTGATTTCCCGCGACAGCAAAATTTTTGGAATTGTTAGTGTGAGTCCCGTTTTTGATTTTTTTTTACCATGCCACCTAATAGCATGAGAGTACTTGAATTTAGTAGATAACAAAAAAATGTTGTTTATTATCGAAATGTTTAACTTTTGCAACTACTTATTTATTCACCAATGCCGTAACTGAAATTATTTAATTTTTCTCAATTTAATATTTTTTTTATATATTTTTGAACTAGTAAAATGATTACTCAATCTTCTATTTTTTAGACTAAAGTATGTGTAGCAAGTGTAACATTTTCTTATGTCGTTGCCACCCCTGTCATAGGTAACAAAATTTTTTTGGAGTGACATATCCTAGACGAACATCATTCTAGAATATGTTGCTATGGGTTTTTAGTGGTGGGAGCTTTATTTACTTAAAAAAATTTCAAGGTTACTTTACAATACCCCTATAGTAATTAGCAAAAGGACTTATTATCTGATTTTCTATAGAGTGAGTAAGTAAGGTTGGCAGAACATCAAGCCTAACCAAATCAATAGCTTTGACAAGCCTGTTTTTTTTTTGCTATTTATTCTGACATTTATTTCATATTATTTCTGGTGTCTTTTGAAATTTTGAAATTATCTCTTTTACCTTTAGTATTTTTTTTCTTTTATACCCTATTTTCAGGATATCCTCCTGCTAATTTATGTCTTGCGCTTTGCGTTTATTGTGAATTTTGCTAGGTAGGGAAAACCTTACTTGTGCTTTTTGTATTTTGATCATTTAGACACTGGGAGATCACCAGTTGTATTCCGGTTATTGTTTTTCTGGGTAAAACGTTACCAGATTATTTTTGCGCATTATGACATTTTTTGGACTTCTAGGGAAAACTTTACTAGTTTACGTACAATTATTTAGCTTTACATATATTCTGGAAATATCGTAATAATACTAAATGGTTATTTTATTCTACTTTTGATTTTCCTAAGATAGCAGACACGAAAATTTCTGAGAAATAGACTTGTCATACGCTATTCGGTGTGACATATCTCTGGACTTTCCATCCATTCAGAATATGTTACAAGGGTTAGACGGTGGGAACTATTATTTGATCGCTCTAGAATTTAACAAAAGAACTTTATCTAATTTCTATCGAGCACAGTTAGAACAACACCATTTCTAACTTAAATTTAACTTGACAAGCAATTACCATGCAAGTTTTGTTAAGGTTACAATTTAGTGTTATCTTGTTATCTTTTCTGCTTTATAACTCAATTAATTAACTTTATTCTGTCATAATGAAATCAGTTATTCCTGTGGAAGGTTTGATCTTGTTCTTTTGGTATACAGGTTCTAATGCAATCCTTGTCTTACCTTACCTTATTTAATTTTTGATATTTTGCAGGGTTTGTATTGGAATTTTGTTTTTGGTCTTTATATGACTATTTTTGGCAAGAATGTGGAATCATGGAAGTACCATGTACCTTTAGTGTTCTACTTTATTGTTTTTATTTGGATTGTGACCTCCACAAAATAATTTTGACTACCTAATAAATTTTTTTTTGCATATTTGAAAATACCTTAACAATTCTTGTTCTCGTCAGATGTTCAGTTTTTTTATAAAATTTAATTTTTCAGTCAATTTAAAATTTTGGAAACCTCGGTAAATTTTTGTAGTATGCTTATCGGTAAGGTTGATATCTTGAGGCTTAGTCAAGTTAGTCTCGTTTTTTTTCTCTCTGGTAATATTGTTAGATTTTGTGCAAATCTCCTTTTCAGTACACTTCATTTTTAGTTTTTATGTTTTATTTCGAAGCTACTCCTAACGATTCCCTGGGTGATCCTTTTGGATCCTGAGAGTATTAAAACCGAGCACACAGGTCTGAGGGCGACTGGCCGTAGTCTCAGCAAGAAATTGTTTTGAATAGTGGGGTTATTACATTCCCTTTCCCTTCCAAAAATCCCTTCCCTGATTTGTGCACTATTTTGGCAATAGGCCCAGTTTAACTTTCATAGTGATTATTAATTATCTTCTGGAATCGAATCTTCTCGTTTCAGACCCACTCTTTACACAGCTGTAGTATGTGACAGGATGGAACCCTCTTGCATACATTTTGGTTTACCTACTTATCTCGTATCGCTTTTGTTTTTGTTCACACCTGTGAATCTCTTTTCTCTGAGTCTCTAATCATCAGTATAATTTTTTTGGATACCTATAATAGGCTACATTCTTTTGGGTGCATGTTGTCATAATTAATAACTTGAGATATACAGTATATATATTTTTAATTAATAATAATTTGGCTCGGATAGCACAAAATGTGTCGAAAAAATATATATCTCCCTTTTATTGGTTCTTATTTCGGTTTAGATAGCGCCTTGAGTGTCCGAAGTAGGTACCTTAAGAATTTCGCGTAGGCTTATGGAGTGCTTCATTGACTGACCTACGGTTATTCGCAGGTTATTCTGATATTTCAAAATGTTTCTTAAATTTATCGTTTTTTTTGCAAATAAAATATTCGACTTAGAGTTTGTACTATTCCTGATGGGTTAATTTTGACAATGTCTGAATCATGTGACTCAGAGTTGTAATTGTTTCAAGTTTTCGTTAAATTTTCTTCTGTTTACTAATTTTGCAATAGTTATTTTGTTTCTGGTTGAACAATTCCTCTGTACAGGTGAGTTATCACTTAAATGTGTATCCTGAGTGTGCTATGGCCAAGGGATTAATAGTTTTGGCTATTGGCTATTAATCTTTCTTCTTCTATCTATAGTCCTTGATGTGGGTCCTGAATCAGGTGGCAGTAGTGTTTACAAATGTTAGTTTCCTCGGGTATTGGGGTAGGCTAAGATTGAGTAACGCGATAGGGACCCTTCGGTGCTCAATACTGGGGAGCTGCAAATGTGTGCGGTGCTGTTCGCAGGGTTCATGAGTCCATCTTGCTTCAGGGAGTTACTTTCTTCATTTTCCTCTCCCTTTTCTAATCTTTTAAGGTTAGAAACTTAGGTTAAGTTGGGATTTAAAATTTTTGGGGAGTTAACCTTTTTCTATTTAAATATTGGGATTTAACTTTTTTGTATTTTTTGATTGCCTTGACACTACGTATACACACGATGTATGCTGGCGCCCACATTTTTTATTATTATTTAAAAATTTCACCTAACAATTGGTTCATAATAAATTCTATTGAATAGTTTCATGTACTTTCAAGTTAAGAAATTTCCTGTCAGGCCTACTTACCTATAAAGACAATTTCTTCAAACAATCATACCTTACCAAGTTTTATCAATATTACTATTCCAAATAGAGTAGCTCACTGTTTGGCACTAGCTGTGTGTTGCTCGAGGAAAAATACTCAAACTTGAGTTTTCGTATTTTTCCTTACCCGGTTTTGGTGGTGTGTAACGAAATTTATGCTAACTTTCGTTACTACGGTAATAACCTTTTGACTCTCCCGATATACCGCGGATTTTGAACCACAAATTACCGCCACCATTAGGCAACCAGCCATACACAGTGAAGGAAAGTATCCGTAATACCTGGAACTTACAAATTTCACAAGTTTATTCATATACAGGTACATTGTTTCTTTGCCTTTCTAATTTAGCCTCAAACAAATTCATATAATTAACAAATTGAAATTAATGAGGTATGTATAAGAGCAAAGGCCTCAAATAATATGTTGGTTGCTTGAAGAAGACAAACCTAACCTTTATTGTTTTGGTGGTCTGGAAATCACAAGGATAGGTAGGAGTGACAGACAATTTCCGCTGGCTTTTTCCTCTCTGCTCGTCGTCGAGACAACAAGTGCGGTACTGATTCAGCTTATGCACGTTTGATTTTTCCTTTTAATAGCGTGATTTAGTGTAAAAAAGACTGTTATCATTAAGTTTTGCGTGCTAGGCTGATATTTTGGTTTTCTGTTATTTTTCATGTGACCACGCCGGAGTTTCGTCGGTCGTGTTAGGTTTTCCACGGACCAAGCGGTCTCGAGGACACCGTTGAAGGCTGAGCAGCGAAGGTTGATAGCGTTTGGTTCTGGCTGCGACGACACCGCGGTTTGGGGTGAGTATTTTTCGATTTTTCATTTTTTGAATATTGGCTTTGCCGTATTTGCGAAAAATACCTCACTACCAGATCGGCTGTGCCTTTGGGAACCACTAGCTATCGGCTGATCGCCTTATCAGTTATTATTGTTATTTTAATATTAAATTTTATGGTGAAAGGAACTCACCGTTTTCGATTCAGTAGCACACGGTAAAATAGTTGATTAGCTCGGAGCATTTTTATTATTCTTTTGCACTAAATCAGCCACTTTTTGAGTGCCGCAGCCTTGTTGTTTAAATGACAGATTGTTTTTTATATTCCTATTAATGTTTTGAGTAGAGAAGAAGCCTGAATTTTTTTGTTATCTGCTGATCAAATTTCAGTAATTTTTTATATTTAAAGCGATTACATATTTGTTTTTTTTTCTATTAAGTGTCAACAAAATCAAGTTCTTATTGTACAATATAGCAGTACAAGCTTTTATACTGCATCATGTTTTAACCACTTTTCTCAAGTCAGGAATATCACCATTTGATTGTCGTTTTTCGTATAGTTATAGTTTGTTGGAAATTTCTTAATCTGTCACTGTGCACAGTTGTATTATTATAATATAAAAATTTCACCATTATTAAATAGCTATGACACCTAGTTGATCTTTGTAAAAGCCACCGGCTTATTTTCTGAGTGTTAGAACAGACACTGTGGTTTTGATTTCTTTTTACATGTAACCACACCAACAAAGGAAGGACTACGCATAGCAACACCACCACCAACCAACCACGATCGTACTATATTGGTACCTGTCGCAGCACACTACAGAACCCCACTCAAAACTCACGACCTGCCTCCAGCGAGAGCTAGCTGTGGAAGTGCACACCGTATTCAAAGGAGTCTGGGTGACGTGTGGCTGTGCAGCTACCTATCGTCAACAATATTCAAGGTATCCTCCAAAAGCAGTGCTAGTCGAACATTCCAAAGAACCTTTATTGTGTCGACTGTTCTAACAAGTACAAACTTATATAACGAACTTTCAAACGATAATTTTACCTAATTTAAAAAAAAATCGTTGTAAAAAGCTGAGCGATTTCCTACAGACTTGTAAGGCGTAGTTCAAAAAGTAATCATTAAATCTGGTATTTTTTTAATTGTCTTGTTTTATTTGAGATCCATCTTCTGTACTCAGTTTCGGTGTTATATAAAAAAAGTATAATTATCTGGCTACCAAAAATCAGAGCCGTTTAGTCATACATTGTTGTGGCGAGGATCGCCACACCAGCGAGGGTCGCCACAGACACATCACGCATATAATTAAACAAAAAATATGTCCGCTTTCACAATAAGTCTATTAGGCAGCGATAAATGATGTTACCTTATGTGTGCATAACTAAATCCACTTCAAAACCAATTATTCTTAATATTGCCTTCCATACGTCGTTCAAAAGGCCAACTTTCATTTGTTCAAGAGTATTTAGTCCTATTTTAGATCTTCAGAACCTTTTGGCTTTGTATAAGTACACCACAAAGCTAAATAGTTTTATAGTGCCCTTGACTCGTGTGTTCTGAGTGGCCGCATTCGCATTTCTAACCTCAAATTATTTTCATGTGATCCTGAGTGGTATGTGTGTGCCTGCCTGGATAAAATAACTTAAGCATCCAGTTATCCAAAAAAGTTATCCACTAGCTGATCGCGTCATGTATGCGCTACGCTACTGACACTCATCCATGGTGTGTCTATGGTCAAGATGGCGTTTATATTTATTTCAAGATCAAAAGGTTTTAATCTACTTTCTTGCTAGCACAATAGTTTTATTAAGGACAGTTTATATTCCAATTTGACTTAATGATGCTTTCCGCTTCTCATTAAAAGCAAGCATAAAGCCTGATTTGATGTAGTTTTATAGAAGACTACAAGGACGCTATAAAAGCAGTCATTAAAGCAATAATGCTTATTTCCGCCCTAATAAAACTGTCTTTCATTTAACACAGTCTTAAGATCAAGTGGCTTTATAAAGCTCTTATTGTCAGGCAAAGATAAAGCATCTATAAGGGCATGAGCACTTCAAGATAAAAAAGCTCTTGAATATAGTTCTTGAGGGCTGCTATAAAACTTTATCCTAAAACCATTTTGCCTCAAGTAAAGTTTGCATTTATCAGCTTTTATAAGTAGCCATAAAACTCTTATAAAACATACTAGAGGCCAATTGGAATTTAAAATGTTACTTGGGTAGGTAGAGTGACGCGAGTAATGTGAGTGCGTATGGAAAAAATGATTATTATTTGCTGCAGAGAAGAATCGAAATAAGATATTTTCGGGAACATGGCCGCAGGTATTAATTTTTATGTAGAAATAAATATCCATTATTTATTATCAATATGGTCGATTGGTGAGTATAACTGTAGAAATGAAATGAGGATACTTACTAGTTTATTCGTGTTCTCTCTCTTCGATTTTTTGACGAACTCGAACTATGAACTTTTCAGATCAAAATTGAGGTGCACATCTTCACTGTACAAATTTTTGAATAATACCTCTTGAATCTGAGATTCTTCCGGATGAATCCTGCGTCAACGAAACTTCTAGTTCCAAGCTTTCTTCCTCCATGGGACGTGACATCCTCAGGGCGCGACGATCACACTGAGACTGATTATTCTTATTCTACCTGTGATGGTATTTATAGGAACACGGAAAACGGAGGAAACAGGTGAAAATGTGGAAAATTGAGGATAGGATTTAAGATGATTGGTTTTGGCGCGTAATTGTAAAAACCGCGCGCCAACAACTATGTAAAAATAAGCCCTGATCACGGTTCAGATTGTTACAGTGTTTAAGGATTTCAACATAACCAATCGCACCTCTAAAATTCTAAATCGACATAATGACAAGATGTTCCACGCTCCCTAAATGGCTATTCAAGAATTTTTCATGCACCGAAAATAAGATATAATATCAATTTAATAATTAAAAAAACATTTGCCAATTTAAGCCCAAAAAAATGGGTGGTTACGAAAATCCAGATCTTTTTCTATAAAGTTTATTGCAAACAATTGACTAGAACGATAAAAATGTATATTATTACTATTTCTTATTAATAAGAAAGTTTTATTAGACCATATTATATGGAATAGTTTTCAACTAAGAAGGCTTCAAACTTGTATATTTTATCTAACAAAGCTGTTGGTTTCTGATAAAATTTTGTAACAATAGCACAAGAAAAATGTTTGTACAATAACCGATTTAGGTACAGATTATTTTATTTAAATCTCAGATTTCTGGACTGCGTGGAAATTTTAGGGTCGGCATATTTTCTGAAAATAATAATAAAATATATAAACAACTTGCACGGTGGAATATTTTTCTTTAACAAAAGAATTGATACCTTTCTGAATGTAAGGAAAGAAATAGGTTGTAACCTTAAATGAAATTGCCCGTATATGCTGAGTAAATTCATTTAAAGAAAATTCGTATATAAACATAAATAATTTACAAAATGCTTTATTACAAATACCAACTACAAGATTTAAAATAATGCAACTTAAACCATTTCAAACAACTTCAAAAAAATGGAAACAGTGAACAGGGTTTTCTTAAGGTTCTTATTCGGCTCAGAGAAAATGGGCAGTCAAGGTTTAAAGCATAAGAAGATGTTTATGTTCGTATATACGGAAGTCGACTTAGTTATCTGATGTGGGTTCTTGTATTAAATCCAATTTTCAAAATCAAAACTGATTTCATGTTTCGATCTTTATACAAATTTTAGTTTTGTAACTTTGTCGTAACGTTGTATCCCGAGAAATAAAAAACGTACGGTGTTTTAATAATTTTGAATTATTTTCCGCTAAAAATTTTCACAGGTGGCTATGGACCGCAACTTTGTTGGTGACAATAACTATGAATTGCACTTATCGTCGATTTTTTTCTGACAAAATTACAAGAAATATTTTGAGTAAGGCTCTTAAAATGGACACCCTGTATATGCTGGTAACAAAACAATAGATTCGTTGTACACAGTACATCATGAAAAGGAAAATAAAACGGCTTCTCCGTATACAGAAGAAAATGACCTCACGAAATCCGTAGTATTGATTTAGCTTATGCAAAGTCATTAGAAATTGAAAATAATTACACTAAAATTCCGTTATACTGCTTGCTTTTAACTGAAATTTCTCACTGTCAAAGTGGCTATTTTTGACGGTATAGTGATCAGCATGGCAAATGATAGCGTCGTGATCAAATTATGAAAAGTGCTTTACCTGTTTAGTTACTCACCTACTCACACCATAGAAAAGTTGCCTGTCAGAGGAGCAGGGAAGGCTGACGATACTGCCGACATCATTCGGCTCTGTCCATTAACAACTGGATCTGTAACAACACCAGAGTGTAAGTAACTCTGCGGAAAAGTCATTAAAAAAATCTTTTCGCTAATACGCTAAAAATGTTCTAAAAATGACAAAAAGAAAGATCGCTTCTAGGCGAAATCGCCCCATGGAAAGGGGGTGAAAGTTGAGGGATGAAAACATTTCTCTTTTCACCTATTTTGTTGAATATTTTAATCGGTTTTGTGGTGTTTTAAATAAGGTAACTATAATAATTTGGAATTATTCCTTTAAAAAAGTACATAAATAAACATTAAATCATTTAGAGCGTTTATAAACTGACTTTGTCAAAATAGCATCTTCAAAGTATGCAAAGTATGCAAACAAAATTGTTTCTTATGATTTCTGATTTTATAGGTAATATATGTTATTATTATTTGCGGCTCTTGTCGAGTTAAATTTTCAATTTCACTCTCACTATCTTACATTTTCAACGATTTTGGCTACAAAATGTGTATGTATACTTTAGGAATCCATGAGCTATCAAAATATTAAAATTGATAACATTTTTAGCTGGCATTGTCATATCAATCTATATTGTATTGGATAACCATGTATCATGTATTTCTATTGGTTATGACCATAATAAAACTCATTTAGAACAAGCTATAGTAGATCAGATCAAATCCGGCCAATAAAAAGTACAATTCAGCTTTCAGCTTCACTGCGGAATTGGTACCTGTAACAATGCGATGTCTCCATATTTTGATCGTTTGAACTACAATAATATTTTCTATGTAGACTGCACCGTACCTACCCATCGTGCTTTATTTAGGTAGTGCGATATAGAGGCAAAGCAACGACGCGCGTTTGGCTCATGGATGGGTGACCCTCTTTAAATTATTTTGCCTAATAAAACTTCTTTTATCCCGATTTAAGAAAAATAACTACTCAGTATTTTTCCAATTTTTGTATCAAAAATATACAGATAATATGAAATTATACACCTAATATAAAATTGTGCAGGTTTTAAGCGTTTTAATAAATGTACCGACTCATTCAGATACATTGCCCAGATATTTCGCCAAAAATAAATGTATTTGGACTTGAATAAAAAAATAATTACTGATAGTACGGTGAATCTCGTCACATTATTAGCCATATCAAAGATTTGAAATTATATTTTTTCGCATTTGATTTAACAAATGATACTTACAAAAGTATGAGTGCTCCATGGCATCTCTTGCTGTTAGACGTTCCAAATGGTCATAACGTAGTAATTTGTCCAGAAGGTCTAATGCTTCAGGGGATACTAATTGCTGATTTCCGCTATGGACAAAAAAGGTCCCACCGTTTCCGTGAATGCCTGAAACCGTTGCTTGTTTCAAACCACTTTACTCTTCATCTCCGGCTTTGGTTACTTACCTTCCTAGAATATCATTAAATTTGGGATCTAATTTTATTTGATACTTGTTAAGGTATTCATGTAGTTCTTGAGTTCCTAAAACTCTGACTATGCGGACTAACTGGTCATAGTTATCATGACCATGAAAGAATGGCTCTTTCCAAAAGATCATAGAGGCTACCATGCAGCCGAGAGACCACATATCCAACGAGTAATCGTACATCTGGTAGCCCACCAGCAGTTCAGGCCCCTTGAAGGGCCGAGAGACCACCCAGAGGCTGTACTCTTGACCGGGGTGGTAGAACTCTGCCAGGCCGAAATCGATTAAGCGTAATTTTCTATTTTCGCGTTCAATCATTACATTATGGGGTTTCAAGTCTCTGTGCATGATCCCCATGCTGTGGCAGTAGTCCAGAGCTTTGAGCAATTCGTCTAAATAGTAACGAGTGTCATAGTCTGTTAGGATTTGGTAGAGATGCTTGAAATCTGTATTGTTAACGTGCTCGAATACGAGAGCCGGCCTCCGTGATACCAGGTCCTTCACAACGGCTTTTAAAGTTATAATATTTGAACCACCTCTGAGGTTCTCTAATATTTTTATTTCTCTTTTGATTTTCTTCCTTTGTATAGGCTAAAATATTGCAAGATACTTGTACGGGTCTGCAGGTGCAGTAATAACTTTATTGATTTGGGAAACCTCATTCTTTGGCTATGTGATACAAATAATCAATAGGAAGTTAAAATAAGCGAATTCAAATAAATAACAGACTGGCAGTGCCACAGATTTAAATCAAGTTTTGAAAATGGCTATAGTATTGTGACTATTTTTGTTTCATAGCAGAAAATTGTTGAATAATATCATGGTTGAATGCAATATAGAAATAAAAATAAGTGTAAGAGATCAAATATTTAGATATCTAGTCTAAATCAGCAACACTGTCAAAAATTACAATCTTGGTGCCATAATGTAACAATTTTAAATGTGCAATGGATAGTAGGACACTTAAATGTGCGAAATGTACATAGTTATTCGTGATGATTACATTTCGACTTCGGCTAATGATAAGACTAGCGAAATCAATACAAATAACCGAATTAGATATTTTAGGATATACTGCAATGATTCACAAAAGAAAAGTTAAAGCGTAAGGATTTTAAGATAAGAAGCAAAGGGTACCTCCTACATGAATGTGCGATTTACACTAACCTTCAATATTTTAACTGCACATTTCTCGTTATTTGTTACATTAATTGCTTGGAACACTTCACTGTAATGGCCCCAGCCTAGTTTTCGTATCAGCGGGTAGTCATCTCGTCGGCCCCAGTCTATGACGTAGCTTTCATAGTCCCAGTACTCTCTCGGCTTGTGAGAATTCACGTCAGCGTAGACTCTAGCTCGGCTAGGAAGTGACACATTTGTACAAGTTACAGATTTGAATGTAAATTGACCAATATAAGCTTTGTTTCCCACTGCAACAAACAAAAAATACACATTAGTACCTAACCAGGCAAAGTATGGAATACCATATATATATATATATATATATATATATATATATATATATATATATATATATATATATATATTTGGCAATCATCAGTACGGTGTAACATTAACCAAATCAAAAGATAGACATGATTTGGGAAGCAACAAATGAAGTCCAGGCAGGAGCCAACAGCACATTTGCAGCTTCAGTCAGCACATCCCCTATTTTGGGGCTTGTACTAACATCGCCACGGAGGCTGCTAAAGCGACCTGCGTGGAAATCTTCATAACCCAAGATACAATGACAATAAGGATGTAAGATTCGCGAGTGTAAATGTAATAATTACAAGAAAAGGTGATAATGGGCAAACACTCAAAGTTAACAAAGAGAAAAAACTAGTAACCGCATACACGTGTTTCATGCTATTTGGCAATCATCAGTACGGTGTAACATTAACCAAATCAAAAGATAGACATGATTTGGGAAGCAACAAATGAAGTCCAGGCAGGAGCCAACAGCACATTTGCAGCTTCAGTCAGCACATCCCCTATTTTGGGGCTTGTACTAACATCGCCACGGAGGCTGCTAAAGCGACCTGCGTGGAAATCTTCATATTTATATTCGATGTTAGTACAAGCCCCAAAATAGGGGATGTGCTGACTGAAGCTGCAAATGTGCTGTTGGCTCCTGCCTGGACTTCATTTGTTGCTTCCCAAATCATGTCTATCTTTTGATTTGGTTAATGTTACACCGTACTGATGATTGCCAAATAGCATGAAACACGTGTATGCGGTTACTAGTTTTTTCTCTTTGTTAACTTTGAGTGTTTGCCCATTATCACCTTTTCTTGTAATTATTACATTTACACTCGCGAATCTTACATCCTTATTGTCATTGTATCTTGGGTTATGAAGATTTCCACGCAGGTCGCTTTAGCAGCCTCCGTGGCGATGTTAGTACAAGCCCCAAAATAGGGGATGTGCTGACTGAAGCTGCAAATGTGCTGTTGGCTCCTGCCTGGACTTCATTTGTTGCTTCCCAAATCATGTCTATCTTTTGATTTGGTTAATATATATATATATATATATATATATATATATATATATATATATATATATATATATATATATATATATATATATATATACAGGGTTAACTATGACTTAGTACAAAAAATTTTACCACGTGCGCAGGATGGCTTAAGAAAACATAGAAAAATATTTTTAGATTTTTTTTACGATCTTTAAAAAAACGGGTAAAGACCCCTATTTTCCCTGTAAATCCCCGCCTTTAATGACGTCATCCAATTTGGCTTCTGAAGGTACTGACAGCTGAAGTGATTTTCCGCGGTGTTGCCGTTGATTTAGGAACGGTGAAAATACCTTTTTACTCAAACAAATTTAAAAAATACATAAATAACAATCGATTTGAATCTGTACAGATGCAGCGCTATTAGATTCCCCTTACCTTAGCTCGTATCCGGACCGGTTCCTACTCTCGCGGAAAGCTCATTACCGCGACACCACAAGCCGTCTCCCTTAATACCCCCGGAGCTCCTCTGATGAATTCTTGTCCACCATCTAACCTCTTCTGAAGCATAGATAAAGGATTTATTGTTCTGAAGCCTCGGCGGTATGAATTAAGCGACGTATCGGCCCGGTCGAGTCTATGAAACGTTTTTTCGACTGCTCCGCGTTGCCCCGTTCGTCATTTCATAACTTCCTAGCTAGGCAACTAACTGTACATACAAGGTTTGTTCCAACAGGGCCAATAACCGTGCTCAAGCACGTTCAGCGCATGCGCACTACCCCACTGGCTGTTCCAACTGAATTATGTACCTACCGACACGGGACGATACACGCACTGTTCCAGCCGATTTATGGATCATTTGTGTATCGTCCTTGTACGATAAAAACGGTCCCTGGTCTAAAGCAATAACCGCGTGTACTGACATGCGCAGTGTATAGTCATGTGACAGAGATAAACAATAACCTCATATTTTTGTTTTTACGTAGATGGTTTTAAATCGATGGCTGGGATCGTGTTTTTTATTTCTTGTTGGTTTTTGGCTTGTTGGGTAGGGCGGGGAATCGTTGAACAATAATTTTTTAGAGTAAAGAGTGAGGTTAGCCCACCGAACATTCGGTTAGCCACATATTAAACACGCAGGTTAGGTGCGGTCACAAATATGATTTGGTCGATTTGATTCACAATCCGTTCCATCTGAAATATATATATATATATACAGGGTGTAACTTTGATAAGTACAGAAATTTTAAGGGCAGGTCGGGAAAAATGCACTTGTTACGCCTATGCAATTAAAATTTTTCTAAAGTGCATATTAACGTCAGAAATAATTTTTTTTAAAACGCTATTAAAACTCCTTTTTCCGACGCTACGGCCATGGGTCCTTGACCTTGCCGGGACCAGCTGGAACTGAGGCCGGTTCCGGCGGATCCCCCCCAATTCCGCCGTGCAGCGTTGTCAGACGTATAGCTCTTTCACAGTATTTCAGGAATAGTCTTTCAACTAGTTTTTGAACAAATCTTTAATGGTTCTTTTAGCGAATAGCATGCAAAAAAACTACCTTTCGGATGCCTGGATGATTTTCCTTGCGGGTGTCGTACTCCTTTCTTATGTTATCCAAAAATCCTCTCGAAAATCACAAGAAGCACTAGGTAACTGGTTGCCAGTCGAATCGCTTTTTCCGAGGCTTTTTCGCAGTATTTGAAGAATATTGACGCAACCATGTATCATTTGGTGTATGTGGAGATTAAATAAATAAATAAATAATTTTTGGACAACTCCTTAAAGGCTCTTTTAGCGAATAGCTCGACGAATAGCATGAAAAAGCCTACCTTTGAGATGCATCGATTATTTTTACTATTTTCTTGTGTTTAGATACTATCCAAAAATCTTCACAAAATCACATAAAGCACTAAGTACCTACCTAACTAGTGGCACTGTTTTTATACGATGGTCGCGAAGGTATAACACTTCATAGTCTCTTTTTACGGAAATACGAACAAAACACTTGTTTTTTTTTTCACTGCACACTTAAAGCGGCGCGATGCCAAATATTAGGGACGTCTCGGTTTCCCTCAGCTGATTTATTCCAACGGGGACTCGACTAGGTGGATTGTACAATTAGATCCATACCGTATGCGTCTAATAAAACCCGAATTTTCGCGAACCCTTGAAGCTGCTTCTTTTATCCTCGCGCGTAATTGGGGTACCTAGTAGGAACCTATCTAGCACTGTTTTCATACGAAGGCCGCGAAAGTTTAACACTGCATTTCTTAACGGAAATATGAAAAAATCACTTGTTATTTCACTGCAAATTCGTAGCGGCAATTGCAACAGGTTTGGACATCACTGCTGGTCCAAAAAAATGGCGAACGGATCTGGAAAAATGTACAGAAGCAGGTTCAGTTCCGACGACAGTTCGTAAAACAAAGCAAAGTAACGGAACAATATCGGTTAGCGAGACGCGACGTTTGCATACGCGTCCACGTTTTGGAAACAGAATTGTTATACCACAGAATAGCCACACGTAAGGCATTCTGTATAATAATAAATTGCTTGTTGAAGCTGGCGCTCCCAAAAATTACAGGCGGACGCGGATCGATATCAATCAGCTGAAGCTTAAATTCACCAGGAGGAGTCGCTGTTTTTCGGTTTTTGGGGACATTACGCGACATTTCGCCACCAAGTTTTTACGAAAAGTAAGAGGAATGGTAAGGAATTAACTTGAGAGAGTTCCGAAACGGCAAAGGGTTAAAAAATGCGGAAATGTTAAGCACGCCAATTTGACAGTCTTCCCCAACTATTTTCGGAACCGAATAATTTTTTATTTACAACCATGTATGTAATATCGACATTTCTGTCGACATTTCTGACTTTTTAGAAGTTTGAAAGTGTCAATTTTTTGACTTTTACTTCCCGCCCTCCCGCCCGGGTGGAAAGTTTACTTTATCTCGAGACACCTCGGTGTGTAATATACTATTAAAAGTAGACAATAGACAGGACAACAACCCTGAGGGGGTTTAAAAGTGGCGCACCATCAGGCAAGGGTAGAAAAATATTAAAAACGATGAACAAATCGGGGCCGCGCGTTAAATTCACATCAAATGACAGTCTTCCCCCACTTTTTTCGGAAACGAATAATTTTTTAAAAGTAGATAATACATAGGACCACAACCCTGAGTGGGTTTAAAGGTGGCGCACTATCGGGCAAGGGTTGAAAAATATTAAAAACTATGAACAAATCGAAGCCGCGCGTTAAATTCACGTCAAATTACAGTCTTCCCCCACTTTTTTCGAGATGATAGGGCTACAGGCGAACACTCGCTAAAAAAAAGTAACGCGCCGCTGCTCTACGCTCTACCCTATGGGTGGTTGTGGAAATTTGCAATTTTTACAGATAATTTGTATTTTAAAACAAATACTTTATTCAGTTGATTGCCGATCAGAAATTTATTATCCCAAGGTGTCCCAAGAGATGGCTAATTATTAGTATAAAAAAATTGCGGCCTGAAAATCAGTTGTAAAATAGGTAGGTAGGTAGATACCTACTCCACAAAAGACTTGTCAAAAAATTATGAGTGTGAAATCAGCAATGAGTTTTCTAGCAATGACTTCTCCGAGCGGCGCTCGGATACATTTCTGCTGCCTAGGGACTTAAAATAACAGTAAAGTGATAAAAACTGACGTGTTTGTTAAATTATTGTGTGCGCCTGTGAAGAAAGCAATAAACAGTTCGTCACAGCAACCGACATCATAAAAAAACGTGGATACCTACCAGCAGTAATTTTCAAAGGTACCTAGGTACCTAATTCTGCAAGCAGATTTATTCCACTCTGACATGCGGCAACGTCGCGGTATTCCCCTTCCTAATCTAACGTTATTCCCCTCCATCTCCTAGGGAGAGGTTAGACCTCCCCTCTAAGCGCTTCTAGTGACGATCCAGCGGCGTGCATTGAGCACGGATAAAGATTGATTTGCCCCATTTTCTAAACATCGATTAAAAAAATTTTTTTTTCATTTTTCGGTTTTATGAACGTCCCCGATTACGTGGTTAAAATTTCTGTACCTATCAAAGATACACCCTGTATATATATATATATATATATATATATATATATATATATATATATATATATATATATATATATATATATATATACAGGGTGATTTATTCATAACTACATTAATTTTAACAGTGGGTAGGGAAAAATGCTATGAATGCGAAATCGCAATTAAAAAAATTCCAACTTTTTTTAAAGCCGGAATTATTTTTTTTCTAAACCGCATTTTTACCTATTTGGCCCTCTATTTACGGCTGCCACTGGATTGCTTTCAGGGCGCATGAGGCATCGGACGACGCTTGCCGTTGCGCGCGTCAACATTGTTGCCAGATGTACGCAACTTTCGTAAATTTAAAGGAATGTTTTCAGTACATAATTATTTGTATTGTAGGCGAATGTTCCGCCAAATGCTTGCGGAAATTATGGACAAATGTTAACGCTTACCTCTTGTAACGGTTAGTTTTGCCCTGAGACACCTTAAGGCGAGCCTTAAGGGATAAATGCCAACGAGAAAAATAAATGAAACGACTGCTTACGTGACCTTTTGATTTTTGGATGCTTTATTAAGTAGGTACCTATTCAACTAGGGGGCTTACATGATTTCGTGGACCTCGACACCACTGAAGACGATTTTTTCTCGATAAAACGAACTTCACTCACTTTCGCTTGGGGCACTAATATTTCCGCTCACTAGTTCACTGATAATCTTTTTACTACACCAAGACGCTCCTAGAGTAAGTAGTTGTGTTCTGTGATTGTTCTGCTTCCTCTGAAATAAGAACGTCAAAATTAGCCAACATCTCTGGGATACAGTTGCTTAAAATTACCTTACTTTCCGCTTAGGTTGGTTACCATCACCAACGATACACTTCTCATTCCTTTATTTCTCGTTATGTTTGCTTTTCATTGTTACTAGGGATCCATATTTGCAATAGAATCGTTTCCGTGGGGGTGGTCCTCCTCTGTGACATTGGTTCAGTCGTAAGTACTTGAATCTTTCTAATTTCCACCTTTCGATCTTTACAGCTTTTTCTAGTTTCTTTTCCTGCCGTTAGGTATGTTATCGGGTAAAGCCTGATGTGTAACCTACCGAGTCTTAGTATTATTTCTGGGCGAGTTAGGGATGATGGGTTGCTAAAAGTCCTTAGCTTTCTTGACTTCTGTTTGTCACAACCCTTGTCGTGCAGTCGTTAGTAGGAGTAGGAGGATGTGTGTAGCCCGAACTCCGCAAAAGGAGCTTGGCGATTGCCCGTGGCCGAGAATTTCCGGCACGCGGCGCGTTGGTGTTTGCGGCATTGATCCTTGCCAAGTTTCTGCAGAGTGCACTGTGAATTTCCTTTCGTTTCTCGCACTCCGCCTCACTAATCGCACATGTGATGTTATTGTTTCCCGTATTTCACAGTGCACATTCTCCGTATTTTGGTTTGGATATTTTTAAAGGTTATGTCCCATGTCGCATTCATTGACACTACTTCGTTCGTAGAAAGCATTCCCGTAATGAAACGTCGTTGTGGTTTCGTACTTAGTTTCGCTACCTGCCGATAGGTGGCGCGCTTCTAAATAGTTCCGCGGTAGCTTGACTGACATTCTGCAGGCATTCTCCATGAAGGATCATTATTATGTCTATCATTTCCGCATTTGTCTAGAGAACCGTTTTGGTAAAAAAGCAAAAATGTTGCACAAAGAGTACCGAATATACCTACAGAATGTAGGCAACTCTGGTTTCTGTAGTACGTGCTGCCATCTATTAGAAAGGTTCGCTAGTTACCGTGTCATAAAGCGCGCTGTAGACTTTCGGTTTTGAACACACAGAGGGTGACTGAGAGCTCAACCACAGATTCGGCGACGTTAATACCAACGAGATGGCGCCACATACAATAGAAACCGGCAGCAGATCCTTGACAATGACAAGTTTGACGTAATAAATAATAGTTGTGGAATGCGGATGGGACGCCTGCGTTCTTTTTAATAAAACTTTTGTCTTAAATCTCAAAATCTAGCGCATTTCGGAGACAGTTTCAGTCTTTTGAGGTTTCAGTATTTTCCACCCTCTGTAGACACTGAGTGCGTTTTGTGCGTGTGATTGTGAAGGCCTTTTGTATTGTTATAGCGGGTGCTGTGAAAAGTGTAGTGATAAGGGTCTCTCGAGTTAGATGCTGAACACGCCAAGTCCAAGGTGTGCTAACACCCTGTTATTGGCATATCAACTAGGTAAATAATTCATAAACTGAATATTTTTTCGTAATTAAATTATCAATAAATAATGGCAACGTCGCGACCGGTGCCATGTGCTGCAGCATAACGTCGTAGCCACATGCGTTCAGGTGCGCCTCGTTACGCGGGATTTGGGATAAATTGCCCCATTATTTAAACATGCAGCAAAAATTTTTTTTTTGCGTTTTCGGTATATATGTACCTCCCTGATGACGTGGTTAAAATTAATATATATATTTTATATATATATATATATATATATATATATATATATATATATATAATAAGGATGTAAGATTAGCGAGTGTAAATGTAACAATTACAAGAAAAGGTGATAATGGGTAAACACTCAAAGTTAACAAAAAGAAAAAACTAGTAACCGCATACACGTGTTTCATGCTATTTGGCAATCATCAGTACGGTGTAACATTAACCAAATCAAAAGATAGGCATGATTTGGGAAGCAACAAATGAAGTCCAGGAGATATATATATATATATATACAGGGTGTAACTTTGATAAGTACAGAAATTTTAAGGGCAGGTCGGGAAAAATGCACTTGTTACGCCTATGCAATTAAAATTTTTCTAAAGTGCATATTAACGTCAGAAATAATTTTTTTTAAAACGCTATTAAAACCCCTTTTTCCGACGCTACGGCCATGGGTCCTTGACCTTGCCGGGACCAGCTGGAACTGAGGCCGGTTCCGGCGGATCCCCCCCAATTCCGCCGTGCAGCGTTGTCAGACGTATAGCTCTTTCACAGTATTTCAGGAATAGTCTTTCAACTAGTTTTTGAACAAATCTTTAATGGTTCTTTTAGCGAATAGCATGCAAAAAAACTACCTTTCGGATGCCTGGATGATTTTCCTTGCGGGTGTCGTACTCCTTTCTTATGTTATCCAAAAATCCTCTCGAAAATCACAAGAAGCACTAGGTAACTGGTTGCCAGTCGAATCGCTTTTTCCGAGGCTTTTTCGCAGTATTTGAAGATTATTGACGCAACCATGTATCATTTGGTGTATGTGGAGATTAAATAAATAAATAAATAATTTTTGGACAACTCCTTAAAGGTTCTTTTAGCGAATAGCTCGACGAATAGCATGAAAAAGCCTACCTTTGAGATGCATCGATTATTTTTACTATTTTCTTGTGTTTAGATACTATCCAAAAATCTTCACAAAATCACATAAAGCACTAAGTACCTACCTAACTAGTGGCACTGTTTTTATACGATGGTCGCGAAGGTATAACACTTCATAGTCTCTTTTTACGGAAATACGAACAAAACACTTGTTTTTTTTTTTCACTGCACACTTAAAGCGGCGCGATGCCAAATATTAGGGACGTCTCGGTTTCCCTCAGCTGATTTATTTCCATACCGTATGCGTCTAATAAAACCCGAATTTTCGCGAACCCTTGAAGCTGCTTCTTTTATCCTCGCGCGTAATTGGGGTACCTAGTAGGAACCTATCTAGCACTGTTTTCATACGAAGGCCGCGAACGTTTAACACTGCATTTCTTAACGGAAATATGAAAAAATCACTTGTTATTTCACTGCAAATTCGTAGCGGCAATTGCAACAGGTTTGGACATCACTGCTGGTCCAAAAAAATGGCGAACGGATCTGGAAAAATGTACAGAAGCAGGTTCAGTTCCGACGACAGTTCGTAAAACAAAGCAAAGTAACGGAACAATATCGGTTAGCGAGACGCGACGTTTGCATACGCGTCCACGTTTTGGAAACAGAATTGTTATACCACAGAATAGCCACACGTAAGGCATTCTGTATAATAATAAATTGCTTGTGCACGGCGCACAAGCTTTCCCCCATACCATTCAATACCACTATTCGGTGTTGCCGTTTATGCCGACATGTCCCCAAACTGACTTAAAGTCCCTTAAATCCGATTTTTGATTTTCGCGGATTTATACGGGGTTTCTTTCGTTATAAGTTAATCTACTATCTCGTATAATTATTACGCACAAAAACGGGTAAATCCATGTAAAAATCCACTACACAATTAAATTTATACGGAATTAAATTACTAAATCAGGTAAATTTTCAGCACACTTGGCAACATAGTAGCGCCGCCCCGAGAGAAGTAGGGGCCGCGAGCCGCGATTGGCTAATATCGCGCACTAGTTATGAGTAGTGGGGATCACCTGTAGTGTCGATGTCAAGTGGCGCCCCGCGCTTGCGCTCCTCGCCCAGCTGTAATTTAGTAGGTCGGCCGGGCCGGGCGGCGTGGAAATGGAGCAAAATCGAGTGAATCAGTGCCAGTGAATTCATTCGTAATTGTAATTATTGCGCGATTCGGCGCGGCGTCGTTTTTGTTGAAGTTGGCGTCGGACGCCAGCGCCCGACGCCAACGTCATATGCCCGCGCCTGACGAATCTCGGCGAAGGAATGTCGGGCAGTAGTCAAGGGCACGCAGAAGCTTAAATTCACCAGGAGGAGTCGCTGTTTTTCGGTTTTTGGGGACATTACGCGACATTTCGCCACCAAGTTTTTACGAAAAGTAAGAGGAATGGTAAGGAATTAACTTGAGAGAGTTCCGAAACGGCAAAGGGTTAAAAAATGCGGAAATGATAAGCACGCCAATTTGACAGTCTTCCCCAACTATTTTCGGAACCGAATAATTTTTTATTTACAACCATGTATGTAATATCGACATTTCTGACTTTTTAGAAGTTTGAAAGTGTAAATTTTTTGACTTTTACTTCCCGCCCTCCCGCCCGGGTGGAAAGTTTACTTTATCTCGAGACACCTCGGTGTGTAATATACTATTAAAAGTATACAATAGACAGGACAACAACCCTGAGGGGGTTTAAAAGTGGCGCACCATCAGGCAAGGGTAGAAAAATATTAAAAACGATGAACAAATCGGGGCCGCGCGTTAAATTCACATCAAATGACAGTCTTCCCCCACTTTTTTCGGAAACGAATAATTTTTTAAAAGTAGATAATACATAGGACCACAACCCTGAGGGGGTTTAAAGGTGGCGCACTATCGGGCAAGGGTTGAAAAATATTAAAAACTATGAACAAATCGAAGCCGCGCGTTAAATTCACGTCAAATTACAGTCTTCCCCCACTTTTTTCGAGATGATAGGGCTACAGGCGAACACTCGCTAAAAAAAAGTAACGCGCCGCTGCTCTACGCTCTACCCTATGGGTGGTTGTGGAAATTTGCAATTTTTACAGATAATTTGTATTTTAAAACAAATACTTTATTCAGTTGATTGCCGATCAGAAATTTATTATCCCAAGGTGTCCCAAGAGATGGCTAATTATTAGTATAAAAAAATTGCGGCCTGAAAATCAGTTGTAAAATAGGTAGGTAGGTAGATACCTACTCCACAAAAGACTTGTCAAAAAATTATGAGTGTGAAATCAGCAATGAGTTTTCTAGCAATGACTTCTCCGAGCGGCGCTCGGATACATTTCTGCTGCCTAGGGACTTAAAATAACAGTAAAGTGATAAAAACTGACGTGTTTGTTAAATTATTGTGTGCGCCTGTGAAGAAAGCAGTAAACAGTTCGTCACAGCAACCGACATCATAAAAAAACGTGGATACCTACCAGCAGTAATTTTCAAAGGTACCTAGGTACCTAATTCTGCAAGCAGATTTATTCCACTCTGACATGCGGCAACGTCGCGGTATTCCCCTTCCTAATCTAACGTTATTCCCCTCCATCTCCTAGGGAGAGGTTAGACCTCCCCTCTATGCGCTTCTAGTGACGATCCAGCGGCGTGCATTGAGCACGGATAAAGATTGATTTGCCCCATTTTCTAAACATCGATTAAAAAAAATTTTTTTTTCATTTTTCGGTTTTATGAACGTCCCCGATTACGTGGTTAAAATTTCTGTACCTATCAAAGATACACCCTGTATATATATATATTATATATATATATATATATATATAAATCATTATTCCCCTTGGTCACGCCATAACTTGAGAACGGCTTTACCGATTATATTTATCTTTTTTTTAATAAGTCTTCTAAAGCCTTATAGAAGGTTTTTACGGAAGGAAAAATTAAGAAAACTGCGCAGAAAATTGGAAAATTTAAGAAAACATATAAAAAAATAAAAATGAATCTCTATTGCCCTTGGTCACGCCATAACTTGAGAACGGCTTTATCGATTCCATTTATAATAAGTCTTCTAAAGCCCTATAGAAGGTTTTTACGGAAAGAAAAATTAAGAAAATTGCGCAGAAAATTGGAGAATTTCAGAAAACATAAAAAAAGTTTTATTAAATAGTTCTCAAGTTATGGTAGTGACCGAAAGACGTTGTCCTGTCCTGTCTTAACTATGAATATTCAAAACATAGTGTTTATTGTAATGGTTTTTGATACACAAAATTCTTAGGTTTGTTTTCTGGCTAATAAATAAATCATGCAGGCTACACAATTGGCCATGTGAAAAACATGGATTTTCAAGATTGATGCCACAACCACTTAACGACTGCCCTTGGGATTTATTTATAGACATTGCAAATGCAAGCCGCACTTTAAATTGTAAAAGTCAAATGGCATGTCGTTGGGAATCCCGGGTCAAGACAACGTCTGTCAGGACGGGTCGGGACAACGTCTGTCGGGTCATTTATTGTTCCGAAACAATAAATGGATAAATAAATCCCAAGGGCAGCCGTTAAGTGTTTGTGGCATCAATCTTGAAAATCCATGTTTTTCACATGGCCAATTGTATGTCGCCTCCTGCAGCGTCGGAAAATCTTCAACATTATTTATTTATGCGCCAGAAAACAAAACTAAGAATTTTGTGTATCAAAAAGCATTACAATAAACACTATGTTTTTGTTTTTTTTTTATTTATTCCAGTTCGAATTGAATATTCATAGTTAAGACAGGACAACGTCTGTCGGGTCAGCTAGTAGTATATATTTCTAGAAAATTATCGCATGAAATTGCAAACTGCTGCTTTATCTGATTGAGATAATGATTGTAAATTTGGAGTTGGTCTCTCAAGAGTTTTTATTTCAACTTTTTCTGTCAAATAAAAAGAAAGCCTTAAAAAGTTACCGTTTCAAAATGTCCTGAAAATAAAAAATCGCTAGGTAAATGGATTTCGTGGAAATCGGGAGTATAAAAAATCGTAGGCGGTCCTGGATTTCCATTTTGACAATGTCAAAGGTCAAAAGAAGCGATTTTTGACGGTCATTCGAACAAAAAAGTTCAGGCGATTATCTCAAAAAAACAAGATTTTATGGATCGACATAAATTTAAAAGTAGACACTCTCTATATATGTATCGATGAGGAGGTGGGCGATGTACTTGGCGATTGATACTTTTATATCACCATTTTTTTGAGGTTGTTTATGTTTTTGTTATGTTGTTTATTTTTATAAAAATGACCAAATATGCGCTCAAATATCGCCTAATTGTTAATAGAAGCAATGATTTATTAGGCATTTTACGTTGGTATATTGAAATTGAAACTGGCTCCCCCTTTCTTCAGAAAGTGTATAGCATGGGAGCTTCTTCCGGTGCCTAGAGCCCACTTCCCGGTGACCGAAGGCCACTTTCGCTGCCACAAGTGAACTCGCCGACCTCAAAAACATAAGTATCGACACCTCACATGACCCTGTGTGCGTTATAAAGCTCGCAATGTCCCAAAAAATGTTCACATTGAAACTCGGCAAAATTTGGACACCCTGTTTCAAGAAATCAAATATGTTTCGACCAATGTTCACTTGGCATTTTTTTCTTCATTTTCAATGTACAGTTGATCTGTAACATTTGAAAGCAGTAAGTGAATATTTTATTTTTCGAATATTGAAGTCAACAGGTGTTTTGAGGCACGTTTTGGCAATTTAAACGCAAACGGTTGATTTGATAGTTATGAAACAAGAGTACCTCTTTGTTGCAGAATGAAAAGATGTAGGTACTAAAATGACGGACCTGCAGGACCAAAAAGATAACCTCAAAAAAGTTACGAGTAAAAGCAAGATCCAAAAACAGCGCCAGTGGCGCCCTCTATGAGACACGTATACATTGACATTTTCAACCTATTCTCCATCCCCAAAAACACAGCAGTGCCAAATTTCAGTTCAGCAGCCTGATTACTTTGGGAGATGTCGTCATAATTCAATTTCAAAAAATGAACTTCATATGTCTTAAACAAACAACATTTGTATAAGGCATATTAGCCTCAATCCTAATATTTTGGCCCAAAATATATGCGGTTGCACTATGTGCCATGACTAATGACTCACCCTGTATATGTGTTAAGTAGGTAGAAAGTACAAACTATTATTCTCACTCTATAATAATTATACCTATGTATGAAATGTAGTCTAAATAAATCACTAATTATTATTATTTAACTCTATTTTGATCCCTTTGCAATCCCGTCTAAAACCTGACTTACCTACCTTATTATATATTTAACTCCGAAGAATTTATAGATGATTTAGTTATAATTAAATATCATTTAAATTATTTAAATTTAAATGCATTTCAATATGTTCAATTATATTTTAAGTTCTGAGAAGATAAATATAAATTGAAAGGTAATGTCAGGAAACTTCCAAAAAGCTAATAGGTATTCCAGCAAATAAATATAAATTTCTTATTACTTCCTATTCACTATTCACACAAATGCTTATAAAAGAAGGTAGGTATGTTTTAACAATTCATCTTATTATAGGGTAACATTCATATACCTCATTTATAGTATTCTTATTGGATATATTCATTATATTATTCACTTTTTTAAGAAAATTAATTTAGTATTTAAAAAGGTCATATTTCAAGTAGCGTAGTACTCCGGAAACAAACGTATTTATACCTGACTGAATGATTGATATATAATTCATTTTAAGATATAAATTATTGGATAGGATCCTAATTTATAAATAAATAGATAAATATACATACAATATACATATCATTTGGTAATGAAGTTAAGGAGGTATAATATGTATGTTTTTTTACTACTAACCTGAGAAATCACCATTATTTACCTCATTCCTCTAATGAGAAGTAAATGATAATATATTTTCGTCTAAAGACCTGCATTCAGTCTAATGTTTTCATTCACAGGAGACGGTTTGGTTAATACCCTTATCAGTAATCTACCAGTTGAATTGCACGTTCCTGGATACCAATATTGCGGACATGGAACTAAGCTAAACAAGAGATTAGCTAGGGGAGACCCTGGCATAAACCCTCTCGACGCTGCATGCAAGGAACACGACATAGAATATTCGAAATATTCCTCTTTAGAGGATCGACATAAAGCCGATCGAGTGTTAGAAAATAAAGCTTGGCAAATAGTTAAGTCTAAGGACGCAAAACTAGGTGAAAAGGAAGCTGCTTGGTTTGTTACTACAACAATGAAAACTAAACGCAAGTTAGGTATGGGTTTAAAAAAATCGTTCAAACGCGATATAGTGAAAAAGGTTGAAAAATCATTGAAAAAATCATCTAACGGAAATCAACTTAATAATGAAAAAGGAATTAAGAAAACCACACTAGCTGCAATTAAAGCGGCACGTTTAGCAGTTAAAAAAGTAGGTGGAAAGAATAAAGTGCGAATCCCCAGAATAATTCCTTTTGAGGCGAGCGGTGGGTTTCTTCCTCTGATTCCAATCTTGGGTGCTTTGGGAGCTCTTGGATCGGTGGCAGGTGGTGCTAGCGCGATTGCTAAAACAGTTATCGCCGCGAAAGATATGCAGAAAAAGATGGAAGAACAAAAACGTCATAACAAAGCGATAACGTTGACCTCGAAAAATTAAAGTAAATTAAAGAAATTAAAGTTGTCATATTTTAGAGGTGTTATCATGAGAGATGCACTTCCAAGCAAACCACATGCGTATGAATCGGCAATTATTAATTTAGATGTTAAAAACAATAGAAGCACTCACTGGGTAGCATATAAGAAAGATAATAATATTGTTGAATACTTTGATAGTTTCGGTAACTTAAAACCACCGACGGAACTTGTTAAATATTTCGGAAAAGTTAAGATTGAATATAATAACGATGCATATCAAAAATTTAATGAAATAAATTGTGGACATCTTTGTCTAGAATTTCTTTATAAAAAGAGCTGACCGACTTAAAACTATTAGTCATGTCGTTGTTATTCACGTTGATAGGCTACAACTCTGTGCTCTCGGTTGATTACAATAATTCCATTTATTCAGACCCAACTTTACAATACGGGCTAGCGTTGCTCGGGTTTTATTCATATAATACGATACCGAATATTGAGGCACCGAATAATAAATTTTATTTAATCCATCAAGCAAACGAATTGAAAGTTTTAGAAATACCCACAGGATCTTACGAAATTGCTGCCATAGAGACAGCCATAATTAAAATTTTAAGAAATCTTAACGAAATACCCGATTTTTCATTGAAAGCCAATACTAATACTCTACAGTGTGAAATATACAGCGATAAATATACGATTGATTGTCGACCAAAAGATTCGATTGCCACATGGCTCAATTATTCCAATCGTGTACTACCCCCACGCATCAGATTTACCAGTGCATATCGTCAAAACCAGAACAATACATATTGATGGCAATTTAACCTCTGGAGCGTACTATAACAACAGACCTACTCATACTATTTACGAGTTTTCTCCTGAATGTAATCCGGGGGACGCCATAGATGAAACCCCCAGAAACCTACTTTACTTACCTGTCACTAAACGGGAAATAAATAATATAACCTTATCGATTTTGGATCAAAATTTTCAGTTAGTAAATTTCCGTGGAGAAGAAATAATTGTGAGATTAGAAGTAAAACCTTTGTAATGGGTCTCGTTTTCGGTGAGGGTCTCACATATAAAAGTGAGTCAAACCACTTTATAAACACACTCTCGTCTGAACCTCACACGCGTCAACCTCGCAACCTGACGCCTACACCTAAAAGCATAAATATTTTAAAGTCACTCGGATATAATGTCGTTGGCACCAAATGTATTCGACGTGTATCAAAGTCCAAAGTATGATGAGTCAATCCAACGCATAGAAAGCCGTACTTACTATCCTTTCGTCAAGTCTTTTATGAATAATGACATCATTGAAATAACAATTAACCAGGGAGATGCTTGGTTGTTAATGTATGACGCCGCAATTTTTATTAAAGGAGAAATAAAACCTATCCAAGAAGAAGGCACTTGTGAATTAGATAATAATGCCGCGGCTTTCTTCTTCGACTCTATATCTTACGAACTTAATGGACAAGAAGTAGATTCTGTGAGGGACCCCGGCATTTTAAGCAGTATCAGAGCGTATCTTTGCTACAACCCCACTGATGAAAAACGCACCTCCAGTTGGTTGTACCCCGGGAAAAAAACTATTTTGAATAGAGATTCAACGTTTAGTGTTAGAGTTCCACTTAAACACCTGTTTGGCATCTTTAACGATTACCAACATGCAATTTCTGGTAAACAAACAATACGGTTAACTAGAGCTCGAAATGACAAAAACTCTATATTGCTGGAACAAACAACTGGTACAACTCCAGATCTAACGGTTGAAGTAACCATTACTAACATCGAGCTGAAAGTAAAACATATAATACCAAACGATAAAATTAAGTATAACTTATTGCAAGCCCTTAAGAGTAATAAACCCATCTTGATACCGTTTCGCAAATGGGAGTTACATGAATTACCTAATCTGACCGTAAATGCAACCAAAGGAATATGGTCCGTTAAAACCTCTGCCACAGTAGAAAGCCCAAGGTTTGTTATTGTTGGCTTTCAGACCGACCGCAAAGAAAATTCAAAAAAGGACCCGACATATTTTGATCATGTAAATATTTCCGACGTACGCCTTATAATAAACGGTGAATACTTTCCGTTTGAACGCTTGCGGCAAGATTTCAATAGGGATTACTTGGAAGTTTACAATAATTACAGAGACTTCTATCCAAGCTTTATGAATACACGCGATAAGAGTCCACTACTTAATTATGCTGACTTTAAAGACCGGGCGACGCTGTTCGTTATCGACTGCTCACGTCGCAATGAAACAATTAAAATGAACACTGTTGATGTTAAATTGGATATTGAGAGCTCTCAAGGATTTCCAGATAAGACCCGCGCATATTGCATCATTATCATGATAGAGTTGTGGAGTATTTGCCCTTGAGCGAAACTGTAAGAAGCTATATGATGTAAACAGATCCCGGATATAAATGCAGGTACATCAGCACCATACCAACAGTTTTATTCGAGAACTAAGTTAAGATGAAGATTGCTGTAATAGACATTCAAGGTTTCATGGTGGAGAATGAGTTTTATCCCAAGGAATTGACAATTAAAATTAATGGACAAGTGATGCATATGGTTATAGCCCCCCCAAAAAGTTTTATGTCTCTTAACAATTTATATAAGAGGCACGTGCGAGTTATAGAAGAAAATTTTCTGGGGATAAAATATTCAAGCGGACATGTTGAGTACAATAAATTGGTTGAAATACTGCAAACTACTCTACTAGATGTCCACATAGTTTACGTGAAGGGGCATCAAAAAGAACGTTTTCTACGTGAAATAATCAACAATAAAGTGGTTGATGTTGGAAATTTGCAAAACAATTGGATAGAGGTGCCGCTATTTGAAGAAGACATTCCGATGTGCCTCCACCACAATGAAAATAAAAAATGGATGTGTAGCTTTAGGAATTGTGAAAAATTATATTCTTGGTTAGAAAAATACTTAATCGATTACTAAAAGTTGTAATTTTTACTTAAATAAAGGCCTTTATTTGCATTTTGTTGTTTGATTCCTATAAAAGAGAGAGAAAACTTAAGTAGGTCACACTTTCGAAAATGATGTTGAGTGCAGAATACCTGTTACTTCATTCTCTGATTATCAATAACATAATATACGTCTATAAACCGTTTGACGTAAACGATGTTGCTATTTGTATGGATGATTCATTAAATTGCATTTCATTAACTCCTACAACTACCACTGATGAAGTTGTAATGACAAAGATACCAAGTAATATCAAACAGTATAAACTTCGAATGATATTTGAAAATGGTACGGTCGCTGACACAGAGTGGGTTGCACCAATTTCTAAAATGTTAAATGAACAAGTTACAACAGGTCAATCCCTAGAAAGCGTGGTTTATTTTATTGCCACATGTTCCTCACTCTTGATTTTAAAATGGATGATTAAATTAAAAAGTTGGTGGAAAATCAATGGATTAAAAAGCTAACATCAGTTATGGAGCTATAGTATTTATGTAGTCTTAACACATAGTAAAGTTATGAAAATAAAAGTAGTTTCATTTTTGTCAGCAATATTTTCGCCGGTATTCTGGCGGTCATTCCTTGAAAATAACTAAACATCTTATAAAAGCGGCCGACGTGAGAGATCACATCAACATTCTCAGGGTTAGCCATCTGTGTTTTTTAAACATCGAAATTCTCTCAGACTAAACATACGAAGCCTATATCAACCAAAATATCAGTTACTTCAAGATGTCTTAAGAAAGTTCCTAAAATCAGATATTTTCCATTCAAATTCAAGATTTTTAATTATTGTGATGGTTTTCTCATTTGGTTTAAGTAATTTTTTAATTATTCTATGTCTCATTTATTTGAAGTGATTTGTTATTGGTTATTTGGAATATATGAGATGTGAAATAATTAAAAAGTTTGAAAAATCAAACAAAATATACTCATAATAATGATTTTTCTCTTTGTTACAGGCCTTGAACCAAAATAATGGTGGGGGGGGTTGACTTATTCACCTTCCTTGGAGGAGGGCAACAAACGACGCAACCCGAACCTCAACCCGAACCTCAACCCGCACCTCAACCGGCTCCATCAACACCAGCAAGAAGGGGCGGCAAAGGCAAGGGGAAAAATATGGCCCTGTTGCGATCAACAAGGTAGGAAGACGACAACATAAGCGTCATCAGTGACGCAACCGTAGGAGGAAACGAGGAGTTTTTCAACCTCCAACAAATCCGGGGGCAAACTCCAACGTCCTATCTCCATAAAGTAAAAGGACAAGCGAACGTTTTTTGCAAAAGGAAGCTTGGTGATATAAAAGCACAGAGGAATTCCATCCGGGAGCAACTTACCAAGCTTGAAGCCAGGAAGAAGAAATTCCTACAGGATATGGAGAGACTTACGAGAGAAGAAGAAGAAACCAACAGTCTCATGACTAAATTTCAAGAATTTTTTGAGATGTAATGTGTTTTTACTTGTATATATTATTTTATTATTGTATTATAGTTATATTTTAATATACATATAATTTACCAATTTGATCATCATTTCTTAACCTAAACCTAAAACACACATTTTAAATCTCATTAAAAAAAGAATTCAAGTGATCAGTGTCTAAGCAAAAAGTAAAACGACAATATTTTGAAATATTGATACTATCTGAAAGGAAGTGATAAGAAAAGAAAAGGTAAGTATACACTTTCATTTTCTACATGAAACAGGTGAAAAAAAAACAACACTCACTTTTTAATAGTTTTTATTAAATTCAAATTAATATTAGCAATTTTCTTATTTATCTCATACATTTTAATTTCATGCTTTAAATCATCTAGAGATTTCAAATACATTTGAAGTTTAAAGTGTACTTAAAAAAAATTACAACACGTTGGAACAGGTCAACGCAAGCGGGAAAGTAGAAGTGATAGGGTAAAGTGGGAGGATATAAAATCAATTTTTAATAATCGTATACGAACGGGTGTTATAATTAATTTAAAGCACATAGATATTCCGCAGTTTTTTAAAGACGCGTTTTTGTTTTTAAGACTCGCATTAATAGGATCTTAAGATCATTCAATATAATTAAAGTAAATGCTGTCTTTTGTGGGGTGGTTTGAAAGCAATATTATTGAAAAAATTTTAGCTGCCATTGAGTCCTTCGAACATCAGGAGTCCGGTTGGACTCTTCACAGAATCTTAAGTTTGGAAGTTAATATAAACAAGGTAGAGATAGGAAACGGTGGTAGATCTTACATAAACCTCCCGGAATCAATACAATCTAACCAAGCTTGTATTAACATTCAAAATGATGATAATCTTTGTTTTGTTTGGAGTGTTGTATCAGCTCTATATCCACCCGTTGGAAAACCATACCGTACATCCTCATATCCCCACCCTTCGACCGTTTTAAACCTAGATGGCCTTGAATTTCCTGTAACTCTAAGCCAAATAGCAAAATTTGAAAAACTGAATAATATATCGGTAAATGTGTATGTTCTAGAGTTAGTGTCAAATGAAGACAAATCAAGCTCTTTTAGAACTTCTCCGGCTCGCTTAACTAAAAACAAAATGGAAAAACATGCTAATTTACTTCTAGTTCAGGATACATATTTTCCGAAAGTCGGTGAGCATGAAGCTCTCCCTATCGATGAATCATCAACCGAAATCAATTATCATTACTGTTGTAGTCGGTGAGCATGAAGCTCTCCCTATCGATGAATCATCAACCGAAATCAATTATCATTACTGTTGGGTTAAAAATTTATCGAGATTAATAGCATCCCAAACTAATAAACATAAAGGTAGGATGTTTGTTTGTGATAGATGCTTAAATTATTACTCATCCCAAGAAAAATTAAATGAACATATTGAATATTGTAAGACGTAAAAAACTGCAAAGTATCATTTCCGAAAAATAAGTATATCGAATTTAAAAATTATATCCATAAGGAAAAAGTACCATTTATTATTTATGCTGATTTTGAATCAATTCTAAAACCTTATGATGAATCACAGTGTTTAAATACTGCTAAATATCAGCTTTTAGCGCAGGCTACTATTTTAAATGTGATTATGACGATACATTATCTTTTTATAAGAGTTATCGTGGTATTGATTGCATGACTTGGTTTGCAAATGAAATGGAATATATATATCTCTGTTGCTTCAAAGTTAAAAAATAACGAGCCAATGAGTGAATCTATAAGTCTAAAAAATGCAACTGCTACGTGTCACATATGTGAAAAACCGTTTAATTCTAACGATATAATAGTACGTGACCATGATCATATGACATCACGTTTTCGCGGATACGCACACCAAGCGTGTAACTTAAATTACAGAAACTCCTTTGTAGTACCCATAGAATTTAATAACTTTAGTGGGTACGACAGTCATTTTATTATAAGAGATCTTGCTAAAAAGCATAATGTGACATTGCTTCCAATAAACAAGGAAAAATATATTAGTTTTACAGTTTCTGATACCGATACTGAAGTTAAATTTAGATTCATCGACTCCTTTAAATTTTTAGGCTTCTCTTTGGATACATTAGCATCGTCTCTCAATAAAGGGGACTTTATTAATACCCAAAAGGAATTTAGTGATGTATCTTCGAACAATCTAGATCTGTTAACCAAAGAGGGGGTATTTTGTTATGATTATATCGATAACATAAATAAACTTAATGAAAAGTGTTTACCACCAGTCGAGCAATTCTATAGCAAGTTAAATGATACTCACATTAGTCAAGGCGATTACAGACATGCCCAGTTAGTTTGGGATAAATTAAATATTCAAAGTTTAGGTGAATATAGTGACCTATATCTCAAGACGGACATTATGATACTTACCGATATCTTTCAGAACTTTAGGAAAACTTGTATAAAGAATTATGGCTTGGATCCGGCCATACCGGACATACTGGGATATACTTGGGACTGTATGCTTAAATATACTGGGTGTCGATTAGAAACCTTTTAAGATATTGATATATTAATATTTTTTGAGAAAGGAGTGAGAGGGGGGATAAGCCAATGTTGTAATAGATATTCTGAAGCAAACAACAAATACATGAAAAATTATGATCCTAACAATCCTTCCAAATACTTACTTTATCTGGATGTAAACAATTTATACGGGTGGGCAATGGGGGAATCTCTTCCTTACGGTAACTTCCAATGGGTTGATACAAACATTAACGTGACGAATATTCCGGATAACAGTCCAGAAGGATACGTTTTAGAAGTCGATTTAGACTATCCGGAAAATTTACATGACCCCCATAAAGACCTACCGTTTTGCGCAGAACATTCTAAACCACCAAATTCTAAACTTCCCAAACTTATGACAACTCTCAATTCAAAAGAAAAGTATGTTGTACACTACAGGGCTCTTAAACAAGGGTGAAGTCACGGTTTAACTTAAAAAAAATTCATAGGGTTTTAAAATTTAGTCAGTCAGCTTGGCTAGCTCCTTACATTAAATTTAATACAGAATTGAGGACAAAAGCTAAGTTTAATTTTGAAAAAACAGTAATTAAATTGATGGTTAATGCTGTATACGGTAAGACCATGGAAAATATTCGCAAACATAGAAATGTAAAATTAGTTAGGAAATGGGAAGGTAGATATGGAGCTAAGAATTTAATTGCTAGCCCGGCTTTTAACAGCCGATTAATTTTTGATACAGGTTTAGTTGCAATTGAACTGAATAAAACTGAAATCGTTTTTACAAAGCCCCTGTACATCGGGATGGCTATACCCGATATCTCAAAGACGTGTGTTTATAATTTTCATTATGATTACATGTTGCAAAAATATTCAACTGACCAATGTAAACTACTTTATACGGATACGGATAGCTTACTTTATGAATTAAAATGTGATGACGTGTATGATGAAGTTATAAAGCGAGATTTGCATCGTTTCGATACCAGCGATTATCCGGTTGATAATCAGTATAATATACCGCTTGTAAATAAAAAAGTACCAGGTCTTATGAAAGATGAACTTAATGGAAAAATAATGACTCACTTTGTTGGCCTTAGGTCAAAAATGTACACGTTTCTGATTGAAGGCGAGCAATGTATTAAAAAATCAAAGGGGATTAAGTATGGTGTTGTTAAGAATTATTTAACTTTCGACGATTATGCAAATTGCTTATTTAAGAAAAAGCAAAAAACCGCTACTCAATGCACTATTCGTTCATTTGCTCATAATGTTTTCAGTATTAAACAAACAAAAATTGCACTCAGCCCTTTCGATGATAAGCGATACTGAGTTAATAATGTTGTCACTCTACCGTGGGGACACTACAGTATTCCACAACTCGAGAACTAAGCTATTGTATATAGCCAAGAAACAATAATTGTTTCATTTAATCCCTGCTAATAGATTAGTCATACCTCCCACAACTTGCAGAATATATACAGGGTGTATCTTTGATAGGTACAGAAATTTTAACCACGTAATCGGGGACGTTCATAAAACCGAAAAATGAAAAAAAAAATTTTTTAATCGATGTTTAGAAAATGGGGCAAATCAATCTTTATCCGTGCTCAATGCACGCCGCTGGATCGTCACTAGAAGCGCTGAGAGGGGAGGTCTAACCTCTCCCTAGGAGATGGAGGGGAATAACGTTAGATTAGGAAGGGGAATACCGCGACGTTGCCGCATGTCAGAGTGGAATAAATCTGCTTGCAGAATTAGGTACCTAGGTACCTTTGAAAATTACTGCTGGTAGGTATCCACGTTTTTTTATGATGTCGGTTGCTGTGACGAACTGTTTATTGCTTTCTTCACAGGCGCACACAATAATTTAACAAACACGTCAGTTTTTATCACTTTACTGTTATTTTAAGTCCCTAGGCAGCAGAAATGTATCCGAGCGCCGCTCGGAGAAGTCATTGCTAGAAAACTCATTGCTGATTTCACACTCATAATTTTTTGACAAGTCTTTTGTGGAGTAGGTATCTACCTACCTACCTATTTTACAACTGATTTTCAGGCCGCAATTTTTTTATACTAATAATTAGCCATCTCTTGGGACACCTTGGGATAATAAATTTCTGATCGGCAATCAACTGAATAAAGTATTTGTTTTAAAATACAAATTATCTGTAAAAATTGCAAATTTCCACAACCACCCATAGGGTAGAGCGTAGAGCAGCGGCGCGTTACTTTTTTTTAGCGAGTGTTCGCCTGTAGCCCTATCATCTCGAAAAAAGTGGGGGAAGACTGTAATTTGACGTGAATTTAACGCGCGGCTTCGATTTGTTCATAGTTTTTAATATTTTTCAACCCTTGCCCGATAGTGCGCCACCTTTAAACCCCCTCAGGGTTGTGGTCCTATGTATTATCTACTTTTAAAAAATTATTCGTTTCCGAAAAAAGTGGGGGAAGACTGTCATTTGATGTGAATTTAACGCGCGGCCCCGATTTGTTCATCGTTTTTAATATTTTTCTACCCTTGCCTGATGGTGCGCCACTTTTAAACCCTCTCAGGGTTGTTGTCCTGTCTATTGTCTACTTTTAATAGTATATTACACACCGAGGTGTCTCGAGATAAAGTAAACTTTCCACCCGGGCGGGAGGGCGGGAAGTAAAAGTCAAAAAATTGACACTTTCAAACTTCTAAAAAGTCAGAAATGTCGATATTACATACATGGTTGTAAATAAAAAATTATTCGGTTCCGAAAATAGTTGGGGAAGACTGTCAAATTGGCGTGCTTATCATTTCCGCATTTTTTAACCCTTTGCCGTTTCGGAACTTTCTCAAGTTAATTCCTTACCATTCCTCTTACTTTTCGTAAAAACTTGGTGGCGAAATGTCGCGTAATGTCCCCAAAAACCGACTCCTCCTGGTGAATTTAAGCTTCTGCGTGCCCTTGACTACTGCCCGACATTCCTTCGCCGAGATTCGCCAGGCGCGGGCATATGACGTTGGCGTCGGGCGCTGGCGTCCGACGCCAACTTCACACAAAAACGACGCCGCGCCGAATCGCGCAATAATTACAATTACGAATGAATTCACTGGCACTGATTCACTCGATTTTGCTCCATTTCCACGCCGCCCGGCCCGGCCGATCTACTAAATTACAGCTGGGCGAGGAGCGCAAGCGCGGGGCGCCACTTGACATCGACACTACAGGTGATCCCCACTACTCATAACTAGTGCGCGATATTAGCCAATCGCGGCTCGCGGCTCGCGGCCCCTACTTCTCTCGGGGCGGCGCTACTATGTTGCCAAGTGTGCTGAAAATTTACCTGATTTAGTAATTTAATTCCGTATAAATTTAATTGTGTAGTGGATTTTTACATGGATTTACCCGTTTTTGTGCGTAATAATTATACGAGATAGTAGATTAACTTATAACGAAGGAAACCCCGTATAAATCCGCGAAAATCAAAAATCGGATTTAAGGGACTTTAAGTCAGTTTGGGGACATGTCGGCATAAACGGCAACACCGAATAGTGGTATTGAATGGTATGGGGGAAAGCTTGTGCGCCGTCACCGTACCGCCGCGCCGTAGCCGACGCGCTAGTCGAAGATCGTCCGTCCGATTATTATGGGATTTAACAGCTGATTGATATCGATCCGCGTCCGCCTGTAATTTTTGGGAGCGCCAGCTTCAACAAGCAATTTATTATTATACAGAATGCCTTACGTGTGGCTATTCTGTGGTATAACAATTCTGTTTCCAAAACGTGGACGCGTATGCAAACGTCGCGTCTCGCTAACCGATATTGTTCCGTTACTTTGCTTTGTTTTACGAACTGTCGTCGGAACTGAACCTGCTTCTGTACATTTTTCCAGATCCGTTCGCCATTTTTTTGGACCAGCAGTGATGTCCAAACCTGTTGCAATTGCCGCTACGAATTTGCAGTGAAATAACAAGTGATTTTTTCATATTTCCGTTAAGAAATGCAGTGTTAAACTTTCGCGGCCTTCGTATGAAAACAGTGCTAGATAGGTTCCTACTAGGTACCCCAATTACGCGCGAGGATAAAAGAAGCAGCTTCAAGGGTTCGCGAAAATTCGGGTTTTATTAGACGCATACGGTATGGATCTAATTGTACAATCCACCTAGTCGAGTCCCCGTTGGAATAAATCAGCTGAGGGAAACCGAGACGTCCCTAATATTTGGCATCGCGCCGCTTTAAGTGTGCAGTGAAAAAAAAACAAGTGTTTTGTTCGTATTTCCGTAAAAAGAGACTATGAAGTGTTATACCTTCGCGACCATCGTATAAAAACAGTGCCACTAGTTAGGTAGGTACTTAGTGCTTTATGTGATTTTGTGAAGATTTTTGGATAGTATCTAAACACAAGAAAATAGTAAAAATAATCGATGCATCTCAAAGGTAGGCTTTTTCATGCTATTCGTCGAGCTATTCGCTAAAAGAACCTTTAAGGAGTTGTCCAAAAATTATTTATTTATTTATTTAATCTCCACATACACCAAATGATACATGGTTGCGTCAATATTCTTCAAATACTGCGAAAAAGCCTCGGAAAAAGCGATTCGACTGGCAACCAGTTACCTAGTGCTTCTTGTGATTTTCGAGAGGATTTTTGGATAACATAAGAAAGGAGTACGACACCCGCAAGGAAAATCATCCAGGCATCCGAAAGGTAGTTTTTTTGCATGCTATTCGCTAAAAGAACCATTAAAGATTTGTTCAAAAACTAGTTGAAAGACTATTCCTGAAATACTGTGAAAGAGCTATACGTCTGACAACGCTGCACGGCGGAATTGGGGGGGATCCGCCGGAACCGGCCTCAGTTCCAGCTGGTCCCGGCAAGGTCAAGGACCCATGGCCGTAGCGTCGGAAAAAGGGGTTTTAATAGCGTTTTAAAAAAAATTATTTCTGACGTTAATATGCACTTTAGAAAAATTTTAATTGCATAGGCGTAACAAGTGCTATTTTCCCGACCTGCCCTTAAAATTTCTGTACTTATCAAAGTTACACCCTGTATAGCAGAGAAACCTAACAGTCTTTACAACATTATCCAAAGTCAACATGTTCAACCAACAGCTAGCAGACCAACAGGGATTGGTTTCCTGTCCATACGTCAACAGTCATAAAATTAAGAAGTCACGCCTACGGATGCACTTGTTGAAATGTCGGAGGCAGTTGAATCATGTTCCCGAGGTCAACTGGCAAGAGTATTTCGAACGAATTAATAAAGAAGAATTAATCACCTTCAGGAATCCACCTCGGATTAGGCCAGAGTAATTTTGTGTGAATATAAAAGAAGTTCCAATATTTGTTAACTTTATTAACACAAGTTCCAACTGAATACAACACCATGCCTGTGTCAATAAAATATAAATGTACAACATGCGGTGGGGCAACTGATACACCCAATACTTCATGTATTCCATGTAGCACCAAGAATTTATTCAAAGATGTGACAAAACACATTCCTTCACATTATTTTAGTCCTAAATAAATGTATTATGGTAATAAAAGATTTATTATGTTTGTGTTTTTTATTTAATAAAACCTCCTCCTATACAAATCAGCTAATACAAACTCCTCGTTGAATGAGAGAAGCTCAAAAATACAGTATGCATTAATATTATCTGATACAGTACATAGTGATTTTATAATATCTATAGCATTTATATTATAGTTATATTTTAATAACAAATCATTCACTTCATCTAACATATAATAATAAAAATCCAATTAAGTTATATTTTAATATTAAATTAATTTTTGAGGTTATTTTACAATCAATTGTAAGCAATTGCATTACATCGTTAGCAGTGAAATAAAAATGAATATCGTCTTTAGAAAGCACAATCATCAAATAGTTGACACCTGGGTACACGCTCAATTTCAAATTGGAGCTGAATTCTTTTGGTGGTATTGCAATATCTTCACCCAATTTTTCAAGCAATTTTGTTGAATTCCACTGTTAACTGGAACCATTCAAAACGGTCCATGGATATAGGATTTGACGGATCCAGCAGGTTTATAATTTGCACTGCTGGTTTGAAGAATCGTAGGGGGCTGAGTCCACAGTTTATCACATACAGATTTTCCGGCTTGAGCACAAATTGTGTACTTAGCAACAGCTGCTTTTCATTGTGGACCTCTTCATCATAACCATTCAAAATACGATTGACCTCGTTATGTTCGCTGCTAGTACTGTACCCCGATTCACTCATGGTGTCAAACTACATATGTGGCCCTTATCCAGGAGTCATGTGTTTTATCGAAACCCAACCAGCGAACCAGCACTTTATCCCCCCTCCTTCTTAAAACTTTCTCCACGAGGTAAACATTTGGATTTGCAGCTTTTTGCAATTCCTCGCTGTAAAAGCCACCCTTTATCGGGTTCCCCTGCACATCTTCAAGCAAATAAGTTATGGGTGTGGTTTTTTGAATTTTAGCAATTTTAAATAATTCCGTGCTCCAATTAGGTGTGTAGCCTTTCTCAAAAACATGCTTGGCTTTGCTGATGCGAACCATATCGCCCTTTTTGAACTTTGATATTTTAAAAACTGTAGGATAGCTGAAGGTTTTAAGTAAAGCAGCCTCGTTACTTTTATTTACATCTTTTGGCCTCATTCCAGTAGTTCTATGTCTTCTGTTATTGTATTTATCAACAATTGTAGATAATATATCAATCCACTTATATGTGCCATTTAGGCTAAATTATTTAAATAATTCTTCCTTTAACGTAGGTATAACCCTCTCCACTATTGCTGCTTTTGTTATGCTAAATGTACTATAATGATTAATTTTAAACTTTTTCATTAGATTTTGAAAATGGGAGTTGTAGAATTCTTTTCCATGATCACTTTGCAAGTTTCGTGGGTGCCGTCGAGAGTTTTTCAGTATTTTATCAAAGGCCTTTGTCACTTCTTCACCAGTCTTAGATTTAAGGGCTTCACACCAAACGTACTTGGAAAAACAGTCAATTACTACAAGAATAAACTTAAATTTGTTATTGTGAGCTGTATATTGATCTAACTGGGCGAGGTCAACCTGCCAGAGGTCATCCAATCCTTTAATAATGGTTTGACGACGAGGGTATTTTTTCAATGCTCGTCTGTGTAATTCATTTACAATTTGAATCTTTTCTTTACTATGCTTTGTTTTCGTTGCTTTCATTATGTTTTTGATATTCCAAAACCCTTATTCTATACAAAATTTCACGCAGTTGTTTTTCTTGAATTTCAATATGTGACTGTAAGGCTTTTTTTAATTCAGAAAGTGAATCATCGACGTATTTTTTGTTAGTTGCGTCACCTAATACTTTCGGAGCCTTAAGATTGCTGATTTTTAAATTTCTCGCATCTATATGACCTTCAGGAGTAAAAGTTAAACCGCCTGTGTGAACACTTGGCCGTGAATAAATTTTTGAGTACTGACCAAACTTATTAATACTCATGTTGTGACTGGTGATAACCTTGTAATGCGCTTGTATTTATATTAAGAAATGATGTGAGCCTCTTTTAATTCTGTCTCTATAGCGGTTATTTCATTATCGTGAGAGGTGTTTCCAGCATTTTTAGAAGCAATAAGAAGCATTAATCTATCCACTAATTCATTCACATCATCCCAATAAATATACTCGATTGTTTTTTTTTATTGTAAATTAAATGCATACCAGTACCCGAACGTGTTTTTAGTTTAGCTGGAGATTTTCCTGGTTTGAAAATGGGTCTAATAATTTTAAAATATTTTGATAGTTTTGAGCTTTTTAATTTGCCTCTGGTATCAAGATGTGCCCCAGTTAATTTTAAAATCTCGATATATTTTGCAGTCTTCGTCTGTGTATTTTGGATCAGTATAAAATATCAAATCGTATAGTCCTGATGTTCCCTCAAAATTCTTTCCCTTAACAATTATATCTCCACTACTATCAAAATCAATATTTTTACCGGCTAGCAAAAATTTTGATTGAGATGCGTCATAAACGGGGCCATATACTTTATCAATTTTCTTTGAATTATCATGGTAGTCTTGTATATATTGTTTTGCTATTTTAAGATAGGAAAAATCTTCAGGCTCACTATTTTGTACATCGGAATCGAAAAAATCAGTCTCCTTTTTTAACTGCGGGCTTTCCGGTTCTTCTTTTTTATATTTCATTTTTGCGAAGTTACGTAGTTTGATTTTGCTCAGAGATTGCGTAACTGGTGTGAACATTTTTTTAATCGATTCGTCTTTTTCAATTTTACCTAATTTGAGTGCCACATACTTTTTTCTAACAGCGCGAGCGAGCTCACTGACTTTCTTCGCACGCTGCATTTTAAATAATTGATCTTGCGTTGTTGATGACATGATTCAAAATTAGTTAATCTAGCTGAGTTACAGCTTTATATACTTATCAAATCCATTTCTGTAACGCCCATTATTTAACTGAAAATCTTTTACGATTACTAAAGTACCGTAAGCATTATTCCAGCACTCGCTACACATAACTTTAAATTGATCATAAGTTAAATCCGGAGACACGTGCTCATCAAAAACATGACGTAAGTTCATATCATCCTGTCGAAATAGAACAATAACATTACAGTTATCGCGGACCAGCTGTTTAGGTATTTTCGAGTAAGTCTGACAAAGATATATGACATCAACGCCTTTGTGCCGTCCCATCGAATAAAACTCACGTATCTTATCTTGCCGATCACAACTCACATCATCGAAAATAAAAACTGAATTTTCCAAGGCATCGGATGGTGGAATGGCATCGTCATTAGCTTTGAATGGAAAATATCCGATTTTAGGAACTTTTTTTAAGACATCCTGAAGTAACTGATATTTTGGTTGATATAAGCTTTTACTATAAACGTAGATATTCTCAAACTTCAAACCATTCTTGTTAAATATTAAACTTAAAAGGGCATTTGTTTTGCCACAGTTGCTAGGTCCAATGAAAGCAGCTCTAACGGACTCTGGGAATAGTTTACCATGCTTAGATGCCTGTCTGGTCCCTATATCTGCAACGTCTAAGTTTTCAATAGGGAGAGAGCTTTGTTGTTGCCTTATTTGCATTTTGGACTCTTTTAAAATTAATAAGACATTTGATGTCTATTTATACTTAAAATTCAAATAAAATCATTTAAAAATTGTCGGAAATTTTAGTGTGATCCTTTTCCTAACGTGTGATAAACTACAACAACACAGTGACCTCTCCTGAACATAATAAAAGAAAAAAATACCGAGCGCTACTTGAATCTAACAAATAAAATCGACAATTGCCCGGCTCCGCCCGGGATTATAATCTCACCGCGTCGGCTTTCGCCTTCTCCTGCGTCACAAGCAATTTTAAAGCTGGGGCGAGTCGGGTGATAGTCAACTGGTCTCATAATTATGTAATGCGCTTGAAAGTTGAATATCTTATAAACTAAGGACTCTACAAAAAAATGTTTCAAATAAAAGTCGTAGCATATCAAAGGGGTTAATCAAATGTTTATAAAAGAAAATTTGCAGATGACGTTTTCAAGGTCATATGACAATTAAGTTGGTTTTTTCAATGACACCCTGCTGTTTTTATTTGATAAAAGCATTTAGCTTCTTTCTCGGAATATATTTCATTAGAAACATTTTTTTCTAGATTGTAGGTTTCAGGACATGAATTTTTGCTTCGTTGCAAAATTAAATTTTCTAGCGGTTGCGCCTTGGTATATAAAGAGCGGATGGTTTATCCAGATAGCAGAGCTGGGCAAACACTGAACCACATCGACATATTCGTAAATATGAGTGCCTTTGTAAATATCGACTTTAAGGCGTATCTTGCCTCGCACAGAGTGTTATTTCAGCATTGCCACGGTGATTCATTGACTTATATACTACAAAAACAAGATTTTATTATCCCAAACGAGTGGTTTGAAAAAGTTTCCAAGCAAGAACTTCATGAAATTTGTACCTATCGTTTAATGTTGAAAAAAAACCAGCATATTGACAATTACGTGATGTAAATCATTAATATATGTGACGCAGAAAACATTGAACAAATAAATTATTTTACGCTCGATGGACTTCTGAAGAAACATGGTTTGGACTCTGGGCTGCAATATAAGACGTATATTCTTAACATATTAAGTGAAGAATACCTGTTGCGTAACGATAACGGTAGCTAGTGTTCTCTGTATAACCAGAGGGGCGGAGTTATATGGAAAAAAATATCAAGGCAAAGCCGTGAGGGCAATAATAGTGACACTGAAAAGGGTACCACTTACATGAAAGTCCTGGGAGATCTTCTGCAGGGGTATCAGCTCTTCTTGAGGTACCTCACTCTGTTCGGGCCTGATACCTTTTCCTCGTGGGCCACAATCTTTGGCGGCACGGCGCGATATGTGATGATCACAACTTTCTAATGCAACATATTTTATTTGTTCATCGGATTATCAGAAGACAGCGATGAAAAGCTATTCGCGGCGGCGCGAGCGAACCTTCTTAGTTGAAAGTATAGTACCGACTCACTTCTTTATTCTGTTTTATACAGTAAAAAATAGTTTTTAAAAAAAGGGGCAGAAAACGCACACCCGGCAAGAGCGGAACCAATCCAGTGTCACATTTTTAACATAAATTCTCTACTGAATCAGACTTTATAAAATTTCCTTTTTCCTAAAAACGAAAACGCAACATTCTCCCCGGCTAAAATGCGCGTTGAAAGCGAGCATTTTAAGAATACTAAAAATAAAATAAAATATCCATTACCCAAAAAAAGAAAAAACAAAAATGTTCTTGATTTTACCTTAATAATTAACAAATTCAGACGCCACATCATCTCGCAAGACCGCTACTTTTAAGCGACCGGCAACGGGCACAGCTTCACCATCGGTCGGACAAGCGTACCAGTTGAGGTCCTAACAGTGGCAACCCGGGCCACGCCATCCGTCCCATAATTGATGGAGCTTATTCGTCCCAGAGACCATTGCAATGGTGAAACATTCTCGTTTTTAATGGCCACAAGAGTATCAATTTCCGGTGTAACGCCATCTGTTAGCCATTAGCCAGAAGTCCTGGTGTAAACGCTGCAATAGTTGCCATCGCGACAAGCGTGATAGAGATATGTCAGACATATTTGGTACTGGCAGCGGGGATAACGGTTCCATAGTGAGAAAATGTCCAGGCGTCAGTGCGTTTACATCATCGGGATCCGAACTTAATGGAGAAAGCGGTCTCGAATTTAATATTGATTCAATCAAAGTAAGCAGCGTATAAAACTCCTCATATGTGAAAACTTGGTGGCCTACAACACGGTTTAAATTAGTTTTCACGGATTTAATGCCAGCCTCCCATAAGCCTCCAAAATGGGGGGCCGAAGGGGGGTTGAAATGCCATGAAATATTTTCTTTGCAAGCAGCGGCGTGCATGCATGCTTGAATTTCTCTATACGCACCCACAAAATTTGTGCCGCAATCGCTATAAAATTCTTCACATCTGCCACGGCGGGCTATAAATCTTTGCAGAGCTGCCAAAAAGGTTTCTGATGATAAGTCACTTGCCAATTCCAAGTGGATTGCTTTTGTGGAAAGGCATACAAATAAACAGATATACGACTTGCATGTTTTAACTCCTCGGTGCCTACTCATAGTGATAAAAAATGGACCCCATAGTCCACTCCTGTGCGGGCAAATGCTTTCACCTGTGCAACTCGCTCCAAAGGTAGATCCGCCATTGGTGGTTGAAAGGTTTGAGGTCTCGTGCGCCAGCAGGCTATACATCGAGAGATTACTGAGTGAATAGCGCGTTTAGGCGATAATATCCAGAATTTTTGGGAAATTAAAAAATGTAAAGTGCTGCTACCAACGTGTAGGTACTTTTTATGATAAAATTCAATTAACAGCGTAGTTAAGTAACATTTTCTTGGCAGAAGGATCGGGTGTTTTGCGTTATATGAAAGCGAAGCATGTTTTAAGCGGCCTCCGACACGTAAAATGCCCTCCCCATCTACGAAAACATTCAATTGTTTAAGCGGTTTGGAGAAAATTTTGCTGGACAGTTCATGTTTAAAAGATAATTGCTGCGTGCGTTTAACTATTAACAATAGCGAAGAATTTAATTCGGAGGAAGTTAAGGATCCATTAATTCTCTGTGATTTATTTGTTAGATTTTTAACAAAGCGAATAACATAAGCAAAAATCCTTTGACAAGCAACAAAACTAGAATAACGCTTTAATAACCTATCAATAATGTGCTCGTTACTTTCACATGCAAAAAATGAAGATTTGTTCTCCTCCTGTGAAACATCGGGCGATTCAATAAATTTTAAATTTTGCATAGAAGAAAGAGCAGCCGAAAAACTTTCATGGTTCGATAAAAAGGACGGCCCATTAAACCACATAGTATGAAGCAAAATTTCCGAAGGGAATAAACCGCGCGAAGCTATATCAGCTGGGTTGTCCTTAGACGTGACATAAAACCAAGTACAAGGTGAAGTTTTTTCCTGGATATATGCAACTCTGTTTGCTACAAAATTTTTCCACCCGTGGGGTGATGAGCGTATCCATGAAAGAACTACTTGTGAATCCGACCAAGCGAATATATTCTGCAGAGCGAGACGGTCACCTATGGTTCTTGTAATGAAAGATAACAATTTGGATAAAAGAACAGCGGCGCATAATTCAAGTCTAGGTATGGTAAGTTTTTTAACTGGAGAAACCTTGGTTTTAGGGTAAATAAGTCTAGAAGTAATGTCATCATTATGCGATATTACACGCAGATAAGCGCAGGCTGCGTAACCCTTTTCAGAGGAGTCACAAAATCCGTGAAGTTCGAACGAACCAGCAGTATGCGAGAAAAAAAGTTTTCTTTCTATTTTCAACTTACAAAGTGTGGGAAGTTCTAGTTTATAGCGATTCCATAAGTTAACAATTTCGGGCGACGGTGGGTCATCCCACCGCACACGGTGGGTCATCCCACCGCACACGCTTGGTGTGCGTATCCGCGAAAACGTGATGTCATATGATCATGGTCACGTACTATTATATCGTTAGAATTAAACGGTTTTTCACATATGTGACACGTAGCAGTTGCATTTTTTAGACTTATAGATTCACTCATTGGCTCGTTATTTTTTAACTTTGAAGCAACAGAGATATATATATTCCATTTCATTTGCAAACCAAGTCATGCAATCAATACCACGATAACTCTTATAAAAAGATAATTTATCGTCATAATCACATTTAAAATAGTATCCTGCGCTAAAGGCTTCATGTTCTTGATACCTAGCGGTTTTTAAACATTGAGATTCATCATAAGATTTTAGGATTGATTCAAAATCAGCATAAATAATAAATGGTACTTTTTCCTTATGGATATAATTTTTAAATTCGATATACTTGTTTTTCGGAAATGATACTTTGCAGTTGTTTATATCTTGACAATATTCAATGTGTTCATTTAATTTTTCTTGGGATGAGTAATAATTTAAACATCTATCACAAACAAACATCCTACCTTTATATTTATTAGTTTGGGATGCTATTAATCTCGATAAATTTTTAACCCAACAGTAATGATAATTGATTTCGGTTGATGATTCATCGATAGGGAGAGCTTCATGCTCACCGACTTTCGGAAAATATATATCCTGAACTAGAAGTAAATTAGCATGTTTTTCCATTTTGCTTTTAGTTAAGCGAGCCGGAGAAGTTCTAAAAGAGCTTGATTTGTCTTCATTTGACACTAACTCTAGAACATACACATTTACCGATATATTATTCAGTTTTTCGAATTTTGCTATTTGGCTTAGAGTTACAGGAAATTCAAGGCCATCTAGGTTTAAATCGGTTGAAGGGTGGGGATATGAGGATGTACGATTTGGTTTTCCAACGGGTGGATATAGAGCTGATACAACACTCCAAACAAAATAAAGATTATCATCATTTTGAATGTTAATACAAGCTTGTTTAGATTGTATTGATTCCGGGAGGGTTATGTAAGATCTACCACCGTTTCCCATCACTTCCAAACTTAAGATTCTGTGAAGAGTCCAACCGGACTCCTGATGTTCGAAGGACTCAATGGCAGCTAAAATTTTTTCAATAATATTGCTTTCAAACCATTGTTTTAACTGTGTTCCTTGATCGATTATTTCATTGTTTGTATTAAAATACTTATTCTCAAGTATCTCCTGATCTCCAGACGTTTTAATAAATTCCCCACAAAAGACAGCATTTACTTTAATTATATTGAATGATCTTAAGATCCTATTAATGCGAGTCTTAAAAACAAAAAACGCGTCTTTAAAAAACTGCAGAATATATCTATGTGCTTTAAATTAATTATAACACCCGTGCGTATACGATTATTAAAAATTGATTTTATATCCTCCCACTTTATCCTATCACTTCTACTTTCCCGCTTACGTTGACCTGTTTCAACGTGTTGTAATTTTTTTAAGTACACTTTAAATCGTTTCAAATGACTCAAGTTCGTTTGCAATTTAATCCGAGTGCCATGATTACAGTCAGCCTTTTTCAATGCTTTATGAACTAACCGGATGTTTACATTTATTATTTTTTTCCAATGCTCTAAAGTAGCGTCATCAGAATTATTAATAAGCGTAAACACTTTTTCAAGCGTTTTAATAATGTCATCACTTACCGTCCCGATTTCTGCTGACATTTTAAGATGTGTGAGTATTAAAAAGCAATGAGACAAAACCGAGAAGGTTATAACTTAAATAGTAAAGTTTCCCCCACTCTTTTATTCAAGTTGAAATACATTAACGAGTTCATTTATTTCTCCAGTGAGTTTTGCGCCTTGAAATGGAGACGTTCTTTAATCAACTAAATCAGAAATCGTTGATTAAACCATTCATGAAGGCTCGACGTATAGAAATTGGATGCGAGCTTCAAGTATTATCGTTTAGAAGAGTTTGCACACAGTATACAGAAAGAGTTTCTGTGGAATTTTTTACATTTTACACTGTGCTACCGCAAAGGTTTACAGACAAATTCACTACGCAGCGAATTATAGAAATAAATAGGGAAATTGAGCGTGGACAGAAGGTGTTTTTAATAAGCCTTGGGCCAACAGAAGGAAGAACCACGAATTTTGAATTTTCCCTGGAAGAATGAAAACTTCCGAGATTAGACTGTTGAGTATGTACAATCGAAGGAAACTTCAAATGTATTTGAAATCTATAGATGATTTAAAGCATGAAATTAAAATGTATGAGATAAATAAGAAAATTGCTAATATTAATTTGAATTTAATAAAAACTATTAAAAAGTGAGTGTTGTTTTTTTTTTCACCTGTTTCATGTATAAAGAAAATGAAAGTGTATACTTACCTTTTCTTTTCTTATCACTTCCTTTCAGATAGTATCAATATTTCAAAATATTGTCGTTTTTTTGCTTAGACAATGATTACTTGAATTCTTTTTTAATTAGATTTAAGTTTCAAAATGTGTGTTTTAGGTTAAGAAATGATGATCAAATTGGTAAATTATATGTATATTAAAATATAACTATAATACAATAATAAAATAATATATACAAGTGAAAACACATTACATCTCAAAAAATTCTTGAAATTTAGTCATGAGACTGTTGGTTTCGTCTTCTTCTCTCGTAAGTCTCTCCATATCCTGTAGGAATTTCTTCTTCCTGGCTTCAAGCTTGGTAAGTTGCTCCCGGATGGAATTCCTCTGTGCTTTTATATCACCAAGCTTCCTTTTGCAAAATACGTTCGCTTGTCCTTTTACCTTATGGAGATAGGACGTTGGAGTTTGCCCCCGGATTTGTTGGAGGTTGAAAAACTCCTCGTTTCCTCCTACGGTTGCGTCACTGATGACGCTTATGTTGTCGTCTTCCTCTCTTGTTGATCGCAACAGGGCCATATTTTTCCCCTTGCCTTTGCCGCCCCTTCTTGCTGGTGTTGATGGAGCCGGTTGAGGTGCGGGTTGAGGTTCGGGTTGAGGTTCGGGTTGAGGTTCGGGTTGCGTCGTTTGTTGCCCTCCTCCAAGGAAGGTGAATAAGTCAACCCCCCCACCATTATTTTGGTTCAAGGGCTGTAACAAAGAGAAAAATCATTATTATGAGTATATTTTGTTTGATTTTTCAAACTTTTTAATTATTTCACATCTCATATTCCAAATAACCAATAACAAATCACTTCAACTAAATGAGACATAGAATAATTAAAAAATTACTTAAACCAAATGAGAAAACCATCACAATAATTAAAAATCTTGAATTTGAATGGAAAATATCCGATTTTTGGAACTTTTTTTTAAGACATCTTGAAGTAACTGATATTTTGGTTGATATAAGCTTTTACTATAAACGTAGATATTCTCAAACTTCAGACCATTCTTGTTAAATATTAAGCTTAAAAAGCACAACAATCACTTCAATGAGATGTAAACTTACCGTTATGATAATGTCTTGAAGTATATTAGCCCCACTGCACTGCATGATGTCAAGTTTCTTCAAAAATTACTAAAATGATAAGTCACAGAACTTTAGAATTTTAGTTGAGAGCCAATATATATAGGGTAAAAATTGTTGAGCTTGAGGGGGTACTCAAGAACCAGTGGGCGTGTTGAAAAGCCAATCCACATAGTGCATACGCTTTCCTCGTCTAAACGCGCAGGCGTCTTTCCCACAAAGGGGTTGGGCTTATCTCCTTAAAGGTTTGCTGCGCATGTGCAAGTGGGTGGAGCTAACCAGAATTCCCACTCCTCGGGCATGCAAAATCGCTGATTCCAATGTTTACAAAACGCAGATGGTTAACCCTGAGAATGTTTTTGAGACAAAATTTCAGCTCGTCAATTGAATGTTTAAAAACACAGATGGTCAACCCTGAGAATGTTGATGTGATCTCTCACGTCGGCCCGCTTTTATAAGATGTTCAGTCTGAAAGAATTTCGATGTTTAAAAAACACAGATGGCTAACCCTGAGAATGTTGATGTGATCTCTCACGTCGGCCCGCTTTTATAAGATGTTTAGTCTGAGAGAATTTCGATGTTTAAAAAACACAGATGGCTAACCCTGAGAATGTTGATGTGATCTCTCACGTCGACCCGCTTTTATAAGATGTTTAGTTATTTTCAAGGAATGACCGCCAGAATACCGGCGAAAATATTGCTGACAAAAATGAAACTACTTTTATTTTCATAACCTTATTATGTGTTAAGACTACACAAATACTATAGCTCCATAAGTGATGTTAGCTTTTTAATCCATTGATTTTCGACCAACTTATGGATTAATTTAATCATCCATTTTAAAATCAAGAGTGAGGAACATGCGGCAATAAAATAAACCACGCTTTCTAGGGATTGACCTGTTGTAACTTGTTCATTTAACATTTTAGAAATTGGTGTAACCCACTCTGTGTTAGCGACCGTACCATTTTCAAATATCATTCGAAGTTTATACTGTTTGATATTACTTGGTATCTTTGTCATTACAACTTCATCAGTGGTAGTTGTAGGAGTTAATGAAATGCAATTTAATGAATCATCCATACAAATAGCAACATCGTTTACGTCAAACGGTTTATAGACGTATATTATCTTATTGATAATCAGAGAATGAAGTAACAGGTATTCTGCACTCAACATCATTTTCGAAAGTGTGACCTACTTAAGTTTTCTCTCTCTTTTATAGGAATCAAACAACAAAATGCAAATAAAGGCCTTTATTTAAGTAAAAACTTACAACTTTTAGTAATCGATTAAGTATTTTTCTAACCAAGAATATAATTTTTCACAATTCCTAAAGCTACACATCCATTTTTTATTTTCATTGTGGTGGAGGCACATCGGAAAGTCTTTTTCAAATAGCGGCACCTCTATCCAATTGTTTTGCAAATTTCCAACATCAACCACTTTATTGTTGATTATTTCACGTAGAAAACGTTTTTTTGATGTCCCTTCACGTAAACTATGTGAACGTCTAGTAGAGTAGTTTGCAGTATTTCAACCAATTTGTTATACTCAACATGTCCACTAGAATATTTTATCCCCAGAAAATTTTCTTCCATAACTCGCACATGCCTCTTATTTAAATTGTTAAGAGCCATAAAACTTTTTGGGGGAGCTATAACCATATGCATCACTTGCCCATTAATTTTAATTGTCAATTCCTTGGGATAAAACTCATTCTCCACCATGAAACCTTGAATGTCTATTACAGCAATCTTCATCTTAAATTAGTTCTCGAATAAAACTGTTGGTATGGTGCTGATGTCCCTGCATTTATATCCGGGATCTGTTTACATCATATAGCTTCTTACAGTTTCGCTCAAGGGCAAATACTCCACAACTCTATCATGATAATGATGCAATATGCGCGGGTCTTATCTGGAAATCCTTGAGAGCTCTCAATATCCAATTTAACATCAACAGTGTTCATTTTAATTGTTTCATTGCGACGTGAGCAGTCGATAACGAACAGCGTCGCCCGGTCTTTAAATTCAGCATAATTAAGGAGTGGACTCTTATCGCGTGTATTCATAAAGCTTGGATAGAAGTCTCTGTAATTATTGTAAACTTCCAAGTAATCCCTATTGAAATCTTGCCGCAAGCGTTCAAACGGAAAGCATTCAATTTTCTTTGCGGTCGGTCTGAAAGCCAACAATAACAAACCTTGGGCTTTCTACTGTGGCAGAGGTTTTAACGGACCATATTTCTTTGGTTGCATTTACGGTCAGATTAGGTAATTCATGTAACTCAAATTTGCGAAACGGTATCAAGATGGGTTTATTACTCTTAAGGGCTTGCAATAAGTTATACTTAATTTTATCGTTTGGTATTATATGTTTTACTTTCAGCTCGATGTTAGTAATGGTTACTTCAACCGTTAGATCTGGAATTGTACCAGTTGTTTGTTCCAGCAATATAGAGTTTTTGTCATTTCGAGCTCTAGTTAACCGTATTGTTTGTTTACCAGAAATTGCATGTTGGTAATCGTTAAAGATGCCAAACAGGTGTTTAAGTGGAACTCTAACACTAAACGTTGAATCTCTATTCAAAATAGATTTTTTTTCCCGGGGTACAACCAACTGGAGGTGCGTTTTTCATCGGTGGGGTTGTAGCAAAGATACGCTCTGATACTGCTTAAAATGCCGGGGTCCCTCACAGAATCTACTTCATGTCCGTTAAGTTCGTAAGATATAGAGTCGAAGAAGAAAGCCGCGGCATTATTAACTAATTCACAAGTGCCTTCTCCTTGTGTGGGTTTTATTTCTCCTTTAATAAAAATTGCGGCGTCATACATTAACAACCAAGCATCTCCCTGGTTAATTGTTATTTCAATGATGTCATTATTCATAAAAGACTTGACGAAAGGATAGTAAGTACGGCTTTCTATGTGTTGGATTGACTCATCATACTTTGGACTTTGATACACGTCGAATACATTTGGTGCCAACGACATTATATCCGAGTGACTTTAAAATATTTATGCTTTTAGGTGTAGGCGTCAGGTTGCGAGGTTGACGCTTGTGAGGTTCAGACGAGAGTGTGTTTATAAAGTGGTTTGACTCACTTTTACATGTGAGACCCTCACCGAAAACGAGACCCATTACAAAGGTTTTACTTCTAATCTCACAATTATTTCTTCTCCACGGAAATTTACTAACTGAAAATTTTGATCCAAAATCGATAAGGTTATATTACTTATTTCCCGTTTAGTGACAGGTAAAGTAAAGTAGGTTTCTGGGGGTTTCGTCTATGGCGTCCCCCGAATTACATTCAGGAGAAAACTCGTAAATAGTATGAGTAGGTCTGTTGTTATAGTACGCTCCAGAGGTTAAATTGCCATCAATATGTATTGTTCTGGTTTTGACGATATTCACCGGTAAATCTGATGCGTGGGGGTAGTACACGATTGGAATAACCGAGCCATGTGGCAATCGAATCTTTTGGTCGAAAATCAATCGTATATTTATCGCTGTATATTTCACACTGTAGAGTATTAGTATTGGCTTTCAATGAAAAATCGGGTATTTCGTTAAGATTTCTTAAAATTTTAATAATCGTTGTCTATATGGCAGCAATTTCGTAAGATCCTGTGGGTATTTCTAAAACTTTCAATTCGTTTGCTTAATCGATTAAATAAAATTTATTATTCGGTGCCTCAATATTCGGTATCGTATTATATGAATAAAACCCGAGCAACGCTAGCCCGTATTGTAAAGTTGGGTCTAAATAAATGGAATTATTGTAATCAACCGAGAGCACAGAGTTGTAGCCTTTCAACGTGAATAACAACGACATGACTAATAGTTTTAAGTCGGTCAGCTCTTTTTATAAGGAAATTCTAGACAAAGATGTCCACAATTTATTTCATTACATTTTTGATATGCATCGTTATTATATACAATCTTAACTTTTCCTAAATATTTAACAAGTTCCGTCGGTGGTTTTAAGTTACCGAAACTATCAAAGTATTCAACAATATTATTATCTTTCTTATATGCTACCCAGTGAGTGCCTCTATTGTTTTTAACATCTAAATTAATAATTGCCGATTCATACGCACGTGGTTTGCTTGGAAGTGCATCTCTCATGAATACACCTCTAAAATATGACAACTTTAATTTCCAGGCAAATTTTGCGAGGTCAACGTTAGTTAATGGCCTCTTGGGTAGCTTCACTGGGAGTTTTTTGTTTTCTTAAAAATAAACCAAAGCCTCGCTCGTTTTTTCTCAAGTCCCGATCCGATTGCTTCCATCGCTTTGTTATGACGTTTTTGTTCTTCCATCTTTTTCTGCATATCTTTCGCAGCGATAACTGTTTTAGCAATCGCGCTAGCACCACCTGCCACCGATCCAAGAGCTCCCAAAGCACCTAGGATTGGAATCAAAGGAAGAAACCCACCGCTCGCCTCAAAAGGAATTATTCTGGGGATTCGCACTTTATTCTTTCCACCTACTTTTTTAACTGCTAAACGTGCCGCTTTAATTGCAGCTAGTGTGGTTTTCTTAATTCCTTTTTCATTATTAAGTTGATTTCCGTTAAATGATTTTGTTCAATGATTTTTCAACCTTTTTCACTATATCGCGTTTGAACGATTTTTTTAAACCCATACCTAACTTGCGTTTAGTTTTCTTTGTTGTAGTAACAAACCAAGCAGCTGCCTTTTCACCTAGTTTTGCGTCCTTAGACTTAACTCTTTGCCAAGCTTTATTTTCTAACACTCGATCGGCTTTATGTCGATCCTCTAAAGAGGAAGATTTCGAATATTCTATGTCGTGTTCCTTGCATGCAGCGTCGAGAGGGTTTATGCCAGGGTCTCCCCTAGCTAATATCTTGTTTAGCTTAGTTCCAGGGCCACAATATTGGTATGCAATTCAACTGGTAGATTACTGATAAGGGTATTAACCAAACCGTCTCCTGTGAATGATAACATTAGACTGAATGCAGGTCTTTACACGAAAATATATTTATAAGTTCCAATTAGTAATTTATTTTCCTTGAATTTATTCAACTGTTTACCGCAAATATTTATATCCGAGCGCGTTAAGATTTCACTTAAACGAACCTCGGGAAAGTGTGTTTATATAAATGCTGTATAAAGAATAATTTCGTATAATGAAACGACTTTATTGCAGATCCGCTTTAATTCACCGCCAAACATCGAATCATCGAGGTCTGCGCTGGATAACTTTTAATTTTAATTTAAATAAAGTTTAAAACACTGGCACGTAGCCTGTAAATATTTATGGAGTTTGTTGGTGCTGGAGAATAAGCACGAACTCCACTTAAAATAATAACGATGTTGTCGATTTGACAAATTTTATTAAACTGATTTTACAACTGTTTACTTAGTTACTAAAATATTTTGTTATTTTTGTAACCGGCCAAATCTTCATTGTTGTGGCGAGGATCGCCACACCAGCGAGGGTCGCCACACCATCCCCCTGTATAGCACGAACTCCACTTAAAATAATAACGATGTTGTCGATTTGACAAATTTTATTAAACTGATTTTACAACTGTTTACTTAGTTACTAAAATATTTTGTTATTTTTGTAACCGGCCAAATCTTCATTGTTGTGGCGAGGATCGCCACACCAGCGAGGGTCGCCACATATTTAAGGTAGTATAATTTTCAATTTAGATTGAGCCTTGCAACTGATGACTCATAACCGCTATTTATGAATGGGTTATTTCACAACAGAGTACGTTGCTGTCATTGCTATCGAATTATGGATCGCTTGATCCAGTTGTGAGTCATACCATTGTTGTTTATTTACAGCAAATAAAGATTGGAATTTGAATTATTTGTTTTATTTACAACAGTTTATCATTTCTCATAATAAAAGACTGGTTGATGTTTAAACCTTTATTAAAAATAATGAGATATTTTCAAACACAGGCATGACGCTTTTATATTCCTTTATTAAGTACGTTTTATGACTAATACAACATTATAACACAAATTACAAGACTATTTGAAGTCAGAATTCCATGTTAATTTTCTATTCCCCCGATGACCATATTTCAAACTGATTGGCCTTGTTTTTTCCCATATCCAGTTGTCCTTTGTAAACCAGCGCGTATTTTTCACTGGAAAAATGTTCGAGGCACGGTTTGAACGCCTGTGTCACTCTGTTCGGCAGGAAAACGACACACCTTCATCCAATTCCACTAACTTTATTGTCGGTTTCTGAGACAAGCAACCAACTTTGTTGATGGTTTCCAAATCCATTTCTTTGCTGCAAGCCATCTTCGACTACTGAAACTCCAAACAGCAAACTCGGTCTTTTATCAAAGCTAGAGGGGTGGGGGACCTAATGGAAATGACTTTGAAATCCCGTCCACTAAAATTCCCAGAAGCCACACACTTTGACCTCTAAGCCACGCCCCCTGACCTTGAATGTCAATTCAACCTTGAAAGCGATTCTGGGAAATTAACCTTGAAGCTATTCTAGGAAACCACGCCCCTTGACCTTGAACCACAATTCCCAGAAATTAACCTTGAAGTGATTCTCGGCAATTAACCTTGAAGCTTTTCTAGGAAACCACGCCCCTTGACCTCGAACGTCCCATCGCGACTTCGCAACAAACAAACAACCTTGACCTTGGCGGCCATTTTGTCCTCGTACCCGCTTTGCATCACTACTTAGTAATTTGAAAACTTGTCATTAGGTGATAAATTGTTGTTATCAGCTATATGAAAAACGCGCATTATGTAATCAAACCGGTCTCTGGAAAGAGCTTCTGAAACAAGTTGGTTGTGAACATCTTTTTCTTTTTCCCAAAACAGTTTTCGCCTAGGATAGTGAACATAACCACTCAAAATAAGAATGCCTATAAAAGCTTTCATTTCTCTCGTCGTTATTGGCTTGTTACTTAGATTTTTTAGTGCAGCATATCGATTACTCTCTCTAGTCAAGAGATCCAAAATGCGTTCATCAAAGAAATTCGAAAATAGTGAAACCGGTGTCTCTTCATTGTTCTCTGATTCTATCGTCTCAGCTGGCTCAAATACAATACTAGATTCGTACTGTATATGAGTGTTAGACCAGTTGTAAAGTTTGGAAGCCTTTGAAACTGATGGAGTTTTCGATTTAGCAACTAACCTTGCTAATGGAATATTGTCGTCTTCAGTATCCGAACCTTCAGTAGGTGGTACCTCAATCTCAGCGGGTGCCCTCAATTGCGCAGCAGACAAATTATCTGGAGATACTGCATCCTCGTCCCCTGAGTCCTCATCAGTTTCTGCTCCATCTTCCGGCGGCAGCATAACAATGTTTGCTGAAGGATGGGGAAAATCATCGTCTTCTATAATTGCCAGCGCTTCGTGTAACGAAAAACCTCTAGAAAAAAAACGACAATGAATATCTAGAAACTAGATTGTTCAAAAATTAAAATTGTTCTTCGTGGATTCCACAGTAATTGTTATCCCTAACGTACTACATATAGGACGCTTGCAAATAACCTCACATTTTCACATGTTTGCATCTAATATTTGAGTTGTGAATGTGTAGGCTATTACAACTGACATTATGGAACACAATAACCTCACTAATAACGTTCTACTAAAATTATACTAGATAAATTACTTACCTTGCAAATCTAATGCCATAATCCAGTTTTTGTCATGCAGATGATGAAAATTGGTAAATGCTGTGTCAGTGTTTATAGGTTATATCAATGATGGCGGTCCATCTAAATGTCACTCACAGGTGGCGCTCTCAAATTTTTACACAGGGGCGCACTTACAAATTTTTAAAAGTAGTGTCCTAATAATAGGACGTCAGGGTTATCTGGGTTAAATAAGTAAAACTTACTTTAATTTATTTCTCGTAGATTAACTCGATTATCTGTCACAATATCAAATTTAACCTTCTACTGAAGACACCGGAGTGAATTTATTTCCTATTTGCAAATCAAACGATGTGGCGTTAATCGGGCATGTCGGGTCTCTTCGCACCTCGGACTGAGAAATAGCGGAAAGAGACTGATGAATAGTAAATGAATCGAATAGTTGCTTTAAACGTACCTAATCCGATATTTATTCCGGCAGGGTTGCTGTCGAATTTATTGCCCATGTAGGATTCCCAAATAACATTACCCGCGCATCGATGAGCAACGTTGAATGATCCGATAATTTTGTTGGCCGGCTAAACCGCATAGAGATACAAAAAGCGGAGCAAGGAACCAGTCGCTTTACTTTAACGTAATAAATACACTTCATAATCAGTTGATATTATCTTAATCAATATTCTTTTAAACTTAACCAAAGATATATGTAGATATATCTTTGACTTAAAAAATTGATCATAATGCCAGGATACCTGGCAACGTTGTTTGAACTTCTAATCACTCGTGTAATATGCATCAACATAGCCCGAAATAAGTTTTCCAAAAAATCTAGCAATAAAAATGTTTCCCATCTAATGTCAACTTTACGAATAGCACTGTATATTTAGACTTTACCAGAAAATAATAAATTACAAACTAATCACAACAACAATAATAAATAAGAAAACGAAATATCTTACATTTACTTAGGAAATAATAATAATACTCACAATAGAATGATTTTTAGTACCTGTAATTATTATAAATAATAAATGATGGTTAGTGATTAGTTGGTTAAGTGCCTACGGCCACAGTAGGAGTCCCGGGTTCGAGTCCCGGCTGGAGTGCATTTTTTTCAATTGATATCCTTTACCTGATATGCCACTAAACATTATTTATTATTTATAATTACAGGTACTAAAAATCTTTCTATGTTTCATTTTCTTGGCTTGACATTGTAGGTTAGAATTTCCACGTTCGATACTTGCCTTAAGTCGCTATATGTCGAATATTGTGGGTAGAAGAACAAATAGGAAGTTTACATAACCAACACTAATGAATGGTTACCCTACGCCCTCTACCTCTAACCCCTTCTAGTAGCAGTAGAAGACGCAGAAGTCTCCTATATCTCACCGCTACTAACTATTATATCAATTGGAATAAATACCACCTAGCCGATGGAACCTGTATCTCCGGTAGCTTAGTTGGCTAAGTGCCTACGGCCTCAGTAGGAGTCCCGGGTTCGAGTCCCGGCTGAAGTGCATTTTTTTCAATTGATATCCTTTACCTGATATGCCACTAAACATAATTTAATAGTCACAATACCCCAGAAACAACCGAATGCTTGTGCGGGGGAGGGGGGCACTTATTATTGTTTTTGTCTTCGTTACCATTTGCGACTAGGGCCGACTTTTCCCGATAAATCTAGGATATCATTCGCTCAAGTACTAAAGGAAAATCCCTAGAAAACCGTAGTAATTCCAGTGAGTGTAGGACAATAGGGTAGGTACTTGTCGAAATTTTGCAAACTTGATAAAACAATTCCTGGACACTTGCCTAAGACCCTACGATTATTTAAAATATTTATATATTTACTTACCTAATTAGCAAGTTTTTAGACTTTCTTCGAAATTTGGCGGGAAAGCACTTATGACGTCACAAGTGTCTTATAAAAGCTGTGAAAGTTGCAAGAAAAGTTGAAATTTCTAAATTCTAACCTCAAAACTCTCTGACTTAGGTTGCTCCGTTAAACCACATTTAGTCAAGAAGTGTTTTTCGTAAATATTCAGTGGGGTTTAACTGCAAATTTTGTTGGCCACGTTGGGCCTAAGTATGGAATTCGGACTCAGTACTTCTAAGCACTATAACGCCTTTATAAACGCGCCTTCAAGATGGTCCCTAGCCCCAGGTTCTCCGTTTATTAATAACTCATAATACTTTACTATTACTACCATATGGGTACAAACCTTTGCAGTTTTATCCCATGAATTTCGGCAGACGCGAACATCGGATTAGAAAAAATTGTGCTAACAAGAAAGCATCCAATTTCGGTATACTATCAGGTAATCTTTGTCCATGATAACTTACACTACACACAACTAACAACACGATAACTACGCAAACAATATATAATAATAAATATCAATAACAAACTATAATAAATCGCACAGATATTTTCTTCTAATGTTTTGATTTAGCTACATACAGAATGACAGTTGGCATACATGTGTTAGATGACATGTAGATATATGTATATGGTTAGTTGCCTAGTTCGCGCGGGTGACGTTGCCACATACGCGAATATTTCCACATTATTGAAGCCTGGGAATATTTAACCAAAGTGTTACGTGACGCACTGTGACAGAGATGAAGGATGTCTGTTTCCAGCGTGTGCAGCATAAACAGACACCGTTTTGCTATAAAGAAACATATTCGTAATAAAAAAAGTCTTTATGTGACAAAGTTTTTGTGTGCAATTGCGTTAGTTAAAACTCAAAGGTTGCAATAAATTAAGTAACAGATATTCATAGGCAAGCTGGAGATATTTGAATAGAAAAGTACAATTTTCCCTTGTTCCACGATTTATTGACAACGGTCCCGGCAACGTTGCAATTCCCGTTTCTCCCGAGAGGCACAGAGTTGCCACGTTTGGCGTTCTGGACAATAGAACGACGAAACTGTAGATTTCAGCCCCAAATTTTGCAAATTCGCCTTTAATTATCATAAATAAATAAGGGTTAGAGCCGTTGTTTTCTTTATTACGTGTTATGTTGATGCATCTACTGTAAACTGCGTACAAGTAAGTACCCTATATAGCAACATGGCGATACCACTGAAGTGTTCTTAGACATAACCTTATTCTGCGGTGAAAGTTGCAAGAAATGTTGACTGATGTTGACACTGATAAAGCTATTAAGGAGCAATACTTTGAATCCACAATTTGTCCATCGCTCTTGTCCATCAGCGGTGCTTTTATATAAATACATGTGCATGCATGTGCCTCGACCTCGATTCGAGCCAAGGTCGATCGAAAGGCAGAAAAACATGCAGTCCAAACAGTTCGGCGACGCTACGAACATCGCCACCGCCGGCCCCTATTCATTGTTTGAAACCAAATAAGTAACAATTTAATTATTTATTCATGGCCTGTAGAAGGAGGCTGTAGCACGTTCACACGTGCATAAACGTAAAACTTATAATTTCTGATACAGACTGAAGGACTGATTCCTTTTTCACTTTGGAGCATGAAAACCAATAAGCCTTTATTTCGAATATACCCATTCCCTCTGGAAAAAAACTTGGGACATTACAAAGACCCACGCATCTCGAACATCGAGCTTGATAATACCATCAGTTTGAATGGATCGTTGGCAAAATTTACGTTGCATTTTATGTCTCTTTGTAAATCGATAGAAATATTAGCGGTCTCCTTGAATGGCTTTCCTAATCGAAGAAAGTGGCTTGGGACGGTGCGTTATCATTTGTGGCATGACTTTGCTCCTTTCATTAGGTCTAGCTGAACACATTTTCTTACCTACTGTACGTGCGGCTATGGACAGTTTTCTTTATCGGCATTTGATTTCTTGTTGGGGCTGAAGAGAATATCATTTAGGATATTTTTAGAGAAGTAATCTGCAGACATTTTAAAGCACACTCGGAGTTCGTATGACAGTCGAAATGTCAATAAACTAGGCTCTTTTCACATAATCGAAATAACATATTTGGAATCATTTGAACAACAAGCTCTTGAATCCGCAGATCTAAAACTAAAATGTTGGTTTAGGTATGTGGATGGCAATATTGTAATGTGGCCCCACGGGAAGGATACCCTTTCCGCTTTCCTTCATCACCTTAACTCCCTGCACAAAAACATTACGTTAGAACATATTAGTGTTATTAGTATGACTGTACGTCAGGTTATTTAATATTTTTGGTTGTAGGTTATAAGCTTCCCAGAAGTATTATTTATTTGCGAAACACCTAACATGTACTAGAAAGTAACACAAAGTAGGTAGATATAATCGAAGAATTACACAGGAAATTAAAGGAAAATGTCACCTTACAGGGTGTCAAAAATTATCATGTGTTAAATCACAAAACTCAACTCGTTTCACTCAACGCTTATAGGACTAATAGCGTTGACTGACTTATAATTAAAGACTGGTCACAGCTGTCACATTTGACACTTTTTAGCTCACATTACGCTTTCTGGAGATAAAATACGATGCAAAATATATTGTTAGCCGTTAGCCATCTTGTTTTCGGGACATGAAGCTGTAGCCGTGAGAAGTCTTAGTCGACAGTAGTTAGTACCTAATAGGTTTTTAATATCTTAAAGACTGATAATTTTATCGGAATCTAGGTAAATATTTGACAACGAAAATGTCTGTCAAATGTCAAATATTTTCTCGCTAGAAAAACTATAAAGTGTGAAACACCGTAGGTATAGGGTTATCCAACGAAAAGGTAACCATATATTTTTATTTTGACCCCAAAAACAAAAGTTCAGTATAAAAGTTGTCAAGGGTGATCCAATTTGAATGTGCATTGGCTATTATTTTTGAACTAAAAATAAAATTTAATGTAGAATTTTATGAGGAATCCGAATATCATTTCAGTTTTTTATATGGGGGATCGTCAAAAAGATATTAAAAAAATTTTCAGAAAAATTTTAGGGCGACTGTTATCACGGAATGTTAGTAATGGCTATTTTTTTACTTCAAACTTCGAGTATTGTGAGGGTGAGAATTATTATTATTATTACTTTACAAAAGTAGAAAAAAGTTGTCGGTTTTTATTTCTGTCTTCCGGTTTGACTGGAAGTGAGTATTACTTTAACAATTATGTGATTTTTTTTTAAATCTGGACATTTCAAAAAGTTTACGGAAAATGCCTTGAAAATTTTTAATTTTTATTTCTTCTCCAAAAAAACGAAAGGAAAAATCTGATCTTTTTTGTGTAGATCAATCTCAATCAGATATTTTTTAGGGACGCTTAAGGGATGTAGGAGTATAGATTATACCTGCAGGGGTGACAAACGACAGTGGCGTCGCAAAAAAAACAATGAAAAATTCGTGTTTTTTGTGTAAATCAATCTTATTATCGTTGGGGGCACGTAGGACAAATGTAGGACCAGGTATAGAAAAATCTGTAGGAGTGCCTTAAAAACGACTTCTTTTTTAAATATCAGTGTAATGTTAAAAAATGTGTTGAGCATCAGTTAAAACTGCACAGAAAATGTACAAACGCACTATCTATCGCCCTGTACATACAGAATGTTCCATTTTTAAAAACATCAGTTTGGTTGGTTAGTCTGCCAGACATTTGCGAAACGCCCTGAATAAAATTGTTTACTGTCCCAGAAAATTGCATGAAATTCCCTTCAACTTTTATCTAAAACTTTTCTATCACAAAATTTAAAATGTTATTGGTGTGGTAGGAAATTTAGCGTGGGCATCCTGTACATTACCCTTGAGGATTTTTTAAACTAACTACAAAATACCCTGTCCATTAATTGACATAGCCCATTTTCGAAACACTCGGTTCAGACCAAGTGGGAGTTATTCCCAGAATATCATGTAGAACTTTTTTTGTGATTTAAACCTATTCAGACACTAATTCGGAGACCGACTGTATACAGAGTGATTCAGTTTTATTTCCACAATAAGGATCCAAGAGAAAAAGCCTATTTAAAAAAGTATTATTTTCTGGAGTTATAGCGATTTCCCAAGTTTGTGGAAATAAAAGTGCATACTCTACGAAGGATGTATACTCAGGCAATATACACACACATGCTTGTGCCAATAGAGGGGATTAAACAATGCAATATTTCTGTCAAATTGAATTCAATTTATTGTTTGTTTTCTTCATATGGTAGTTTAACAGTATATTGATCAGCATGGCAGTCGTGATCAAATGCAAAGTTACTATTCAGTTACTCAACTACTCACGGACCAGGGGAGGCTGACGACACTGCCGACATTATTCAGCTCTGTTCATTAACAACCGGATCTGTAACAACACCAGAGTGGAAGTATCTCTGCAGCAAAGTAATTTAAAAAAAATCTCTTCGCTAATACGCTAAAAATGTTCTAAAAATGACAAAAAGAAAGATCGCTTTCGGGCAAAATCGTCCCATGGAAAGGGGGTACCAGTGGCTTAGCTATGCTAGGGCAATTCGGGGCGTCGCCCCGGGGCCCCGGGGGTTTAGGGGCCCCTTAAGCCTTGACATTCCTTTCGTATCTACTTGACAATAATTCTCTCCCGAAATAAGTATTTTTTTAATCGCCAAAAAGGCGAAAACATTTTTATTGAAAATGCAGGCAATCCCGATTGCGCCTCTTTTAAATATATTCCTTGCTACATCAGCCTAACACTCAAGTCTTTTTTGTGACAAACGCGACACCGCTCGCCGGCCGAGTATTCCCACATTCCCAGACACAACAGTCACAGAGACGTTTTGTTCAACACTCAGTAGCGATTATTATTATGTTACGCGTGTATATATATATATATATATATATATATATAGACATTTTTGAAATTGCAAGTACAAAAAAAAGTAGAAAAACTCTCTTGTTCGAAAAAGTAACTAGGTATAGTAGTTAATACCCACTCATCCAAAAGCCTTCAATTGAAAAAAGTCCAAAAATTATCCATTAGTTAAAAATATATTAGCATTTTTAATAGTCAAAGTTTTTAAGCATCTCTCCTGAAAACTAGACTTGTCAGTTAAAATGTTTTTGCATGCGCATATGTGCAGATCGGAACCGAGCGCCCAGCGGATAAACCAGCACTGTGTCATGGTTTGATTGGAAGACAATCCAAGAACAATAATTCTGGAAAAAATCAGCTGGTCCGCAATAGTTTTCATTGAGAATTAATATTAATATATATATATATATATATATATATATATATATATATATATATATATATATATATATATATATATATATATATATATATATTAATATTAATTAACCATGACACAGTGCTGGTTTATCCGCTGGGCGCTCGGTTCCGATCTGCACATATGCGCATGCAAAAACATTTTAACTGACAAGTCTAGTTTTCAGGAGAGATGCTTAAAAACTTTGACTATTAAAAATGCTAATATATTTTTAACTAATGGATAATTTTTGGACTTTTTTCAATTGAAGGCTTTTGGATGAGTGGGTATTAACTACTATACCTAGTTACTTTTTCGAACAAGAGAGTTTTTCTACTTTTTTTTGTACTTGCAATTTCAAAAATGTCATCAATTTTACGGTAAAAACATTGCACAGTCCTTAACAATGTTTTTCCATGGTACAATTTTAAATATTAGAAGTTACAATGTATTTGATTTTAAACAATTTCCGTGCAAAAGCATTGTAACACAAGCACGGTTTTTGTGGCTCTCTTAAAACAGATCATATTCGTTTGATTTAACATACAGATGAAAAAATTAAATGGCTGCAGTAAATAATTGTAAAACAGGTAAAAATTGAGAAATTGACTTATTTTATTCTATAATAAGTATTATAATTGTAAACGTATCGTGTCTCAATAAAACTTCGGGTAAAAACTTTGTAAATGCTATTACCTTTAAAAAACTTGTGCGTTGTGCAGTTTTTCCAGACAAAAATATTGCACCTAAGTAGCGTTACATTGTTTTAACAGTGGAACTAATGGAAACACAAAATTATAACTATGTCTTTACAACGTAAATTATAAACACTGTTGGAATTGTAATTACCTTTATTATGTTTTTACCGCTGAAAACGTCCATTTTGTCAGATACAATGGGATGAATAAAAATAAAAATACTGCAATTTATTTGATCAGTTTTGCGAAAATGATCTGCATGCACATTTATGTTTTTATTTTCTATTTTGTAATAAAAAGTGAAACCCAATTTTGGTTTTATTTGAAAAAAGTGGCCCAGGGCCAGAAGTTTGGCTAAACCGGCACTGCGATGACACCCAAAATCCCGTAATGAAGAATGCAATAGCACCTCTATTGCATTCTTTCGTATTTATTTTTTAACAAAAAATATCTTGACAAAAGCCGCAGCTATAGGTAATTTGATTCCTTACAGTTTTTCGTATTTTTATTTGTAACTTTTTTATTTTGCGAATTATAGAAGAAAACGCCGTTTAATGAACCCATTAATTGTAAAATAACAAAGTTATAAAAGAAATGCATAAAGCAAGGTTTGCAGACAACTTTTTTATCTACAATTTTTATCAGTTTCTTTTTGTTAGAAATAAGTAGGAAACCATCCCTATTGTGAAGTCTATAACGAGGGTCTAAGTGTGATCTTTTTGGTTATATACTCAGAAAACAATGAATATCCTTAAAAAATACTTTCCCGCAATTTTTTGAATTGATTACTGGACTACAAAAGGGAGGACCCCCATGCAGAATTCTGCACCGGGGCCCCAAGACCCCTATAGCTATGCTACTGGGGGGTACCCTGTGTTGTTTAAGATTTTAAGCGGTTTTGTGGTAGGTATATGAGCAAGGCAGCTAGAATAATTTGGAATTATTGGTTTAAAAAAATACATAAGTAACTAAACATCAAATCATTTAAAGTGTTCATAAACTGATTTTGTCAAAATAGTATCTTCAAGTTATGCTTTGTCAGAACCTTATTTGCGTAGTTATCATAATTTAATATAATATATTACCCAAAATAAGTCTCTGCCCAAAATACCCAGTTTGTATCCTGTGTAAAATTTTAAATTGTGATTTATTTAGTAAATAATATATTACGCATTGAACATTTTATAATGATAATAATTGAAGACACAAGTGGATAAAGGTGTCATGTCACATTTTTTCTAAAATCGACTTTTTCAACTTTTTCAACTTCTCTGATATACCTAAATCTATCTTCTAAAAAATCCTAAATACTTCTATCTAGGTATATATGTAAAGTTGGATAAAGGTATTAAGTCACACTGTATGTATCATGTCTTAGTGGATATTTTTAACTAAATTTTCCGATATTGCAAAATAAAATTTAATAATAATTTAAAAAGTTCTAGTTCAAAACGCGCATTATTAAATATCTTGGAAGTTTAAAAATGTGACATGACATCTTTTACCACTTGTGTCTTCAATTATTAAGATTTAAAGTAATAATTCATTTCTTTTCATTGAAAATAATAGTTATTTATGTACCAAGGCACTGAAGTTCAACTTATAATGACTCATGTGGAATTTAGTTGCCGAGGCCTCTGGCCGAGGCAAATAAACCACAGGAGTCATAAAAAGAACTTCAGTGCCGAGGTACATATTATATATTTTTTTGAAATCGGAAAAAAAATGTTTTATTAGGCAAGAAAATAATAATAAGGGATCACCCGTCCATGAACCGACTACGCGCGGCGTTGCTTGACTTTGACGATCGCTCTACCTAGGTCAAGTATGATGAGACACGGCACCTTCTGACAGAAAAAACAAACTGCTGCTTCTTGTGCAGCCTACACAACAAATCTAATGATATTCAAATTTACTAAAATATGTATACTGAAGGATTGCGCTTCTATAGAAAACAATTTCGCAATGTGTACGAAAAGTTAAATGGGCCTTTATCGGCCGGGTTTTTAATATTTGGTCACTTTTGACGGGCGATTTCTCCGCGTCTGACGTTTGATGTTTACATCTCGCCAAGGCCTACTTATTGAAAAAAATCGTACAATAATGGGCTACATTATTGTACGATTTCTGAGCTTTTAATGACGATTTTGGGACACTTTACTGCCGATTTCAAGAAAAATTGTTTTTTATGTTTTTGCTTTTGCCGATTTTATAGGTAATACATTATATTTGGGGCTCTTGTGGAGTTAAATAATTCTCAATTCCACTTTCACTATCGTACATTTTCACCTATTTGTGCTACAAAATGTATATATGTATACTTTAGGAATTTACTAAGTAAACAATGACATCTGTACTATGAACTGTCAAAATATTAATAAAATTGATAAAATTTGCATTTATATTATGACCATAATGAATCTCATTATAGTACAAGTAGTAAATGTCTGGTTAAAGTAGGTATAGGAGAAGAAAAAATACCATTTGTTTAAATCAGCACTAATATAGAGCCTGACAATCGCCAATAAAAGCTCAGAAATCGGTGCTAAAGTAAGTCATTATTATATTTCTTGCCGTACCTACCGCGTCGTGCTTGATTTAGGTAGAGCGATATAGAGGCAAAATAACGACGCGCGTTTGGCTCATGGATGGGTGAACCTCTTTAAATTATTTTGCCTAATAAAATTTATTTTATCCCGATTTGAGAAAAGTATTTTTTTTTTCATTTTTGTATCAAAAATATACAGATAATATACAAAATTATGGAATCAAAAATATACACAGGTTTTAAGCGATTCTGCAGGTTTTAAGCGATTTTATAAATGTCCCGGCACTTTCAGATACATGCAAAGATATTTCTCCAAAAATAAATGTCTGACTAGTTGACAACTCTACCAGGTAGTAATTATCACGAAAACAGCCTATTATTTTGATTTGAATAAACAAATTAATTACTGATAGCACGCTGACTCTCGTCACATTATTAGCCATATCAATGATTTTAAATTTTGTTTTTCGCATTTGATTTACCAAAAAAAGATTAAAAATCGATAATTATTGTAAATGATATTTACAAAAGTAAGAGTGCCCCATCTCGAGCTGTGAGGCGTTTTGAATGGTCATAACGCAGTAATTTACCAAGTAAGTCTAACGCCTCAGGAGAGACTAAATGTTGTTTATCGCTGTTGACAAAAAGCTCCCATCGTTTCCTTTAATGCCTGAAACCGTTACTTGTTCCAAACCACTTTACCCTTCACCTCCCGCTTTGGTTACTTACCTTTTTAGAATATGCTTAAATCTCGGTTCTAATCTTATATGATACTCGCCAAGGTATTGAAATAGTCCTTCGGTTCCTAAAACTTTGGTTATTCGGACTAACTGGTCATTGTTGTCAAATCCAGGGAAGAATGGCTCCTTTCTGAAGATCAAAGAGGCTAGCATGCAGCCGAAAGACCACATGTCTAACGAGTAATCGTACATCTGGTAGCCCACCAGCAATTCAGGCCCCTTAAAAAACCGAGAGGCCACTCGGACGTGGTACTCTTGCCCGGGGTGGTAGAACTCTGCCAGGCCAAAATCGATTAACCGTAATTTTCTATTTATGTGGTCAAACATTACATTTTGTGGTTTAATGTCTCGGTGCATATTGCCCATGCTGTGGCAGTACTCCAAAGCTTTGTGCAACTCGTATAAATAGTAACGAATGTCATAGTCTGTTAGGGTTTGGCAGAGCTGCTTGAAATCAGTATTGTTAACGTACTCGAATATGAGAGCCTGGGTACTGGGGCCTTCACAACGGCTTGTAACGTTATAATATTTGCACCACCTCTTAGGTTCTCTAATATCTTTCATTTTCTTTTGAGTTTCTTCTCTTTTATAGGCTAAAATATTGCAAGAGACGTGTAGGGGTGCAGGTGCAGAAATAACATTATTGATTTGGCAAACGTCATTCTTTGGCTATATGATACAAAGAATCAATAGAAATTTAAAATTAGCGAATTCAAATAAATAACAAAATAGCTATAGTGTGACTATTTTTGTTTCAGAGTCTCTCATCTATAGAATAAAGGTTAAAAATATTTATTGGGTCATCAAGCCATAAAACTGAACCAATTAGGATTGCGGAATTATACTGCAGTCTCATCCTTCATATTACAAATACTAGTGTAGTTTGCTTCCCTCTGTACAAACGACATACGAAAGTTTAAGAAAATGTGTTTTTTTTTTGTCCCAACCGCTGCTAGTTACCTAATCGTCACTGCTTTATTTTATATGAGCTCGTACGGGCGTGTCTCAATTCGCGATTTTCGTCGGGTTTTCGCCGCGAAAAAAGAGGAGTAGACGATAATACAAGGTGTAATAAATTAACCGCAGGATCATAAAACCTGGAAGGTAAATAAATAAAAGAAGCGCAATCACACGATTTGTAGGTCATTAATACTGCTTCCAGTGGGGCGCAATCAAACGATTGCTAATCACAGGACTGCCCCGCGGAGTACCTACTTGCCCCAATGAGAAACAAGCACACAAAAGATATGGCTTCGTGTCCACATCGACCCTTTATACGCGATCACAAATAAATAATAGAAAGCGCAATCATACGATTGCAAGCCATTAGGACTGCTTTCAATGGAGCTCACGATTGTTAGTCATATACAACTGCCCCGAAAAACAAAATGGACAAAAGGCAAGATGCATTTCGGTTCGGTTACATGTATTAGAATATTTTTGTATATAGGCGCAATCACACGATTTCAAGGTTTTTCTGCCTCTGGGTCCACATCGATCCTAACACACAAAGACGATAGGAAGGGTAATCGTATGATTGTAGGTCATTAAGACAGTTTTCCGGGGCACACAAGAGTCTTTTAAAATAATCATGCAATGATTAGAGAGCAATCATATGATTGCTAGTCGTAGGACTGCTCAGGGGACTGCATGCCCCGCAAACAAGCAGAAAAACTTACTGCTCAATATTAGCAAAAATAACCATAACAGTGACTAATAGCACATCCTCTAATTTCCCCCTTGAGAACACATGTATTCACAATTTTGCTTAATGATAATAGGGTAATAAACAATGAGGGGAGCAGACACATAGTCATTACCAACTTTCCCCCTTGGAGGAAACATAGACCTCACATTTACCCAATAATAATATGACAACAAAGACGGGCGCAGTCACATGACTTCACGACCAAATTTTGTTCTTGTAGGATACACGTGAACTCCACATTTTACCCAATAATAATAATAATATGGTAAAAATAGAGGAGCGAGCACATAACTGCTAGACCGACCAAATTTTTCCTCATTTACCCAACAATAACATGGCAATAAAGGGGAAAGCAGGTATGGACAAATATCTCTGGCAGATACAGAGGCCTTACTTCTACCTAATAATAATAACATCGCAACAAAAAAGAAAGCAATCAGACACATAGCTGCGAGATCTCATTTTTTCTCTGGAGGACCCACGGACTCCGGATTTGCCCAAATGAAACGATAATTTTTTATAAATAATTGCAAGACATACATACATTTAAAGATCAAACTCCTTATCTGGATTATATTTTTACACGAGGAATATAGGAACAAAGAAGGAGAACAGGTACATAACTGTACAGGGTGTTCCCGTATATTTTGACCCACCGCTAGAGCCTATATTTTTCGAGTTAGAAAAAAATTACGTCAATGAAAATTCTAGGGGTTTTTCTGAACCGCTAGGATCTGTTACGAGATAAAACAAATGAGCGTCGCAAATTTATGAAAAAAATTTAAACTTACTTTTTTTTAATGGAACACCCTGTATATTTGTGGATTTTTGAATTGCACGCATTTTTCCGATTCCAACAATATAAATATGTTATATGTTTGCTCTAAGCATTCGCATGATATTCCAAATTGCAGATAAATACGATCTTAATATTTAATCAAGGTTGCCATGGAAAAACATTTCGATTTAGGCAAGGGCGTTCCTGTCAATCCATTATTTTTGGGACAATACACCTTGGTACCCTATAACTTTCATTTAAGTAATTTTTTTCTAACTCGACAAATAGAGGCTCTAGGGGTGGGTCAAAATATACGGGGACACCCTGTACGTCTACGACCGATTTTCGTTTACAATCCATCATTCCAAATCTCTCTCAGACCCTTGGATTAAGACAAATAAAAACTTGAAAATGCGCAGAATCTTTGTTGAATTGTGACTAACGTTCTTAAAATCCATTTTCTTAATAATGGTTAAAGTCAAAAATATAACATTGGCATAACCACGAGAGTTACAATAAGGTAATGTTTGAAGTTCCGCCTATTTAGCTAGAATACAATAATCGGTAATATTGGAATTGGGGAATGCAAGGAGAGTAAAAATGTGATTACAAAATAATTTAAGTATATATGCCTACACATTTCTGTAATGTCTAGTTTAAATGCACCTAATATATTTATCAAAACAATTCAACCGATTTGTCAAATATTCTCAACAAAGCTTGGGTACTCCCAGCGGCATACGACAAAAGCTGGTAGGTACCCTGACCTTGAATGGCTGTTTGTAACAGTGTAAAGAGGTACAGTGTCATATAAGGTTTGTTCCATCAGAGTTTTGAACAGTTCTCAAGCCAGCTATCGATCAACTGATTCGCCAAATAGTTGTGAAATTATTTTCTTGTGTTTTGATTGGTTGAAGCCAGTTCTGGAACGGTTCAGAACTGAAACAAGCCCATGGTGCTTTCTCGCCTCTCTGGATTTGAAGTCAACGAAGCAAAAATAGTCTACATTGCAAAAGAAACAAAAGAAAAAAATTCCGCGTTGTGAAGTTGAGAACCTAATTTTCAAAAACTTTCTCGTGACTCCTGATCAACAATGTGCGTTAATGCTAAAGGCCTGACTTTGCATTATCATTAGCGCCTTTTTTGTTAGGAAAACGTCGATTTAGTAGCTTTGGAACCACATTTGCGCCAAATAAGGCAGGTTTGGAACACAACTTTATTGCATAAATCTAGGATGAAATCATATCGCAATGATTACGAACTCTACCTACAAATAAAATGTTTGGTAGTACCTTTACAACGGCAAATTTTGTTATCAGGTGCGTCTATCTTTAGCGACACCGCCGATATCGTTGATTTTGGGCTCAAACAAGAACGGTACCTACCAAATTTCTAAATTTCCAATAGTTATTTTACCATTGCCCTAATAATTATATTATTAGAGGAGACATACCCAAAGTGGCCTATTTAAATGCGTCAATGCAAAAAAAACAGCATGCATAATATATACGAGTAATTAAATATAATACCTCGATATCAAAAAGGGACAAGACAATAAAGTTATAATATGTATTTCCAATATTTGATACTAATGATCATTTCACAATAGGTACCTATGTATTTAATATAATATAAAATATTATAAGGATAATTAGAAAACCTGCTACCTATGCTAATCATCGGCATAAATTTTTCCTCCTTTCTCAAAGATAATATCACAAAGAAATTTCCGACAATGTCGGTATATAGACACTCAAAATTCAACTAACAACGCAAAATTGAAGATGTTTCGTGATTTTGTAACATGGTATACATATTATACATACAGGGTGGAGTTTTTTTGATGATCAGTATGGGGATCTCGGAAACTAGCGAATATAGAAGGAGAAATGGGGAAAGAAATGCAGTTTTGTAGGCCCAATTGAATGTACTTTGTGGATTTTTGAAAAGAGTCACGTCTTGTTAGATATTTAAAAAAACACGAAATTTTGGCGATTTATTCTAATCCACCTAACTTTGTTGTTTCTGATTTCAGATAAAAAGTGTAAATATAAAAGTTGGAGGGAATTGTGTCCCCAATGCGGTTGGCATGTCATACTTTCTATGACAGCTGCCATTTTAGAGATATGACACACACTTGTTTTTTTTAATGGAAACCATAGTTGGCCATGGTCTCGAAAAATCGGGCATTTTTAGAACTTGCCAACAATATAATACTAATATAATACCCGATATTATTGTTCAGAAAAATAACGGAAAAACTACGGTTTCCATTTAAAAGAACACAAACTAGCGGAGATAGAAGGAAGGTTAAATGGGGAAAGAATTGCAGTTTTGTGGGCCAAATTTAACGCGCCTTGTGGATTTTTGAAAAAAGTCATTGCTAACAAGATATTTTGAAAAAAGTCATTGCTAGCAAGATATTTTGAAAAAAAAAACAAATTTTGGCGATTTAGTCTAATCCATCTAGCTTCGTTGTTTCTGATTTTAGATAAAAAGTGTGAATACAAAAGTCTGAGGGAATTGTGTCCCCAAAAAACTTTTGTTTTCTTAAATGGAAAGCATAGTAATTTCCGTTCTTTTTCCGGATAACCATATCGAGTATTATATCGTTGGGAAGATAAAAAAATGCCTGATTTTTTTTGAAACCACTGCAAACTATGGTTTTCATTTAAAAAAATACAAGTTTGTGTCATATCTCGAAAATGGAAGCTGTCGCGGAAAGTACAAGATAGCCGCGTTGGGGACACAATTACCTCCAACTTTTGTATTTTCACTTTTTATCTAAAATCAGAACCAACGAAGCTAGACGGATTAGAATAAATCGCCAAAATTTCGTTTTTTCAAAATATCAAGTAAGCCATGTCTTTTTTCAAAAATCCAAAAGGTGCGTTAAATTGGGCCTACAAAATTTCAATTCTTTTCCCATTTAACCTTTCTTCTATCTAAGCTAGTTTCCGAGATCCCCATACTGTATATAGATATTTGTTCTTGACTACCATGATTTAGGTATTCGAAAGAGTCCATAGCCTCTTTTTGAGAGAGCAGAGTGTCATTTATGTATTATAACTAGCTGTAACTTGCAACATACATATTTTCTTCCAGTATTTTATTGCTAATTGCTACTCCCTAACAGAAACCCTGTTTCTCAGGAGCCACATTAATTACAGATTCGCATGTTTTTATACTTGCCATATATTTTTGATTAGATAATATAATGCATACTTGCAGATCGACATAATAGAACGGGAGCTGGCGACACTTTTCATTGCCACATTTCCTAAAGCTAAATTATTTATCTTTTCTTTGATAATATTAGTGACAGCGGCCTGCCAATTATGTTAAAAAAAGGCAAATATTAAATATTCTAAAAGCTGAAACTTTTCCTATTATTTAATAATATTTCAATAAGTTGTAAAACGACCTCTTGCCACTTCTCCCGTAGAACGGTAAACTCCGACCATAGTCATCTTTATGTCAAAAAAAAAAACAAATGATACAAATACTAAAAGCTAAAAATTTACAGCGAGATCCCGAAAACTGAAAATAAAATTTCGAAAAGGGGTTCTTAAATGGGACATACTAAGGTCCAATTAGTACCGAAAATCAGCTTTTTTGTTGTTTGGGATATTATTTTCCCAAAAACATACCATTTTTTCCCTATACAGTGTGTCCCCAGATGAGGTACCGCACTCTTGTAAAGTTTCTTATATTTGATTTTTCGAGAAAAAGTCATTCTTGGTAAAAAGTTTTGCGTGTTCTTAAAATAACATTGGCATATAAAAGTTAACACTACTTACACAGGGTGAAAGGAAAATTTAAAAACCGTGAACTGTCTTAAGAGTAAACTGCCTCTATTTGTAGAGATAGTGAAAAAATTTATAAAGAAAATTTGTTCAGCGTACTTTGATTTTTTGATTTTTTTCTTGTTTTTCTTTGATTGAATGGTTTTCTGTGAATAGTATGACAAAACTGTATTAACAACAGTTACCCAGAATGGAAAACTGCTACTGATGACAAAATTTAACAATTCTGGGCCTACTTTGTATTTTGGAAAATATTGGAAGAAACTCAAAGTAGGCCAGGATTGTCAAAATGTTTTTATCGTGCATAGTTTCCTACTCTGAGTAACTTTTGTTTATACAGTTTTGTCATACTATTTACAGAAAAAAATTTAATCGAAGAAAAAATAATCAAATAATCAAAGTAGGCCTTACACTTTGAAATTTTGTACACCTAAGTAACTTAACACGCTGAACAAATTTTCTTTATAACTTTTTTCAGTATCTCTACAAATAGAGGCAGTTTACTCTTATGTTAATTAACGTTTTTTCAATTTTCTGCTCACCCAGTTATGTTAACTTTTTCCATGCCAATCTTATTTTAAGAACAAGCAAAACTTTTTATTAAGAATGACTTTTTCTCGAAAAATCAAATACAGAGTGTCTCACATAAGAGTGAAACAACCCTATAACTTCATTAATTTTTAACCGACCAGAACGAAATTTTTACCAAAGGTAGATGGCATTGTTGCCTACTTATTCCCAAAAAATTAGTTGCCTACTCCAACGTCAAAGCCACCTGCGATGCCACAAACGAGGCTAAAAATCCGAAAATCATATTAGGCATTTTTTTTTTTCAACAAAATGTACTAGAAAAAGTTGTTCATAATCGATTCAGAACCCTAAATCCAAAATTTTGTCAAAATAAAAAATATTAATTTAAAAAATCAAGCTTTTATATAGTATTTGTAGCAATTGATATATATTTTTTTCACATAAAGATGGCTATGGCAGGAGTACCGTTCTACGGGAGAAGTGGCAGGAGGTCGTATTACATCTTATTGAAATATTATTAAATAATTAAAAAAAGTTTCAGCTTTTAGAATTTTCAACATTCACCTTTTTTTAACATAATTGGCAGGCCGCTGTCACACAAATAAAATAAAATTAATCTTTAGGAAATCTGACAAAACTTAGTGTCGCCAGTTCCCGGACAATAAAGGTTGAAAACATTTTTTTAGTATATTATCTCAACTGGTGGACGTGGACATACATAAGTAGTATAGCTATGTGCGTACGAGCACAATTTCCCCATGTATTTCTTATGGGGACTAAAACGTGGTCAAAACGTGACCAACCGCCGCGAGACCCCAACCCTGGGTGCCGAACATGCCCGGCTTTCGCCGACCGTTGACCTTCGCTTCATCAGATACCAACCCTGCCGAAGGTGTCCGAGTCCCGCTTTCGCCGATCGTTGACCCAGCCGCGACGCCGCGGACATGTCACGACTCGCAACTAATAAAAACCCTAAATCGTAATTAAGCCATGACGTCCCCCTGTCGACCTTTAGCCGCGGCCATGCATGGATTTTTGCTACCACCTCTGCCTACGTATTTTTGCGTCCGCGACGCCGAGACATGTCGAGACTCGCAACTAATAAAAACCTAACACCTATAGAAAAATACCAGCTTGCAATATGTACGTGATGTAATTCCTCGGAAAAAAGTACTTTCTCTTTGTCGGAATAAGCGCCTATGAAACGAGCACGCTGATCTCATCGGTACTGGCGATAAAAAATTTGTAGGAAAAGTGTAATAAAGAATAGATATGAGATACATATGAGTGTATACATTTTCTTGACTACATTACCTAAGGATGTATCAAAAATCTATCTTCCTATATTTAGAGACTGCTTCTCAAAGGAAAGTGGATATTAAATTTGGGGCACAAATTAACCATTTTTAGTTGAGTTTATAACCATCTAGGTAAGTAAATTTCTTTAATTCCGAGAAAGCCAGGCCTTGTTTTAAATTACTTGACTAAAATATAATAGGTGCAAAGTTCACCAGTTTTTAAAAATATCCCGTCACACGATTATCAAGTTGAAAGACTAGCTGCAAAATCGGATTTTGTACAACGCGTTTCCTGTTTAAAATTTCACCCAGAAAAAAAAAAGGTACTAATTCTCACTTATGCCATGTTCACCGTATGATTTTTATACTATTCCGACTTCGAAAACCCAAAGGTATAAGTGTAGCGTGTGGAAAAAGGGTTTAAAACCCTTAAACGGTCTATATATGGAATAAAATGAGGGCATGCAACATGTTCTTCAATAATGAAAATTAAAACAATGTTCATTTTTGACTGTCCATTATCCTACCAAGAAAAAGCTTATAGCGTCTAAGCGACTATAAAAACGACTCTAAAAACCTAGACGATTCGGAAAAAACGACTAAACGACTCTGAAAACGACTAAACGATTATGGAAAACGACTAGACGATTCTGAAAAACGACTAGACGACTTGAAAAAGCGACATACCATTGAATACCATCGAGTACCATGGAATACCATCGAATACCATGAAATACCATCAAAGGCCATGGAATACTATCGAAAACCACGGAATACCATAAATGGTCTTGGATATCCCTGTGAAAAAATTTGCCTCGGGGAGAGCATAAAAGGAAATTATCCGTGATCGATGCTCTGTGATCGAAAGATCGTCTTTGATAATACAATCACTCTCAGTTAAAGACATGTTTTTGTCACTTGAGATTGAACCTAGGAGTTATGGTATCCAACACACCAATGACGGATTAGTCATGGGACAAATACCAGTAACTGTTGAAGATAACGTATTATGTATTGGAGATCAAAATTACCCTTACACCAGGTCTGTCTCAACTGCTTTTGAAGAACAAACCACAAGGTATTACTGAGAGTGACCTAAAAATATACAAACAATTGTTGATTACTAATTTTCGATAGGTTCAACAAATCAGGTTTTAAAAGTATTTGTGTTTAGGTGCCTATGGTTTCATCTGGTATATGTTCCATACAGGATTCGAACCTTAGCCCACATTCCAAAGCCAAACACTCGGCATTTAAGTAAAATTCTAGGAAATGCTTGGCAGTGTGGTAATAATCTCGACGCGCTGTTGTAGCAGGGCTCCGCTGGCTCCCGCAGGCCTCGCCGGTCTCTGTAGACTCAGCAGGTCCCTTTAATGATGTGTACCGCAGGCTCCGATTAAATTAAAAAAATTACTATTAATACTAAAATACCCGGACAATAACCATCATTCCAACGCCAAAACACCCAACAGTAGTATTTCTGCGAATGCATCGCAGCCGGGCGCAAGGTGGATGACTCATATCCGCTAGCCGGAACTTGTCAGGACAGGTTGACGACCTAAAAACAATTCTCTCTACTTAGATAAAAATAGAATGTCCAATAAGATTTTTTTCACACACTTTTATATATAAGCACAGATAACGTAACCATATAAGTATACAGGGTGATTCAGGAGGAAATGTCAATATTTTAGGTACGTATTCGGGGACCCAAAATAAACATAAAAGTTCCTATAAACATGGGTCCTATTCCCGGCCGTTACCGAAATACAGGGGTAAACAACATTCAATTTAAGGTTTTTATTACATTATTTATAACAGGTAGGCTAGGTTTTGGGTGATTCAGGCGGAAATTCCTGTTGCTTAGCAATAGTAGACCTTAATCCTCTGGATTATTGTCTTTGGGGGTGGTTTAAATCATTGGTATATTCAAGTAAAGTAAACACTAGAGATGCATTACTCGATCGAATAATAAATGCAGCAGCAACTATAAGAAACAGGCCCGTATCCATTCATAGAGCGACCCGAGCTATTCACCAGAGAGCTGACTTATGTTTAGAAGTAAACGGTGGCATTTTTGAAAACTATAAAACCTATAATAAAAACCTTAAATTTATTGTTGTTTACCCCTGTATTTCGGTAACGGCCGGGAATAGGACCCATGTTTATAGGAACTTTTATGTTTATTTTGGGTCCCCGAATACGTACCTAAAATATTGACATTTCCTCCTGAATCACCCTGTATATTACAATATTATAAAATATTTAAGCCCCATATAGTTCGAATTTGAATGGGATATTATGTTACATGGGTAATATATCTCAACACTTCGTACACAAACAAAACTCGCTCGTTCTTTACAGTTTTATTACTGTGAATTCGGTACCTACCTACTAAAGCGGCAGACTTGGGATGCCGCAGTAGCAAATACAATATGAAGCGCAGCTCTGATGTATACTAAAAATGTTATTATCAAACTTGAGACGCACACATATTTAAAAATATAAATACCGCCGGATGAATGCAAGGCCAATTTACGGAATATAGCAAAACAATTAGATTATGGACATGGATATTAATTTCTTTAGGTAAAGGTAATAAACATTTGATACTATCGACAGGAGTCTACGCAAAATAATTGTATCAGTATTCAGCAAATAAAAAAGTTATGGGTACCCGTCACCGATGAAAAAGTATACAAAACTGATAAAATGTTCGTGGGATCTTGTATATTAAAATATTTAATCGCGTATCTAAGTTGTTATTTTATTCATTGCCCATCCCACAAATTTGGATTTTTAGCTCTTGTAATCGCTCGATCACGATTGAAACTACACTCATAAAATGTTTAAGAAAATGCCCACCCCACGTGATCGCTCGACAAAAACAAAACGTGCAAAGTGGCTACTGCTCGAGGTTTGACCTTTGTCCTTAGGGACACGTGTGACCCAGTTGATGTAGAATCTAAAAAAACCCTGTAAATCATACTTCCATAGCATAGAATCTAAAATCCCCCGGTACAGTACGGATGAAAATTTCAAACCAGGCATAATCAACATGTACGTTCAAAGTAAAAAAAACTTGTCGGTCAACTGTTTAACCCCGAAATTTTGTTGATTTCTAGGAATAAAAAGAAATACTGCAATTGTAAGTCCAAAGCTATTTACGCTATCAAATTCGTTTAAAATGCGAATGATAATTTGCCGCATTAAAACCAGGCGTGAAAAATTCAACATACGTCCCTAAGAAGTTCAACCAATTTTACCCTGGAAATACAACATTTTTAATGAATAAAATATCGAACATACAACAACCCCCTTCTAAATATAGTATAAATCATGTTTTTTTTTTGATAATGTAGAAAGCTAAACTGAAAATTGTTGCTAGAGGTTCTAAAAACCGGGGTGCCAAAAATCAACTATTATTAGAAAATACGCTGATGTCATAATATAGCCGTCGATGTCACCGTTAGCGTGTCCTATGAAAAATGCGTTCTGCTTAATAAGGTGTAAAAAAATCCATGACGGGGCTTAGATGAATAAATAAAGTTTGATGTATGTGAAAGTATAGACTAAATTTTCGTATAGCCCGCGTGATCGCTCGAGGTGGTGGTATCCTCTGGACTAGAAAATATCATATCGGCTCAATCTCCAAACATTTTCATTTTGAATTATACGTTTTCATTGATGATAGATCTAGCAAGAAAATTGGACTGGACTCGATATGAGAGACATTAATCTAACTTTCACTAAACTGCACGTACTACTTAGAGGGTTGTAAGCCGTTTTAATAAAAGCACCAGACTTGCTTAAAATTCATGGCTAAACGTTAACATAATGTCATACAAACATGCGGCACGCAAAATATTAAGAATAGATATATGAGCTCAAACATGTTGATCAAAAAATATATTTATTTCTGGCGATTTAGTTTACCAGTTATCATTTAAAAACAAAACCTGGTCCCAATATTCAGTGAAAATAATAATTGAAAACTTTGTACCTTATAAACCACCACTAAATAGCGAGTCGGAAATAAGTAAAAAAATATATATAAATATATTATTTTGATATTATAGCCGAAACTGAATTTATTGGGGTGAAGATGTAAGGAAATATTTTTAGCTAGGAAAAAGTAATGCAATTATCATAGGTACTGGTTGCAGAACCCGTTGTCAGTTTTGCAAGGATTTTTGATACAAATATAATTGCTAACGTTTAATTTGTTTACCCCATTTACGAAAATGATAACAAAATTGGATCAGACAAGATGTTTTTTCGAAGTATAGTTTTTAAACACAGGGTGCCACCACCGGTTTTACGATATAGGTTTAAAAATGCGACGCAAATACATAAAAAAATACCCTAGAGATAAGAAAACAAAATACAACTCACCAAAAGATTCTTGGTGATGTATAAAAAGAAATCAGGTTACATCTAATGCCCCAGACAGTAGAATAAACATCCCCGAGCGATGAGATATAACCAAACATCATTTTTCCAACGGCACAGTCATTTTCACGGGAAAAACAACCAGTAACCGTTCAAATTCCATAGATAGATACTGCCGTAATCCAAAATTTCACTGAACTACGCGTATCTATTATACTGAAGTAGGTACTGATACACTTCCATCTTTCCAAAGAAAAACAAACACGAAACTCAGACTTTTCATATCAACGCCTCGATAGAGTCTTTGTGGCCACGACCGAGAATCTACTGAAGCAAGTGCGACGCATAGGACGTGAAAAGTGCCGAGTTGGTTTTATTAAACAATGAAACTTATACCTACGTATATACAGGGTGATTTATTCATAACTACATTAATTTTAACAGTGGGTAGGGAAAAATGCTATGAATGCGAAATCGCAATTAAAAAAGTTCCAACTTTTTTTTAAAGCCGGAATTATTTTTTTTTCTAAACCGCATTTTTACCTATTTGGCCCTCTATTTACGGCTGCCACTGGATTGCTTTCAGGGCGCATGAGGCATCGGACGACGCTTGCCGTTGCGCGCGTCAACATTGTTGCCAGATGTACGCAACTTTCGTAAATTTAAAGGAATGTTTTCAGTACATAATTATTTGTATTGTAGGCGAATGTTCCGCCAAATGCTTGCGGAAATTATGGACAAATGTTAACGCTTACCTCTTGTAACGGTTAGTTTTGCCCTGAGACACCTTAAGGCGAGCCTTAAGGGATAAATGCCAACGAGAAAAATAAATGAAACGACTGCTTACGTGACCTTTTGATTTTTGGATGCTTTATTAAGTAGGTACCTATTCAACTAGGGGGCTTACATGATTTCGTGGACCTCGACACCACTGAAGATGATTTTTTCTCGATAAAACGAACTTCACTCACTTTCGCTTGGGGCACTAATATTTCCGCTCACTAGTTCACTGATAATCCTTTTTATTACACCAAGACGCTCCTAGAGTAAGTAGTTGTGTTCTGTGATTGTTCTGCTTCCTCTGAAATAAGAACGTCAAAATTAGCCAACATCTCTGGGATACAGTTGCTTAAAATTACCTTACTTTCCGCTTAAGTTGGTTACCATCACCAACGATACACTTCTCATTCCTTTATTTCTCGTTATGTTTGCTTTTCATTGTTACTAGGGATCCATATTTGCAATAGAATCGTTTCCGTGGGGGTGGTCCTCCTCTGTGACATTGGTTCAGTCGTAAGTACTTGAATCTTTCTAATTTCCACCTTTCGATCTTTACAGCTTTTTCTAGTTTCTTTTCCTGCCGTTAGGTATGTTACCGGGTATAGCCTGATGTGTAACCTACCGAGTCTTAGTATTATTTCTGGGCGAGTTAGGGATGATGGGTTGTTAAAAGTCCTTAGCTTTCTTGACTTCTGTTTGTCACAACCCTTGTCGTGCAGTCGTTAGTAGGAGTAGGAGGATGTGTGTAGCCCGAACTCCGTAAAAGGAGCTTGGCGATTGCCCGTGGCCAAGAATTTCCGGCACGCGGCGCGTTGGTGTTTGCGGCATTGATCCTTGCCAAGTTTCTGCAGAGTGCACTGTGAATTTCCTTTCGTTTCTCGCACTCCGCCTCACTAATCGCACATATGATGTTATTGTTTCCCGTATTTCACAGTGCACATTCTCCGTATTTTGGTTTGGATATTTTTAAAGGTTATGCCCATGTCGCATTCATTGACACTACTTCGTTCGTAGAAAGCATTCCCGTAATGAAACGTCGTTGTGGTTTCGTACTTAGTTTCGCTACCTGCCGATAGGTGGCGCGCTTCTAAATAGTTCCGCGGTAGCTTGACTGACATTCTGCAGGCATTCTCCATGAAGGATCATTATTATGTCTATCATTTCCGCATTTGTCTAGAGAACCGTTTTGGTAAAAAAGCAAAAATGTTGCACAAAGAGTACCGAATATACCTACAGAATGTAGGCAACTCTGGTTTCTGTAGTACGTGCTGCCATCTATTAGAAAGGTTCGCTAGTTACCGTGTCATAAAGCGCGCTGTAGACTTTCGGTTTTGAACACACAGAGGGTGACTGAGAGCTCAACCACAGATTCGGCGACGTTAATACCAACGAGATGGCGCCACATACAATAGAAACCGGCAGCAGATCCTTGACAATGACAAGTTTGACGTAATAAATAATAGTTGTGGAATGCGGATGGGACGCCTGCGTTCTTTTTAATAAAACTTTTGTCTTAAATCTCAAAATCTAGCGCATTTCGGAGACAGTTTCAGTCTTTTGAGGTTTCAGTATTTTCCACCCTCTGTAGACACTGAGTGCGTTTTGTGCGTGTGATTGTGAAGGCCTTTTGTATTGTTATAGCGGGTGCTATGAAAAGTGTAGTGATAAGGGTCTCTCGAGTTAGATGCTGAACACGCCAAGTCCAAGGTGTGCTAGCACCCTGTTATTGGCATATCAACTAGGTAAATAATTCATAAACTGAATATTTTTTCGTAATTAAATTATCAATAAATAATGGCAACGTCGCGACCGGTGCCATGTGCTGCAGCATAACGTCGTAGCCACATGCGTTCAGGTGCGCCTCGTTACGCGGGATTTGGGATAAATTGCCCCATTATTTAAACATGCAGCAAAAAATTTTTTTTTTGCGTTTTCGGTATATATGTACATCCCTGATGACGTGGTTAAAATTAATGTATTTATGAATAAATCACCCTGTATATATAAAATAAATGAGAAATATGCCAGAGATTTGAAACCTAATTGTGTTGCAAGTTTGAGGTCCAAAAAAATATTGGTTTTAATTTTTTAAGGTGAGAAACACATCTAACAGCCAGTTTGGAAATATACAAGGCAAAAAAGTAGTGATGTGGCTGCCCCATTTTATGTTTTATACAGGTTGGATTATTTTAGAATAGTTGTTCAATAGACCGAGACAACATCATAAACGCTTCCCGTTAGAACAGAATCTGATGAAAAGAAAAATTCCATCTGGGTCAAGCTACTAGATAACCAAAATAAAAAATACTGAACGTTATAAAATTTAAAAAATCATATTTTCAACGGATTTTTATCCTCTGAAAATGGCGTAAAATTCAGTTTCACTGGGTCAAGCTAGGTGGTAACTATATAACCAAAATAAAAAAAATACTGAACGTTATAAAATTAAAAAAATCATATTTTCATGGGATTTTTGTCCTCTGAAAATGACGCAAATTCAGTTTCAATAAGTTACTAATTAGGGTAATAGAGGAAAAATCTTAAATAGGAATTCTGAGACAACGAGGCTGAGAGTAAATAACATACAAAAATCTTGTGCGTTGACTTTGAACTGAATTTAATAATTAGGTTTAATAACGACAATTTTCTCGATTATCTAGAATCAAAAATATTGCAAGTGACAATTCACTATTTTCTCGACATTATGTAAAGCCTTATTATTGCGTCGTAAATTAAAAGATCCAAAAATATTGGCATCAATTGTTTAGTAAATGTGGTTAAAATATGTCTACTTTATCAACAGTTATTTGTAACAGCTTATTATCTTGGAAGCGTAAACTCTTTGAATTTTTTAGACAAAAAGTTGTAGTTTAATAATGGTCAGTTGGATTCCTTTTTGAATCATGTTTGCGTATTACGTACAAGGATTTACAACCTCCAAACATAGAAATCGCTCATTTTAACCCGATTTAATAAAAATTTCACCAAAAACAATACTTTCAGTCATATAATACACTTCTGATTAATAAAAAAGGCACTATAGTAATAATGAGATTTTCAATGGAATTTTTATAGACTGTTTGCCCATTTTGAAAGTCTGTTTGCTAGCTTTTGGGGGTATTCCTTGATATTTTAGACGGATAAAAATGAATAACATTGGGTTTCCTAACTAAAATACAAAACGCACTGTTGACTTTACTTCCGTGGATAGTAAGCCTATAATACGTATCGAAAACAGAGAAATATTCAGGTCAAGAAAAAAGTAGCCTAATTTACAAGTTTGGGAATCAAAAACTACCTTTTGTCTTTTAATTTTGATGAGAAAATACGTCTAATTCGTAAGTCAAATAAATGGGACATCATGAAAGATATACTAATAATTGAACAAATGCTATCTCAGTTCTATAGGCACAAAGGTACTATGGGTAGTAATAGTTTTGGGATCAAAAGACAAGCTTTTAAATTTGTTAAGAAAATACGTCTAATGAAATTGAAAGTAGTAACTAGATTTTGGTTAACATTTCGTTAACGCGTTGATGAATGTTTGATGCAAGTGAAAAGTAGATCGAATTTTCCAAAAAACGGTGACTGACCAAACAAGTTATTATAAAAAGTTGCTCAGGAGACCGATGTAACCTAGAAAACGCCTTTCCTTCGAATATAAAGTGGCATAAATAGTTACAAAATGGGACTTAGACGGATATTCGATGCAAGTGAAAAGTAGGCAGAATTTTTGAAAATCGGGACGGACCAAAAATTATTAAGTTGATCGGGAGGTTGAGATAACCTATGAAACGCCTTTCATTCGAATAGAATCTGACAAAAAAAATCCAAGAAAATTTTAGACGACTGTTTGCAAGTGAAAAGTATACAGATTTTTTTCGAAAACCGGCGACTGACAAAAAAAATATACTTATTAGAAAATTTTGCTCGGGAGACCGAGGTAACCTAGAAAACGCCTCTCGTCCGAATATAATCTGAAATAAAATTCCATGATGGGGACTTAGGCGAATGTTTGATGCAAGTGAATAGTATAGACCGAATTCCCGAAAAAAACGCCATTCGTTTGAATATAATAAAAAAATCGAATAAGGAACGGGACTTATTAGACGAATATTTGATGCAAGTGGAAAAGTATAGATAGATTTTTTCGAGTGACTGATAAAAATAGTTAGTCGGAAGGCCCCCAGATAACATTGATATTTTGTTTGAACAAAATCTGAAAAAAAAACTAGACGTGACTTAGACGAATGTTTGCAAGTGAAAAAAAAAACAAAAAAATTATTAGAAAAGTTGACCGGAAGGTTTAACTTAGGAAACGCCTTTCATTCGAATAGAATATGACAAAAAAAAATCCGAGACGTGACTTAGACGAATGTTTGCAAGTGGAAAAAAAAAACAAAAAAATTATTAGAAAAGTTGATCGGAAGGTTTAACCTAGGAAACGCCTTTCAATCGAATAGAATATGACAAAAAAATCCGAGACGTGACTTAGACGAATGTTTGCAAGTGAAAAAGAAACAAAAAATTATTAGAAAAGTTGATTGGGAGGCCGAGGTAACCTAGGAAACACCTTTCATTCGAATAGAATGTAACAAAAAAAAATTCCAAGACGTGACTTAGACGAATGTTTGCAAGTGAAAAGCATACAGATTTTTTTTCGAAAAACGGCGGCTGACCAAAAATTATTAGAAAAGTTGTTCGGGGCCGTGGTACCTAGGAAACGCCTTTCATTCAAACAAAATGCGACAAAAAAAAATTTATACATAGATGAATAAGAATGCAAGGACGATTGGAGTGATCTATAACCCTAAACAGAAGGGAGAAAATGCCCCTCAATAAGTCGAAATTTGTGTGTTTTCCATATGATTCAATGAGATTTTTACAAATTATTGGAAACTTAATGACGTGAGAAAAATAAAACGTCCATTGTCTGCTCACATTTTAGGAAATTTATCACAATTTATTCTAATTAATAATACCCTTTGTTTATGGAATCCCTAGTTAGCCAATGTGTCATGAGTAAGTATATGACAGGTCAAATACGTATATAATGTAAAGTAAAAATATAGTTAACAAGGCGTTAACGAGCATTGACAACATGTTAACGAACGAGGTGCTAACAACGCGATAACTTAACTTTGACAACTCGTTAACGAAGCGTTGACGAGTGTGGACCCTCCAAATCTTAGGAGATACATTCGCAACCTTACACCGGATCACGCGTCACAAAGATGCTACCTTAAATTAATGCGTTGACAACTCGTTAATCCCAGGAGATACAATCGCAACTTACACCAGATCAAACTCAACTGTGGAATCCTGTGACGTCACAGAGATGCTACCTTACATTTCTTTTAGGTAGATAACCTAACCTAACATTATTGTCGCGGTGTCCAAGAGGTTAGCGACTGGTGAACCGATTGCAATTGGATTTGGGGGAGGTGTATCAGAGGCGGATTAAGTCAGTTTTGATCAATGGCAATCGGTTCACCAGTTGCTAACCTCTTGGACACCGCGACAATAAAGTTAGGTTAGGTTATCTACCTAAAAGAAATGTAAGGTAGCATCTCTGTGACGTCACAGGATTCCACAGTTGAGTTTGATCTGGTGTAAGTTGCGATTGTATCTCCTGGGATTAACGAGTTGTCAACGCATTAATTTAAGGTCATCTTTGTGACGCGTGATCCGGTGTAAGGTTGCGAATGTATCTCCTAAGATTTGGAGGGTCCACACTCGTCAACGCTTCGTTAACGAGTTGTCAAAGTTAAGTTATCGCGTTGTTAGCACCTCGTTCGTTAACATGTTGTCAATGCTCGTTAACGCCTTGTTAACTATATTTTTACTTTACATTATATACGTATTTGACCTGTCATATACTTACTCATGACACATTGGCTAACTAGGGATTCCATAAACAAAGGGTATTATTAATTAGAATAAATTGTGATAAATTTCCTAAAATGTGAGCAGACAATGGACGTTTTATTTTTCTCACGTCATTAAGTTTCCAATAATTTGTAAAAATCTCATTGAATCATATGGAAAACACACAAATTTCGACTTATTGAGGGGCATTTTCTCCCTTCTGTTTAGGGTTATAGATCACTCCAATCGTCCTTGCATTCTTATTCATCTATGTATAAATTTTTTTTTTGTCGCATTTTGTTTGAATGAAAGGCGTTTCCTAGGTACCACGGCCCCGAACAACTTTTCTAATAATTTTTGGTCAGCCGCCGTTTTTAGAAAAAAAATCTGTATGCTTTTCACTTGCAAACATTCGTCTAAGTCACGTCTTGGAATTTTTTTTTTGTTACATTCTATTCGAATGAAAGGTGTTTCCTAGGTTACCTCGGCCTCCCAATCAACTTTTCTAATAATTTTTTGTTTCTTTTTCACTTGCAAACATTCGTCTAAGTCACGTCTCGGATTTTTTTGTCATATTCTATTCGATTGAAAGGCGTTTCCTAGGTTAAACCTTCCGATCAACTTTTCTAATAATTTTTTTGTTTTTTTTTTTTCACTTGCAAACATTCGTCTAAGTCACGTCTCGGATTTTTTTTTGTCATATTCTATTCGAATGAAAGGCGTTTCCTAAGTTAAACCTTCCGGTCAACTTTTCTAATAATTTTTTTGTTTTTTTTTTCACTTGCAAACATTCGTCTAAGTCACGTCTAGTTTTTTTTTCAGATTTTGTTCAAACAAAATATCAATGTTATCTGGGGGCCTTCCGACTAACTATTTTTATCAGTCACTCGAAAAAATCTATCTATACTTTTCTACTTGCATCAAATATTCGTCTAATAAGTCCCGTTCCTTATTAGATTTTTTTATTATATTCAAACGAATGGCGTTTTTTTCGGGAATTCGGTCTATACTATTCACTTGCATCAAACATTCGCCTAAGTTCCCATCATGGAATTTTATTTCAGATTATATTCGGACGAGAGGCGTTTTCTAGGTTACCTCGGTCTCCCGAGCAAAATTTTCTAATAAGTATATTTTTTTTGTCAGTCGCCGGTTTTCGAAAAAAATCTGTATACTTTTCACTTGCAAACAGTCGTCTAAAATTTTCTTGGATTTTTTTTGTCAGATTCTATTCGAATGAAAGGCGTTTCATAGGTTATCTCAACCTCCCGATCAACTTAATAATTTTTGGTCCGTCCCGATTTTCAAAAATTCTGCCTACTTTTCACTTGCATCGAATATCCGTCTAAGTCCCATTTTGTAACTATTTATGCCACTTTATATTCGAAGGAAAGGCGTTTTCTAGGTTACATCGGTCTCCTGAGCAACTTTTTATAATAACTTGTTTGGTCAGTCACCGTTTTTTGGAAAATTCGATCTACTTTTCACTTGCATCAAACATTCATCAACGCGTTAACGAAATGTTAACCAAAATCTAGTTACCACTTTCAATTTCATTAGACGTATTTTCTTAACAAATTTAAAAGCTTGTCTTTTGATCCCAAAACTATTACTACCCATAGTACCTTTGTGCCTATAGAACTGAGATAGCATTTGTTCAATTATTAGTATATCTTTCATGATGTCCCATTTATTTGACTTACGAATTAGACGTATTTTCTCATCAAAATTAAAAGACAAAAGGTAGTTTTTGATTCCCAAACTTGTAAATTAGGCTACTTTTTTCTTGACCTGAATATTTCTCTGTTTTCGATACGTATTATAGGCTTACTATCCACGGAAGTAAAGTCAACAGTGCGTTTTGTATTTTAGTTAGGAAACCCAATGTTATTCATTTTTATCCGTCTAAAATATCAAGGAATACCCCCAAAAGCTAGCAAACAGACTCTCAAAATGGGCAAACAGTCTATAAAAATTCCATTGAAAATCTCATTATTACTATAGTGCCTTTTTTATTAATCAGAAGTGTATTATATGACTGAAAGTATTGTTTTTGGTGAAATTTTCATTAAATCGGGTTAAAATGAGCGATTTCTATGTTTGGAGGTTGTAAATCCTTGTAGGTAATACGCAAACATGATTCAAAAAGGAATCCAACTGACCATTATTAAACTACAACTTTTTGTCTAAAAAATTCAAAGAGTTTACGCTTCCAAGATAATAAGCTGTTACAAATAACTGTTGATAAAGTAGACATATTTTAACCACATTTACTAAACAATTGATGCCAATATTTTTGGATCTTTTAATTTACGACGCAATAATAAGGCTTTACATAATGTCGAGAAAATAGTGAATTGTCACTTGCAATATTTTTGATTCTAGATAATCGAGAAAATTGTCGTTATTAAACCTAATTATTAAATTCAGTTCAAAGTCAACGCACAAGATTTTTGTATGTTATTTACTCTCAGCCTCGTTGTCTCAGAATTCCTATTTAAGATTTTTCCTCTATTACCCCAATTAGTAACTTATTGAAACTGAATTTGCGTCATTTTCAGAGGACAAAAATCCCATGAAAATATGATTTTTTTAATTTTATAACGTTCAGTATTTTTTTTATTTTGGTTATATAGTTACCACCTAGCTTGACCCAGTGAAACTGAATTTTACGCCATTTTCAGAGGATAAAAATCCGTTGAAAATATGATTTTTTAAATTTTATAACGTTCAGTATTTTTTATTTTGGTTATCTAGTAGCTTGACCCAGATGGAATTTTTCTTTTCATCAGATTCTGTTCTAACGGGAAGCGTTTATGATGTTGTCTCGGTCTATTGAACAACTATTCTAAAATAATCCAACCTGTATAAAACATAAAATGGGGCAGCCACATCACTACTTTTTTGCCTTGTATATTTCCAAACTGGCTGTTAGATGTGTTTCTCACCTTAAAAAATTAAAACCAATATTTTTTTGGACCTCAAACTTGCAACACAATTAGGTTTCAAATCTCTGGCATATTTCTCATTTATTTTATATATACAGGGTGTAACTTTGATAAGTACAGAAATTTTAAGGGCAGGTCGGGAAAAATGCACTTGTTACGCCTATGCAATTAAAATTTTTCTAAAGTGCATATTAACGCCAGAAATAATTTTTTTTAAAACGCTATTAAAACCCCTTTTTCCGACGCTACGGCCATGGGTCCTTGACCTTGCCGGGACCAGCTGGAACTGAGGCCGGTTCCGGCGGATCCCCCCCAATTCCGCCGTGCAGCGTTGTCAGACGTATAGCTCTTTCACAGTATTTCAGGAATAGTCTTTCAACTAGTTTTTGAACAAATCTTTAATGGTTCTTTTAGCGAATAGCATGCAAAAAAACTACCTTTCGGATGCCTGGATGATTTTCCTTGCGGGTGTCGTACTCCTTTCTTATGTTATCCAAAAATCCTCTCGAAAATCACAAGAAGCACTAGGTAACTGGTTGCCAGTCGAATCGCTTTTTCCGAGGCTTTTTCGCAGTATTTGAAGAATATTGACGCAACCATGTATCATTTGGTGTATGTGGAGATTAAATAAATAAATAAATAATTTTTGGACAACTCCTTAAAGGTTCTTTTAGCGAATAGCTCGACGAATAGCATGAAAAAGCCTACCTTTGAGATGCATCGATTATTTTTACTATTTTCTTGTGTTTAGATACTATCCAAAAATCTTCACAAAATCACATAAAGCACTAAGTACCTACCTAACTAGTGGCACTGTTTTTATACGATGGTCGCGAAGGTATAACACTTCATAGTCTCTTTTTACGGAAATACGAACAAAACACTTGTTTTTTTTTCACTGCACACTTAAAGCGGCGCGATGCCAAATATTAGGGACGTCTCGGTTTCCCTCAGCTGATTTATTCCAACGGGGACTCGACTAGGTGGATTGTACAATTAGATCCATACCGTATGCGTCTAATAAAACCCGAATTTTCGCGAACCCTTGAAGCTGCTTCTTTTATCCTCGCGCGTAATTGGGGTACCTAGTAGGAACCTATCTAGCACTGTTTTCATACGAAGGCCGCGAAAGTTTAACACTGCATTTCTTAACGGAAATATGAAAAAATCACTTGTTATTTCACTGCAAATTCGTAGCGGCAATTGCAACAGGTTTGGACATCACTGCTGGTCCAAAAAAATGGCGAACGGATCTGGAAAAATGTACAGAAGCAGGTTCAGTTCCGACGACAGTTCGTAAAACAAAGCAAAGTAACGGAACAATATCGGTTAGCGAGACGCGACGTTTGCATACGCGTCCACGTTTTGGAAACAGAATTGTTATACCACAGAATAGCCACACGTAAGGCATTCTGTATAATAATAAATTGCTTGTTGAAGCTGGCGCTCCCAAAAATTACAGGCGGACGCGGATCGATATCAATCAGCTGTTAAATCCCATAATAATCGGACGGACGATCTTCGACTAGCGCGTCGGCTACGGCGCGGCGGTACGGTGACGGCGCACAAGCTTTCCCCCATACCATTCAATACCACTATTCGGTGTTGCCGTTTATGCCGACATGTCCCCAAACTGACTTAAAGTCCCTTAAATCCGATTTTTGATTTTCGCGGATTTATACGGGGTTTCTTTCGTTATAAGTTAATCTACTATCTCGTATAATTATTACGCACAAAAACGGGTAAATCCATGTAAAAATCCACTACACAATTAAATTTATACGGAATTAAATTACTAAATCAGGTAAATTTTCAGCACACTTGGCAACATAGTAGCGCCGCCCCGAGAGAAGTAGGGGCCGCGAGCCGCGAGCCGCGATTGGCTAATATCGCGCACTAGTTATGAGTAGTGGGGATCACCTGTAGTGTCGATATCAAGTGGCGCCCCGCGCTTGCGCTCCTCGCCCAGCTGTAATTTAGTAGGTCGGCCGGGCCGGGCGGCGTGGAAATGGAGCAAAATCGAGTGAATCAGTGCCAGTGAATTCATTCGTAATTGTAATTATTGCGCGATTCGGCGCGGCGTCGTTTTTGTTGAAGTTGGCGTCGGACGCCAGTGCCCGACGCCAACGTCATATGCCCGCGCCTGGCGAATCTCGGCGAAGGAATGTCGGGCAGTAGTCAAGGGCACGCAGAAGCTTAAATTCACCAGGAGGAGTCGCTGTTTTTCGGTTTTTGGGGACATTACGCGACATTTCGCCACCAAGTTTTTACGAAAAGTAAGAGGAATGGTAAGGAATTAACTTGAGAGAGTTCCGAAACGGCAAAGGGTTAAAAAATGCGGAAATGATAAGCACGCCAATTTGACAGTCTTCCCCAACTATTTTCGGAACCGAATAATTTTTTATTTACAACCATGTATGTAATATCAACATTTCTGACTTTTTAGAAGTTTGAAAGTGTAAATTTTTTGACTTTTACTTCCCGCCCTCCCGCCCGGGTGGAAAGTTTACTTTATCTCGAGACACCTCGGTGTGTAATATACTATTAAAAGTAGACAATAGACAGGACAACAACCCTGAGGGGGTTTAAAAGTGGCGCACCATCAGGCAAGGGTAGAAAAATATTAAAAACGATGAACAAATCGGGGCCGCGCGTTAAATTAACATCAAATGACAGTCTTCCCCCACTTTTTTCGGAAACGAATAATTTTTTAAAAGTAGATAATACATAGGACCACAACCCTGAGGGGGTTTAAAGGTGGCGCACTATCGGGCAAGGGTTGAAAAATATTAAAAACTATGAACAAATCGAAGCCGCGCGTTAAATTCACGTCAAATTACAGTCTTCCCCCACTTTTTTCGAGATGATAGGGCTACAGGCGAACACTCGCTAAAAAAAAGTAACGCGCCGCTGCTCTACGCTCTACCCTATGGGTGGTTGTGGAAATTTGCAATTTTTACAGATAATTTGTATTTTAAAACAAATACTTTATTTAGTTGATTGCCGATCAGAAATTTATTATCCCAAGGTGTCCCAAGAGATGGCTAATTATTATTATAAAAAAATTGCGGCCTGAAAATCAGTTGTAAAATAGGTAGGTAGGTAGATACCTACTCCACAAAAGACTTGTCAAAAAATTATGAGTGTGAAATCAGCAATGAGTTTTCTAGCAATGACTTCTCCGAGCGGCGCTCGGATACATTTCTGCTGCCTAGGGACTTAAAATAACAGTAAAGTGATAAAAACTGACGTGTTTGTTAAATTATTGTGTGCGCCTGTGAAGAAAGCAATAAACAGTTCGTCACAGCAACCGACATAAAAAAAACGTGGATACCTACCAGCAGTAATTTTCAAAGGTACCTAGGTACCTAATTCTGCAAGCAGATTTATTCCACTCTGACATGCGGCAACGTCGCGGTATTCCCCTTCCTAATCTAACGTTATTCCCCTCCATCTCCTAGGGAGAGGTTAGACCTCCCCTCTCAGCGCTTCTAGTGACGATCCAGCGGCGTGCATTGAGCACGGATAAAGATTGATTTGCCCCATTTTCTAAACATCGATTAAAAAAAAAATTTTTTTCATTTTTCGGTTTTATGAACGTCCCCGATTACGTGGTTAAAATTTCTGTACCTATCAAAGATACACCCTGTATATACGTAGGTATAAGTTTCATTGTTTAATAAAACCAACTCGGCACTTTTCACGTCCTATGCGTCGCACTTGCTTCAGTAGATTCTCGGTCGTGGCCACAAAGACTCTATCGAGGCGTTGATATGAAAAGTCTGAGTTTCGTGTTTGTTTTTCTTTGGAAAGATGGAAGTGTATCAGTACCTACTTCAGTATAATAGATACGCGTAGTTCAGTGAAATTTTGGATTACGGCAGTATCTATCTATGGAATTTGAACGGTTACTGGTTGTTTTTCCCGTGAAAATTACTGTGCCGTTGGAAAAATGATGTTTGGTTATATCTCATCGCTCGGGGATGTTTATTCTACTGTCTGGGGCATTAGATGTAACCTGATTTCTTTTTATACATCACCAAGAATCTTTTGGTGAGTTGTATTTTGTTTTCTTATCTCTAGGGTATTTTTTTATGGTGGCACCCTGTGTTTAAAAACTATACTTCGAAAAAACATCTTGTCTGATCCAATTTTCGTAAATGGGGTAAACAAATTAAACGTTAGCAATTATATTTGTATCAAAAATCCTTGCAAAACTGACAACGGGTTCTGCAACCAGTACCTATGATAATTGCATTACTTTTTCCTAGCTAAAAATATTTCCTTACATCTTCACCCCAATAAATTCAGTTTCGGCTATAATATCAAAATAATATATTTATATATATTTTTTTACTTATTTCCGACTCGCTATTTAGTGGTGGTTTATAAGGTACAAAGTTTTCAATTATTATTTTCACTGAATATTGGGACCAGGTTTTGTTTTTAAATGATAACTGGTAAACTAAATCGCCAGAAATAAATATATTTTTTGATCAACATGTTTGAGCTCATATATCTATTCTTAATATTTTGCGTGCCGCATGTTTGTATGACATTATGTTAACGTTTAGCCATGAATTTTAAGCAAGTCTGGTGCTTTTATTAAAACGGCTTACAACCCTCTAAGTAGTACGTGCAGTTTAGTGAAAGTTAGATTAATGTCTCTCATATCGAGTCCAGTCCAATTTTCTTGCTAGATCTATCATCAATGAAAACGTATAATTCAAAATGAAAATGTTTGGAGATTGAGCCGATATGATATTTTCTAGTCCAGAGGATACCACCACCTCGAGCGATCACGCGGGCTATACGAAAATTTAGTCTATACTTTCACATACATCAAACTTTATTTATTCATCTAAGCCCCGTCATGGATTTTTTTACACCTTATTAAGCAGAACGCATTTTTCATAGGACACGCTAACGGTGACATCGACGGCTATATTATGACATCAGCGTATTTTCTAATAATAGTTGATTTTTGGCACCCCGGTTTTTAGAACCTCTAGCAACAATTTTCAGTTTAGCTTTCTACATTATCAAAAAAAAAACATGATTTATACTATATTTAGAAGGGGGTTGTTGTATGTTCGATATTTTATTCATTAAAAATGTTGTATTTCCAGGGTAAAATTGGTTGAACTTCTTAGGGACGTATGTTGAATTTTTCACGCCTGGTTTTAATGCGGCAAATTATCATTCGCATTTTAAACGAATTTGATAGCGTAAATAGCTTTGGACTTACAATTGCAGTATTTCTTTTTATTCCTAGAAATCAACAAAATTTCGGGGTTAAACAGTTGACCGACAAGTTTTTTTTACTTTGAACGTACATGTTGATTATGCCTGGTTTGAAATTTTCATCCGTACTGTACCGGGGGATTTTAGATTCTATGCTATGGAAGTATGATTTACAGGGTTTTTTTAGATTCTACATCAACTGGGTCACACGTGTCCCTAAGGACAAAGGTCAAACCTCGAGCAGTAGCCACTTTGCACGTTTTGTTTTTGTCGAGCGATCACGTGGGGTGGGCATTTTTTTAAACATTTTATGAGTGTAGTTTCAATCGTGATCGAGCGATTACAAGAGCTAAAAATCCAAATTTGTGGGATGGGCAATGAATAAAATAACAACTTAGATACGCGATTAAATATTTTAATATACAAGATCCCACGAACATTTTATCAGTTTTGTATACTTTTTCATCGGTGACGGGTACCCATAACTTTTTTATTTGCTGAATACTGATACAATTATTTTGCGTAGACTCCTGTCGATAGTATCAAATGTTTATTACCTTTACCTAAAGAAATTAATATCCATGTCCATAATCTAATTGTTTTGCTATATTCCGTAAATTGGCCTTGCATTCATCCGGCGGTATTTATATTTTTAAATATGTGTGCGTCTCAAGTTTGATAATAACATTTTTAGTATACATCAGAGCTGCGCTTCATATTGTATTTGCTACTGCGGCATCCCAAGTCTGCCGCTTTAGTAGGTAGGTACCGAATTCACAGTAATAAAACTGTAAAGAACGAGCGAGTTTTGTTTGTGTACGAAGTGTTGAGATATATTACCCATGTAACATAATATCCCATTCAAATTCGAACTATATGGGGCTTAAATATTTTATAATATTGTAATATACAGGGTGATTTATTCATAAATACATTAATTTTAACCACGTCATCAGGGAGGTACATATATACCGAAAACGCAAAAAAAAAATTTTTTTCTGCATGTTTAAATAATGGGGCAATTTATCCCAAATCCCGCGTAACGAGGCGCACCTGAACGCATGTGGCTACGACGTTATGCTGCAGCACATGGCACCGGTCGCGACGTTGCCATTATTTATTGATAATTTAATTACGAAAAAATATTCAGTTTATGAATTATTTACCTAGTTGATATGCCAATAACAGGGTGCTAGCACACCTTGGACTTGGCGTGTTCAGCATCTAACTCGAGAGACCCTTATCACTACACTTTTCACAGCACCCGCTATAACAATACAAAAGGCCTTCACAATCACACGCACAAAACGCACTCAGTGTCTACAGAGGGTGGAAAATACTGAAACCTCAAAAGACTGAAACTGTCTCCGAAATGCGCTAGATTTTGAGATTTAAGACAAAAGTTTTATTAAAAAGAACGCAGGCGTCCCATCCGCATTCCACAACTATTATTTATTACGTCAAACTTGTCATTGTCAAGGATCTGCTGCCGGTTTCTATTGTATGTGGCGCCATCTCGTTGGTATTAACGTCGCCGAATCTGTGGTTGAGCTCTCAGTCACTCTCTGTGTGTTCAAAACCGAAAGTCTACAGCGCGCTTTATGACACGGTAACTAGCGAACCTTTCTAATAGATGGCAGCACGTACTACAGAAACCAGAGTTGCCTACATTCTGTAGGTATATTCGGTACTCTTTGTGCAACATTTTTGCTTTTTTACCAAAACGGTTCTCTAGACAAATGCGGAAATGATAGACATAATAATGATCCTTCATGGAGAATGCCTGCAGAATGTCAGTCAAGCTACCGCGGAACTATTTAGAAGCGCGCCACCTATCGGCAGGTAGCGAAACTAAGTACGAAACCACAACGACGTTTCATTACGGGAATGCTTTCTATGAACGAAGTAGTGTCAATGAATGCGACATGGGACATAACCTTTAAAAATATCCAAACCAAAATACGGAGAATGTGCACTGTGAAATACGGGAAACAATAACATCACATGTGCGATTAGTGAGGCGGAGTGCGAGAAACGAAAGGAAATTCACAGTGCACTCTGCAGAAACTTGGCAAGGATCAATGCCGCAAACACCAACGCGCCGCGGGCCGGAAATTCTCGGCCACGGGCAATCGCCAAGCTCCTTTTGCGGAGTTCGGGCTACACACATCCTCCTACTCCTACTAACGACTGCACGACAAGGGTTGTGACAAACAGAAGTCAAGAAAGCTAAGGACTTTTAGCAACCCATCATCCCTAACTCGCCCAGAAATAATACTAAGACTCGGTAGGTTACACATCAGGCTATACCCGGTAACATACCTAACGGCAGGAAAAGAAACTAGAAAAAGCTGTAAAGATCGAAAGGTGGAAATTAGAAAGATTCAAGTACTTACGACTGAACCAATGTCACAGAGGAGGACCACCCCCACGGAAACGATTCTATTGCAAATATGGATCCCTAGTAACAATGAAAAGCAAACATAACGAGAAATAAAGGAATGAGAAGTGTATCGTTGGTGATGGTAACCAACTTAAGCGGAAAGTAAGGTAATTTTAAGCAACTGTATCCCAGAGATGTTGGCTAATTTTGACGTTCTTATTTCAGAGGAAGCAGAACAATCACAGAACACAACTACTTACTCTAGGAGCGTCTTGGTGTAGTAAAAAGATTATCAGTGAACTAGTGAGCGGAAATATTAGTGCCCCAAGCGAAAGTGAGTGAAGTTCGTTTTATCGAGAAAAAATCGTCTTCAGTGGTGTCGAGGTCCACGAAATCATGTAAGCCCCCTAGTTGAATAGGTACCTACTTAATAAAGCATCCAAAAATCAAAAGGTCACGTAAGCAGTCGTTTCATTTATTTTTCTCGTTGGCATTTATCCCTTAAGGCTCGCCTTAAGGTGTCTCAGGGCAAAACTAACCGTTACAAGAGGTAAGCGTTAACATTTGTCCATAATTTCCGCAAGCATTTGGCGGAACATTCGCCTACAATACAAATAATTATGTACTGAAAACATTCCTTTAAATTTACGAAAGTTGCGTACATCTGGCAACAATGTTGACGCGCGCAACGGCAAGCGTCGTCCGATGCCTCATGCGCCCTGAAAGCAATCCAGTGGCAGCCGTAAATAGAGGGCCAAATAGGTAAAAATGCGGTTTAGAAAAAAAATAATTCCGGCTTTAAAAAAAAGTTGGAATTTTTTTAATTGCGATTTCGCATTCATAGCATTTTTCCCTACCCACTGTTAAAATTAATGTAGTTATGAATAAATCACCCTGTATACTTATATGGTTACGTTATCTGTGCTTATATATAAAAGTGTGTGAAAAAAATCTTATTGGACATTCTATTTTTATCTAAGTAGAGAGAATTGTTTTTAGGTCGTCAACCTGTCCTGACAAGTTCCGGCTAGCGGATATGAGTCATCCACCTTGCGCCCGGCTGCGATGCATTCGCAGAAATACTACTGTTGGGTGTTTTGGCGTTGGAATGATGGTTATTGTCCGGGTATTTTAGTATTAATAGTAATTTTTTTAATTTAATCGGAGCCTGCGGTACACATCATTAAAGGGACCTGCTGAGTCTACAGAGACCGGCGAGGCCTGCGGGAGCCAGCGGAGCCCTGCTACAACAGCGCGTCGAGATTATTACCACACTGCCAAGCATTTCCTAGAATTTTACTTAAATGCCGAGTGTTTGGCTTTGGAATGTGGGCTAAGGTTCGAATCCTGTATGGAACATATACCAGATGAAACCATAGGCACCTAAACACAAATACTTTTAAAACCTGATTTGTTGAACCTATCGAAAATTAGTAATCAACAATTGTTTGTATATTTTTAGGTCACTCTCATTAATACCTTGTGGTTTGTTCTTCAAAAGCAGTTGAGACAGACCTGGTGTAAGGGTAATTTTGATCTCCAATACATAATACGTTATCTTCAACAGTTACTGGTATTTGTCCCATGACTAATCCGTCATTGGTGTGTTGGATACCATAACTCCTAGGTTCAATCTCAAGTGACAAAAACATGTCTTTAACTGAGAGTGATTGTATTATCAAAGACGATCTTTCGATCACAGAGCACGATCACGGATAATTTCCTTTCGATAGTATTCCATGGCCTTTGATGGTATTTCATGGTATTCGATGGTATTCCATGGTACTCGATGGTATTCAATGGTATGTCGCTTTTTCAAGTCGTCTAGTCGTTTTTCAGAATCGTCTAGTCGTTTTCCATAATCGTTTAGTCGTTTTCAGAGTCGTTTAGTCGTTTTTTCCGAATCGTCTAGTCGTTTTTCGAATCGTCTAGTCGTTTTACGAGTCATCTAGTCGTTTTTTAGAGTCGTTTAGACGTTTTTAGAGTCGTTTTTATAGTCGCTTAGACGCTATAAGCTTTTTCTTGGTAGGATAATGGACAGTCAAAAATGAACATTGTTTTAATTTTCATTATTGAAGAACATGTTGCATGCCCTCATTTTATTCCATATATAGACCGTTTAAGGGTTTTAAACCCTTTTTCCACACGCTACACTTATACCTTTGGGTTTTCGAAGTCGGAATAGTATAAAAATCATACGGTGAACATGGCATAAGTGAGAATTAGTACCTTTTTTTTTCTGGGTGAAATTTTAAACAGGAAACGCGTTGTACAAAATCCGATTTTGCAGCTAGTCTTTCAACTTGATAATCGTGTGACGGGATATTTTTAAAAACTGGTGAACTTTGCACCTATTATATTTTAGTCAAGTAATTTAAAACAAGGCCTGGCTTTCTCGGAATTAAAGAAATTTACTTACCTAGATGGTTATAAACTCAACTAAAAATGGTTAATTTGTGCCCCAAATTTAATATCCACTTTCCTTTGAGAAGCAGTCTCTAAATATAGGAAGATAGATTTTTGATACATCCTTAGGTAATGTAGTCAAGAAAATGTATACACTCATATGTATCTCATATCTATTCTTTATTACACTTTTCCTACAAATTTTTTATCGCCAGTACCGATGAGATCAGCGTGCTCGTTTCATAGGCGCTTATTCCGACAAAGAGAAAGTACTTTTTTCCGAGGAATTACATCACGTACATATTGCAAGCTGGTATTTTTCTATAGGTGTTAGGTTTTTATTAGTTGCGAGTCTCGACATGTCTCGGCGTCGCGGACGCAAAAATACGTAGGCAGAGGTGGTAGCAAAAATCCATGCATGGCCGCGGCTAAAGGTCGACAGGGGGACGTCATGGCTTAATTACGATTTAGGGTTTTTATTAGTTGCGAGTCGTGACATGTCCGCGGCGTCGCGGCTGGGTCAACGATCGGCGAAAGCGGGACTCGGACACCTTCGGCAGGGTTGGTATCTGATGAAGCGAAGGTCAACGGTCGGCGAAAGCCGGGCATGTTCGGCACCCAGGGTTGGGGTCTCGCGGCGGTTGGTCACGTTTTGACCACGTTTTAGTCCCCATAAGAAATACATGGGGAAATTGTGCTCGTGCGCACATAGCTATACTACTTACATACCTAGAGTACCTACCTAAGTACATCTATTTTCAAAATATTTTTGAATCGATGTTGGTAAATTGTTCTTGTTCCTTAAACATCTACATTAGTATTTGTAATATTAAGGATGGGACTATAGTATAATTATGAGATCAACCCTTCCTGAATCCCCACTGCCCTGAACGATCTATCGCAAAATAAGCTCCGAGTTGGGACAAAAAACACACATTTCTTTAAACGTTTGTATGGCGTTTGTACATAGTGAAGCACACTACATTAGTATTTGTAATAATCGGATGAAACTGCAGTATAATTCAGCTCAAACTTCCTTACAGGTAAGTGAGTTCATCTTATAAATATTGGAACCCAAAGAATTTTGTACGAAGATTGAAGACTCCAATCTCTCCCAAATATTTTTGTCTTATCGCATGCCCTACGTAAACAGTTTAGGTTTGCCAGGAAAATATGAAATAAACATTTTGAATGAATACACCACTTGCACTAATTTGGAGTAATTTCTACTCGGAATAAAATTGCAGAGAATGGTTGAACGCAATATAAAAATAAAAATAAGTGTAAGGGATCAAATATTTAGATAGCTAGTCTAAATCAGCAACATTGTCAAAAATTACCTACATTTTGCATGCCATATTTTACAATGCATAGTAGGACACTTAAATGTGCGAAATGTACATAGTTTTTCGTGATGTTTACTTTTCGACCTCGGCTAATGATAAGATTAATGAAAGTTAAAGCGTAAGAATTTTAAAATAAGAAGCGGTGTACACTAACCTTCAATCTTTTGACTACACATATCTCGTCATTTTTTACATTAACGGCGGCGAACACTTCACTGTATTGTGCCACGTAATCTCAGGGTCGTATATTATTTAAACAATCAAACGTGGGCATAAAAAAATATAACCAGGCTAGCTCGATATATAAAAGCTATAAATCCCCTTTTGTTTGTTCAAATCTCAAAAGCTGGTAAAGGTGCTTCGTTGTTGAGAGAGAACATTATATTATTATAAAACTGTTCTAAGAGAGGGCGCCACGTGATTTTATAGCTAGAGCCCCTCTCAACTGAATTTAGCCCCCAATACCGTTAAAATCACGAAGTTATGTATTGACGGTCTAGTTGAATTCTAGGCTTAAGATAAGAATCCACAACTTGTTGGCAATAATAAGGAAAATTTAATAAATTGTAATGGTAACACTTTGGTGACTAACAATAATTATTATTGCTTATTATTCTTGTTAAAACGGCCTCTTAGATAAGGTTAGCTGGCTACCACACCAATTTAAGGCCTCAAAATACAATGTGGGGGAGGAATGACTACACCTACCCCACCAAAGAGGACCCCAAAGCAGATCTGCCCCTAGGTTTACAAGTAATTTGATAACAAGCGGTAGTTTAGTAATAAGTAAGCAATTGATATAGATAGATACCAACAAATATGTTAAAAGGGTTTAGAGACGCTTATCACTAAAATGGAATTTGATCATAAAATATTTCTGGCTATCCCACATAGACGTAGAGTACCCAAGGACATACACAGACCAAATACACTGACAACACAGACACTAATAATTGTTCGCTTAGCTGGGGTTCCCGGGAAAGACTTCTCCCAGGTTGGCTGTTGTGACTTCAGATTGAGTGAAAGTCTCTGCGGCAACTCCGAACTTCCTGGAGTTGGTTCCTTGGTAGAAACATTAGATACTTTTTAGAGGCGGGGAATGGTAGGCAACCTCCAAAACGTATGGCCGGAAATGAAACCCCTCTGTTGAGGGTTTTCCTGATTAATAACGTCCCTGATGACAGTCGGAACTACTAGAGATTGTACGAAATATGTGTGACGACACGATAAATCCCTCCAAGAGGCTAAAATCCATCAAATTCCACACAAAACACGGATTTCCCAAAGATGAATCTTGTTAACAACAACGATGGTTCCTGAACGATCCCCCTAATGGGTTTTTCCACCAAAAATTTTCAGGAAACCACTCGCACGTCGATCACACGTTCGTCGTTTTCTTCGTTCTTCTAGAAAAGCGGTAACCTATCCGTCAACCTCCTTGAAAGCCGAATTCAGAAATTCCCTAACCAAGCAAGGTACCATGGTAGGAACTGAGAAGGGGTAAATAAGGCGAATAATTTTACCAAACGTTGGTCTAAAACTCCACAAACCAACTGGGAATGATTATCGATCCGGTACTTAACAGCAAAAATACTTAGATCCAAATTATATACCACCTTAGACCAAAACAAATCATAAACCAAACAGTCTGAGAACAATAAAAGGCCCGCGCCCATGTCCGGTATTTTCGAGCGGCAAAATCATCGCGAAGCCAGTATCAGGTTCTTACAAAAAAAACTCTTTAAACTACTGGCGAGGGTTCCGGTATTTCCACAAATTATAAATTTAAAACTTGTACGATTTTGGGGCCGTGACACTCCCCCCTTTCTGCGAAAGAGGTAAATTTTCGAAGAACGAAAATTTTCCGATTTATCAGACCATATTCCACAATTTAGCAAGCACTGTCGTTAACGAAATTCCCTACCAGCGCAACTGGTTCTAGTCTAAGTCAGGCGGTTCCGGAGGTACTGCGGGTTTAAGATCCTGCACATGCCAAATGCCTGTGGACTTCCCATCGGAACTAGTAAGTTCATATGACACGTTTCCAACCCTCTTGGTGATTGTGAAAGGTCCAACATATTTAGGACAGAGCTTTGCGGTGATATGCTTAGTCGCATCAGAGAGGATTTTATTCTTTCGCCAGACCTGATCACCCACTCTATAATGTACAGGTCGCCTTCGCAAGTTGTACGTTTTGCGATTTCGTTCTTCGGCATTTTGCAGTCGCTTCTTCACGGACTCGAACATTTTCTGGTAACCCGCGTTGCGCTTCTTGACATCGGACTCTACATTTAAGCCATCGGAATTCTCCTCTAAGAAGTACTTATAGTCCTGCCCGTCAAAAACATACTCTCGGCCAAAATTTACGAAATAGGGGGTGAACCCTGTGGTCTCACTTTTCGATGTACGCATAGCACAACCGATAGCTCCAAGATTCGCATCCCAAGTGCGATGGTTTTCAGAAACGTAACAAGAAATCATCGTCTTTACTATTTTGTTGTACCTTTCGGCAGGGTCAGCTTTAGCATTATAATTAGCAGTATACGAGATTGTAGTATGATATTTATGACACATGTTCTGAAAATCACGGCTTTTCATTTGTTTTCCGTTATCACAAATTAAAAATTGTGGAACACCATATAGACAGAATATATTGTCCTCCACGCATTGGGCTAAAGATTTGGCTTTCGCCGATCGGAATGGATACAAAAGAGTGTACTTACTAAAATAATCGCACACCACCAAAAGATAGGTGTACCCATTTTTACTTCTAGGAAACGGACCGATATAATCTAGACTTATCATCTGCCACGGGCGATTAATCTGTGGTCGGGATCCCATGTGACCTGCAGGGCTCTTTTGTTCCGGTTTTTGCTGGGCACAAATTTGACACCTTTTCACATAGTGAGCGACGTCAGCTCTCATCTGTGGCCACGTGTAGCGAGTTCGCAACTTCCAATAGGTCTTATAGACTCCGACATGACCCGCTCGAACATCATCATGATGAAGACCAATTATTTGACGACGCTTGTCCTTAGGAACGACCAACTTCCAGTAATCAGACTCTCGAGACAGATTTGGAAACGTGCAACGAACGTACTTATAAAGGAGGTTATTCTCGACACGCCACTGAGAAAATTTATCCGGTCTATCCTGAACTTGGTTCTTCATTTTCCGGTACCACTTATCGGAAGTGCCCGAAAAGTCATCCAAAACATGTGAGGTAATACCGTTAATTTGAGGAGCAACCGTCCTGGACAAGAAATCGGGAACAATGTTTTACTTACCCTTGCGATGAACGACCTTGAAATTAAATGGTTGTAACCGAACCGCCCATCGAGCCAAACGCCCTGTGGGATCTTTAAGCTTATGCAACCATAATAACGATGCATGATCAGTGATTACGGTAAACTCCGTGCCTTCCAAGTAATGTCTCAGCTTTTCAACCGCCCAAATGACTCCAAGACATTCTCTCTCCGTGGTGGAATAGTTGCGTTCCTGCTTACTTAGGGATCTAGAGAGGAAACAAATAACCTTCTCCTCACCATCAAAATCCTGAGTGAGTACCGCTCCAATGCCGTAGGCAGAAGCATCTGTCTGGAGAATAAAGGGTCTTTGAAAGTCCGGGCAAGTGAGGATGGGTGCCGAAACAAGATGATTTTTAATAGAGTTAAAGGCAGCGTCGCATTCTGGGGTCCACTTGAAGGGAGTATTCTTGTGTGTAAGCTTAGTAAGAGGTGTTATGATAGAAGAAAATGACAGTACAAAGCGGCGATAGTAACCCGCCATTCCCAGAAACCTACGAATCTCCGTCACATTGGTAGGTATGGGAACATGCAAAATGGCTTCGACTTTAGACACATCGACACTAAGACCACGCGAGTCCACAACGTAGCCTAGATATTTTAAAGAAGGCCGGCAAAAATGACACTTCTCTCTACTCACGGTAAGACCTGCAGCAGTAAGACGATCGAAAACCTGCTCGAGAATTTTCAAATGAAGATCAAAGTCGGGAGATATGATGATTATGTCATCAAGATACACCAGTACATATGGCTCCAAATCCATGCCCAAAACTCGATCAATTAGTCTCTGCCACGTTGCAGGTGCATTTGTCAACCCAAACGGCATCTTCTTGAATTGGTAAAGCCCTCTATTAGGCACAGTAAACGCAGTGAGGTCCCGACACGACTCCTTTACTCCCACCTGCCAGTAAGCAGATTTAATGTCAAGTGAGCTGATATATCGGGCTCCACGTAATCGATCCAGAATAGCAGAGACATAAGGTAGCGGATAGGCGTCTTTTCTAGTAACAGCGTTCAGTGCGCGATAATCCACACAAAAACGATACTCGCTATTACTTTTGGGGACTAGTAAAATAGGAGAGGACCACGCGCTCTTAGATGGCTCAATAACATCCATTTCCAACATTTTCTTAATTTCTTCGTCGATTATTTTTTGCTTAAATGGAGAAACAGGGTAATAACGCTGCTTAATGGGAGTTGTATTAGGTTCCAAAACAATATCATGCTCTGAGACAGTGGTGTGTCCCAGTCCAGTGCCCATCACTTCAAATTTACGCCTAAGAAGTTCGTCCAACGAAGACTTTTGCCAATCCGTAAGTTCTGACTCGGCCGTAATGCCACATACTTTAACTTCGTTGATCATTTCACTCAGCTCAAAATCCTCACAAAAATACCAAACATTTTTTCTCAAATCTGGGATAATGCCCATGGCTAAGAAAAAATCTACACCCAGTATCAACTGGCATGCAAGCTCTGGCACCACCAAAACATTCACAACTCTCACCTTATCCATAAGACGAAAAGGTACCCTAACAAAACCCGTAACTTTACATGTCTGGCCATCCGCAACAGTACACTTAATAGAACTGGCCGATTCAATTCGTAAACCCAAGTGAAGAAGCAGCTTGTACCCAGTCGGACCAACGACAGTAGCCGTACTTCACGTATCCAGTAGACCTAATATAGAATTACCAAGCACACCAACCTTTAAGTAAGGCCTTTGATCTCCTTCCGCATGAGCAATGATATAACTCAATAAAATTTTACAATGATCAGCAGACACAGCCGGTTTTTGAAATTCCAAGGTCACTACACGGCTACCTAGTGACCCGTGTTCGAGTTTCCCGAGCACCTGGGACAATTTCTAGAAGTATATCCCTCATTCCCACATCTAAAACAAGCAAGTTTGAGTGGCTGAGGGCACTCAGACCGACGGTGGCCGGGTCGCTGACAGTTCCAACAAATAAACTGTTTCGGGGGAGCAGTTCTTAAACCGGAGGTTACAGCATTAACTTGGGGAGCAGTATGCGGTCCTGGACTTCGAGAGTCTGCACGTAAAGCTCGGACAGGAACTCTTTGGACATTACCACGGTGATATGCTAAGCCTGGCTCCTGCATTGCTCGTGGATTAGATGGGGGAGGACAATATTGCCTGGCCCGCCAGTGGGACTCCTCTATGACCTTGCCTAAACTGAGCAACTCTTCAACAGACGCAATATTGTACAGGGCTAGACCAGTATGAAGATAAGGCAATAAGTTTCGACGAATCATGTTGGCCTGCTCATATTCCAAGGGTGGCCTAGACAACTTGCTAAACATATTCTGCATCCTAGAAACAAACACTATAAGCTTTTCCTCTGGACCCTGGGTACGCCGTCTAATATCATCCATCAAATTGGCCTCATAATCCGGCGGAAGAAACGCCAAGCGAAGTTTGATGGTAAAATCTGCCCAGTTCACAAAAGTATGCTTTCTGGGACGAAACCACAAGAGTGCATCACCTCCGAGTAATTCAGTAACTCCTCGAAACAACTGAGCCCCGGAAACTCCCCGAGAATCTGCCATGTCCTCAATATTTTCCAAAAAAGAGGTAACACTCGTGGTCCCATCGAAAGATATGTTCCATTTATGAAAAGGAACGTAACCCTGAGAACTAACAAAACAAGATGAACCGGATGCACCGGTTTCCGGCAGAAAGGAAGATGTAGCGCGTAGGTGACCATCAGTGGTCGCATTCAAGGCAAAATTAGGCCTACCTCTATTATTAGAAACATGTGACTGATCCTGAACAAGAGGCTCCGACGAAAATGACACACGACGATAGACAGGGTTCTGTCTTCGGAAATTATTTTGATATGAAAAGGTATCATCGTCTTCAAGAAATCGAACCTGTCGACCTGCAAGAACGGAAGAATTAAATCTAGAAGACATAACATCATGGTCAGCCTGGGGCGAACCAACTCTTGAATGACTATTAGGCTGAGTTGCCATAGGATCTTCAGAACTCAAAGGAGGATTCTGAGATGCCCTTAATTGACGGTTGTGTTGTGACAATACGCCGGCACCACTTGTAAACCCACACTCAAGCCGAACATCTGGTTGAAACCTGAGGGATGGAGCATCATTTTCCGCGTCGAGATCCGCGTTTGACCTCGGAGGCTGTAATCCACACCGAGAATCATCCTGCCTGGATGTGGAAGCACCACCGCCTAAACCAGAATGACAGGGAGCACCAAGTGCAGGCTGCACATTATTTCCACCTCTCAACAATACATTCTCTTCTGAGTCCACATTTACAAGTCGACTTAACTGGATTCCACGTTCGGGCGATATAGTGTCGACGTCTGGAAGTATGTTGTTTGGCTGATCTAAAATACTGGCATCTTTTCCCTGCGATTCCACTTGACGATTTCTGTCTACCTCGTTCTCCCTAATATTAAACCTAGCAATACTGTACGCATCATTTAGAGCCTCATATCAACTAATGCAAAATTCTAAGTGACTAGCTTTCTTACGTTCTGTTTCCGTATTATTAGGCACGACTTTCCTTAAACGATTTTCTACGTGAATTAACCTACTCTTTATACGTTGGAGATCATTTTCAGCATTGCTGGTATTAAACTCCTGGATACTTCCTACGATTTCATCCAATTTTGCAGAACAAATATTGAGTTCACACTGCGGATCCAACTGAACCTGCGCCGACGGCAATACCCCTTTCCGTTCCATTTGAAGAGCGTCTCTTAACAGTAAACGTTTTTCAGCCACCGTAGCACCTAGCTCGCAACCTCTAACCCTCAGCTCATAGGATAACTCATCTGCACGGAGCCTATTTATATCCATTTTGAAATTACCTATTCCTTCTTTCGACCTACAATCGAAGTATCCAAATATATACCTATATCCTAAATACTTAAATCCCCTCCCCTTCTTCGAATAAGGGAAAAAAAGGAAACAACCCAGCTGCGCTAAAAAAACATCACCAAATGTCTAAAACATAGAAGCGCAAAATACAGGTAATAAAAAACCTACTTAATATACTTATATTTACACCCGACGAACGTCTGTGCGAAACAGATAAAGGAAAAGAGAAAAAAAAGCAGCCAGCCTGCAGAAATCTCCCCGTACCTACTATTTAAACTTATCAAGTTCCCAGCTAAACAAAAAAACATGCAACATAAAAAGTACAAAATAATTTTGATAAAATGAGATTTGCAAAAAAAATGCACCTAATTAAAAATGGTCTTGCATTAGACAAAAATTTAAGCACATTAAAAATATCCGAAGAAACGCAGCGAACTTGTTTTTCTTTCTATTAGCGTAAAAAATGGAATACCCTATACTTAACAATATATACAAACATTAAATAATTTAAATGTACCTATAAAATCTTGTTACCTTCATGCAGAATATTTCTATAAACGCACAATTCACAATAACTGAACAACAAAAAGCCAACATATAAACAAACTCAATATCTCAATTTTGTAGTTGGGCGCCAGTTTTATGCCACGTAATCTCAGGGTCGTATATTATTTAAACAATCAAACGTGGGCATAAAAAAATATAACCAGGCTAGCTCGATATATAAAAGCTATAAATCCCCTTTTGTTTGTTCAAATCTCAAAAGCTGGTAAAGGTGCTTCGTTGTTGAGAGAGAACATTATATTATTATAAAACTGTTCTAAGAGAGGGCGCCACGTGATTTTATAGCTAGAGCCCCTCTCAACTGAATTTAGCCCCCAATACCGTTAAAATCACGAAGTTATGTATTGACGGTCTAGTTGAATTCTAGGCTTAAGATAAGAATCCACAACTTGTTGGCAATAATAAGGAAAATTTAATAAATTGTAATGGTAACACTTTGGTGACTAACAATAATTATTATTGCTTATTATTCTTGTTAAAACGGCCTCTTAGATAAGGTTAGCTGGCTACCACACCAATTTAAGGCCTCAAAATACAATGTGGGGGAGGAATGACTACACCTACCCCACCAAAGAGGACCCCAAAGCAGATCTGCCCCTAGGTTTACAAGTAATTTGATAACAAGCGGTAGTTTAGTAATAAGTAAGCAATTGATATAGATAGATACCAACAAATATGTTAAAAGGGTTTAGAGACGCTTATCACTAAAATGGAATTTGATCATAAAATATTTCTGGCTATCCCACATAGACGTAGAGTACCCAAGGACATACACAGACCAAATACACTGACAACACAGACACTAATAATTGTTCGCTTAGCTGGGGTTCCCGGGAAAGACTTCTCCCAGGTTGGCTGTTGTGACTTCAGATTGAGTGAAAGTCTCTGCGGCAACTCCGAACTTCCTGGAGTTGGTTCCTTGGTAGAAACATTAGATACTTTTTAGAGGCGGGGAATGGTAGGCAACCTCCAAAACGTATGGCCGGAAATGAAACCCCTCTGTTGAGGGTTTTCCTGATTAATAACGTCCATCAAATCCCACACAAAACACGGATTTCCCAAAGATGAATCTTGTTAACAACAACGATGGTTCCTGAACGATCCCCCTAATGGGTTTTTCCACCAAAAATTTTCAGGAAACCACTCGCACGTCGATCACACGTTCGTCGTTTTCTTCGTTCTTCTAGAAAAGCGGTAACCTATCCGTCAACCTCCTTGAAAGCCGAATTCAGAAATTCCCTAACCAAGCAAGGTACCATGGTAGGAACTGAGAAGGGGTAAATAAGGCGAATAATTTTACCAAACGTTGGTCTAAAACTCCACAAACCAACTGGGAATGATTATCGATCCGGTACTTAACAGCAAAAATACTTAGATCCAAATTATATACCACCTTAGACCAAAACAAATCATAAACCAAACAGTCTGAGAACAATAAGAGGCCCGCGCCCATGTCCGGTATTTTCGAGCGGCAAAATCATCGCGAAGCCAGTATCAGGTTCTTACAAAAAAAACTCTTTAAACTACTGGCGAGGGTTCCGGTATTTCCACAAATTATAAATTTAAAACTTGTACGATTTTGGGGCCGTGACAATTGCCCCCTGCCTAGTTTTTGCACCAGCTGGTAGTCATCTTGCTGGCCCCATTCCACGACGTATCTTTCATAGTCATAGTACTCTCTCGGCTTGTGGGCATTTATTTCAGCGTAGACTCTAGATCTACTAGGAACTATCACATTACTACAAGTTACAGATTTGAATGTAAATTGACCGACATATAAGCTTTGTTTCCCACTGCAACAAACAAAAAATACACATTAGTAACTAGGAAAAATATGGAATACAATGTAAAATAAATCTATTAGCTACTCAGAGAAATAACTCTGAGATTAGCTAACACCGGCTCACGTTATCTTGTTGAAAGCACAGTTTCGCTAATCTAGTACATTTAGTTAGTCATCATAACTACATATCATAATCAAACAAGCTATAAACACTGTTGGATTTATGAACCTATCTCAACAAAATTAACAACAACAAATATATAAAATTATAAAATAACAACATATAAACAATAAACACACAAAACAATTTACAAAAATACACAGGAAAACTAAAAAAATGGTAAAAATCGCCGTCCGAAAAAGTGAGGTTATGAAACATTGTCATCGACGTTAGTTTAACTAATGGCCACTTGGCGCTGCGATCTTATTTGAAAACAGTGCCTCTATCCCAGAGATTATCTCTGCTCTATACCAACAGTGTGGCCATGAGCGCGATTTGGACAAATCATGGCGGATGGCGGTCATGGCGGGAGATTTGAATGTCACAGCGTAAATCAAACAAGAGCTATACGAATGACTATTAAATTGTAAACAAAGATAAACTAACCTCGCAAAGATAAGAATTATTAGTGGGTGTCCAATCAGCCCGCTTTATTGTGCAGCCCACTGTTTCCTCCTTTCGGGATCCCTTTTAAACACTTTCATAAAAAATACCTTGCTCTGTTTCTGCACCCATATTGTGCAGCACAACCAACCATTGCAATGAAAGTATGAAGGAATCCCTAGTTTATGTTTTGTGAACTAAATTACTAAATAAAAGCACAACGCAATAACTTCAACACGGCGCTTTGAGCGCGTCAGACGCCACAATCTAGAAGGGCATAATTTTGACTTTGGACAAAACATGGCTTATCCAATAGAATTTGACATCATTGATGGCCACACTGTTGGTATAGAGGCACTGTAAATTTGAATTCTCAATCGCTAAGTGTGGTTTTTGCCCCATTTTTTTTAATATAGCCACCACGTGGTTATAAATATTTTTGGCAGGAGAAATATATAGGTATAGCAAGGTTATACATAATAACGGACCTTTCAAAAATATTGAGAGGTCCGTTTACATCCCCCATCTTGAGAATAAACAACGAGGATAAGTACTTAGGTATTACGATCAACACATACTCTCGATACATACCTTACCTCTCGCACGCATCTCCTTTGGGCCCAGACTTAAGCCAATTTCGGTATTGAGTAGGAACTGGAAGCATAATGTCGACAAAAAAGAAAAGACAAATTTGAAAACTGCACACATGCAATCGCAAACACTAGAATGAAATCAACCGGAAAGAAAGGCACCAGGCTAGGCACCATAACCATGTCAATGTCAACACTACCAACTGCTTAATTCAAAGTTCAATTCCCCAAACAGTGGCGCCATCTACCTGCACTTAAAAGAATGATTGAAGTGCACAGTGCGGCGTCCCCAATCCGGCATAAATGGGTTTGTTGTTGCAAAAAAATATGTTCAATAAAATAAGTATTATCACTGAAAGAAACATAAGATATTTACGGTAAAACTAGAAGAATACTCTTGTCGAAGAAAGCGGGAAAGTGTTTGGGGCTGTGTCGAGTAGTTAGAAAAAAAAAACGTTTAATTACAAGCTTTTATTTAACTTCACCTGTTAGTGTGGGTCGAATCGTGCTAGCTGAATTAGAACCACTGACATCCGATTGAGCTGAAATTTTGCCGCTTCAAGATGGCGGATGATGTATTTTTTGTCAACCCTCTTAATATGGGTATTAAATGAAAGGGCTTGAAGAGTAGAAAACGAAAAAGTTAGTGACATCACACTTAAATTCAATATGGCGGCCGCTCCAAGATGGCGGTTTACATTTTCTTTTCAACCCTCTTAATATGGGTATCAAATGAAAGGGCTTGAAGAGTAGAAAAAATAGAGCTAGTGACATCACACTAAATTCAATATGGCCGCCGGTCAAAGATGGCTGATTACATTTTTTTTCAACCCCCTTAATATGGGTATCAAATGAAAGGGCTTGAAGTGTAGAAAACGATAAAGTTAGTGACATCACACTAAATTAAATATGGCCGCCGCTCCAAGATGGCGGATTTCCTATTTGATATCCAATGGGTATCAAATGAAAGGGCTCGACGGGTAGAAAACAATAAGGCGAATGACTTCATACGAAATCCAATATGTCGGCCGCCCCAAGATGGCGGACTAAATTTCTTTACTACCCTCCTGACAAGGGAATAAAATAGGTACCTACCAAAAAGCACAAAATAAAATTGAAAATAAAAAGAATCTTTTAAAAAACAAAAGCTTTTATTTAAGCCATGTAGGTACTAAAGCGAATATAATAAATTTAGAATTCAGTTCCAAATTGAGACAAGTTTTTGCAAATTGAAAAGCTTGTCGCGCGAATTGTAAAGAAAAAAATGCATACTTTGGCAAATAGGTACTTTGCTTATAAACCAATCACTATCCAAGAAAATTAATTGGTACCTATACTTTTATCAACATTTCGCGCGACAAGCTTTTGAATTTGCAAAAACTTGCCGCAATTTGGAATTGAATTATCTTAACGAAAACCTAAACTTATTCGTTTTAGTACCTATATATGGTTTAAATAAAAGCTTGTTTTTAAAAAGGTTTTTATTTTATTTTCAATTTCAATATCAATTTCAATCAATATTTTTGCTCTCGTGGCAAACTGGGGCATCCTATAGAATAGTAGGTTCTTTTATTTCAGAGATGGGCTCTTGAGAGCATTCCCAGTTGGAGAAGTTATAATTTGGCACCTCAACTGATTGTTAGCTGTGGAAAAACACAATTTATCCTAAACTCTTATTTAACACACTAAAATAGAAAACCAGTTTTTTATTTCCAAAACTATATTCCTCACAAGTTTCATTGGTCAAAACACGCTTTTCCCAAATAGTTAATTTCATTCAAAAGTCACGCCATTTTAATTCTGGCGTTATTTCCACATAAAGCTTGCCAGCTAGGAAAATACTAGCTAATTTTGAACAACGTGCATAACTTATATTTCGACGCGAGAATATGTGAGTTTTCAAAACTCACATTTTGACACGAGAAGATGCGGGTTTTCATTTTATTCAAAATTGGCTAGTATTTTCGTGGAAACATTTATCTGAACATAAAGCTATTAATAAGTTTCTTCAGGATGTATCCTGCGTCAGCCTCACAGGGAGGATACCCTTTCCGCTTTCCTTCATCACCTTAACTCCTTGCAAGAAAACATGAAGTTTACCATGGAGGTGGAAAAGGACGGTTTTCTTCCCTTCTTGGATGTGTTGGTCTCACGGAGGATCGATGGTTCTCTAGGAGACTCGGTCTACCGCAAACCAACGCCTACAGATAGGTACCTTAATGGTTTCTCCCAAAAGTTGCAGAAAACAGTAACTTGCTTAAAAAAACTATTGTTTGAAATTTAAATATTTACCAACAGATTTTTTGTTTTTTATATGGAAAGTTTATTAGGCATATGGGCCCACAGAAAAGTTGGAACCATAAGGGATTTTTTTATTTATGGGCTAAGATTAAACTAGGTACTCTGGGGCTATCATCTCTGCTTCCAAAAACATCTTAATAAGACCATTAAACGTAGTGACGTCATTTGACATACCTGTCAAAAATCACGTTTAATTAAATAAATGGTCAAAAATTGAGAATTTGTGGGAAATTGCCTCCTTTTTGGAAAATATTAATAACCTACACGAGGTCCCTTTCCAGATAATTTTTGAAAAAAGTTATTTGAAAAAGTTCATTGAATTTATCCCTATATATATGCATATTTTCAAGCAAAAATTCCGACAATGATAAATTTTTGTTTTTCTAAAAACTAATAAACTAATAAATATCATTTTTTCGGTGTGCCATAGATTTGACTTTAGAATTACTGCTCGCCATGTACATAGCTTAGTTAATAAGAATTGGGTAATTTAATAAACATTATGTTTGTTTCTTGAATCTTGGAACCGAGAACCAATTGCGGTTGAGGCTCCACTATTGACATGCGCACTCAGCGCACCGTTGAATGGACAGAAATTAGACATTAGACGACAGAGTGAGCTCGAAATCGGATCGCGCGCGCGCCGCGACAGAGAGATGTCCTAATAGAAGCTTCACGCCAAGCTGCAGCTGCCGACCACGACGCCACGGACGAAACTATTAGGTAAGGGGTCTCTCAACCCGCATTCGCTATAAAATAATTTTCTCCGCAATCTTTGTTTGTTCTCTCACGCTGGAACAAATACATGGTCACTTCGACCCAGGGATCACCCAAAACCAGCCGCATTCAAAAGTGAATTTCGCATTTTGCATTTCCGCATCCGCATTTACAGTCAATTTTTCGCAAAGTTTTATAATAAAACATTCAGATATTACTTTGAAGGTCGCGAAATTCAGTGTTTTTTCTTGCTTCCCATTTCTGACAACAGTTTTTTTGGGAACTTCGCCGCGAAAGACGAACGCCGCACGTTCCATAGGCGCACGCAGGCACGCATTGTGTTTATCATCTTTTGTGAATTGTTGCAACACTGACGTTTTATACCTTAGTAGTGAGTCAAAGCGGGTCCCAGGACAAAATGGCCGCCAAGGTCAAGGTCGTTTGTTTGTTGCGAAGTCGCGATGGGGTGTTCAAGGTCGGCGTGGTTAGAATAGCTTCAAGGTTAATTTCTGGGAATTGATGTACAAGGTCAAGGGGTGTGGTTTCCTAGAATAGCTTCAAGGTTAATTTCCGAGAATCGCTTCAAGGTTAATTTCTGGGAATTGAAGGGGGGGCGTGGTTAGAATAGCTTCAAGGTTAATTTCCGAGAATCGCTTCAAGGTTGAATCGCGGGGCTTAGTGGTCAAAGTGTGTGGCTTCTGGGAATTTGGGCGGGAAGTCATTTCCATTAGCCCCACCCCTCTAGCTTTGATAAAAGACAGAGTTTGCTGTTTGGAGTTCAGTAGCCGAAGATGGCTTGCAGCAAAATGGATTTGGAAACCATCAACAAAGTTGGTTGCTTGTCTCAGAAACCGACGGTAAAGTTAGTGGAATTGGATGAAGGCGTGCCGATGAAAATTCTCTCGGGCAAGGTGGTGCAAACGACGTTCGGGGAGACCATTTTGCTGGAGTTGGAGGAGAGTGTCGTTTTCCTGCCGAACAGAGTGACACAGGCGTTCAAACCGTGCCTCGAACATTTTTCCAGTGAAAAATACGCGTTGGTTTACAAAGGACAACTGGATATGGGAAAAAACAAGGCCAATCAGTTTGAAATATGGTCATTGGGGGAATAGAAAATTAACATGGAATTCTTCAAATAGTAATTTGTGTTATAATTTTGTATTAGTCATAAAACGTACTTAATAAAGGAATATAAAAGCGTCATGCTTGTGTTTGAAAATATCTCATTATTTTTAATAAAGGTTTAAACATCAGCCAGTCTTTTATTATGCGAGTAACATAGCATTGAAACGAATCATATAAATTTCAATCTTTATTTGCTATGAATTAAATAAATGAAACTGTAGCGTATACATATCCCAGCACTTAACGATGTTTACTCCATCGCCCGACCGTAACAAACGGAAGCTGTGGCGCTTGCATCTTACACAGTCGGGAGCTACGCTGGGCGAGGCTCCTGCTAAGCGCCGCGGTGTCTGGCTACGGGCGGCGGCCTGCCAGCGGCGGTGATCGGGCAACCCGGGAACGGCGTCGAACAACCAGCGTGGCGGCGCACGGCGTCGGACAGCCAGCGCGGGCGTGGCAGCTCAGCGGCGGCGGCGTAGAAAGGAAAAGGTCCAAGCGTAGCGCAATGCTTGGAAAAGGGGCTTGCAAATCGGCGGTCGGGGTCTGGGTCCAAGCCCCCTGCCAAATGCCGCGGCAGCAAAACCCCCTGCCATTTTGACAAGGGGCCGGATCCCCCCCATACCCAAAGGAATTACGAGGTCCGACGTAAGCGGTTCTACCTCTGGGTAGGGGCGGACCCTATCCTTACGTCGTAATTCAATACCTCAAACTTTCTGTGCCACCTCAATTTACCGAAAACTAATGGTACTTGTACGGTCAGTATATACAAACGCATATTTGTTTTCGACGGGTGGGTACAGGCAGATCCAAGAAACACCAACTACCTTAAAGTAAACTTATGCTAAAGTAACATTAACCTAAAGTAAACTTAAACTAATTAAACCTAATGGTGTTTACAAACTCTCGTCACTGCCCCACACAGTTCAAGGCATTGCAGCGAGGAACGCGCAGTAACAATGTTAAAAAACATCTGATCCCGAACTTTTTTAAAAAAAAAGTCCTCGGTCACCTTTCCCAGCCACTGCCATAGCTGAGTTTCAAATCTGGGAATACGAACTACCTTCACGTCGCATTTCTACCAGACCACCTCGCCAGAAATAAACAAAATTTAGTCAAATATCTGATACAAGCGAAGTCCATTAAAAATTAGAATTCACATGTCTAATATCCCGATGCGGTCAACATAATTTGAACTCTAGTTCGTTAAGAGAACCTCTTCGCTATTTATGTGAGAATCTATGTACCCCGCCGCAGTCGCCATAATTTGAATTTGGTAGATATAAATGGATATCTCCTTTAAGGAACAAAATCAGACAAGAAGGTTAAAAGCTTTTTTATTTTTAAAAAGTATTAACTACAAATGTGTATAATAACGAAATTGTCATTTTATAATCGTCCACTTTGGTAGATGGCCAATGACCAGAGTCTGGTCCACACTCCCATCCTAGAATGGCTTCTGAATTCTCTTCATATTTTTTTATATTCTTTTGTAGCCATTTCAAAATATGCATATGACGCTCATTATGTATAGGTTCAAATTTATAGGTTAATTTCATATCATTTAGTGCCTTTGTAAAATCCCTCAAATTTTCATATCTTGCAAGATAAGCGGCGGCACATATAAAATCATCAATACATATTAATAAATCTCTATAATTTGTTAAGTTTTTGGTAGGATACGACTGTTCTAAAAGGTATTCTTCACTTAATATGTTAAGAATATACATCTTATATTGAAGCCCAGAGTCCAAACCATGTTTCTTCAGAAGTCCATCGAGCGTAAAATAATTTATTTGTTCAATGTTTTCTGCGTCACATATATTAATGATTTGTATCACGTAATTATCAATATGCTGTTTTTTTTTCAACATTAAACGATAGGTACAAATTTCATGGAGTTCTTGCTTGGCAACTTTTTCAAACCACAAGTTTGGGATAATAAAATCTTGTTTTTGTAGTATATAAGTCAATGAATCACCATGGCAATGCTGAAATAACACTCTGTGTGAGGCAAGATACGCCTTAAAGTCGATATTTACAAAGGCACTCATATTTACGAATATGTCGATGTGGTTCAGTGTTTGCTCTGCTATGTTTATAAACCATCCGCTCTTTATATACCAAGGCGCAACCACTAGAAAATTTAATTTTGCAACGAAGCAAAAATGCATGTCCTTGAAACCCACAATCTAGAAAAAAATGTTTCTAATGAAATATATTCCGAGAAAGAAGCTAAATGCTTTTATCAAATAAAAACAGCAGGGTGTCATTGAAAAAACCAACTTAATTGTCATATGACCTTGAAAACGTCATCTGTAAATTTTCTTTTATAAACATTTGATTAGCCCCTTTGATATGCTACGACTTTTATTTGAAACATTTTTTGTAGATTCCTTAGTTTATGAGATATTCAACTTTCAAGCGCATTACGTAATTATGAGACCAGTTGACTATCACCCAACTCGACCCGACTTTAAAATTGCTTGTGACGCGGGCGAAGGCGAAAGCCGACGCGGTGAGATTATAATCCCGGGTGAAGCCGGGCAATTGTCGATTCTTAGATTCTTGTAGCGCTCGGTATTTTTTTCTTTTATTATGTTCAGGAGAGGTCACTGTGTTGTAGATTATCACACGTTAGGAAAAGGATCACACTAAAAAGGCCGACAATTTTTAAATGATTTTGAATTTTTTTACAAGATAACTTTGAAAGTATAAATAGACATCAAATGTCTTATTAATTTTAAAAGAGTCCAAAATGCAAATAAGGCAACAACAAAGCTCTCTCCCTATTGAAAACTTAGACGTTGCAGATACAGGGATCAGACAGGCATCTAAGCATGGTAAACTGTTTCCAGAGTCCGTTAGAGCTGCGTTCATAGGACCTAGCAACTGTGGTAAAACAAATGCCCTTTTAAGTATAATATTTAACAAAAATGGTCTGAAGTTTGAGAATATCTACGTTTATAGTAAAAGCTTATATCAGCCAAAATATCAGTTACTACAAGATGTCTTCCTGTGTGTTCCTAAAATCGGATATTTTCCATTTAAAGCTAATGATGATGTCATTCCACCATCCGAGGTCTTGGAAAATTCAGTTTTTATTTTCGATGATGTGAGTTGTGATCGGCAAGATAAGATACGTGAGTTTTATTCGATGGGACGGCTCAAAGGCGTTGATGCCATATATCTTTGTCAGACTTACTCGAAAATACCTAAACAGCTGGTCCGCGATAACTGTAATGTTATTGTACTATTTCGACAGGATGATATGAACTTACGTCATGTTTTTGATGAGCATGTGTCTCCGGATTTAACTTATGATCAATTTAAAGTTATGTGTAGCGAGTGCTGGAATAATGCTTACGGTACTTTAGTAATTGTAAAAGATTTTGAGTTAAAAAATGGGCGTTACAGAAATGGATTTGATAAGTATATAAAGCTGTAACTCAGCTGGATTAACTAATTTTGAATCATGCCATCAACAACGCAAGATCAATTATTTAAAATGCAGCGTGCGAAGAAAGTCAGAGAGCTCGCTCGCTCGCTGTTAGAAAAAAGTATGTGGCACTCAAATTAGGTAAAATTGAAGAAGACGAATCGATTAAAAAAATGTTCACACCAGTTACGCAATCTCTGAGCAAAATCAAACTACCTAACTTCACAAACATGAAATATAAAAAAGAAGAACCGGAAAGCCCACAGTTAAAAAAGGAGGCTGATTTTTTCGATTCCGATGTACAAAATAGTGAACCTGAAGATGTTTCCTATCCTAATATAGCAAAACAATATATACAAGACTACCATGATAATTCAAAGAAAATTGATAAAGTATATGGCCCCGTTTATGACGCATCTCAATCAAAATTTTTGCTAGCCGGTAAAAATATTGATTTTGATAGTAGTGGAGATATAATTGTTAAGAGAAAGAATTTTGAGGGAACATCAGGACTATACGATTTGATTTTTTATACTGATCCAAAATACACAGACGAAGACTTTGCAAAATATATCGATATTTTAAAATTAACTGGGGCACATCTTGATACCAGAGGCAAATTAAAAAGCTCAAAACTATCAAAATATTTTAAAATTATTAGGCCTATTTTCAAACCAGGAAAATCTCCAGCTAAACCAAAAACACGTTCGGGTACTGGTATGCATTTAATTTACAATAAAAAACCAATCGAGTATATTTATTGGGATGATGTGAATGAATTAGTGGATAGATTAATGCTTCTTATTGCTTCTAAAAATGCTGGAAACACCTCTCACGATAATGAAATAACTGCTATAGAGACAGAATTAAAAGAGGCTCACATCATTTCTTAATATAAATACAAGCGCATTACAAGGTTATCACCAGTCACAACATGAGTATTAATAAGTTTGGTCAGTATTCAAGAATTTATTCACGGCCAAGTGTTCACACAGGCGGTTTAACTTTTACTCCTGAAGGTCATATAGATGCGAGAAATTTAAAAATCAGCAATCTTAAGGCTCCGAAAGTATTAGGTGATGCAACTAACAAAAAATATGTCGATGATTCACTTTCTGAAATAAAAAAAGCCTTAGAGTCACATATTGAAATTCAGGAAAAACAACTTCGTGAAATTTTGTATAGAATAAGGGTTTTGGAATATCAAAAACATAATGAAAGCAACGAAAACAAAGCATAGTAAAGAAAAGATTCAAATTGTGAATGAATTACACAGACGAGCATTGAAAAAATACCCTCGTCGTCGGACCATTATTAAAGGATTGGATGACCTGTGGCAGGTTGACCTCGCCCAGTTAGATCAATATACAGCTCACAATAACAAATTTAAGTTTATTCTTGTAGTAATTGACTGTTTTTCCAAGTACGTTTGGTGTGAAGCCCTTAAATCTAAGACTGGTGAAGAAGTGACAAAGGCCTTTGATAAAATACTGAAAAACTCTCAACGGCATCCACGAAACTTGCAAAGTGATCATGGAAAAGAATTCTACAACTCCCATTTTCAAAATCTCATGAAAAAGTTTAAAATTAATCATTATAGTACCTTTAGCATAACAAAAGCTGCAATAGTGGAGAGGGTTATACGTACGTTAAAGGAACGATTATTTAAATACTTTAGCCTAAATGGCACATATAAGTGGATTGATATATTATCTACAATTGTTGATAAATACAATAACAGAAGACATAGAACTACTGGAATGAGGCCAAAAGATGTAAATAAAAGTAACGAGGCTGCTTTACTTAGAACCTTCAGCTATCCTACAGTTTTTAAAATATCAAAGTTCAAAAAGGGCGATATGGTTCGCATCAGCAAAGCCAAGCATGTTTTTGAGAAGGGCTACACCCCTAATTGGAGCACGGAATTATTTAAAATTGTTAAAATTCAAAAAACCACACCCATAACTTATTTGCTTGAAGATGTGCAGGGGAATCCGATAAAGGGTGGCTTTTACAGCGAGGAATTGCAAAAAACAGCAAATCCAAATGTTTACCTTGTGGAGAAAGTTTTAAGAAGGAGGGGGGATAAAGTGCTGGTTCGCTGGTTGGGTTTCGATAAAACACATGACTCCTGGATAAGGGCCACAGATGTAGTTTGACACCATGAGTGAATCGGGGTACAGCACTAGCAGCGAAAATAACGAGGTTAATCGTGTTTTGAATAGTTATGATGAAGCGGTCCACAATGAAAAGCAGCTGTTGCTAAGTACACAATTTGTGCTCAAGCCGGAAAATCTGTATGTGATAAACTGTGGACTCAGCCCTCTACGATTCTTCAAACCAGCAGTGCAAATTATAAACCTGCTCGATCCATCAAATCCTATATCCATGGACCGTTTTGAATGGTTCCAGTTAACAGTGGAATTCAACAAAATCCTTGAAAAATTGGGTGAAGATGTTGCAATACCACCAAAAGAATTCAGCTCCAATTTGAAATTGAGCGTGTACCCAGGTGTCAACTATTTGATGATTGTGCTTTCTAAAGATGATATTCATTTTTATTTCACTGCTAACGATGTAATGCAATTGCTTACAATTGATTGTAAAATAACCTCAAAAATTAATTTAATATTAAAATATAACTTATTGGATTTTTATTATTATATGTTAGATGAAGTGAATGATTTGTTATTAAAATACAACTATAATATAAATGCTATAGATATTATAAAATCACTATGTACTGTATCAGATAATATTAATGCATACTGTATTTTTGAGCTTCTCTCATTCAACGAGGAGTTTGTATTAGCTGATTTGTATAGGAGGAGGTTTTATTAAATAAAAAACACACAAACATAATAAATCTTTTATTACCCTAATACATTTATTTAGGACTAAAATAATGTGAAGGAATGTGTTTTGTCACATCTTTGAATAAATTCTTGGTGCTACATGGAATACATGAAGTATTGGGTGTATCAGTTGCCCCACCGCATGTTGTACATTTATATTTTATTGACACAGGCATGGTGTTGTATTCAGTTGGAACTTGTGTTAATAAAGTTAACAAATATTGGAACTTCTTTTATATTCACACAAAATTACTCTGGCCTAATCCGAGGTGGATTCCTGAAGGTGATTAATTCTTCTTTATTAATTCGTTCGAAATACTCTTGCCAGTTGACCTCGGGAACATGATTCAACTGCCTCCGACATTTCAACAAGTGCATCCGTAGGCGTGACTTCTTAATTTTATGACTGTTGACATATGGACAGGAAACCAATCCCTGTTGGTCTGCTAGCTGTTGGTTGAACATGTTGACTTTGGATAACGTTGTAAAGACTGTTAGGTTTCTCTGCTATATATACTCTGCAAGTTGTGGGAGGTATGACTAATCTATTAGTAGGGAGGGATTAAATGAAACAATTATTGTTTATTAGCTATATACAATAGCTTAGTTCTCGATTTGTGGAATACTGTAGTGTCCCCACGGTAGAGTGACAACATTATTAACTAAGTATCGCTTATCATCGAAAGGGCTGAGTGCAATTTTTGTTTGTTTAATACTGAAAACATTATGAGAAAATGAACGAATAGTGCATTGAGTAGCGGTTTTTTGCTTCTTCTTAAATAAGCAATTTGCATAATCGTCGAAAGTTAGATAATTCTTAACAACACCATACTTAATACCCTTTGATTTTTTAATACATTGCTCGCCTTCAATCAGAAACGTGTACATTTTTGACCTAAGGCCGACAAAGTGAGTCATTATTTTTCCATTAAGTTCATCTTTCATAAGACCCGGTACTTTTTTATTTACAAGCGGTATATTATACTGATTATCAACCGAATAATCGCTGGTATCGAAACGATGCAAGTCTCGCTTTATGACTTCATCATACACATCATCACATTTTATTTCATAAAGTAAGCTATCCGTATCCGTATAAAGTAGTTTACACTGGTCAGTTGAATATTTTTGCAACATGTAATCATAATGAAAATTATAAACACACGTCTTTGAGATATCGAGTATAGCCATCCCGATGTACAGGGGCTTTGTAAAAACGATTTCAGTTTTATTCAGTTCAATTGCAACTAAATCTGTATCAAAAATTAATCGGCTGTTAAAAGCCGGGCTAGCAATTAAATTCTTAGCTCCGTACCTACCTTCCCATTTTCTAACCAATTTTACATTTCTATGTTTGCGAATATTTTCCATGGTCTTACCGTATACAGCATTAACCATCAATTGAATTACTGTTTTTTCAAAATTAAACTTAGCTTTTGTCCTTAATTCTGTATTAAATTTAATGTAAGGAGCTAGCCAGGCAGACTGACTAAATTTTAAAACCCTATGAATCTTTTTTAAAGTTAAACCGTGACTTAACGCTTGTTTAAGAGCCCTATAGTGTACAACATACTTCTCTTTTGAATTGAGAGTTGTCATAAGTTTGGGAAGTTTAGAATTTGGTGGTTTAGAATGTTCTGCGCAAAACGGTAGGTCTTTATGGGGATCATGTAAATTTTCCGGATAGTCTAAATCGACTTCTAAAACGTATCCTTCTGGACTGTTATCCGGAATATTCATCACGTTAATGTTTGTATCAACCCATTGGAAGTTACCGTAAGGAAGAGATTCCCCCATTGCCCACCCGTATAAATTGTTTACATCCAGATAAAGTAAGTATTTGGAAGGATTGTTAGGATCATAATTTTTCATGTATTTGTTGTTTGCCTCAGAATATCTATTACAACATTGGCTTATCCCCCCTCTCACTCCTTTCTCAAAAAACATTAATATATCAATATCTTGAAAGGTTTCTAATCGACACCCAGTATATTTAAGCATACAGTCCCAAGTATATCCCGGTAAAGTGTAGTACCAAGCCGGATCCAAACCATAATTCTTTATACAAGTTTTCCTAAAGTTCTGAAAGATATCGGTAAGTATCATAATGTCCGTCTTGAGATATAGGTCACTATATTCACCTAAACTTTGAATATTAAATTTATCCCAAACTAACTGAGCATGTCTGTAATCGCTTTGACTAATGTGAGTATCGTTTAACTTGCTATAGAATTGCTCGACTGGTGGTAAACACTTTTCATTAAGTTTATTTATGTTATCGATATAATCATAACAAAATATCCCCTTTTGTAACGGATTTTTTTGTAAATTCCAAGAAACCCGTTACAACGTTTTTATTTGATTCCAGACAGGCATAAACTAAGAAGGCACACCTATTATAGGATGGTACAGCTTACATTCTCTTGTTAAATTATTGATATTTCGAATTATAAACAAATTAATTTCGCGACCGTGCCGCCAGCGACCTCTTGTAGTGGGTAGCGCAACCCACAGAACATGTCGACTAGTTTTCGATATTTGGTAGAACAGGCAGTGGAATTTATTATGTAAATATTTGCGAACAGATTGAATAGAAGTATGTTAAATTGCTTTAATTATATAGCATTTGTTTTGTTAATATTTTCTGTACAAGTAAAGAAAATCGTTTGAAATAAACCGTCAATTGACTCCAGCAGCTCGATTCCTATTGGCTGCACTTTTTTATGTACCACGGTGGTATAGAATGAATCGAACGACGCAGCGTCTCTCGGCCCCTTTCATTTTTGACTCTCGAATTAATCGGTACTCTCTAGTGGCAATCGCCTTTTCTAAATATTTTCTCGTTTGGTTTTTTTGCATTTTGCTCTAAATTGATCGCGAATTTGATCGGTAGTACGGGTTAATTGGTTTTGGTGAAGTATTTTCATTGTAGTGCCTGGTTGGGGTGATTAAATCTTTTTCTTTTCTTTCACGGCGGAGTGAACACCGCCATTGCAAAACTGACGTCGCCATAAGCTGACTAGGAGCTTGGAACGGAGTTCTGTTGGGCAGGAATCGATCAAGGACTACTAGAGGAGGAAAATCGCCTAGGTGAGTGTGGTTTTTTTATTATATCGTTCATATTTTCGGAAATTGTTTTTTTATTCAGTACCACCTCACCTGCGGCCATTTTCTCTCGAGGTTGCTGTTTTTTTGTATAACTCGTCAGTTATAACCTTTTTTGGTACCTCTAAAAAAGAACAGCTACCTAAGACTTTCGTTCTCCTGACCAGTAGATTTCCTTTTTAATATTATACTTGTTTAAAAACATCATTTTCACCCCTGGCAAAATACTACCCGATCGAATTTCGTCGATAATTTCGCAATAAATTCATAAATACTAGAGAGTCCACTTAACGAAATATTAATATTCAGATAAAATTTTTATTAATAATTTCCAAGTTCAATAAATAATTTCGAATCAAATTCCCTATATAGTTTAACTATCATAAAGTTAAACGACTAGCAATTTATTGCAGGTTCTAAATTCAGCTGAATTTGATTTTATATTTTTTTAATAATTAAGTCTTAAAATAAGTAGTTCTGTTTTAAGTTGAATTTTATATACCTTCTTAATAAATCGCTGTGTATCTTACACATTTAAATTAATATTAGCATTCTTGGACTAACTTCTGCTCTTGTTGTGTTTGTTACCTATGTACATCATCGACACGGAGACGTGATACTGTGACAGTGAAGAACACCCACCTTCGACTAGTACGCTGCTGAGCTAGGCACCGAAGCGGTACGGCAACATCTGCACAACACCTGAGATTGGCTCTGCTCTAGCTAGTCCACACATGCGCCTAATGCAAGCCACCCGTTAAGGCCAGTTCGTAGCAGGAAAATCGTCACAGTCAGAAAAAAGGGAAGGGTCGTCGCATCGAACACAAGATATTCTTCGATCAAGTGTCACAGTCGCAAGTATAAACTTTCACTCAAACCTCAAGTGCTAGTAGTTCCAAGAGACTCTCAAAAACACAGGACGTTCGAAATTTTATTATTTAAAGAATTCACTAAGTTTTAAATTTTTTTGTTTGTTATCAAAATCTAACGACTAATTTAAATTTTGAATTGTCATAACTATTCACAGTTATTTTTCATTAAATATTGTATGATTATTTAGGTGTTTGATTTAGGAGGGGAGAATAGTTTGTTGGGGCAGCGAATTCAGGTCACAAAGGAATCCGAACCCACTTAAAAAATTCCAACTAATTTTTTTAACCTTTCCGGTTATACATTTTTGGCGAAACCCATCGTGGGACCTGATTTGGTTGTCTTTCGACTTGCTACCCTTGCCTCTTGAATCACACGTTGGTCGAGGAACTTGTTTAAATTGCTTTGTTAAATTTTTTTGTTTTTTTAAATACTGATTTTTGCTGACCTTGTTGAGTATATTTCTATCAAGATAATTTTGTATGTCTAATATGGAGCCAAAACATTTAAAAGATGGCGAGCTAACTTACGAACTACGAATTAGGGGAGTAGACTTTTCAGGTACTGTTGAGGTTAGACGTACACGATTAAGAGGAATCCTTCAGCAGGAGCGATCAAATCGCAGTTTTTTGACTATTGCTAATCCTTTGAAATTTTCTGATGATCTTAAGCACTATTTAGATTCTTTTAATGATATTTCGAGTAAAATTAAAGCTTTTTCTGGAATCAAGGGCGACTATGAATGCCGCAGATTGGAGACTAGGTTACAACATCTGTCACACAGAGTTTCTCGTATGAATCCAGAAGATGAGGTTGAACAACAACAACTGAAAGATGCTCAAACTAAGTTATTAGACCTTGAGGGGGAATTTGCATTAAAATTTTTAGACTTTGAACCTCCCGCTGATAGAGCCTCCACTCCTGTGAGAGAACAATGGGGTGCAAGTTTGTCAAAACCTCTTGTTAATGTTTGTAAATGGAATGTACACTACTCTGGTACCGAAAGGGAATCTCTTATCGCATTTTTAGAGAGAGTAGAACTTTTACGCCAAGCTAGGGGTGCGTCAGAGGCTGATTTGTTCTCTGCCGCTTGTGATCTTTTCCAAGGGCATGCGTGGACATGGTATGTAAATAATAAAGACCGAGTTCGTGATTGGCGTGATTTATGTCAGAAATTAAAGGAAAACTTCTTACCTTACCATTACGATCAAGACTTGCTTAATGAAATAAAGAATCGCACACAAGGCGCTCGGGAACGAGTGACAATTTTTATTTCTTCAGTCGAAGCTCTTTTTAAACGATTAAGTAGTCCCCCTGATGAAGTTACTATTGTGAATCAGATCAGGCGTAACTTATTACCGCAATATCATGCTCATCTCGCTTTATTGGACGTAATGACAATTTCTGAGCTTACCACTCAATGCAAGCGCTTGGAGGAATCATATTCGTGGTCGGAACGTTATAAGGCCCCACCTACTCGCAATACTGGATTGTTGGAACCTGATTTGAGTTTTGTAGCTATTCACGATTCGCCCAGACGGGTTCATGTAAATGCTGTGTCGCTTGTTTGCTGGAATTGTAACAAGGCGGATCACACTTATCCACAATGTAATGCTCCAAGGACGAGATTTTGTTATGGTTGTGGAAAAAAAGATGTTACTAGACCGACTTGTTTCAATTGCCGTTCAAAAAACGTGCAGGGCACCAGTGGCCGTCAAATGACTGTCACTGGAGGAACACCAACCACCAGAACAACAACTCCAAACAGGGAACGCCAACCAAGAAACTAATCTCTCCCAACTCCTCCCTAAACTCCTCTACTTCTGTCCGCTTTTCTCGTACTGAATGGAATGAATGGCTTGATGTAGTGGCTAAGTTTGTTGGTCAAAGATTTGTTTTCGTAAGTCCTATTTTTGTTAAGAGACCTGATGACAATAGATGTTACCTACCTGTGTCCATTTTTCATGAGACAATTTTAGCACTCGTAGACGTAGGCTCAAATTCTACAATTCTTGGTCCATCCGCGTTACCTTTATTAGAAAAATATAAAATTAAAATTTATCCGGATCCGTCAATCATTGTTTTATATCCAGATGGAACCTCTTCAAAAATTTATGGTTATTGTTATCTTCCTTTAACGTTGAGAAATCACACTAAGACAATGAAAGTGTTAATTATACCACAGATACAACACGATTTTATTTTAGGGATGGATTTTTTAAAATTATTTAGATTATATGTTGATTATGGAAACTTTTCATATACCATTCCTTCTCAAACTTCGTCACATGTAGCTTTTATTGAGTCTACGAACGTTTCATGTAAAATACACTCGGTGCACGATCTGTCACAGACACAACAAACTGTTCTTGACCATGTAGTCGACTTGTTTAAATCAATTTCCACTAAAGATACCTTGGGCTTAACGTCATTAATATCCCACAATATAGACACTGGAAATGCTAAACCGTTTAAAGTTCGTCAGTATCCTCTATCACCCGCTATGCAGACCCACCTTAATAAGGAAATCGATGAGATGCTTAAATTTAAAATTATTGAGTCCTCACAATCGCCCTGGTCCAGTCCTCTGTGGCTGGTCACAAAAAAATCAGGAGAATATAGAGTGTTTCGATGGTCGCAGATTAAATCAAGTAACAGTTAAAGATACTTATCCACTTCCTCTGATAGATAACATTCTAAATAAACTCCGCGATGCTAGATTTATTACGTCCATTGACTTAAGAAAGGCTTTTTATCAGATCCCATTAGACCACGAATCAAGAATTAAAACTGCTTTTGCTGTACAGGGTCGAGGAAGCTTTCAATTCAGGGTTATGCCATTTGGACTTTCTAATTCACCACAGACTATGCAGAGATTAATGGATAGAGTCATTGACCCTAGTTTGGAACCTTTTGCATTTGTTTATCTCGACGATATCATTGTAGCAACACCGACTTTTGAAAAACACATTGAGATTTTGCATAAAATATATAATAGACTAAAACAAGCTAATTTAACTATCAATTTAGACAAATGTGAATTTTGTCGGTCTTCACTAAAATATTTAGGGTTTATTGTTGATAAGGAAGGTCTAAGAACTAGTCCAGAAAAGGTAGAGGCAATTGTCAACTATCCAGCTCCGAAGACCACTACTGAAATAAAACGTTTAATTGGTCTCATTAGTTACTATCGTCGTTTTATTAAAAATTTTAGTAGTCTAGCTTCTCCAATCACTGATTTATTGCACGGTCGTAAAAAAGGACAAACTATTAAGTGGACTTCTGAGGCTGAAGAAGCTTTTAATAAAATTAAATACTCTTTGACTAATAGTCCAGTTTTGGCAACACCATGTTTTGAGAAACAATTCATAATCCAGACAGATGCAAGTGATACTGGACTGGGTGCCGTTCTTTATCAAAAAATCGACGGAGCTGAACATCCCATTGCTTTTGCGAGTAAAACTCTTAATAAATGTCAACGTAAATATTCAGTTACCGAGAGGGAATGTTTGGGTGTTTTATTCGGGATTGAGAAATTTAGAGGTTATGTAGAAGGTACTCATTTTGTAGTTGAGACAGACCACGCTTCTCTGGTCTGGTTCATGAATTTATCTAATCCAGCCGGTAGATTAGCTCGGTGGGCACTCAAACTATCTCAATTTGACTTTGAAATACAACATCGGAAGGGTTCTACAATGGTAGTTGCGGATGCTCTTTCCAGAACAACACCTCTTTTAACAGAATTATCAGTCCTGGATGTTGCAGAATTCAAGCCATGTAAATGGTATTCTTCTCTTTATCAAAAAGTTCTGACAAGTCCAGATGACTATCCTACGCTCATGGTAAAGAATAATTTGTTGTATAAACATGTTTTTGATAGAATACCATCCATTACTAATATTTCAGAATGGAAAATGGTAGTACCAACTTCAAATAGAAAACAAATTTTTTCAATATATCATGACAGTACTACTGCCGGACATTTTGGAGTGTCAAAAACTTTAGCACGAATTAGGGAACTTTACTATTGGCCTAACATGCGTAGAGATGTTGTTAGATATGTCAAAAGGTGTCCGATTTGTGGAGCCAATAAGAGCCCAAATGTTTCGCAACCAGGTCTTATGGGATCCTATCGAAATATAAACTTCCCTTTTCAAATGATATCAGCCGATTTATTGGGTCCCTACCCACGATCTAAAAATGGTAATCAATATTTACTGGTAATAGTCGATTGGTTTTCTAAATTTGTTCTTATACAACCTTTATTTAAAGCCACGTGCAGTTCAATTATAAAATTTATAGAGAATCAAGTTTTTTTACTGTATGGAGTTCCCCAGATATTTTGTTGTGACAATGGAAGCCAATTTATTAGCAGAGAGTTCAAGACTCTCATGGAGAAATATAGGGTGCAAAAAATATTTTATAATGCTCGTTATCATCCGCAAATAAATCATACTGAAAGGGTAAATCGTGTCATGGTGACAGATTTAAAATCTTACATTCATGAGAATCATAAAACCTGGGATACAAATATACATCAGATTGCACAAGCTATCCGCTTAGCTAAACACGAAATAACTGACTACTCACCAGCATTTTTAGTTTTCGGTAGAAATATCCCACTTTCAGGTGACTATTATGGTAAAATCGCAGAAAATGCCAATAACATTCCTTTAATAGAAGCAAAAAACCAACTGGTAGATGACTTGCAAGAGTTACCTAAGGTATTTTCTGATGTCAGGTTTAAGCTCAGACGTGCTCACGAGAAAAACTCTAGACATTACAATTTAAGGAAGCGCCCTATGTCTTTTCATGTAGGAGATTATGTTTGGAAAAAGAATTTCACTTTATCTAATGCTGCTAATGCATATTCGGCAAAATTGGCTCCCAAATACATTCCATGCATTGTGCACAAAGTTATTTCACCTTTAGTATATAATTTAAAAGATAAAGCCGGAAATAATCTGGGTAACTTTCATATAAAGGATCTCAAACCAAATTACTCTGACGATCGAGAGACCGATGACGATCTTGACCAGTCAGGTGATGAGTAGGTGATTCGATCTGTGCCGTTCCTTTGTCAATGTACCTCATTATTATTTTCATAACTTGTCTGGTGACAATTTTCTAGTAAACACTTTACTATGGGTGCTGTGTGGTGAAATGGTAGAGGGTAACTCTGAAATTAGCGTTCCTAATTTTTTTAAATTATGACTTATGTCACCTCTAGGGAACAGCTAATATACAGACCTATAGACCTTTATTTTAATACCACATTGCCTGTATAGTTTTTTTGAATATTCGGCTGACGAGCCTGTATTCTTTTGAATATATCGGAATAGGGATTCCGAGATATTCTGTTATATTGTTGGAGTTTCTTTGGACTTGTTTTGGAGGTTCAATTAGTAGTGTTTATGATTCTTTTCCTTAATGAACTGGACATTGATTATTTTTTTTGATGAAGGAATTGCGGACTTCGGATTGCAAATTTAACATTTGGTGGTAGCATGTTTTGGACTTTCCAACCATTCAAAATGTGTTACTTGGGTTAGTTTGGTGGGTACTTATTTATGAGTTCATGGTTCATCAGCAAGTACTGAATCTGATAACCATTGAATCAACCAGCATAACACCGCTGGCTGATGAGATACGTGTTATTTATTAATACCTAAGTAGTACCAACTGTAAGACAGGATGAGAAAATGTGGATTGTTTTCGGGTAATAGACCATGCTTTTATTGGTGTCACAATTCTCGGCTCTGCCATCAGTTTGGGAAATTCTGGTTGAATAACACGTGATTCATCTTAACGTCCTATTGGTCATGATCATGGCGTTCAATACGTTTGAGGTTTATATTTTGATTGGATGGGGTTCGTTTTTTTTTGGTGAGGTTTGCTATTGTACTGGGTCTTCCAATATTTCATTTCCCGTATTGTTTAGTTGCGATGTTGCTTGAAATGGTTTCATGTTCGTTTCTCTTGGAACCTAGATTTATTCAAACAGAGCACACGTGCCTGAGGGTGATCGGCCGTAAGTTTAGCATGAAATTATTTTAACCAGTGGGGTTATTTTTTTATTTTTGATTTCCTACCCTTTTGTCCCCCCTGTACAATTAGCCAATTTCACAATTTTTTTGTTTCCATAGTAAATAATTCCATTTTTTTTCTAGAATGCTATCCATTCCAGACCCACTCTTTTCATCACTGCTCCACACAACAGGTTGAAACCCTCTTGTGTGATGATTGGGTTTCTATACATTTTTTTGTTTTCTTTTTGACAGACCAGTTAGTTCTTCCGGATAAATTGTTTCCTCTATATCCTGCAATGAGTCACAGATGAGCAGGCAGTCTACTTTTATAAGTGACGGATATGGCAGTTTTGGCCAAGACTGTCATATCTTCTTTTTCTGTCAGGTCCTTATCGCGCCCGTATGTTGGAGGGGTATGTTCGTTTTTTGGATTTGAGATCCTCGGGTACTGAGAGTTTACTAATGTGACTTTCCGCGATAGGAACCACAGGTGCTCAGTACCGTGTGACTCAGGTCCAGAGGCTTACATGTGTCGCTGGCAGACAGGTTCGATTTGCTTCGAGGAGTTCCTTTCAATTCCTTTCTCCTCTTTAGGTTAAGTTGGGTTGGGGATAATGTGGATTTAACTTTATTGGTATTAAAATGATTTATTATGATTATTGTCTTGATGGAATAACGCTGAACGAAGGAAGTATCAGTATTTGTCGTCTCTTTTCATTTTGTATAACTTGTGGTAATTTAATTGACAATTTTTTTCTCAGTTTTACATACCTGAGCTGTCTGTTGATTGATGGAGGTAGGTGGCAATGATTGGTATATCGCTTGTCGTAGGCCAGGACAGCACTTCGGTGTCCGAAAACAAGTGATCTGCTATTTCTTTCCACTTATCTACTTATCAATAAGTTTCACTGTCAAATTTTCTTAATATCTTGGTTTTGCTGTCTTGGATCAATAACAACTCATATCTGGCAGTGGTATAGTGCTTATCGGAGGCTTGGAGAGCACTTCGGTGTCCAATGATAAGTACCTACACTGAGGGAAATTTCGCGTAGGCTTTGGAGTGCGGCTAATTTATTAACCGACCTACGGTAATTTTACACCATCCAGTATATTTTTAATTGTTAGAGTTCTTTGAATTTTCTTAGGAAAAAATACTCAACTTGGAGTTTTCATATTTTTTTGATCGGGTTGGAGGAATGTGTAACGGATTTTTTTGTAAATTCCAAGAAACCCGTTACAACGTTTTTATTTGATTCCAGACAGGCATAAACTAAGAAGGCACACCTATTATAGGATGGTACAGCTTACATTCTCTTGTTAAATTATTGATATTTCCAATTATAAACAAATTAATTTCGCGACCGTGCCGCCAGCGACCTCTTGTAGTGGGTAGCGCAACCCGCAGAACATGTCGACTAGTTTTCGATATTTGGTAGAACAGGCAGTGGAATTTATTATGTAAATATTTGCGAACAGATTGAATAGAAGTATGTTAAATTGCTTTAATTATATAGCATTTGTTTTGTTAATATTTTCTGTACAAGTAAAGAAAATCGTTTGAAATAAACCGTCAATTGACTCCAGCAGCTCGATTCCTATTGGCTGCACTTTTTTATGTACCACGGTGGTATAGAATGAATCGAACGACGCAGCGTCTCTCGGCCCCTTTCATTTTTGACTCTCGAATTAATCGGTACTCTCTAGTGGCAATCGCCTTTTCTAAATATTTTCTCGTTTGGTTTTTTTGCATTTTGCTCTAAATTGATCGCGAATTTGATCGGTAGTACGGGTTAATTGGTTTTGGTGAAGTATTTTCATTGTAGTGCCTGGTTGGGGTGATTAAATCTTTTTCTTTTCTTTCACGGCGGAGTGAACACCGCCATTGCAAAACTGACGTCGCCATAAGCTGACTAGGAGCTTGGAACGGAGTTCTGTTGGGCAGGAATCGATCAAGGACTACTAGAGGAGGAAAATCGCCTAGGTGAGTGTGGTTTTTTTATTATATCGTTCATATTTTCGGAAATTGTTTTTTTATTCAGTACCACCTCACCTGCGGCCATTTTCTCTCGAGGTTGCTGTTTTTTTGTATAACTCGTCAGTTATAACCTTTTTTGGTACCTCTAAAAAAGAACAGCTACCTAAGACTTTCGTTCTCCTGAACAGTAGATTTCCTTTTTAATATTATACTTGTTTAAAAACATCATTTTCACCCCTGGCAAAATACTACCCGATCGAATTTCGTCGATAATTTCGCAATAAATTCATAAATACTAGAGAGTCCACTTAACGAAATATTAATATTCAGATATAATTTTTATTAATAATTTCCAAGTTCAATAAATAATTTCGAATCAAATTCCCTATACAGGGTTAACTATCACTTAGTACAAAAATTTTTATGGCAGATAAAGAAAAATTAGACTTGCCAAAATAAATTTTCAAAAATTTTCTAACATTTGTCTTAAGCCTAAAAAAAATTTTTTTCAAATTGTATTAAACCCCTCAAAAAACGCCGCCTATGGACGCCCGCGGGACATGTCTAAAAATTTCGCGTATGTCAATAGCGCGGCGTTGCCACGTCTATCAATTTATCCGAGGATTCACCACAAAATTTCGATTTCCTTTTAAAAACGATTACTTTCTAAGGAACATGTAGAATGCCTATGAAACACCTACCTTACTGACATTTCCAGGATTGTTTGCACCATTTTCTGTTTTCTTGCTTTTTTACATTAAAAGTCACACAACACAACATTCACATTTTCTAAATCTGTTGGGGATCTCTTGGTTTCCCTCTGCTATTCCTTTTGTTTGAAGCGAGGTACTCAGCCTGACGACCACGACGAGGTAGATCCCCTCCGCCAGGAAAACCCCGAAGGGTAACCAAAAAATCACAACTGCACTAGCACACATTGCACAAATGCACATGCAAAGCACTACAGTAGCTGTTCAAAGAGGCCGCCGTTAACTTCGATGCACAAATTCACTCGGTTAACTAAAGAAGTCCGGATACGTGCAAAAAGTCCATGATTATTCCGGATTTGAACAGCTGCACCTTCAATTCGTTCACGTAACTGCTGCTCGTTGTCGATTTCCTGCTCGTACACAATCGCCTTCATGAATCCCCAAATACAAAAATCCATTGGATTCAAGTCTGGTGATCGCGGCGACCATGCAATTGGCCCTCCTCTTCCGATCCAACGGTTGGGGCATTGGTCGTCTAAAAGTGCACGAACAGGTCTCGCAAAATGGGCTGGTGCACCATCGTGCATAAACCACATGTCATGCAGTACTTGTAGTGGCAAATTATCAAACAAAACATTTGTCAGAAAATACAAGTATCGTTCAGCGTTTAAATTTTCCGGTAGAATGTATGGTCCAATTAATCGATCTCCATAAACTCCTGCCCAAACATTGATGGAAAACCGACGTTGGAAATTAAACCGCCGAACAGCATGTGGGTTCTCATCGGACCAAATATGGCTGTTGTGTCTAAAAAAAAACAACAAAAATTAGAAATATTCACAATTTTGGCGAAGGCGTTAGGATTGACATAGCCAATTTTATAATAAATAAAAAAGATAATATGGAAGAGAGAAAGCTATAAGTAAGTAAAAATTTACATACGTGTAAACCCCAGCACGTGTGAAGCAGCATTCGTCTGTCCAAAGAATGTTGAAAACAAAGTTTGGGTCTTGGGCGATTCGATCACGTAGCCAAGTGCAGTAGGTCATTCTCACCGGAAAATCATTTGCTTCTAATGCTTGGACCTTTTGTATGGGATAAGGGTGAAGGCCGTTTTCCCTTAGAATCCTCCATGCCTGTAAATAATTTTATTGTTACATTTTAAATTTTATGTAGGTATTAGGTGCAAGCAAAGACAATCCCATCACATGGGATAGTCTTTGGTAGAAGTCAGTTTTATTGGTTTTATTTTACTTGCCTTGTTCTGAGATATTCCCAATCTCCTTGCAATAGCTGTAGTGCTTATGGAAGGTTGCTCGCCCACCCCTTCGAGCTTGCAAAACACCAGTGTTTCGCATACCTTGTACAATGTTCACGAAAGTACGTGGGTTAGGCATATTTGCCCTGTTAGGAAAACGAATACGGTATTCTGCTGCAGCTCGATGTGCACTTTCATCGCATCTCCCGTACATTATAACCATGTCCGTTAACTCGGCGTTCGAATACTCCGGCATTTTCACAAAGACGCTGAACGATTTGCCGCGAAAATCAAGACCAAACTGGGAAATAACGCCATGTTACATTCGCAAATGCCCTCCGTCGGCTACTAGCCAAACTTGAAAAGGTTTGTTCCAACAGGACCAATAACCGTGCTCAAGCACGTTCAGCGCATGCGCACTACCCCACTGGCTGTTCCAACTGAATTATGTACCTACCGACACGGGACGATACACGCACTGTTCCAGCCGATTTATGGATCATTTGTGTATCGTCCTTGTACGATAAAAACGGTCCCTGGTCTAAAGCAATAACCGCGTGTACTGACATGCGCAGTGTATAGTCATGTGACAGAGATAAACAATAACCTCATATTTTTGTTTTTACGTAGATGGTTTTAAATCGATGGCTGGGATCGTGTTTTTTATTTCTTGTTGGTTTTTGGCTTGTTGGGTAGGGCGGGGAATCGTTGAACAATAATTTTTTAGAGTGAAGAGTGAGGTTAGCCCACCGAACATTCGGTTAGCCACATATTAAACACGCAGGTTAGGTGCGGTCACAAAACGTGATTTGGTCGATTTGATTCACAATCCGTTCCATCTGAAATTTTCTTTGGGATCGCACATGAACGGTGCAAAACTAGCGCATGCGTTCTTTAAGGGTTATCATCTAGTTCATGTACAGTTCTGTGACGGTACGTAAATTCGAGTTGGAACAAATGATCCCAAAGAAAATTTCAGATGGAACGGATTGTGAATCAAATCGACCAAATCATATTTGTGACCGCACCTAACCTGCGTGTTTAATATGTGGCTAACCGAATGTTCGGTGGGCTAACCTCACTCTTCACTCTAAAAAATTGTTCAACGATTCCCCGCCCTACCCAACAAGAAATAAAAAACACGATCCCAGCCATCGATTTAAAACTATCTACGTAAAAACAAAAATATGAGGTTAATGTTTATCTCTGTCACACGACCATACACTGCGCATGTCAGTACACGCGGTTATTGCTTTAGACCAGGCACCGTTTTTATCGTACAAGGACGATACACAAATGATCCATAAATCGGCTGGAACAGTGCGTGTATCGCCCCGTGTCGGTAGGTACATAATTCAGTTGGAACAGCCAGTGGGGTAGTGCGCATGCGCTGAACGTGCTTGAGCACGGTTATTGGCCCTGTTGGAACAAACCTTGTATGTACAGTTAGTTGCCTAGCTAGGAAGTTATGAAATGACGAATAGGCAACGCGGAGCAGTCGAAAAAACGTTTCAGACTCGACCGGGCCGATACGTCGCTTAATTCATACCGCCGAGGCTTCAGAACAATAAATCCTTTATCTATGCTTCAGAAGAGGTTAGATGGTGGACAAGAATACATCAGAGGAGCTCCGGGGGTATTAAGGGAGACGGCTTGTGGTGTCGCGGTAATGAGCTTTCCGCGAGACTAGGAACCGGTCCGGATACGAGCTAAGGTAAGGGGAATCTAATAGCGCTGCATCTGTACAGATTCAAATCGATTGTTATTTATGTATTTTTTAAATTTGTTTGAGTAAAAAGGTATTTTCACCGTTCCTAAATCAACGGCAACACCGCGGAAAATCACTTCAGCTGTCAGTACCTTCAGAAGCCAAATTGGATGACGTCATTAAAGGCGGGGATTTACAGGGAAAATAGGGGTCTTTACCTGTTTTTTTAAAGATCGTAAAAAAAATCTAAAAATATTTTTCTATGTTTTCTTAAGCCATCCTGCGCACGTGGTAAAATTTTTTGTACTAAGTCATAGTTAACCCTGTATAGTTTAACTATCATAAAGTTATACGACTAGCAATTTATTGCAGGTTCTAAATTCAGCTGAATTTGATTTTATATTTTTTTAATAATTAAGTCTTAAAATAAGTAGTTCTGTTTTAAGTTGAATTTTATATACCTTCTTAATAAATCGCTGTGTATCTTACACATTTAAATTAATATTAGCATTCTTGGACTAACTTCTGCTCTTGTTGTGTTTGTTACCTATGTACATCATCGACACGGAGACGTGATACTGTGACAGTGAAGAACACCCACCTTCGACTAGTACGCTGCTGAGCTAGGCACCGAAGCGGTACGGCAACATCTGCACAACACCTGAGATTGGCTCTGCTCTAGCTAGTCAACACATGCGCCTAATGCAAGCCACCCGTTAAGGCCAGTTCGTAGCAGGAAAGTCGTCACAGTCAGAAAAAAGGGAAGGGTCGTCGCATCGAACACAAGATATTCTTCGATCAAGTGTCACAGTCGCAAGTATAAACTTTCACTCAAACCTCAAGTGCTAGTAGTTCCAAGAGGCTCTCAAAAACACAGGACGTTCGAAATTTTATAACGAATTCACTAAGTTTTAAATTTTTTTGTTTGTTATCAAAATCTAACGACTAATTTAAATTTTGAATTGTCATAACTATTCACAGTTATTTTTCATTAAATATTGTATGATTATTTAGGTGTTTGATTTAGGAGGGGAGAATAGTTTGTTGGGGCAGCGAATTCAGGTCACAAAGGAATCCGAACCCACTTAAAAAATTCCAACTAATTTTTTTAACCTTTCCGGTTATACTTTTTGGTTAACAGATCTAGATTGTTTGAAGATACATCACTAAATTCCTTTTGGGTATTAATAAAGTCCCCTTTATTGAGAGACGATGCTAATGTATCCAACGAGAAGCCTAAAAATTTAAAGGAGTCGATGAATCTAAATTTAACTTCAGTATCAGTATCAGAAACTGTAAAACTAATATATTTTTCCTTGTTTATTGGAAGCAATGTCACATTATGCTTTTTAGCAAGATCTCTTATAATAAAATGACTGTCGTACCCACTAAAGTTATGAAATACTATGGGTACTACAAAGGAGTTTCTGTAATTTAAGTTACACGCTTGGTGGGCGTATCCGCGAAAAGGTGATGTCATATGATCATGGTCACGTACTATTATATCGTTAGAATTAAACGGTTTTTCACATATGTGACACGTAGCACTTGCATTTTTTAAACTTATAGATTCACTCATTGGCTCATTATTTTTTAACTTTGAAGCAACAGAGAGTGCTATATTTTCCATTTCATTTGCAAACCAAGTCATGCAATCAATACCACGATAACTCTTATAAAAAGATAATGTATCGTCATAATCACATTTAAAATAGTAGCCTGCGCTAAAAGCTTCATGTTTCTGATATTTAGCAGTATTTAAACACTGTGATTCATCATAAGGTTTTAGAATTGATTCAAAATCAGCATAAATAATAAATGGTACTTTTTCCTTATGGATATAATTTTTAAATTCGATATACTTATTTTTCGGAAATAATACTTTGCAGTTGTTTACGTCTTGACAATATTCAATATGTTCATTTAATTTTTCTTGGGATGAGTAATAATTTAAGCATCTATCACAAACAAACATCCTACCTTTATGTTTATTAGTTTGGGATGCTATTAATCTCGATAAATGTTTGACCCAACAGTAATGATAATTGATTTCGGTTGTTGATTCATCGATAGAGAGAGCTTCATGCTCACCGACTTTCGGAAAATATGTATCTTGAACTAAAAGTAAATTAGCATGTTTTTCCATTTTGTTTTTAGTTAAGCGAGCCGGAGAAGTTCTAAAAGAGCTTGATTTGTCTTCATTTGACACTAACTCTAGAACATACACATTTACCGATATATTATTCAGTTTTTCGAATTTTGCTATTTGGCTTAGAGTTATAGGAAATTCAAGGTCATCTAGGTTTAAAACGGTCGAAGGGTGGGGATATGAGGATGTACGATTTGGTCTTCCAACAGGTGGATATAGAGCTGATACAACACTCCAAGCAAAACAAAGATTATCATCATTTTGAATGTTAATACAAGCTCTTTTAGATTGTATTGATTCCGGGAGGTTTATGTAAGATCTACCACCGTTTCCCATCTCTACCTTGTTTATGTTAACTTCCAAACTTAAGATTCTGTGAAGAGTCCAACCGGACTCCTGATGTTCGAAGGACTCAATGGCAGCTAAAATTTTTTCAATAATATTGCTTTCAAACCATTGTTTTAACTGTGTTCCTTGATCGATTATTTCATTGTTTGTATTAAAATACTTATTCTCGAGTATCTCCTGATCACCAGACTTTTTAATAAATTCCCCACAAAAGACAGCATTTACTTTAATTATATTGAATGATCTTAAGATCCTATTAATGCGAGTCTTAAAAACAAAAAACGCGTCTTTAAAAAACTGCAGAATATCTATGTGCTTTAAATTAATTATAACATCCGTGCGTATACGATTATTAAAAATTGATTTTATATCCTCCCACTTTACCCTATCACTTCTACTTTCCCGCTTACGTTGACCTGTTCCAACGTGTTGTAATTTTTTTAAGTACACTTTAAATCGTTTCAAATGACTCAAGTTCGTTTGCAATTTAATCCGAGTGCCATGATTACAGTCAGCCTTTTTCAATGATTTATGAACTAACCGGATGTTTACATATATTATTTTTTTCCAATGTGCTAAAGTAGCATCATCAGAATTATTAATAAGCGTAAACACTTTTTCAAGCGTTTTAATAATGTCATCACTTACCGTCCCGATTTCTGCTGACATTTTAAGATGTGTGAGTATGACAAAGCAATGAGACAAAACTGAGAAGGTTATAACTTAAATAGTAGAGTTTTCCCCCACTGCTTTATTCAAGTTGAAATACATTAACGAGTTCATTTATTTCTCCAGTGAGTTTTGCGTCTTAAAATGGAGACGTTCTTTAATCAGCTAAATCAGAAATCGTTGATTAAACCATTCATGAAGGCTCGACGTATAGAAATTGGATGCGAGCTTCAAGTATTATCGTTTAGAAGAGTTTGCACACAGTATAAAGAAAGAGTTTCTGTGGAATTTTTTACATTTTACACTGTGCTACCGCAAAGATTTACAGACAAATTCACTACGCAACAAATTTTAGAAATAAATAGGGAAATTGAGCGTGGACAGAAGGTGTTTTTAATAAGCCTTGGGCCAACAGAAGGAAGAACCACGAATTTTGAATTTTCCCTGGAAGAATGAAAACTTCCGAGATTAGACTGCTGAGTATGTACAATCGAAGGAAACTTCAAATGTATTTGAAATCTATAGATGATTTAAAGCATGAAATTAAAATGTATGAGATAAATAAGAAAATTGCTAATATTAATTTGAATTTAATAAAAACTATTAAAAAGTGAGTGTTGTTTTTTTCACCTGTATCATGTATAAAGAAAATGAATGTGTATACTTACCTTTTCTTTTCTTATCACTTCCTTTCAGATAGTATGAAAGTTTCAAAATGTTGTTTTTGCTTAGACACTGATCACTTGAATTCTTTTTTAATGAGATTTAAGTTTCAAAATGTGTGTTTTAGGTTAAGAAATGATGATCAAATTGGTAAATTATATGTATATTAAAATATAACTATAATACATGTAAAACTAAAAATTACACTCAAAAAATTCTTGAAATTTCTTTATTAGGTTGTTGTTTTCAGATTCTTCTCGTGTTAATCTTTCCATTTCTTGCAGAATTTTTTTCTTCCTCACATCCACCTTTGCAAGCTGTTCTCGGAGAGAATTCCTCTGCACCTTGATGTCCCCGTTCTTCCTTTTACAGAACACATTTGCTTGCTTATTAATTTTTAGCAAATATGCCATTGGGCTTTGCCCCCTGATTTCTTGTGTGGTGAAGAAATCTTCCTCGTTACATCGAGCTGATGCCTCGCTGATGCAACTTATGTTGTTGTCCTCCACCCTCGTTGCTTCTAAAAGGGCCATATTTTTTCCCTTGCCTTTGCCTTTGCCACTCCTTGCTGGTGATGGATTCTTCGTTGATGGAACTGGCTGAGGTTCGGGTTGAGGTTCAGGTTGTGTTGTTTGTTGCCCTCCTAGCAGGGTGAACAAATCGACCGTTGAACCATTGTTCTGGTTCAAGGGCTCTAACAAAGAGAGAAATCATTAATATGAGCATATTTTTCACCTTTAATTTTTTTAAACTTTTTAAAATTATTTTGCATTTCATCACAGAGAAGAACAGAATACAGAGAGCTCATTTTTACTAGTTTCCACACTACTGATATATTGTTTACATATAAACTGTGAAGTATTTCATTTTTCATTTATAATTATAGTTTAAGTTAAAACAAAGAAAGAAGATCCATAGTGATCTACAATAGATTAATTGCAGTTAAAGTCGAACATAATTTGATGTATTTGACAAAATGAACTCTCTGTCAAATTAATAACCAATAAAAATTCATCTTCTCAACGAGAAAACCATCAAAATAATTAAAAAATAATATTTTTCATTCAACTTACCGTTATGATAATGTCTTGGAGTATATTAGCCCCACTGCACTGCATGATGTCAAGTTTTTTCACTTCAGAAATGACTAATGTTAAGTTAGAGAACTGAACTGAAGAAATTTCTATTGAGAACAAAATATATATTAGAAAAATTGTTTATATTGTCTTATTCTTGAGAGACACCCAAAAACCAGTCGAGAAGCCAATCCACATAGTGCATACCCTTTCCTCGTCTAAACGCGCAGGCGTAGTTCCCACAAAGGGGCTGGGCTTATCTCGTTGAAGGCTTGCTGCGCATGTGCAAGTAGGTGGAGCTAACCAGAATTCCTACTCCTCGGGCATGCAAAATCGTTGATTTCAATGTTTACAAAACGCAGATGGCTAACCCTGAGAATGTTTTTGAGACAAAATTTCAGCTCGTCAGTTGAATGTTTAAAAACACAGTTGGCTAACCCTGAGAATGTTGATGTGATCTCTCACGTCGGCGCGCTTTTATAAGATGTTTAGTCTGAAAGAATATCGATGTTTAAAAAACACAGATGGCTAACCCTGAGAATGTTGATGTGATCTCTCACGTTGGCCCGCTTTTATAAGATGTTTAGTTATTTTCAAGAAATGACCGCCAGAATACCGGCGAAAATATTGCTGACAAAAATGAAACTACTTTTATTTTCATAACTTTATTATGCGTTAAGACTACACAAATACTATAGCTCCATAACTGATGTTAGCTTTTTAATCCATTGATTTTCGACCAACTTATGGATTAATTTAATCATCCATTTTAAAATCAAGAGTGAGGAACAAACTACTTTTATTTTCATAACTTTATTATGCGTTAAGACTACACAAATACTATAGCTCCATAACTGATGTTAGCTTTTTAATCCATTGATTTTCGACCAACTTATGGATTAATTTAATCATCCATTTTAAAATCAAGAGTGAGGAACATGCGGCAATAAAATAAACCACGCTTTCTAGGGACTGACCTGTTGTAACTTGCTGCAGCTCATTTAACATTTTAGAAATTGGTGTAACCCACTCTGTATCAGCAACTGTACCATTTTCAAATATCATTCGAAGTTTATACTGTTTGATATTACTTGGTATCTTTGTCATTACAATTTCATCAGTGGTAGTTGTAGGAGTTAATGAAATGCAATTTAATGAATCATCCATACAAATAGCAACATCGTTTACGTCAAACGGTTTATAGACGTATATTATATTATTGATAATCAGAGAATGAAGTAACAGGTATTCTGCACTCAACATCATATTCAAAAGTGTGACCTACTTAAGTTTTCTCTCTCTTTTATAGGAATCAAACAACAAAATGCAAATAAAGGCCTTTATTTAAGTAAAAACTTACAACTTTTAGTAATCGATTAAGTATTTTTCTAACCAAGAATATAATTTTTCACAATTCCTAAAGCTACACATCCATTTTTTATTTTCATTGTGGTGGAGGCACATCGGAATGTCTTTTTCAAATAGCGGCACCTCTATCCAATTGTTTTGCAAATTTCCAACATCAACCACTTTATTGTTGATTATTTCATGTAGAAAACGTTCTTTTTGATGTCCCTTCACGTAAACTATGTGAACGTCTAGTAGAGTAGTTTGCAGTATTTCAACCAATTTGTTATACTCAACATGTCCACTTGAATATTTTATCCCCAGAAAATTTTCTTCCATAACTCGCACATGCCTCTTATTTAAATTGTTAAGAGCCATAAAACTTTTTGGGGGAGCTATAACCATATGCATCACTTGCCCATTAATTTTAATTGTCAATTCCTTGGGATAAAACTCATTCTCCACCATGAAACCTTGAATATCTATTACAGCAATCTTCATCTTAACTTAGTTCTCGAATAAAACTGTTGGTATAGTGCTGATGTCCCTGCATTTATATCCGGGATCTGTTTACATCATATAGCTTCTTACAGTTTCGCTCAAGGGCAAATACTCCACAACTCTATCATGAATAATGATGCAATATGCACGGGTCTTATCTGGAAATCCTTGAGAGCTCTCAATATCCAATTTAACATCAACAGTGCTCATTTTAATTGTTTCATTGCGACGTGAGCAGTCAATAACGAACAGCGTCGCCCGGTCTTTAAAGTCAGCATAATTAAGTAGTGGGCTCTTATCGCGCGTATTCATAAAGCTTGGGTAGAAGTCTCTGTAATTATTGTAAACTTCCAAGTAATCCCTATTGAAATCTTGCCGCAAGCGTTCAAACGGAAAGTATTCACCGTTTATTATAAGGCGTACGTCGGAAATATTTACATGATCAAAGTATGTCGGGTCCTTTTTTGAATTTTCTTTGCGGTCGGTCTGAAAGCCAACAATAACAAACCTTGGGCTTTCTACTGTGGCAGAGGTTTTAACGGACCATATTTCTTTGGTTGCATTTACGGTCAGATTAGGTAATTCATGTAACTCCCATTTGCGAAACGGTATCAAGATGGGTTTATTACTCTTGAGGGCTTGCAATAAGTTATACTTAATTTTATCGTTTGGTATTATATGTTTTACTTTCAGCTCGATGTTAGTAATGGCTACTTCAACCGTTAGATCTGGAGTTGTACCAGGTGTTTGTTCCAGCAATATAGAGTTTTTGTCATTTCGAGCTCTAGTTAACCGTATTGTTTGTTTACCAGAAATTGCATGTTGGTAATCGTTAAAGATGCCAAACAGGTGTTTAAGTGGAACTCTAACACTAAACGTTGAATCTCTATTCAAAATAGTTTTTTTCCCGGGGTACAACCAACTTGAGGTGCGTTTTTCATCGGTGGGGTTGTAGCAAAGATACGCTCTGATACTGCTTAAAATGCCTGGGTCCCTCACAGAATCTAGTTCTTGTCCGTTAAGTTCGTAAGATATAGAGTCGAAGAAGAAAGCCGCGGCATTATTAACTAATTCACAAGTGCCTTCTCCTTGTGTAGGTTTTATTTCTCCTTTAATAAAAATTGCGGCGTCATACATTAACAACCAAGCATCTCCCTGGTTAATTGTTATTTCAATGATGTCATTATTCATAAAAGACTTGACGAAAGGATAGTAAGTACGGCTTTCTATGCGTTGGATTGACTCATCATACTTTGGACTTTGATACACGTCGAATACATTTGGTGCCAACGACATTATATCCGAGCGACTTTAAAATATTTATGCTTTTAGGTGTAGGCGTCAGGTTGCGAGGTTGACGCTTGTGAGGTTCAGACGAGAGTGTGTTTATAAAGTGGTTTAACTCACTTTTATATGTGAGACCCTCACCGAAAACGAGACCCATTACAAAGGTTTTACTTCTAATCTCACAATTATTTCTTCTCCACGGAAATTTACTAACTGAAAATTTTGATCCAAAATCGATAAGGTTATATTATTTATTTCCCGTTTAGTGACAGGTAAGTAAAGTAGGTTTCTGGGGGTTTCGTCTATGGCGTCCCCCGGATTACATTCAGGAGAAAACTCGTAAATAGTATGAGTAGGTCTGTTGTTATAGTACGCTCCAGAGGTCAAATTGCTGTCAATATGTATTGTTCTGGTTTTGACGATATTCACCGGTAATCTGATGCGTGGACACTTAGTGGGGGTAGTAAGCGATTGGAATAACCGAGCAATGTGGCAATCGAATCTTTTGGTCGAAAATCAATCGTATATTTATCGCTGTATATTTCACACTGTAGAGTATTAGTATTGGCTTTCAATGAAAAATCAGGTATTTCGTTAAGATTTCTTAAAATTTTAATTATTGTTGTCTCTATGGCAGCAATTTTGTAAGATCCTGTGGGTATTTCTAAAACTTTCAATTCGTTTGCTTGATCGATTAAATAAAATTTATTATTCGGTGTCTCAATATTCGGTATCGTATTATATGAATAAAACCCGAGCAACGCTAGCCCGTATTGTAAAGTTGGGTCTAAATAAATGGAATTATTGTAATCAACCGAGAGCACAGAGTTGTAGCCTTTCAACGTGAATAACAACGACATGACTAATAGTTTTAAGTTTCATTAAATTTTTGATATGCATCGTTATTATATACAATCTTAACTTTTCCTAAATATTTAACAAGTTCCGTCGGTGGTTTTAAGTTACCGAAACTATCAAAGTATTCAACAATATTATTATCTTTCTTATATGCTACCCAGTGAGTGCCTCTATTGTTTTTAACATCTAAATTAATAATTGCCGATTCATACGCATGTGGTTTGCTTGGAAGTGCATCTCTCATGAATACACCTCTAAAATATGACAACTTTAATTTCCTGGCAAATTTTTCGAGGTCAACGTTAGTTAATGGTCTCTTGGGTAGCTTCACTGGGAGTTTTTTTGTTTCCTTAAAAATAAACCAAAGCCTCGCTTGTTTCTTCTCAAGTAAAGCCCCGATCCGATTGCTTCCATCGCTTTGTTATGACGTTTTTGTTCTTCCATCTTTTTCTGCATATCTTTCGCAGCGATAACTGTTTTAGCAATCGCGCTAGCACCACCTGCCACCGATCCAAGAGCTCCCAAAGCACCTAGGATTGGAATCAAAGGAAGAAAGCCACCGCTCGCCTCAAAAGGAATTATTCTGGGGATTCGCACTTTATTATTTCCACCTACTTTTTTAACTGCCAAACGTGCCGCTTTAATTGCAGCTAGTGTGGTTTTCTTAATTCCTTTTTCATTATTAAGTTGATTTCCGTTAAATGATTTTTTCAATGATTTTTCAACCTTTTTCACTATATCGCGTTTGAATGATTTTTTAAGCCCATACCTAACTTACGTTTAGTTTTCATTGTTGTAGTAACAAACCAAGCAGCTGCCTTTTCACCTAGTTTTGCGTCCTTAGACTTAACTCTTTGCCAAGCTTTATTTTCTAACACTCGATCGGCTTTATGTCGATCCTCTAAAGAGGAAGATTTCGAATATTCTATGTCGTGTTCCTTGCATGCAGCGTCGAGAGGGTTTATGCCAGGGTCTCCCCTAGCTAATCTCTTGTTTAGCTTAGTTCCAGGTCCGCAATATTGGTATCCAGGAACGTGCAACTCAACTGGTAGATTACTGATAAGGGTATTAACCAAACCGTCTCCTGTGAATGATAACATTAGACTGAATGCAGGACTTTACATGAAAATATATTTATAAGTTCCAATTTATTTTCCTTGAATTTATTCAACTGTTTACCGCAAATATTTATATCCGAGCACGTTAAGATTTCACTTAAACGAACCTCGGGAAAGTGTGTTTATATAAATTCTGCACAGTATAATTTCGTATAATAAAACGACTTTATTACACACCCGCTTTCATTCACCGCCACATAAACATCGAATCATCGAGGTCTGCGCTGGATAAATCTTAATTTTAATTTAAATAAAGTTTAAAACACTGGCACGTAGCCTGTAAATATTTAAGGTAGTATAATTTTCAATTTAGATTGAGCGTTGCAACTGATGACTCATAACCGCTATTTATGAATGGGTTATTATTTCACGTTTTAAACAGAGTACGTTGCTGTCTTTTATTGCTATCGAATTATGGATCGCTTGATCCAGTTACTTTGTGAGTCATACCATTGTTGTTTATTTACAGCAAATAAAGATTGGAATTTGAATTATTTGTTTTATTTACAACAGTTTATCATTACTCATAATAAAAGACTGGCTGATGTTTAAACCTTTATTAAAAATAATGAGATATTTTCAAACACAGGCATGATGCTTTTATATTCCTTTATTAAGTACGTTTTATGACTAATACAAGATTATAACACAAATTACTATTTGAAGAATTCCATGTTAATTTTCTATTCCCCCAATGACCATATTTCAAACTGATTGGCCTTGTTTTTTCCCATATCCAGTTGTCCTTTGTAAACCAACGCGTATTTTTCACTGGAAAAATGTTCGAGGCACGGTTTGAACGCCTGTGTCACTCTGTTCGGCAGGAAAACGACACTCTCCTCCAACTCCAGCAAAATGGTCTCCCCGAACGTCGTTTGCACCACCTTGCCCGAGAGAATTTTCATCGGCACGCCTTCATCCAATTCCACTAACTTTACCGTCGGTTTCTGAGACAAGCAACCAACTTTGTTGATGGTTTCCAAATCCATTTTGCTGCAAGCCATCTTCGGCTACTGAACTCCAAACAGCAAACTCTCTCTTTTATCAAAGCTAGAGGGGTGGGGCTAATGGAAATGACTTCCCGCCCAAATTCCCAGAAGCCACACACTTTGACCACTAAGCCCCGCGATTCAACCTTGAAGCGATTCTCGGAAATTAACCTTGAAGCTATTCTAACCACGCCCCCCCTTCAATTCCCAGAAATTAACCTTGAAGCGATTCTCGGAAATTAACCTTGAAGCTATTCTAGGAAACCACACCCCTTGACCTTGTACATCAATTCCCAGAAATTAACCTTGAAGCTATTCTAACCACGCCGACCTTGAACACCCCATCGCGACTTCGCAACAAACAAACGACCTTGACCTTGGCGGCCATTTTGTCCTGGGACCCGCTTTGACTCACTACTTACCTTTGATTTTCATTTTGAAAAATGACAAGTACAAATAAACTTAAACAATTTAAGGCCTTACGGCTTATGTGTATCAATCAAATGGCCGAATTAATGGAAATTGCAGAACGAGCAAAGGAAGCAGGCGCTTCCAAAGAAGACAAATTACAATTTAAAGTTATGCATAATCAGTTTGATTCAATTCAATCTGCCTTCAAAAACAACCACCAAAATGTACTTTCCTTGGTTGCCATACAAGAAGATTCTGATCTTACTATTGAGGAGGCAGTGAGAAAAGAGTTTGAATTTCAGTTATCACATGTTCATGCCATTTACGTGACCTTATTCGAAACCAAACAATCGCTAACCGAAATTTCTGAAAATTTAGAAACTTCTCTGCACGCTAAACCTAGTGTTAAATTGCCCAAAATAGAAATAGCAAAATTTTCGGGGGATGTCAAATCATTTCGGCCTATTATAGATATGTTTCGCATACTCATTCATAAAAATAAATCGATTTCAGATATTGAAAAATTCAATTATTTGATATCGTTTCTTCAGGGAACACCCTCGCTCTTGTACAGTGCACTCCCCTTTGTTCAGAAAATTATAACTCTGCATTCGATTCCCTTGTGGCCAGGTATGATAAACCAAGAATTATCGCCTTTTCTCATTTAAAATCTATGGATTGTGCTCCTGTTGTGACAAACTCTAAAAATCTTAAGTCTTTGCGCTCTGTCGTAGATATGTTTAACGAAAATATCGCAGCATTAAAAAATATGGGCTTCCAAACGGATGAGTGGGATTTTATGTTATTTTATATGTTTTCACAACATTTAGATGAAGAAATCTTATCAAAATTTGAAATTGAAGTAGACTCTAAGATACCTTCCTTTGATGAACTTAAAAATGTTGTTATTAAACACTGTGACGCCCTCGAAACAATTGAGCTTTCTTCCTCAACGAAATCGCAGAAAAGCCCTCTCAAACCCGAGTTTAGGAATAAACCCAATTTTAATGCCAAACCCCGTCAAACAGCGTCCTTATTTGCCAACACGTAGAAAATCGCTTGTGTATTTTGCAAGGACAATCACCAGATCTACAGATGCATTAATTTCGGCAGAAAGTCGCCACAAGAAAGGTCGAATATAGCGCTCTCCAATAATTGGTGCACGAACTGTCTAAGTGACAGACATTCCACTGCAAATTGTAACTCAAATTCGGCTTGTCGTTGTTGTGGAAATAGACATCATACATTTGTTCATCTACCTCCCAATAATACGTTCCCTCAACTCGGGACGGCTCTAAATAATAATCAGTGTTCCCCTCGCTCCGCCGCCACTGGTGACTTAAATCTGGGTTTTATCGCCACCTGCTCCTCGCACGTATCGGGCGCGCCGACGCCTCCGCCCCGGTGTTCGGCCAATAATAATAATAATACTGCAAAATTCGAATCCACGGAAAACAAACCAGCTACGCGTACTAATTTTTGCGGTCTGTCTTCCGCGTCTTCGAGTGTTTTGTTATCCACAGCTATCTTAGAAGTTTTAGATGTTCACAACAATTACCAGAAAATACGCGCCATAATAGACTGCGGTTCTCAGACGAATTATATTTCGCAGAGATATTATAACCGATTAGGCTTATCGCGTTATAACGCGTCTCTGAATATGCAGGGCTTAAATAATATGCAAGAAAATACCACGCATGGCGTTATCAGTTGCTCAATCAAACCCGTCGGCGATTCGAATCCAGTCATTACCATAGACGCTTTCATTTTACCAAAAATTTGCCCCAAATTGCCGCCTTGTGAAATACGAACGAAATGGCCACATATTTCTAATAGTTCTCTGGCAGATCCGACCTACGCACATCCGGGTTGCATAGACATGTTGCTAGGCGCCGAAATAGTCCCACATATTTTGCGAGATGGTCGCATAATCGGTAATCCGGATGAACCTGTCGCTATAAATACTGTATTTGGATGGATTTTAATGGGTAAATTTAAGGTAAATAAACTTTGTCAAATTTCCGCGACTACTCTTTTTTCCACGATTTCGACTCAAACGGATTCTTTCGCATTAATCAAAACTTTATCTCGCTTTTGGGAGATCGAAGAGATCCCGAAACAAGATATTATTTCGCCAGACGACGCTAAATGTGAAGAGGCTTTCGTTAGCACTCATTCCCGCGATTCCGCAGGACGATATATCGTCACACTTCCTTTTAAAGATACCGAGCCAACCTTTGATGCCGACGCTTCTTTCGCCCTCGCGCGACGTCGATTTTATTCTCTCGAAAAACGTCTCGTATCAAACGAAATGTTATATAAGGAATATTCAAATGTGATTAGAGAATATCTTGATTTAGGATACTTAGAACACGTCCCGCCAAATTCCCGTAATGATAAATGCTTCTATATTCCACACCACTGCGTGATAAAGCCGGGAAAAATTCGAATCGTATTTGACGCTTCCGCGAAAATAGAAAACAAAATTTCGCTGAATGACACGCTTTTGATAGGTCCGAAACTTCAACATGACATTACGTCGATTCTTTTGAACTCTCGTTTGCATAAGGTAGTCTTTACGTGTGATATAAAAAATATCTTTACGCTAATAAAGATATCCGAACATCATCGCGATTATCAGCGCGTTATATGGAGATTTTCTCCCAAGGACAAACTGCAAGAATTTAGATTGACGCGCGTTACATTTGGTTTAAACTGTTCCCCCTTTCTAGCAAATAGAACGATATTGCAACTTGCAAAAGATGAAGGGAATAATTTTCCGCTTGGTTCGCAAATTTTAAAGACAGATGTTTACGTAGATGACATTGTCACCGGTTGTGACTCAGTACAAAATTCCAAGGCCATTCGCAACGAATTAATTATAATTATATAATAATAAACCAAAGCCTCGCTTGTTTTTTCTCAAGTAAAGCCCCGATCCGATTGCTTCCATCGCTTTGTTATGACGTTTTTGTTCTTCCATCTTTTTCTGCATATCTTTCGCAGCGATAACTGTTTTAGCAATCGCGCTAGCACCACCTGCCACCGATCCAAGAGCTCCCAAAGCACCTAGGATTGGAATCAAAGGAAGAAAGCCACCGCTCGCCTCAAAAGGAATTATTCTGGGGATTCGCACTTTATTATTTCCACCTACTTTTTTAACTGCCAAACGTGCCGCTTTAATTGCAGCTAGTGTGGTTTTCTTAATTCCTTTTTCATTATTAAGTTGATTTCCGTTAAATGATTTTTTCAATGATTTTTCAACCTTTTTCACTATATCGCGTTTGAATGATTTTTTAAGCCCATACCTAACTTACGTTTAGTTTTCATTGTTGTAGTAACAAACCAAGCAGCTGCCTTTTCACCTAGTTTTGCGTCCTTAGACTTAACTCTTTGCCAAGCTTTATTTTCTAACACTCGATCGGCTTTATGTCGATCCTCTAAAGAGGAAGATTTCGAATATTCTATGTCGTGTTCCTTGCATGCAGCGTCGAGAGGGTTTATGCCAGGGTCTCCCCTAGCTAATCTCTTGTTTAGCTTAGTTCCAGGTCCGCAATATTGGTATCCAGGAACGTGCAACTCAACTGGTAGATTACTGATAAGGGTATTAACCAAACCGTCTCCTGTGAATGATAACATTAGACTGAATGCAGGACTTTACATGAAAATATATTTATAAGTTCCAATTTATTTTCCTTGAATTTATTCAACTGTTTACCGCAAATATTTATATCCGAGCACGTTAAGATTTCACTTAAACGAACCTCGGGAAAGTGTGTTTATATAAATTCTGCACAGTATAATTTCGTATAATAAAACGACTTTATTACACACCCGCTTTCATTCACCGCCACATAAACATCGAATCATCGAGGTCTGCGCTGGATAAATCTTAATTTTAATTTAAATAAAGTTTAAAACACTGGCACGTAGCCTGTAAATATTTAAGGTAGTATAATTTTCAATTTAGATTGAGCGTTGCAACTGATGACTCATAACCGCTATTTATGAATGGGTTATTATTTCACGTTTTAAACAGAGTACGTTGCTGTCTTTTATTGCTATCGAATTATGGATCGCTTGATCCAGTTACTTTGTGAGTCATACCATTGTTGTTTATTTACAGCAAATAAAGATTGGAATTTGAATTATTTGTTTTATTTACAACAGTTTATCATTACTCATAATAAAAGACTGGCTGATGTTTAAACCTTTATTAAAAATAATGAGATATTTTCAAACACAGGCATGATGCTTTTATATTCCTTTATTAAGTACGTTTTATGACTAATACAAGATTATAACACAAATTACTATTTGAAGAATTCCATGTTAATTTTCTATTCCCCCAATGACCATATTTCAAACTGATTGGCCTTGTTTTTTCCCATATCCAGTTGTCCTTTGTAAACCAACGCGTATTTTTCACTGGAAAAATGTTCGAGGCACGGTTTGAACGCCTGTGTCACTCTGTTCGGCAGGAAAACGACACTCTCCTCCAACTCCAGCAAAATGGTCTCCCCGAACGTCGTTTGCACCACCTTGCCCGAGAGAATTTTCATCGGCACGCCTTCATCCAATTCCACTAACTTTACCGTCGGTTTCTGAGACAAGCAACCAACTTTGTTGATGGTTTCCAAATCCATTTTGCTGCAAGCCATCTTCGGCTACTGAACTCCAAACAGCAAACTCTCTCTTTTATCAAAGCTAGAGGGGTGGGGCTAATGGAAATGACTTCCCGCCCAAATTCCCAGAAGCCACACACTTTGACCACTAAGCCCCGCGATTCAACCTTGAAGCGATTCTCGGAAATTAACCTTGAAGCTATTCTAACCACGCCCCCCCTTCAATTCCCAGAAATTAACCTTGAAGCGATTCTCGGAAATTAACCTTGAAGCTATTCTAGGAAACCACACCCCTTGACCTTGTACATCAATTCCCAGAAATTAACCTTGAAGCTATTCTAACCACGCCGACCTTGAACACCCCATCGCGACTTCGCAACAAACAAACGACCTTGACCTTGGCGGCCATTTTGTCCTGGGACCCGCTTTGACTCACTACTTACCTTTGATTTTCATTTTGAAAAATGACAAGTACAAATAAACTTAAACAATTTAAGGCCTTACGGCTTATGTGTATCAATCAAATGGCCGAATTAATGGAAATTGCAGAACGAGCAAAGGAAGCAGGCGCTTCCAAAGAAGACAAATTACAATTTAAAGTTATGCATAATCAGTTTGATTCAATTCAATCTGCCTTCAAAAACAACCACCAAAATGTACTTTCCTTGGTTGCCATACAAGAAGATTCTGATCTTACTATTGAGGAGGCAGTGAGAAAAGAGTTTGAATTTCAGTTATCACATGTTCATGCCATTTACGTGACCTTATTCGAAACCAAACAATCGCTAACCGAAATTTCTGAAAATTTAGAAACTTCTCTGCACGCTAAACCTAGTGTTAAATTGCCCAAAATAGAAATAGCAAAATTTTCGGGGGATGTCAAATCATTTCGGCCTATTATAGATATGTTTCGCATACTCATTCATAAAAATAAATCGATTTCAGATATTGAAAAATTCAATTATTTGATATCGTTTCTTCAGGGAACACCCTCGCTCTTGTACAGTGCACTCCCCTTTGTTCAGAAAATTATAACTCTGCATTCGATTCCCTTGTGGCCAGGTATGATAAACCAAGAATTATCGCCTTTTCTCATTTAAAATCTATGGATTGTGCTCCTGTTGTGACAAACTCTAAAAATCTTAAGTCTTTGCGCTCTGTCGTAGATATGTTTAACGAAAATATCGCAGCATTAAAAAATATGGGCTTCCAAACGGATGAGTGGGATTTTATGTTATTTTATATGTTTTCACAACATTTAGATGAAGAAATCTTATCAAAATTTGAAATTGAAGTAGACTCTAAGATACCTTCCTTTGATGAACTTAAAAATGTTGTTATTAAACACTGTGACGCCCTCGAAACAATTGAGCTTTCTTCCTCAACGAAATCGCAGAAAAGCCCTCTCAAACCCGAGTTTAGGAATAAACCCAATTTTAATGCCAAACCCCGTCAAACAGCGTCCTTATTTGCCAACACGTAGAAAATCGCTTGTGTATTTTGCAAGGACAATCACCAGATCTACAGATGCATTAATTTCGGCAGAAAGTCGCCACAAGAAAGGTCGAATATAGCGCTCTCCAATAATTGGTGCACGAACTGTCTAAGTGACAGACATTCCACTGCAAATTGTAACTCAAATTCGGCTTGTCGTTGTTGTGGAAATAGACATCATACATTTGTTCATCTACCTCCCAATAATACGTTCCCTCAACTCGGGACGGCTCTAAATAATAATCAGTGTTCCCCTCGCTCCGCCGCCACTGGTGACTTAAATCTGGGTTTTATCGCCACCTGCTCCTCGCACGTATCGGGCGCGCCGACGCCTCCGCCCCGGTGTTCGGCCAATAATAATAATAATACTGCAAAATTCGAATCCACGGAAAACAAACCAGCTACGCGTACTAATTTTTGCGGTCTGTCTTCCGCGTCTTCGAGTGTTTTGTTATCCACAGCTATCTTAGAAGTTTTAGATGTTCACAACAATTACCAGAAAATACGCGCCATAATAGACTGCGGTTCTCAGACGAATTATATTTCGCAGAGATATTATAACCGATTAGGCTTATCGCGTTATAACGCGTCTCTGAATATGCAGGGCTTAAATAATATGCAAGAAAATACCACGCATGGCGTTATCAGTTGCTCAATCAAACCCGTCGGCGATTCGAATCCAGTCATTACCATAGACGCTTTCATTTTACCAAAAATTTGCCCCAAATTGCCGCCTTGTGAAATACGAACGAAATGGCCACATATTTCTAATAGTTCTCTGGCAGATCCGACCTACGCACATCCGGGTTGCATAGACATGTTGCTAGGCGCCGAAATAGTCCCACATATTTTGCGAGATGGTCGCATAATCGGTAATCCGGATGAACCTGTCGCTATAAATACTGTATTTGGATGGATTTTAATGGGTAAATTTAAGGTAAATAAACTTTGTCAAATTTCCGCGACTACTCTTTTTTCCACGATTTCGACTCAAACGGATTCTTTCGCATTAATCAAAACTTTATCTCGCTTTTGGGAGATCGAAGAGATCCCGAAACAAGATATTATTTCGCCAGACGACGCTAAATGTGAAGAGGCTTTCGTTAGCACTCATTCCCGCGATTCCGCAGGACGATATATCGTCACACTTCCTTTTAAAGATACCGAGCCAACCTTTGATGCCGACGCTTCTTTCGCCCTCGCGCGACGTCGATTTTATTCTCTCGAAAAACGTCTCGTATCAAACGAAATGTTATATAAGGAATATTCAAATGTGATTAGAGAATATCTTGATTTAGGATACTTAGAACACGTCCCGCCAAATTCCCGTAATGATAAATGCTTCTATATTCCACACCACTGCGTGATAAAGCCGGGAAAAATTCGAATCGTATTTGACGCTTCCGCGAAAATAGAAAACAAAATTTCGCTGAATGACACGCTTTTGATAGGTCCGAAACTTCAACATGACATTACGTCGATTCTTTTGAACTCTCGTTTGCATAAGGTAGTCTTTACGTGTGATATAAAAAATATCTTTACGCTAATAAAGATATCCGAACATCATCGCGATTATCAGCGCGTTATATGGAGATTTTCTCCCAAGGACAAACTGCAAGAATTTAGATTGACGCGCGTTACATTTGGTTTAAACTGTTCCCCCTTTCTAGCAAATAGAACGATATTGCAACTTGCAAAAGATGAAGGGAATAATTTTCCGCTTGGTTCGCAAATTTTAAAGACAGATGTTTACGTAGATGACATTGTCACCGGTTGTGACTCAGTACAAAATTCCAAGGCCATTCGCAACGAATTAATTATAATTATATAATAATAAACCAAAGCCTCGCTTGTTTTTTCTCAAGTAAAGCCCCGATCCGATTGCTTCCATCGCTTTGTTATGACGTTTTTGTTCTTCCATCTTTTTCTGCATATCTTTCGCAGCGATAACTGTTTTAGCAATCGCGCTAGCACCACCTGCCACCGATCCAAGAGCTCCCAAAGCACCTAGGATTGGAATCAAAGGAAGAAAGCCACCGCTCGCCTCAAAAGGAATTATTCTGGGGATTCGCACTTTATTATTTCCACCTACTTTTTTAACTGCCAAACGTGCCGCTTTAATTGCAGCTAGTGTGGTTTTCTTAATTCCTTTTTCATTATTAAGTTGATTTCCGTTAAATGATTTTTTCAATGATTTTTCAACCTTTTTCACTATATCGCGTTTGAATGATTTTTTAAGCCCATACCTAACTTACGTTTAGTTTTCATTGTTGTAGTAACAAACCAAGCAGCTGCCTTTTCACCTAGTTTTGCGTCCTTAGACTTAACTCTTTGCCAAGCTTTATTTTCTAACACTCGATCGGCTTTATGTCGATCCTCTAAAGAGGAAGATTTCGAATATTCTATGTCGTGTTCCTTGCATGCAGCGTCGAGAGGGTTTATGCCAGGGTCTCCCCTAGCTAATCTCTTGTTTAGCTTAGTTCCAGGTCCGCAATATTGGTATCCAGGAACGTGCAACTCAACTGGTAGATTACTGATAAGGGTATTAACCAAACCGTCTCCTGTGAATGATAACATTAGACTGAATGCAGGACTTTACATGAAAATATATTTATAAGTTCCAATTTATTTTCCTTGAATTTATTCAACTGTTTACCGCAAATATTTATATCCGAGCACGTTAAGATTTCACTTAAACGAACCTCGGGAAAGTGTGTTTATATAAATTCTGCACAGTATAATTTCGTATAATAAAACGACTTTATTACACACCCGCTTTCATTCACCGCCACATAAACATCGAATCATCGAGGTCTGCGCTGGATAAATCTTAATTTTAATTTAAATAAAGTTTAAAACACTGGCACGTAGCCTGTAAATATTTAAGGTAGTATAATTTTCAATTTAGATTGAGCGTTGCAACTGATGACTCATAACCGCTATTTATGAATGGGTTATTATTTCACGTTTTAAACAGAGTACGTTGCTGTCTTTTATTGCTATCGAATTATGGATCGCTTGATCCAGTTACTTTGTGAGTCATACCATTGTTGTTTATTTACAGCAAATAAAGATTGGAATTTGAATTATTTGTTTTATTTACAACAGTTTATCATTACTCATAATAAAAGACTGGCTGATGTTTAAACCTTTATTAAAAATAATGAGATATTTTCAAACACAGGCATGATGCTTTTATATTCCTTTATTAAGTACGTTTTATGACTAATACAAGATTATAACACAAATTACTATTTGAAGAATTCCATGTTAATTTTCTATTCCCCCAATGACCATATTTCAAACTGATTGGCCTTGTTTTTTCCCATATCCAGTTGTCCTTTGTAAACCAACGCGTATTTTTCACTGGAAAAATGTTCGAGGCACGGTTTGAACGCCTGTGTCACTCTGTTCGGCAGGAAAACGACACTCTCCTCCAACTCCAGCAAAATGGTCTCCCCGAACGTCGTTTGCACCACCTTGCCCGAGAGAATTTTCATCGGCACGCCTTCATCCAATTCCACTAACTTTACCGTCGGTTTCTGAGACAAGCAACCAACTTTGTTGATGGTTTCCAAATCCATTTTGCTGCAAGCCATCTTCGGCTACTGAACTCCAAACAGCAAACTCTCTCTTTTATCAAAGCTAGAGGGGTGGGGCTAATGGAAATGACTTCCCGCCCAAATTCCCAGAAGCCACACACTTTGACCACTAAGCCCCGCGATTCAACCTTGAAGCGATTCTCGGAAATTAACCTTGAAGCTATTCTAACCACGCCCCCCCTTCAATTCCCAGAAATTAACCTTGAAGCGATTCTCGGAAATTAACCTTGAAGCTATTCTAGGAAACCACACCCCTTGACCTTGTACATCAATTCCCAGAAATTAACCTTGAAGCTATTCTAACCACGCCGACCTTGAACACCCCATCGCGACTTCGCAACAAACAAACGACCTTGACCTTGGCGGCCATTTTGTCCTGGGACCCGCTTTGACTCACTACTTACCTTTGATTTTCATTTTGAAAAATGACAAGTACAAATAAACTTAAACAATTTAAGGCCTTACGGCTTATGTGTATCAATCAAATGGCCGAATTAATGGAAATTGCAGAACGAGCAAAGGAAGCAGGCGCTTCCAAAGAAGACAAATTACAATTTAAAGTTATGCATAATCAGTTTGATTCAATTCAATCTGCCTTCAAAAACAACCACCAAAATGTACTTTCCTTGGTTGCCATACAAGAAGATTCTGATCTTACTATTGAGGAGGCAGTGAGAAAAGAGTTTGAATTTCAGTTATCACATGTTCATGCCATTTACGTGACCTTATTCGAAACCAAACAATCGCTAACCGAAATTTCTGAAAATTTAGAAACTTCTCTGCACGCTAAACCTAGTGTTAAATTGCCCAAAATAGAAATAGCAAAATTTTCGGGGGATGTCAAATCATTTCGGCCTATTATAGATATGTTTCGCATACTCATTCATAAAAATAAATCGATTTCAGATATTGAAAAATTCAATTATTTGATATCGTTTCTTCAGGGAACACCCTCGCTCTTGTACAGTGCACTCCCCTTTGTTCAGAAAATTATAACTCTGCATTCGATTCCCTTGTGGCCAGGTATGATAAACCAAGAATTATCGCCTTTTCTCATTTAAAATCTATGGATTGTGCTCCTGTTGTGACAAACTCTAAAAATCTTAAGTCTTTGCGCTCTGTCGTAGATATGTTTAACGAAAATATCGCAGCATTAAAAAATATGGGCTTCCAAACGGATGAGTGGGATTTTATGTTATTTTATATGTTTTCACAACATTTAGATGAAGAAATCTTATCAAAATTTGAAATTGAAGTAGACTCTAAGATACCTTCCTTTGATGAACTTAAAAATGTTGTTATTAAACACTGTGACGCCCTCGAAACAATTGAGCTTTCTTCCTCAACGAAATCGCAGAAAAGCCCTCTCAAACCCGAGTTTAGGAATAAACCCAATTTTAATGCCAAACCCCGTCAAACAGCGTCCTTATTTGCCAACACGTAGAAAATCGCTTGTGTATTTTGCAAGGACAATCACCAGATCTACAGATGCATTAATTTCGGCAGAAAGTCGCCACAAGAAAGGTCGAATATAGCGCTCTCCAATAATTGGTGCACGAACTGTCTAAGTGACAGACATTCCACTGCAAATTGTAACTCAAATTCGGCTTGTCGTTGTTGTGGAAATAGACATCATACATTTGTTCATCTACCTCCCAATAATACGTTCCCTCAACTCGGGACGGCTCTAAATAATAATCAGTGTTCCCCTCGCTCCGCCGCCACTGGTGACTTAAATCTGGGTTTTATCGCCACCTGCTCCTCGCACGTATCGGGCGCGCCGACGCCTCCGCCCCGGTGTTCGGCCAATAATAATAATAATACTGCAAAATTCGAATCCACGGAAAACAAACCAGCTACGCGTACTAATTTTTGCGGTCTGTCTTCCGCGTCTTCGAGTGTTTTGTTATCCACAGCTATCTTAGAAGTTTTAGATGTTCACAACAATTACCAGAAAATACGCGCCATAATAGACTGCGGTTCTCAGACGAATTATATTTCGCAGAGATATTATAACCGATTAGGCTTATCGCGTTATAACGCGTCTCTGAATATGCAGGGCTTAAATAATATGCAAGAAAATACCACGCATGGCGTTATCAGTTGCTCAATCAAACCCGTCGGCGATTCGAATCCAGTCATTACCATAGACGCTTTCATTTTACCAAAAATTTGCCCCAAATTGCCGCCTTGTGAAATACGAACGAAATGGCCACATATTTCTAATAGTTCTCTGGCAGATCCGACCTACGCACATCCGGGTTGCATAGACATGTTGCTAGGCGCCGAAATAGTCCCACATATTTTGCGAGATGGTCGCATAATCGGTAATCCGGATGAACCTGTCGCTATAAATACTGTATTTGGATGGATTTTAATGGGTAAATTTAAGGTAAATCAACTTTGTCAAATTTCCGCGACTACTCTTTTTTCCACGATTTCGACTCAAACGGATTCTTTCGCATTAATCAAAACTTTATCTCGCTTTTGGGAGATCGAAGAGATCCCGAAACAAGATATTATTTCGCCAGACGACGCTAAATGTGAAGAGGCTTTCGTTAGCACTCATTCCCGCGATTCCGCAGGACGATATATCGTCACACTTCCTTTTAAAGATACCGAGCCAACCTTTGATGCCGACGCTTCTTTCGCCCTCGCGCGACGTCGATTTTATTCTCTCGAAAAACGTCTCGTATCAAACGAAATGTTATATAAGGAATATTCAAATGTGATTAGAGAATATCTTGATTTAGGATACTTAGAACACGTCCCGCCAAATTCCCGTAATGATAAATGCTTCTATATTCCACACCACTGCGTGATAAAGCCGGGAAAAATTCGAATCGTATTTGACGCTTCCGCGAAAATAGAAAACAAAATTTCGCTGAATGACACGCTTTTGATAGGTCCGAAACTTCAACATGACATTACGTCGATTCTTTTGAACTCTCGTTTGCATAAGGTAGTCTTTACGTGTGATATAAAAAATATCTTTACGCTAATAAAGATATCCGAACATCATCGCGATTATCAGCGCGTTATATGGAGATTTTCTCCCAAGGACAAACTGCAAGAATTTAGATTGACGCGCGTTACATTTGGTTTAAACTGTTCCCCCTTTCTAGCAAATAGAACGATATTGCAACTTGCAAAAGATGAAGGGAATAATTTTCCGCTTGGTTCGCAAATTTTAAAGACAGATGTTTACGTAGATGACATTTTCACCGGTTGTGACTCAGTACAAAATGCTAAGACCATTCGCAACGAATTAATTCAGCTTTTAGATCAAGGTGGATTTCCGTTGAGAAAATGGGCAAGTAATTTCAAAGAGGTACTTTCAGATTTACCTGAAGATTATGTCCAACCCAACTTAATCAATTTCGATTCAGAATCTGAAGTTTTGAAAGTTTTAGGACTACAGTGGCACCCTGATTTAGATGTGTTCTGCTTTAAAGTGACCCCCTTGGAATGTCGATGTACAAAACGTAGTATTCTTTCACAGATCGCCGCGTGTACGATCCGTTAGGTTTTTTAACTCCTGTCACCATTTTAACCAAAATCTTCATGCAAAATCTATGGAGCTTAGGGCTTGACTGGGACGATCAACCCCCTCCTAATATTTGCGACCGCTGGATAAGACTGAAAATTGAGCTTACTTTACTTTCTTGTCAATTTCATGGATTCTGCGACGCTTCAGAGAAAGCCTACGCGTGCTTTATTTATTTTCGCACTTCTACTTCTGCTGGATATGAAACTCATTTCGTAATATCGAAGTCCAAGGTGGCACCTGTCAAACAGATATCCATTCCCCGTTTAAAATTGACAGCCGCCATGCTCTTAGAATTAATTTCTTACGTCTTAACTATATTACGCGACAAAGTTGCCTTTTCTAAAATTTACGCCTGGTCAGATTCCAGCGTCACGCTGACGTGGATAAAATCGCCTGCCTACAAATGGAAGACCTTTATAAGTAATCGCGTTTCGCGGATTCAGGAAAAGGTTCCAGCTGAATTTTGGCATCATGTAAACACAAAATTCAATCCTAGTGATACTGCCTCTCGTGGTATGCTACCTTCCGATTTTTTAAAAAATAGGTCATGGTGGGCAGGCCCGAACTGGCTTGCTCACCCTCCAGATTTGTGGCCTATTGAGAAACATATTCAGACCGCCACCAATTTAGAAGAAGAACGAAAATGCACGTTTGCAATCTTTGTTTCGCCTGAAAACTTTCTCGATGTATTGTTAGATCGATTTTCTTCCTTTTCTAAGATACAAAGGATTTTGGCTTACATTGTGCGCTTTATTTATAATTTCCAAATTCGCAATCATGATGGTTATCCTAAAATGGGCGCTCTTACCGCAGTAGAACTTTATAACGCAACTTTAGTTCTTGTGAAACACAGCCAACATTTCCATTTTTCCGCGGAAATTCAGAATTTAAAAGCCGGCAAACCTATTTCAAAACATTTTTTGGTTTAGTTTAGTTGGGAAAAGGGTCAAAACGCTATTAAAAACACTATTTCTTCGCCAACGTTTCGATTAATGTATAATCTTCATCAGGGCTCTAAAATACAATACAATCTGGTATATAAAATGAATATAAACTAAAAATAAGAATTTAAGAAGAAAGGTTTTCTGGCACATGTTATAAATTTATAAATAAAAAGAAGACTTACCAGAAATAATATTGATGATTTTAAATTGTAAGTATATTAACGTTTTAACTGTCTAGTTTTTACTGCCTAGTTTGTTTCTGTTATGTAAATATTTAGTAAAAAATTATATATATATTCAAAGTCAGTGTCAAAAATATTAGGTATAGGTAAAGGTATAATTAATAACATGATGTTAAATGAGAAATGGGTATTTATTTGTTCAGAATGTTGAAATAAGCTGCATTAAGATTTTCTATATCTACCCTTTGGTTGACACTATTATTTCGTTTTATTGTAATCATTTCTTGTAGTAGTCTTTTATTTAAATTGGTTTGAGTACCTAAAGCTTTAGTTTCATCAAAATTAAATGTATGGTTAAATTCACGATAGTGTTCAACAAGGGCAGTAGGATTAATAATGTTGAGTTTCTTGCAGTCTCTTTTATGTTCCGCTACTCTAGTTTTTAAATATCTTTTTGTTTGGCCTATGTAGCATTTAGGACAGTCTTTGCAAGGTATTTTATAAATAACATTAGATTTTAATTCTAAAAATATTTAATATTTGGGTCACCAACCTACTAACTATTTCAAAACCTTTCAAAAAACTTGTGCATTCTTGGATTCGCAAGATATTTTAAGAGTGGGTGGTCGCATCCGACAATCTCAACTTGGTTATGACCATAAGCATCCTGCTATTTTACCAAGATCTAGCAGACTCACTTATCTAATAATCGAACACTACCACAAAACATATTTACATTCGGGAGTTCAAACTACCCATTTTTTATTATCACAAAATTTTTGGATATTGTCTCCCAAACGTGCAATTCGTCATGTTATCTCAAGATGTATGAATTGTTGGCGTGCAGATCCTACACCATATTCTCCCCCCATGGGAAATTTACCTCGACTTCGCATCTCTCAAATAAAGGCATTTTCGTGCTCTAGCGTGGACTACGCAGGTCCTTTTTTAACTACTATGAGAAGGTGCAGAGGTGCAAGGGCTTTAAAATCTTATGTGTGCGTGTTTGTTTGCTTTGCCACTAAAGCGGTACATTTAGAACTCGTGTCAGATATGACAAGCGACGCATTTCTTTATGCCCTTCGCCGTTTTATTGCCAGACGCGGACGAATCTGAGGCCATTGAGTGGCATTTCAACCCACCTTCTGCTCCACATTTTTCCGGTTTAGTAGAGGCTGGGGTGAAAAATCCATGAAAACACATTTAAGGAGAGTCATAAGGAGCCAAATATTAACCTTTGAAGAACTATCTACTGTTCTTACCCACGTCGAAGCCTTACTAAATTCAAGACCGTTGTGTACAATGAGCGCAGACGCAAATGATCTCTCGGTATTAACTCCAGGTCATTTTTTGACCCTTGAACCCCTCTCTGCCTTGCCTGATCCCGATTTATCACACTTAAAAATTGCCCGTCTTAACCGTTACCAGCTTCTTCAAAAATTCCATCGTGACATTTGGTCAAGATGGAGCGCGGAGTATTTATGTTCATTGCAACTAAGGTCCAAATGGCTAGAACACACCTCGCCAATGCCTCGGGAAGGATCGCTTGTTCTTGTCAAGCAAGACAACCTACCACCGACAAAGTGGAATATTGCTCGTATAGTTGATTTACATCCGGGAGAGGAAGGGGTCGTCCGTGTTGCAACGGTTCGCAGTAATGATGGTACATACAAAAGGCAATTGGTAAAGTTATGCCCTTTACCAAACGCCGAAATTTCTAACTAAAAAGGCATCCCCTTTTTGGTGGGCAGGATGTTCCCTGCTCGCCATGTACAGTCGCGGACAGTTGGTATCGAACGACCTGAAGAGGTTTCTCGTGGCTATCGTTACAGGGCGCGCGGAGACGGCAACATCGCGCTGGAGTCTGCAGCCGGCCGGTCTGCTAAAAATAGAACCATAAAATACAAATTACAGCCTCCAGCCTCTCACAGCAAAGGAACAAAATTCGAGGAAAATGCAACTTTGTGCTGGTAATAATTCCAACCCCAGTGTTGGTATTTAATATTTCGTACTATTTTATCATGTTACTATACCGTCTAGTATTTATGATAATGAAATAAAAAAATAATAAATATCAAGGCTGAGATTAGAATCAACACCACAATAAAAGTTGCTTTTTCTCGAGTTTCCTTCCTTTGCTGCCAGCACCCTGTATTAATTAGGAATATGAAATTAGGTAAATCCATAGTCAATTTGAGCCACAATAGAATTCCGAAGTATTTCTCAAAAACAATAATTTAATATACAGGGTGTCTACTTTTAAACATATGCAAATTAATAAAATCTTTATTTTTGGAGATAATCCCTGAACATTCTTTGTGTGAAAGGCCTTCAAAAATCGCTTCTTTTAGCCTTCCTATCATTTTCAAAAGGCAAATCCAGGTCCGGCTACGATTTTTGAGTGTTTTTTTATTTAAAATCTACCAATACAGCGTTAATCAGGATCCCCCTAAAACCCCTTTATATACCAAATTTGAACAAAGAATTTAGAGAGAGATCTATTCTACAGGATGTCAAGGTTCAGCAAAATAGGAAATTTACAGGCATTTGGCGAGTCAAGTGTGCCATGGAATCCCGTCAAAATAGTTTAATTGTCAACAGAACCACTCAAAGTGTTGGTGTGCAAAGATTCAATACAGGGTATTTTTCTCTGCCCCATCTGAAAATGCTGAATTTTTATGACTTGACTCGCCAGAGATGCCTGAAGAGGTTTCTTTAAATTTCCTATTTTGCTCAATTTTGACATCCTGTAGAATAGAACTCTCTCTATATTTTTTGTTCAAATTTGGTATATAAAGGGTTTTCGACTGTCCTGATTGACGCTGTGGTGTCAGATTTTAAATAAAAAAATGGCTAAATGGTTTTTGTGAAAATCGGGGGAATAAAAAAATCGTAGCCGGCCCTGGATTTGCAATTTGAAAATGGCAGGATTGCTAAAATAAGCGGCTTTTGAAGTCCTTTCGGACAAAAAACAGATCAAGCGATTATCTCAAAAATTAAAGATTTCAAGGATTTGTATAATATGTTTAAAAGTAGATATGGGGGCTCTTAATATTAATTAGAAAATGTATGGCACAAAATTAATGGATTATCGGATTACCTGAGTTGAAATATTTTAGCATAGATATTTATATCTTTTTAAATAGGTATTTATTAATTATACCTACCTGCACTTAATATAACTAAATTTAGGGGATTAACTTAATAATTGTAATATTGAATTGGATGTAGATTTTGAAAATATCGATTATACCTGCTCCTAGCCCTTTGTATAAATACTAAGGTGGGTGGGCTAAAATTATTTAGTCAGTATCCTAATTCGAGAGAGTAACTAACAGTGTTCGTTATGCCCCGTTTGAGTGAATCCGTCAAGCACCGTATCATCGCCAAACTAGAAAATGGTTGGGCTATTTCCCGACTGGCCGAAGAATTTGGTGTATCTAAAAGCACCATTTTCAATATAAAGAAGAAATATGACGAAACCGGAAGCGTGGAAAACATACATAGAGGAGGAAATGTGAAAATTACGTCTGACCAACAAGATGAGCAACTAGCTAATTTTTGCCTTGCAAATCCGTTTAAATCCGCCGTTGAAGCAGTATCTGCAACACAATTTCCAGCAAGTGTTAGAACTGCCCGAAGGAGATTAGATGCAGCCAATCTGAAATCTCGCACGGCCAGCAACAAAATTCAGCTGACCGAGGCTAATAAGGAAGTCAGGTTGCAGATATGCCGAGAGTTTCAGCGTTTACCGCCACATTATTGGGAGAAGGTAATATTTAGCGACGAAAAGATCTTTCAAAGCCATTACAATGGCAAAGTGCGAGTATATAGACCTTCGGTGAGTTCAAGATATGACGAAAGATTTGTGTCACCCAGGAAAAGGAGTGGGCATTTTTCCGTCAACATATGGGCCTGGATAAGCTACCGTGGACCTGGCATTTGTTGAAGAATCGACGACCGCTTCACAGCAGCTCGCTATTGCGAGATACTCGAAGGCGGATTGTTACCAACTGCAACGGAAATGTATCCCGATGGCTTCGTTTTCCAGCATGATAACGCTCCTGTGCATACAGCAAGAATAGTTCGCGAATGGTTCACCGAAAACAACGTAGAAAAGTTGCAATGGCCGGCGAAGAGTCCTGACTTGAATCTCATTGAGAATGTGTGGGGCAGAATGGCGCGGACAATGGAGAACTTCGTACCCGAAAATAGGGAGGCACTTTGGCAGAAGATTCAACAAACGTGGGATGAAGTCGTAACCCATGATCTCTGCTGCCAACTCATAGATTCGATGAGCAGGAGAGTTCAGAAAGTCATCCTATCCCAAGGTGGGTATACTAAATATTAATATACATATAATATAATAATGGAAAATGCATTTGATTTCTTGCCTTTATTTAATTATGTTATAGTCATAAAGATTTTAATGGGTTTATAGTTTTTTCGGATTCTTCCTGTGTCGGTGGTTCTAATAAAACTTCGTAATCATTATATCCAGCTTGTGGAAGTCCTCAATCACCTGAAATTATTTTATTTTATCCAGGTAATCACATTGAGGTCCAGGGAGGTGTGTAAAGCTTGACACGTGTCCCTGCTGTGTGTCTTCTGATGTTATTGATAAAGGTATGCAATTTAAATAATAGAGAGTTATTGCAGAAATAAATAACGTCGCGCTCTTTTTTGACGTTATTTTGACATTTGAGCATGCGCAGTCGTAGTTTGACATAAGGTCGTCCATAATAAGGTTATTTTCCTTTATTTTTGTTTATTGTGTATACCATAATATACGTTATTTTTACCTTATTTGTCACAATTCTTAAAATAAATTCTGATTTGTCAGAAAACGCTAGTGTTCTGTGAAAGTAGGACTTAACCTAAAATGTTCGTTGCTTGTTTGCGTTTGCACCTTGTTTGTTTTCATTAGTCTTTCACCTTGGTGTTCCGTGGTTATTTGGCTGTTTTCCCAGTTTTTTCCGGAGCAAAATTATAAAAGCACATAATATTCTAGTGAAAGTGTAGAAATACAAAACAATAAAGTAAACGTAAACAAGCCCTTAATTTGGATACATAAATTACGACTTGCAATAACTATTGTCAGAATCATAAATAACGTATGAGAGTATTCAAATAAGGTCGTCTTAAATACTGCTTAATGCCAAAAACAGTTTCTGCAATAACTCTCTATTAAGTTACAAGGGTAATTTTATGTCTGTGACCCCCTAATCTCATTTATCTGTTGAAGGGCATTTTATGAGAAACAATGGAGCATTGCAGCACCACGAAAACCAATTTATTAAAACTTCTGACCAATTTCTTCAAAAATAAGAAAAAATAAATAAAAGGGACACCCCTTTTATTTTATAATCATTTATGTTTAGGACTACGAGACCTAACAACTAAATGTTGGAACAAATACTTATTTTGCAAAGAAAAGAATAATTTATGAAAATCCTTTTAATTAACTTTTTTAATTCTAGGGTTATTAGCTAAATATATTTTTAGTGTTACTACATATTTTTTTATTATAACATAAAAATACATTTTTGTTGCAACGCAAAATATTTATTAACTTAATGTCTAAAACCGCTGACAACTATACTTAGTGTATTTGGAAATGAAAGGAGGCCATAAATATTGATTGAGAAGGAAAATTCGACCATTTCAGTGGCGTGCTCTTTTGCTAAAAATCTGATGAGGATAAATACGCAAATTAATATTCGGGCGAGTTATGTTCCGGGGTCGAAAATCTTCGTTTTTAAAAAGGTTTATTGAACGTAGGGTATAAACTATTACTAATCGATTAATTGCGGTCGCGATATTTATATAAATTGGAAATGCGGTGTACGAAAAATAAAAAGCTGATTCCGCTGATTCGGGGTTTTCGTCCAGGTCGGTGTGCTGTGGGGTCGATGAACATAACTCTTCCCCCCTTAGGATGGAAGTTCGTCCTCGGGCTTCTTGTTGAGTTGTTGAAGTTCTTGGAGTTCTGAGAGTGATATTCTTGGTTTGAAAAAGAGTGTTTGGAGTCTTTTTCGTTTTCTTAGGATGAAGTAGATGATGACACACATTAGAGTGATGATAAGAAGTGTGGCTGACCAGATTGTTGTGGAGATGACGACTGGATCTAGGTGTATGGGTTGGATAGCCGACAATTGCGGTGTTTCTTGAAGAGACTGTAAATGATTTAGTTGTAGACGATACTTGGGATTAATTTTGACAGGAACGATGGCTGGGATTTCGGCTTCTTCTTGCGTGGCGGTGTACCATTGATTTTCAATTTGAATTGGACAGGGTGATTGGATGATTGCTGGTTGCTTTATGATTTTTTCTGTTTTTGAACATTTTTCGGTGATACGGAGTGGGTGATTTGTGCTGGCAATGAGGCTTCTCTTAGTTTGATGTATGATCGGTTGCAGGAGAATGGCAGTGGTGCAGTTTTCTAATGTGGGCAGTTGACATCTGGTTGTTGACATAGTTTGACAGGTGATTTTTCTTTCTGTAGGTGTGCATGTGGAATACCAACGATTATTCCCATAGTAAACAGCAGGGGGTACCAAAACGATATCTTCTTTGTTATGGATTGGGTAAACTTGGTAGAGTGGGAATACAAGTTCATCAAGGATAGGAATTTTTAGGATAATGAGTATCTGACTTTCTGTAGAGATTATTGTACTTTGAGCAGTTTCGATTAGTTCAAAAGGGTGCATGTTATCGGATAAGAGAGAGGCTTTATTATAGATTGATTTGAGTTGATTTTCTAGTTTAATAATTTCAGAGAGAGAAAAGAGTTCAATGTTCGACTGTTGCAATGCAGCTAAATTAATAGTTCGAAGTAATTTTTGAAGGAATTGATTTAAACGATCGAGATTAAGTATTTCGCTATGAAGTGAGAGATATTTGTCAAATTCGTCGCTGAGGAGATTAATATCTTGTGCAATTTTAACTGTGTTATTATTAATAGTTTCAACTAACATGTTATATCGTTTTATTGTTTGTGAGGCATAAGTTGTAGAGTTATTGAGGGTGCCAATAATTTGAGATTGCTTGTTTTCGATAGCTTGAATATGTTTTTCCAAAAATATACGATCATTCTCGTCGAGATTACCTGTGATTGATTTAATGAAAGTACCTATATAGTTCATAATTCCACGTTTCTGTCTAGGGCGAATTAGTTTATGAAAATTGTCAAGAGTTTCATGATAAAGCAGTTGATATTGATTAAACATTTTGTAATAAGACGAAGTCGTTGAAGTATTAAAAAGAACTAAATTAACGGGGTAAAGTTTAAGGGTATTATCTATAGTGCTTAAGTTGAAAGTAAGTATGTGACGGTGAAAGTGGTCAAATAATTGTGCTTGGCCTACCAATTCTTGATAGTATCCATTATTAGGGATCGGGTGCACTTGAAGGGCCAGGCAGTTGGTTATTAGGAGGGTGTTTCTGTAACAAGGGAGGTTTGCGTAAGCGTTTGATTTTTCTAGGATGAGAGTTAGTGGGTTTATTCTTAGTAGTTAAGACTTTAATTTTTGTATTGTCAGTAGAGGTAACAGTAGCGGGTATATAGGGTGCGTCGAGTTTGTTACGAGTGTTTTTGGAAAGGTACACGGTTTGTCCTTGTTCTGGAGTAGGAGTGGGATCTGGTAGATTTTTGTTGCGGTTTTCTAAAATGCGGGTTTCTTTTTCGTGAAGTTTAGTGTAAAGGGAATCAATAAAAGGGCGGAGTTCATCTTTATGTCGTTGATTATATTTTTCATAAATAGGTAAGTCGTCGTCGAATTGTATTTCTTCGATATAGGGGCCGTAGAGGATTGAGAAAGGGGAGTAGCCAGTAGCTGAGTGGATGGATTGGTTATAAATAAGGACACAGTGGGTGATTAGGTCTTGGAAATATTCTCTAGGTCGTTCATCTTGCATAACGCGCAGTTTTTCTGTAAATGTGGAATGGAATCGTTCGATAGGACTGTTAGAGTTAGGATTATTAACTGTGGTAAAATGGAGTTCTATTTTGTGGAGTTTACAAAATTCTTTAAAGAGATTATTGGAAAATTCAGTTCCTTCGTCACAGACAATTTTGCGCGGATAATTGTGATGAGAAAAGTAATGACGTAATTTGCTGAGAATGGATATATTCATTTTGTCTTGTATATTGTAAACTTGAGCGTATTTGGAAAATGAATCTATGATTGTTAGAAAACTTTGACGATTACAGCAAAAGGTGTCTATGTGGATAATATCAAAAGGTTTTTGTCCTAATAGGGGGCCTTTGAAGGGAAGTTTATAAGGGTGTCTTTCATATTTATTTCGGAGGCATATATCGCATTTATTAATATAATCGGAAATCGTAGTGCGCATATTTGGCCAATAATAATGGAGTTTTAAGTGATTGAGAGTTTCGAGTATGCCATTATGATTTTGCTTGTGGTAATCTTGAACACATTGAAGTTGTTTATCGGGATTCTCTATGTCTTGAGTTTGTTTAGAGCAGAAAGAGATACGAACGGTTTCATTAAAAGTATTGCGGACATATTCAGATATAAATTTTTGGATATCCGTTTGTTCTGTGAGGATATGGTAGCGTTGATTAGGAGATATTATAGAATGGAGAGTGTTTTTAATGTCAGTTTTCCAATCTTTTTCAGTAAGAGTTACGTAATATTGGTGTTTACTTTTGAATTTAAGGATGTATTGAACGTCATGTTTGTTTCCAAATTTTAAGATAATTTGATTAGGAAAATAATTAATGGGTTCTTCGGAAAATGGAATAGTTGCAATAGGGTTTTCGTGTGTGGAGTGTTGTGTGGATAGTCCAGTTTGTTTTTCATAAGTTTCGTTAATAAAGTCGTCAATATTAAAGTCATCGTCATGTGAGGGAGGATTTACACAGATCGAGTCTAATTCATGCATATTGAGTTCGATACGGGAAAGAGCGTCGGCTACAAAATTTTCTTTACCTTTGCGATATACAATTTCAAAATTATATTCTTCTAATTTGAGTTTCCACCGGGCGAGACGAGAATGGGGTTCCTTAATTTTATAGAGCCAGACTAAGGGGTTGTGATCGGTTTCTATGGTGAATTTTACACCAAAAAGATAGGGCCGGAAATGTTTACAGGATTCTATGATTGCAAGGAGTTCTTTCTCGATTGTGGAGTAGTTTCGTTCTGCGGTAATAAGGGTGCGGGAGTAGTAAGCGATTGGTTTTCCTTTTTGGGATAGGACAGAGCCAATAGCAACGTTAGAGGCGTCAGTAGTTAGTGTAAAAGGTAGAGAAAAGTCAGGGTATTGGAGAATTGGGGAGTTACTTAGAGCGGATTTACATTTTTCAAAACAATCTATATATTGAGGGTGGTCAATTTCAATTTTGGTGTCTTTTCGTAAACAACGTGTCATGGGTGTTGTCATTTTTGAGAAATTAGGAATGAAGCGGCGATAATAGCCTATTAGTCCCAAGAAACTTTTAATTTCCTTAGTAGTTTTAGGAATGGGGAAGTTTTGGATTGCGGATATTTTGTTTGGATTGGGTTTAATGCCTTCGGGAGTAATCACGTGGCCAAGGAAAGCTACTTCTTTGTTTAGGAATTCAGATTTGTCGAGTTGAATTTTTAGGTTTACTTCACGGAATTTTTGAAAGATGGATTTTATATGTATAAGATGTTCTTGTAAAGATTTGGAAAATATAATGACGTCATCCATATAGACAAAACATGATTTGTAAAGGTATTCTCTTAGAATCTCATCCATCATGCGTTGGAAGGTCGCTGGGGCGTTTTTTAGACCAAACGGCATTCTTGTATATTCGAAGTGGCCATTGGGAACTGTGAAGGCGGTTTTTTCAACGGAGTTGGGGTGTACTTCAATTTGGTGAAAACCTTGGGCTAAGTCGAGGGTTGTGAAGTATGTGCATTTGCCTAAATTGTCAAGTATTTCGTCGATGCGGGGAAGGGGATATTTGTCTTCAACCGTATTATCGTTTAGTTTGCGATAGTCTATAACCATGCGAAACTTGCGTTTACCGGATGCATCCATTTTCTTTGGAACGATCCAAACGGGCGAAGAATAAGGGGAAATTGAAGGTCGGATTATATTTTGTTCTAAGAGTTTATCAATTTGGGAAGAAATTTCGCTTTGCATGACTTTAGGATGTCGGAAAGAACGGGAAAAAATAGGAGTTTCGTCTTTTGTGCGGATTTCGTGTTTGACAGAACTAGTAAATGACAGATCAGATGATTCATTGTAAAAAATATCTTTAAATTTATGACATAGATCAAGAATTTTTTGCTTTTCTTCGGAATTCAGATGTTTTGTTCGAATAGAGTTGGGATCAAATGAGTTATTGGAGAAGGGAGGTGATAATTCTTCAAAATCGGATAGTGGATAAACAGATATTGGTTCAGGGAAGTCAATATTTAAATTTTCTGGTTGTGGTATTTCTACAAACCCATCATTGGCATGGTGTATTGAAATTGGGAGTACAGTTTGGTTATCAAGGGTAATTTCTGGGAGTACAACTTCACCATTATTGATATTTACTGGGATACGGAGTCGATTATTCGAACGATATATAACTTCAAATGGAACGGAAACGCCTAATTTACGAATAGAAAATATATGAGTTTCATAATCTATATTTGCACCTAATTGGTCGAGTTCACCAGTACCTAAAAGAATATCGAAATCATTGTGCCAGTCGGCAATTCTAACTATAAACGGTTGATCAATGCCAATTTCGTTAAAAACGGGAAAATAAAGGTTTTCGGAGTAGGTTTTAGGAGTTTTCATAGAAATAAGAGTAAAGGGTTCAAAAAATTGATATTTTGGATCGAAATTTTGTGCAGCTTCGGGAGTTATTACAGTATCGGATCCACCAGAATCTATTAATACTTTAAGATTAGAATAAGGGAGATAGAAAAATGGAAGTTTGGTGGCTTTTGAAATATTATTTAATTCGATAATTCGGGATTGGGAGGAGATTCCGAGGCTTGTTCTCGAAAATTTTCGGAAAAGTATTCTTCGGTTTCTAAATTGGAATCGCATTCTATATTATTATGGAAAGTACGTGTGGACATTGGGGTTGGTTTGTAAGTTTGCTGTGACGGCAATTTTGAAGTTATGGACATAGGAGTTGGAGTTGGACGATATTGATTTTGGAAGTAATTATTGTTGGGTCTATTAGATGGTGGGCTGAATACTTGTCTATTAGGTGGAGGGTTTTGTCTTTGAGGAATGGGCCTATTTGTGTTGCCAAAATTTCTAGGTGAGTTTGAAGGACCTTGATTAAAGTTTTGAGGGAATTGTTGATTAAAATTTGGGTTCATATTCGTATTATGATTAGGTTGTGGGTTGCGAGGTGGTTGAGGATTTTGATTAGTAGGGCGATTGGTAGTGGTAGGTTGACTGTTTCTTTGATAATCGCGGGGATAGGTGGTAGATTTAAGATAAGACATATATTGCTGTTGCTGTTTGTGGTTATCTAAAGCTATGCATTTTTGAAGTGCTTCGTCGAGAGAGTTTAATTCAAAATGAGATAAATGGTCGCAATAGGGATTGTTTATGCCAGTACAAAATGTTCTAAGGGCTTGTTTTCTGAAAAACGAAGCTTTAAACTCGATTGCCTGAGCGTTATTTTCATGTAAAGAAACATGCTGTAAAAGATCATTAAGTGCTAAAGTTATTCGGTTGTAATAGTCATCATAAGATTCAGAACGCTTTTGAACTGTGGTGGTTAATTGTGTTAATAAAATTTCTTCTGTGCGACGGTCGCCATATTTTTGGAGTTAAAGGGGCTTTATTTCTGCCCAAGAAGTTTTATTGTGTAAATTTAAGAAATCACGAGCCTCATTTTTAATTTTGGAAACGATATGAGTGTTAATTATATATAGTTGAGTGGCATTAGCACCTTGTTGAGTGAAAAAAGCAATTAAATTATCAACTGAATTTATAAATGTGGAGAGGTTATCTCCCGGTTTATATTCTGGAAGAGTGTTGCACAAATTATTAATGTCGGTATTTGTTAAAGCCATTTCTTGAGTTTTTGAAGTTGAGGGCTGAGAAATTAAAATTTGAGGGTTTTTTAAATCTTCAGATAAATTTTTAGAATATGGTTTAAAACGAGGTTTTTGTTTAGGAGCTTTTGGAGTAATAGAAAAATGAGCTAAATCTTCTAATAATGAACCTTCAGGGTAATCAGAACTCATGAGAAAAAGGAAGTGAACTTACAGGACAAGAAGAATCGCTCTGGACATCCCTGCCGTATGGTTCTCCAATCTCTGCACAGGTTTCTTCTCCCAGGTCGTTGATAACTGCCAAATCGTTGAGACGAACCGATGATCCTCCTTTGGATTCCGTGCAGCTATCCTGTTCGCAGCGCCAGTTATGTTCCGGGGTCGAAAATCTTCGTTTTTAAAAAGGTTTATTGAACGTAGGGTATAAACTATTACTAATCGATTAATTGCGGTCGCGATATTTATATAAATTGGAAATGCGGTGTACGAAAAATAAAAAGCTGATTCCGCTGATTCGGGGTTTTCGTCCAGGTCGGTGTGCTGTGGGGTCGATGAACATAACTGGCGAGTTATGTAGTATTTTATGACGGACTCTCGAGCCTCTGATAAAGAATTTGCATTTATATTTATAATAAGCCATAAACCTTCCTTTCATTTCCAAATACACTATGTATATACAGTATGTCCACAGAAGAGGTGTTGAATAGGAACACTTTCTTATCTTTAATTTTACCGCAAAAAGTTACTCTTGATAAAAACTTTGCTAACATTTCTTATGTGGAAATAAGTTGCTAGGAAAAGTTGTTCAAAAGTAAAGGATACTCCATACTACCAATTTTAGAAACAATTGGCACACTTTGATTTATTTGAAAAACATTTTTCGCTTTGGCCCTATCACTGCATTAAATATATTTTTTTTATGTAAGTAAGCTTATATAAGCATAATAAATATGGCAATTTTAGACGGCTAGGTGATGTTAAAAAATAAATCGGCATCCATAACCAACTTTTCACGCAATACAAAAAAAAACTCAAGTCGACAAAAATGTGAAAACAAAACTATCAATTTATTTAATTTTTTTTTGATCAAACAAGATCTTTAATATGAGAAAATTTGTCTTTAATTTGAATAACTGTTGATGTTTTTAATTGCTATTTCGACTTCACACTTTAAACAAATTAGCGGGAAAACTAGTACAAATTGTATGAAAATTTTCTTTTGTCAATGTTCTTGCGTGATCTAATTGCCGCTAATCTCCAATTAAAATTTTCCCTCGACTTTCAAAATAAATTGATTGTTTTCAGATTCTTGTTGATTTAAGTTTTTTTTGGTATTGCGCGAAAAGTTGGCCATGGATACCGACTTCTTTTTTTAACATTAACCAACTATCTAAAATTTACACGTTTTTGTTTCTTAAGATTTTTCAGTAGGGAGCCAAATAACTACTTTAATAAACTAAAACAATGGCCTTTAATAACTAAAACAATGGCCTCAACAGAGCCGAAGAGCCTATGTAATTTTCAGAAACTATCTGAGCACCCAGTTGCATAAAGCTTCTCAGTGCCATCAATTTTCAATATAAAAGTTTTCTTCGGTATCTTAAAATAAATAGGTATGTTACGGCTATTTAATAATTTTGCTCAATTGGAGGTTTTTTTATATTGCGCGACAAGTTGACCATGGATGTTGATTACTTTTTCAGGGCCACTTAGCTGTCCAAAATTGTCACCTTTTTGTTTCTCATGTTTTTTTTTTGTAGGGCGCAAAATAAGCGAGGAAATCGCGGTGGTAGTTTAAAAAATCATACTGTATACTTGTGAACTGTTTTAATAAATAGTTTAATACTGATTCCTTAATTTTTTTAACCCTTTCGGTGACATCGGCTTAATCGCTTGCAAAGAATTCTCGGAACAAGACACCCGTTCGAACCATCCGATGCCGAAGGCGCGCGCTGTTGCCGTCTCCGCGCGCCCTGTAACGATAGCCACGAGAAACCTCTTCAGGTCGTTCGATACCAACTGTCCCCGACTTAATAAACATTATGTTTAGTTTGGGCTTTGATCTTATGGGTAGAATTTACCATGTATTTTTACTTTTGTTCTTCGCGTTAAATTTAAATTTCTTGAATCTTGGAACCGAGAACCAATTGCGGTTGAGGCTCCACTATTGACATGCGCACTCAGCGCACCGTTGACTGGACAGAAATTAGACATTAGACGACAGAGTGAGCTCGAAATCGGATCGCGCGCGCGCCGCGACAGAGAGATGTCCTAATAGAAGCTTCACGCCAAGCTGCAGCTGCCGACCACGACGCCACGGACGAAACTACTAAGTAAGTGGTCTCTCAACCCGCATTCGCTATAAAATAATTTTCTCCGCAATCTTTGTTTGTTCTCTCGCGCTGGAACAAATACACTTATAAATAAATATTTTTCAAGTATTTCAATGGAATGTAGTTTCTTGCCTATATAAAATACCTATTCTTGGAGAAAAACTGTTTCGGACATATTATTTAATGCGTGTTTTCGAACTAATATAATAACCCAATAACGAAATAAAATTTCCAGAAAATCGAAAAATTGTCTCATTTTACTCAACGAAGGATGTATATTGTATAATCAGGCATGCTTCTGCTAATGGAGGGGATTTTTTTGTACATGTTCTACTTTCATATGCTAGTTTAAGTCATTCGTAGGGCTATTAACAGAATTTTTGATGCACCGAAAATAACATATTACATCGACTTAATAATTTAGCAACCATTTGCCAAACAAATTTTTGGTTACTAAAATCTCGATCTTTTTGTATGAAGTTTGATGGAAAAGGTAATAAACAACGAAAAACTAAATTAGAATAATAAAAATGAGAAATTTTTAGAACACCATATGGGGTAGTTTTCAACTCTAGAGAGTATATTTTATCTAACAAACCTGTTGGTTTCTGATAACATATTGAACAACTGCACAAGAAATATGTTTGTACAATAACAGATTTACAGATTATTTTATTTGGAATCTCAGATTTCTCCGCTTATGTGAAAATGTTAGTGTCGGCTTATTTTCTAAAAAATATATAAACCACTTGCACGGTGGAATATTTTTCTTTAAGAAAAAAAAATGATGCCTTTCTTGAATTTAAGATAAGAAATAGGTTGTAATCCTAATTAAACTTGCCCGTACATGCTGAGTAAATATCTAGATTTAAAAAGATTCATAAATAAACATAAATAATGTACAAAATCATTTATTACAAATAATAATTTCACATTACAAAGAATTATTACTAGCCTAGCAAAATTGGTTAAATATTAAAGATTTAAAAATATGTAACTTAAGGTGGCATAAACAAACATGGCATTAAATACTATACCAACCCAAGTGAGTTTTTTGTGTTTATTTTGAAAATCATTATGTTTTTCATTGCTCAACTCATATACTGCATTATATTGCGCATATTTGGACAAAGAATCAGCCAAATCTGATGTCTCGTTTGGAAAAACAATATACCTAAAGTTTCTGGTAATTTTATATTAGAGAAGCAGAAGAAAATTCATTTCAGGTATATTGTTTTCGCAAACGAGACATCAGATTTGGCTGATTTTTTGTCCAAATATGCCCAATATAATGTAGTATTGGAGTTGAGCATTGGTTTTTTAAAAAACCTAGTATTTTAAAAACAAACACCAAAAATACACTTGGGTTGGCACTATGTGTGATAATGCCCCCTTAAGCAATTTCAAACAACTTAAAAAAAATTGAAACAGTGAACAGGGTTTCCTTCTTATTCAAATTATCTCGGCTCACAGAAAATCGGCAATCAAGTTGTAAAACGTGGATCATAAGAAGACTAAATTTCTGATAAATAAAACAATCAACAAATTTTTAGGTTAGAGATACTTTAAGATCTCGATCTGTTCCTTTGTTTTCTCCCCACCACCTTCGTACTGAAATAATATTCTGAACTAGTCACTTCCTCCTCGTCACAGGTGGCTAAGGACCGCAACTTTGTTGGTGACAATAACTATGGATTACACCTACCGCCGAATTTTTCTGACAAAAATTACACGAAATATTTTGAGTAAGGCACTTAAAATGGGCACCCTGTATAGGCTAGTAAGAAAACAACAAATTCGTTGTATATACAGTACATAAAAGGGAAAACAAAACGCCTTCTCCGTAATCCATATACAAAAGAAAAATGGCATTAAGTCATTAAGTCATTAGAAATTGAAAATAATTACACAAAATTCCGTTACACTGCTTGTTCTTAACTGAAGTTTCTCACTGCCAAAGTGGTTATTTTTTACAGTATATTGCTCAGCATGGCAAAATATAGCATCGTGACCAAACGAAAAGTGCTTTATCTGTTCAGTTACTCACCTACTCCCTCCACAGACAAGTTGCCTGTCAGAGGAGCAGGGGAGGCTGGCGACACTGCCGACATCATTCGGCTCTGTTCATTAACAACCGGATCTGTAACAACACGAGAGTGTAAGTATCTCTGTGGCAAAGTAATTAAAAATATATATATTCGCTAATATGCTAAAAATGTTCTAAAAATGACAAAAATAACTATCGTTTTTTGGCGAAATCGCTCCATGGAAAAGGGGCGGAAGTTGGGGGATGAAACCATTTCTATTTCTATTAATATTTTAAGTGGTTTTGTGGTGTTTTAAATATTAGCTAGAATAATTTGGAATTATTGTTTAAAAAAGTACATAACTAAACATTAAATAATTAAAAGCGTTTATAAATTGATTTTGTCAAAATCGTATCTTCTAATAATTATGCATTGTCAGAATATTATTTGATAATTTGATATAAAATTATTACCCAGAATGCCCAGTTTGTATTTATGTAAAATTTTAAATTGTGATTTATTTAGTAAATAATATATTAACGCAATGAGCATATACATAATATACTGATAATAATTATTAAGTTTAAAAGTATTCATTAATTCATTTCTTAAATTGGAAATAAAAGTTTTTTTTATGTTATTGCTGATTTTATAGGTAATACATTATTATTATTTGCGGCTCTTGTGGAGTTAAATTCTCAATTTCACTCTCATACATTTTCACCGATTTTAGCTACAAAAGGTATATGTATATTTTGGAATTTACTAAGTAAACAGTGACTATAAACTATCAAAATATAAAAATTGATAAAGTTTTTATTTGTCATTGTCATATCAATCTATATTATGATATTGAGCGAATATTGGCTAACCATGGATTTATATTGGTTATGGCCATAATGAATCTCATTATAGTACAAACAGTAAATGTCTGGTAGATCAGTAGTTAAAGTATAGGAGAAGAAAAAATACCTTTTTTTAGATCAGCACTAATAGAGTCTGAAAATCGCCAATAAAAGCTCAGAAATCAGCACTAAAGTAAGTCATTATTATATGATTTTTTGACGAGATGCGAAAACCAAACGTCAGACGGGCCCGTCGAATGTCAAACGTGCCTAGATATTCAAAAAATATATACAGATAATATGAAATTATGAAATCCAAAATATACGCATAATATAAAATTATAAATCTCTCGACACTTTCAGATACAATGACCAGATATTTCAAAAATAAATGTCTAACTACTTGAGAACTCTGCCAGGTAGTGATTATCACGAAAACAACCTATAATTTAGATTTGAATAAGCAAATTAATTACTGATAGAACGGCGAATCTCGTCACATTATTATCCATATCACCGATTTCAAATTATATTTTTCGCATTTGATTTACCAAAAAAGAATGATTAAAAATCGGTAATTATTGTAAATGATACTTACGAAAGTAGGAGTGCCCCATGGCATCCCGTGCTGTAAGGCGTTCCGAATGGTCATAACGCAGAAATTTTCCAAGTAAGTCTAACGCTTCAGGAGAGACTAAGTGTTGATTTTGGCTGTGGACAAAATGCTCCCATGGTTTCCTTGATTGCCTGAAACCGTTACTTGTTTCAAACCACTTTACCCTTCATCTACGGCTTTGGTTACTTACCTTCCTAGAATATTGTTAAATCTCGGATCTAATTCTATACGATAGTCGTAAAGGTATACATATAGTTCGTCAGTTCCTAAAACTTTGGCTATACGGAGTAACTGGTCATAATTATCATATTCAGGGAAGAATGGCTCCTTCCTAAAGATCATCGAAGCTACCATGCAGCCGAGAGACCACATATCCAACGAGTAATCGTACATCTGGTAGCCCACCAGCAGTTCAGGCCCCTTAAAAAAACGAGAGGCCACCCGGACGTGGTACTCTTGCCCGGGGTGGTAGAACTCTGCCAGGCCAAAATCGATTAACCGTAATTTTCTATTTATGTGGTCAAACATTACATTTTGTGGTTTAACGTCTACGGTGCATAATGCCAATGCTGTGGCTGTACTCCAGAGCTTTGAGCAACTCGTATAAATAGTAACGAATGTCATAGTCTGTTAGGGTTTGGCACAGCTGCTGGAAATCTGTATTGCTAACATGCTCGAATACGAGAGCCGGCGTCTGTGATACGGGGGCCTTCACAACGGCTTTTAAAGTTATAATATTTGTACCACCTCTCAGGTTCTCTAATATTTTTATTTCTCTGTTGATTTTCTTCTCTTTTATAGGCTAAAATATTGCAAGAGACGTGTAGGAGTTCTGCAGGTGCAGTTATAACTTTATTTATTTGGCAAGCGTCATTCTTTGGCTATGTGATACAAAGAATCAATAGGAAGTTAAAATAAGCGAATAAGCGACCAGAGTAATTTGGGGTAATTTCTACTCGGAATACAATTGCAGAGAATGGTTGAACGCAATATAGAAAAATAAAAATAAGTGTAAGGGATCAAATATTTAGATAGCTAGTCTAAATCAGCAACACTGTCAAAAATTTTAAATGCCATAATGCAACCATTTAAAATTGGCAATGGATAGTAATAGTAGGACACTTAAATGTGCGAAATGTTATTCCTGATGTTTACATTTAATGATAAGATTAGCGAAATTAATACAAATAACCGAATTATATATTTTAGGATATACTGCAATGATTCACAAAAGAAAAGTTAAAGCGTAAGAATTTTAAGACAAGAAACAAAGGGTATCTCCTACATGAAACCGGTGTGAAGTTAGCAGCCAATTTCCAGCAGCCAAATTTTTCAGCAGCCAATTGATTTTCGCGTGAATTTAGCAGCCAATTTCTGGCAGCCAATTGATTTTGATTTTCGCGTGAACTTAGAAGTCAAAATCTGGCAGACAATCGCAAAAAAAATCAAAAAATGTCGAAGAATGAAACTTGCGTCAAAGTGAAAAGGGTCGAAACGGGACTTGCGAGTTAAATAAAACCCCCTTAAAAATTAAATATTTTCTTATCCCATGTCCCAAAAATGGTTGCACAATTAAACTTTGTCAGATTGCTACCCTTAATAAGGCTACCTATTCTATTATACGCCAAGGAGGCATCCCCTTCCATGCCATCCGAACGGCCGAAAAGAAACATCGCGTTAAACATTCATTATTATTTTCGATAAGTGACAACAAGTGTTGCAGATTGAAACTCAGTCAGATTGCTACCCTTAGGGGTACCTGTTATGCGCCAAAGCGGCATTCCCTTCCGTGCCGTCCGAAGGGCCGAAAAGAAACATCGCGTTAAGACCCCCTTAAAAACATTATTTTTTTAGCAAGTTACAAAAAAGTGTTGCGGAATGAAACTTCGTCAGATTGCTACCCTTAGGGGTACCTGTTATGCGCCAAAGCGGCATTCCCTTCCATGCCGTCCGAAGGGCCGAAAAGAAACATCTTGTTGAGACTACCTTAAAAATTCATTATTTTTTCCATAAGTTACAAAAAGTGTTGCAGAATGAAACTTCGTCAGATTGCTACCCTTAGGGGTACATGTTATGCGCCAAAGCGGCATTCCCTTCCGTGCCGTCCGAAGGGCCGAAAAGAAACATCGCGTTAAGACCCCCTTAAAAAACATTATTTTTTTTAGCAAGTTACAAAAAAGTGTTGCGGAATGAAACTTCGTCAGATTGCTACCCTTAGGGGTACCTGTTATGCGCCAAAGCGGCATTCCCTTCCATGCCGTCCGAAGGGCCGAAAAGAAACATCTTGTTGAGACTACCTTAAAAATTCATTATTTTTTCCATAAGTTACAAAAAGTGTTGCAGAATGAAACTTCGTCAGATTGCTACCCTTAGGGGTACATGTTATGCGCCAAAGCGGCATTCCCTTCCGTGCCGTCCGAAGGGCCGAAAAGAAACATCGCGTTAAGACCCCCTTAAAAAACATTATTTTTTTTAGCAAGTTACAAAAAAGTGTTGCGGAATGAAACTTCGTCAGATTGCTACCCTTAGGGGTACCTGTTATGCGCCAAAGCGGCATTCCCTTCCATGCCGTCCGAAGGGCCGAAAAGAAACATCTTGTTGAGACTACCTTAAAAATTCATTATTTTTTCCATAAGTTACAAAAAGTGTTGAAGAATGAAACTTCGTCAGATTGCTACCCTTAGGGGTACATGTTATGCGCCAAAGCGGCATTCCCTTCCGTGCCGTCCGAAGGGCCGAAAAGAAACATCGCGTTAAGACCCCCTTAAAAAACATTATTTTTTTTAGCAAGTTACAAAAAAGTGTTGCGGAATGAAACTTCGTCAGATTGCTACCCTTAGGGGTACCTGTTATGCGCCAAAGTGGCATTCCCTTCCATGCCGTCCGAAGGGCCGAAAAGAAACATCTTGTTGAGACTACCTTAAAAAGTCATTATTTTTTTCCATAAGTTACAAAAAGGGTTGCAGAATGAAACTTCGTCAGATTGCTACCCTTAGGGGTGCATGTTATGCGCCAAAGCGGCATTCCCTTCCGTGCCGTCCGAAGGGCCGAAAAGAGACATCGCGTTAAGACCCCCTTAAAAAACATTATTTTTTTTAGCAAGTTACAAAAAAGTGTTGCGGAATGAAACTTCGTCAGATTGCTACCCTTAGGGGTGCATGTTATGCGCCAAAGCGGCATTCCCTTCCGTGCCGTCCGAAGGGCCGAAAAGAAACATCGCGTTAAGACCCCCTTAAAAAACATTATTTTTTTTAGCAAGTTACAAAAAAGTGTTGCGGAATGAAACTTCGTCAGATTGCTACCCTTAGGGGTACCTGTTATGCGCCAAAGCGGCATTCCCTTCCGTGCCGTCCGAAGGGCCGAAAAGAAACATCGCGTTAAGACCCCCTTAAAAAACATTATTTTTTTAGCAAGTTACAAAAAAGTGTTGCGGAATGAAACTTCGTCAGATTGCTACCCTTAGGGGTACCTGTTATGCGCCGAAGCGGCATTCCCTTCCGTGCCGTCCGAAGGGCCGAAAAGAAACATCTTGTTGAGACTACCTTAAAAATTCATTATTTTTTCCATAAGTTACAAAAAGTGTTGCAGAATGAAACTTCGTCAGATTGCGACCCTTAGGGGTACCTGTTATGCGCCAAAGCGGCATTCCCTTCCATTCCGTCCAAAGAGCCGAAAAGAAACATCGCGTTAAGACCCCCCCTTAAAAAACATATTTTTTTTTCAGCAAGTTACAAAAAGTGTTGCGGAATGAAACTTCGTCAGATTGCTACCCTTAGGGGTACCTGTTATGCGCCAAAGCGGCATTCCCTTCCATGCCGTCCGAAGGGCCGAAAAGAAACATCGCGTTAAGACCCCCCCTTAAAAAACATAATTTTTTTTCAGCAAGTTACAAAAAGTGTTGCGGAATGAAACTTCGTCAGATTGCTACCCTTAGGGGTACCTGTTATGCGCCGAAGCGGCATTCCCTTCCGTGCCGTCCGAAGGGCCGAAAAGAAACATCTTGTTGAGACTACCTTAAAAATTCATTATTTTTTCCATAAGTTACAAAAAGTGTTGCAGAATGAAACTTCGTCAGATTGCTACCCTTAGGGGTACCTGTTATGCGCCAAAGCGGCATTCCCTTCCATTCCGTCCAAAGAGCCGAAAAGAAACATCGCGTTAAGACCCCCCCTTAAAAAACATATTTTTTTTTCAGCAAGTTACAAAAAGTCTTGCGGAATGAAACTTCGTCAGATTGCTACCCTTAGGGGTACCTGTTATGCGCCAAAGCGGCATTCCCTTCCGTGCCGTCCGAAGGGCCGAAAAGAAACATCGCGTTAAGACCCCCTTAAAAAACATTATTTTTTTTAGCAAGTTACAAAAAAGTGTTGCGGAATGAAACTTCGTCAGATTGCTACCCTTAGGGGTACCTGTTATGCGCCAAAGTGGCATTCCCTTCCATGCCGTCCGAAGGGCCGAAAAGAAACATCTTGTTGAGACTACCTTAAAAATTCATTATTTTTTCCATAAGTTACAAAAAGTGTTGCAGAATGAAACTTCGTCAGATTGCTACCCTTAGGGGTACCTGTTATGCGCCAAAGCGGCATTCCCTTCCATTCCGTCCAAAGAGCCGAAAAGAAACATCGCGTTAAGACCCCCCCTTAAAAAACATATTTTTTTTTCAGCAAGTTACAAAAAGTGTTGCGGAATGAAACTTCGTCAGATTGCTACCCTTAGGGGTACCTGTTATGCGCCAAAGCGGCATTCCCTTCCATGCCGTCCGAAGGGCCGAAAAGAAACATCGCGTTAAGACCCCCCCTTAAAAAACATAATTTTTTTTCAGCAAGTTACAAAAAGTGTTGCGGAATGAAACTTCGTCAGATTGCTACCCTTAGGGGTACCTGTTATGCGCCAAAGCGGCATTCCCTTCCATGCCGTCCGAAGGGCCGAAAAGAAACATCTTGTTGAGACTACCTTAAAAATTCATTATTTTTTCCATAAGTTACAAAAAGTGTTGCAGAATGAAACTTCGTCAGATTGCTACCCTTAGGGGTACATGTTATGCGCCAAAGCGGCATTCCCTTCCGTGCCGTCCGAAGGGCCGAAAAGAAACATCGCGTTAAGACCCCCTTAAAAAACATTATTTTTTTAGCAAGTTACAAAAAAGTGTTGCGGAATGAAACTTCGTCAGATTGCTACCCTTAGGGGTACCTGTTATGCGCCAAAGCGGCATTCCCTTCCATGCCGTCCGAAGGGCCGAAAAGAAACATCTTGTTGAGACTACCTTAAAAAGTCATTATTTTTTTCCATAAGTTACAAAAAGTGTTGCAGAATGAAACTTCGTCAGATTGCTACCCTTAGGGGTACATGTTATGCGCCAAAGCGGCATTCCCTTCCGTGCCGTCCGAAGGGCCGAAAAGAAACATCGCGTTAAGACCCCCTTAAAAAACATAATTTTTTTTAGCAAGTTACAAAAAAGTGTTGCGGAATGAAACTTCGTCAGATTGCTACCCTTAGGGGTACCTGTTATGCGCCAAAGCGGCATTCCCTTCCATGCCGTGCGAAGGGCCGAAAAGAAACATCTTGTTGAGACTACCTTAAAAATTCATTATTTTTTCCATAAGTTACAAAAAGTGTTGCAGAATGAAACTTCGTCAGATTGCTACCCTTAGGGGTACATGTTATGCGCCAAAGCGGCATTCCCTTCCGTGCCGTCCGAAGGGCCGAAAAGAAACATCGCGTTAAGACCCCCTTAAAAAACATTATTTTTTTTAGCAAGTTACAAAAAAGTGTTGCGGAATGAAACTTCGTCAGATTGCTACCCTTAGGGGTACCTGTTATGCGCCAAAGCGGCATTCCCTTCCATGCTGTCCGAAGGGCCGAAAAGAAACATCTTGTTGAGACTACCTTAAAAAGTCATTATTTTTTTCCATAAGTTACAAAAAGTGTTGCAGAATGAAACTTTGTCAGATTGCTACCCTTAGGGGTACCTGTTATGCGCCAAAGCGGCATTCCCTTCCATTCCGTCCAAAGGGCCGAAAAGAAACATCGCGTTAAGACCCCCCTTAAAAAACATATTTTTTTTCAGCAAGTTACAAAAAGTGTTGCGGAATGAAACTTCGTCAGATTGCTACCCTTAGGGGTACCTGTTATGCGCCAAAGCGGCATTCCCTTCCATGCCGTCCAAAGGGCCGAAAATAAACATCTTTTTGAAACTACTTTAAAAATTCATTAGTTTTTTCCGTAAGTTACAAAAAGTGTTGCAGAATGAAACTTCGTCAGATTGCTACCCTTAGGGGTACCTGTTATGCGCCAAAGCGGCATTCCCTTCCGTGCCGTCCGAAGGGCCGAAAAGAAACATCTTGTTGAGACTACCTTAAAAATTCATTATTTTTTCCATAAGTTACAAAAAGTGTTGCAGAATGAAACTTCGTCAGATTGCTACCCTTAGGGGTGCATGTTATGCGCCAAAGCGGCATTCCCTTCCGTGCCGTCCGAAGGGCCGAAAAGAAACATCGCGTTAAGACCCCCTTAAAAAACATTATTTTTTTTAGCAAGTTACAAAAAAGTGTTGCGGAATGAAAGTTCGTCAGATTGCTACCCTTAGGGGTACCTGTTATGCGCCAAAGCGGCATTCCCTTCCATGCCGTCCGAAGGGCCGAAAAGAAACATCTTGTTGAGACTACCTTAAAAATTCATTATTTTTTCCATAAGTTACAAAAAGTGTTGCAGAATGAAACTTCGTCAGATTGCTACCCTTAGGGGTACATGTTATGCGCCAAAGCGGCATTCCCTTCCGTGCCGTCCGAAGGGCCGAAAAGAAACATCGCGTTAAGACCCCCTTAAAAAACATTTTTTTTTAGCAAGTTACAAAAAAGTGTTGCGGAATGAAACTTCGTCAGATTGCTACCCTTAGGGGTACCTGTTATGCGCCAAAGCGGCATTCCCTTCCATGCCGTCCGAAGGGCCGAAAAGGTACACCTAGGTGCAAGAAGTAATTATTGTGTAAATTTTTTATGTATATTTCTGAATATTTATCCCATTGTCATTGCATTGTAGTTTGTGTTGTAAATAAATAAATAAATAAATAAATAAATAAATAAATAGATACGACTAGGTATATTCTAAAAAAAATTCGAAAAAAACACAACCCCATAAGTAAGTTGATTTTAAATAGTTTAACTCTAAATATACAGGTATGGTATCATCTGTAAAGCGGGGCCGATAGGTCAAAATGTGATTTCGGAGTCGTGTAGGAAAATAATTTATTCGTGCAACATGAAAAACAAAAATAATTTATTGTAAACGTAAACGAACTTCTAAACAATATAAAATCAAATAAAATATAACATATTGACACAGAAACTTAAAAAACTTAAATCGATTCTCTAAATACATTACCAGGTGGCCCAGGGAAAAGTTTCCACCCAGATTATTTCAGAAAATACAGTTTCTTAAAAAAAAAGCGAAACCTTATCGATTTACTTTGGAAGGAGGACATTCATGGTAGAGGAGAGCAGTGCTGTAGTTGCAACCCTCTGGCTGGGGTAGCTACCACCTCAAATTTTATAAATGGGAGTAGGGTTCAAGCTCGGGTTCAAGTGACACCTCAAATTTGGTAATTTGATCCTCTTTACAACACTATATCAATTTTTAATTTTGAGCACATTTTAGGTAAAAGTAAATACAAAAATAAAATATGCGGTTTTATAAAAGTTTCTTTAATTTTTTGAACAGATATACAAAACATACCTATTTTTTTGCACTGGTGTGTTCATTTTCATTGAAATTGAAATAATTTTTAATTGAAAGTATTCTGTTTTAAAGTAGGTACAATACCTAAAGTGTTACTTATTTTGCAAACATGGTATACACAAACAGTGTTTCAAATAATCTGGGTAGAAACTTTTCCCTGGGCCACCCTATGATACACTATACAGGTACAGTAGGTATTTATTTAATAATAATATAATATCACATAATGTTTAGAACAAGAAAATATTTGTACCTAAGTACCTACAGAGTGTCTCATTTTCGATACTTTTATGGGGTTATTGTTAAAGGTAGAGACTTGCAGTTTTCACGTTCCTGCGGTACTTTTTCGAGGCGGATTCGGTGGAGAAATCAGATTTTTGATAAGTTTTATAGCTTTCGAGTTATAGTGCATATAAGCTTATCAAAATCTGATTTGTCCACCGAATACTCCTCGAAAAAGTATCAGAAACGTAAAAATCGCAAGTCTCTATCTTTAACAATAACCGAGATCGAAAATGGGATACCCGTACATAAAAAAAAAATACAAAAAATACACTATGATTCTGATTATAAACAAAATAAGAATAAATATGTTCAGGTTGAGAATAGGGAAACGGGAAACTAATTTATTCTGCATAAATCGCAAATGTTGTTTAATATTTTCCCCGATAAAAGCACACCGTCAGCAATGTCTTTGGGGGACAATAAGCAGTCTTTGTGTACGCATCTTAAGCATGACTTGCACCTAAAGAATTCCGGCTTTGACACAACTTGAGCGCAAAAAATGCATCTACGTGCCATATCGGAAGAGCCGTTAAGTAAGAATAATTTTATTGTTTTCCTATATTCAGAAACGCTGAAGGTTTGAAAAATGTCTGAGTTGTTACATATCTTGTCGAAAAAATAAATGACATACACCCCACAGCTGTGGGAATCATTTTGTAGGCAATGTTCCCTATATTCAATTGACCACTTACTGTCGTCCAATTTTTTCATTTTCAGGAAATTCAAAAATTTAGAAAAATAAAACCCACTTTTTTCGTTTTCTTTTCCTAATGGATCCAAAAACAAAAATGTCTTTTTTCTTAAATCGGCTATGGCCAGCATATAATGGTTGTGGCGTTGAATTGGCATTACCACTTTAAGTTTAAGAAAGTCGGTACATTCGATAAACTCGTTATTAAAATTATCATTATTGAAAATAATAGATGATATTTCCACTGAAAAGATTTGAAAGCAATTATTGAGCCTGCTATTATGCAAGTACAGTGCGTGATCTATAACAAAATTCGTTACCAATTCGGAATCGTTAAGTGAAATAAAGTCGATGATTTCCATTTCTTTGATAGAATAATTAATGCCGCTTAAATAAGACACTACATAAGATCTTTTATCTTTCAGTTGCTTATAATAATGTGTATTGTTAACTAAACCGTTGTCCAAAAAATCTAAGACGGATTCCGTTTGCCATTTTCTCTCTTCGGAGGATAATTTCGAGTTATTTGTCACAAGGGCGGGCAATAAATGAAAATAATAGAATTTTTTTAATTTTCCCAAAACGGTGTCAGAAAATTCTTTGGACCTGGTAACTTTAACAACATGTATACCCTTTTTCGTATAAATAACAAGGTCACACCATTGTCTATCCGTCACTTCCATTATTCCCTGAATTTGGTAATAATAGCTATGGTTTGCACGTAACTGTCCATCTGCATTCAAAAATTCTATTTTGCAATCCCGAGGATGTTCATCTTGTATTTTGTATGGACATTTAATTTCGATGATGCCATCATTACCTATAAGCCCATCCGGAGAAGCCGCTATATACGGATAATCTTTGTGTATAAATAATCCCGTTTCTTGTACAAAAACATTTTTTAAGTTTGAATATTCTTGTCTGGCAACGGGTTCATTTTCAACACCATAATCTACAGCTACACTGTGGAATCCCTTTTCCGACAGTATGGTGTCTATAATTCCGGCATATGTATTTTCGTTCCTAACTTTACATATTTTTCCAAAATATGAAGATGTTATCCGGCACCTCCGTTCTTTTTTCCAAAGCTCGCAATGACTTTGACCAATTGTTGTGATTTGAATTTCGTTACGTTCTTTTTCTGACAGACTGATTTTCTTTAAAAAAGTTAAACATTTGTCCGCTAACTCGCCGCTTCCTAAAGTGTTTTGATCGTTGTTAGGTAAATCGGTAATAATGGTTCCAGTATCGTCCCGGTCGGGTTTGCATACTAGTATTTTACTGGCCGTTTTCAAAAAACGACCTTCGAAGTGAGTGTGAATTGGTTTCTTTTTTTTATTCCACGTTTCCTGTGAAAGTTTCTCGTCATCTAGCGGACGGTTTAATTTTCGTTTAGGTATATTTAAATCCGATTCCACTTTTAAAGCCAGCGTATCGGCTCTTAATTTTCTTAAAACACGAGAACACTTTATGTTTCGCTCCCCACCTAATGTGTTGCCTTTCAATTGAGAAAAGTAGTTTTCCACTAACGAATTACTTAGACTTGTCTTTTCTTCTAACATAATAGCGGTCCACAGAGGGCACAAAGGTATATATTTTGTTAAAATTACTTTAAATATATCCGTGTTGTAGTATATATTTTTCACGCCTGAGTCAATCTTAAGGTGACTTATTGTTGCCAGTATACTCGCGTAACGTTGGAAAAATGGACTAGCCTTAAATATGCCTTCTTCAGTGTTTTGTGAAGAATCAGGCGTGGGAAATCCCATTGAATCGGAAATCGTTTCGCTGTTGTTGGAGAAAACTGTAATGTCCCGTATCGCTTTACCAAGATGCTCGTTATTAAATTCGGAAGTTAAAATTAGCGCAGCATTTTTCATAAACCGATCTAATTCGTTCAAATCCTTCATTAAAACTGCCGTGGCAATAAGGTCTTTAAAATAAGATTGCTGTTCCGTATTAGACGACAATTTGTCAACGTCTTTTGATACCATCTTCATAAAATGTGCACAACACATATGAATTATTATTAAAGATTGTTCGTGACAACTTTCTGGTGCATCATACGAATCCGACGGACATTTTGACGAAGTTAGAACACCATAACATTTTTTAAGGTATTCTAAAAGTGTGCATCTATTTAAGGCCTTTGCCATGGCATGCAAATTAGCAAAGGAAAAGTCTGTTACAATAAGAGAAAAGGCAGGCCAAAAATGATTGTATTCGCAAAAATAACGAAAATCATGTAACAGTTTAAATATGGTATTAGAATCATGGGCTGATGATATCATGGCAAATATAGGAAAAATTCTGTTGGATATACTAATTTTTATTACTCCCGTGTACAAATAAACCCGTTTACTGTTAGGGGTAACTTTCTTTACGACACCTCCAATAGCGTCAAAATATACAGTGCGATTTTTGTTATTTGCGTATTCTTTTTTTTAAGACATTCAGCTGCTCTAAACTGTACAATTTTACGTTAAATGGAATTGTTACCTCTCTTATATATTCAGGGTGTTCCGACTGCATTAAAATTATATCGAACAAATCGTTTTTGTGTCTATCCAAGTGAGCCAGCGCTTCGTAACGAATTCGTCTTAAAGTTGTGTATGATTTTATTTTTTGTAAATTTCTTCCCTCCACTATGAGATTTTGATTGGCTTTTCGTAAGGTTTCTTTTTTTAAGTCGTATGCCTTCCTTCTTAAAAGCTCTTTTTTCATTATATATTTTGTTCAATACCTCGAACTTGACTCGTTTGGACGTTTTTGTGACTGTAGTTTACACTGGAACTGAACACATTCGCAACATAATTACGAGTATCAACAACGATTTTGAATTTTTTGCATTTGCTTTTATTTTGTTTGCAAATTGCAAACAGATTTATTTTATTCGATCTCTTTAGATATTTAACGTATTTGAAAACTACAATACAAACATTGTTAACATATTTGGATATACGGTTTCTGAAATAGTAAGGATATCGTTTTGTCACGAGTTTCTTGTTCTTATAAATTCGCGAAAATATTTTTGGTTCGATATTAAATGTTCCCTCCAAATGTTTACAGTCTTTTACAGTATGACACAGGTCGGTGGGGAATAAATTTTGAGCGCCAACCGGTAAGATATGAATATCGGAATTTCTACCGGGAGATGACAGATTGAGCAATTCTTTTGATATTTCGAAATCGCTTGGAGTTATGTCTTTATGTAAGGAATTCTCCAAGGAATCATGTTCACAAGAATCATTATTCGTATTATTAGAGCACTCGATTGATGAATGGCTGCGATTCAATTGTTTTTCTTCTATTGTACGAAAAGTATTTGGCATCGACGACTTGCTTTTAGTAGTTTTACTAAATTCAAGAGGTTGGGCTTTAGAGGAAGACGTAGCCACACCGAAATCTGCTGAATTTAATGAATCTTTATATGACGCTGATGCGGCTGCTTTATTTCCTATTTCCGGATTGCTAATAGCCATTGGAGACACTGAATTTTTAGGCGAATTAAATTTTTTTATAGTGATAATATCGTTATCGACTGCAGTATCATAACGTTCAATCGAAGAATGATCGGCAGAACTCGATAAGAATTCATTATAGTCGGTTGGCGTTATGTCGATTATCTTGTATGACGAATTCCCTGAAGAATCGCGATCAAAATCATTATTTGTATTATTTGAGTACTGGATAAGTGATCTATTGCTTTTTAATTGTTTTTTTCCTATTGTTACTGTGTTCGACTTGAAAGAAGTTAAATTGGCTTCTTCAGGCGTACTAAATTTTCCTGATAGAGCTTCAACGGAAGATGTATCTACCTTTAAATCAACTGGACTTAATATATTAGTTCCCAAATCACACTTAACAGCGGAATCGCCGATAGACATGGGAGATACCGAATACTTACTATTCCGAGACGAATGAAAATTTGCTGTGGTGTCAATACCAACATTATCGAAATCGATTAGTGTATCGTAAAATTTATTCGAAAAATGATCGACAGAATCTGATGACAGTTGGTTATCGGATACGTGTTCTGTTTCTTTCTCATTCTCGTCCTCAGAAATAGCATAATCGATATCTATTGCAGTATTACTATCGCTTTTGATACGTCTCCACGTCGAGAATATTTTGTTCCGATTCCTAAAGTTATTTTTCATTCCAAAATATTCGCACACGCTGTAATATATCACATCGCGATGCTTAAAGCTTGGAATGATATGATGCAAATTATGTTTCCGTAAAAATAAATCGAAATTCGTTTTTGTGAAGTTGCTAAGGCCACTTTGACAGGTGTATTTTGATATATTCTCTAAGAAATATTTTTTGAACGACTGCCTTTCATATATTATTCTACATATCACGGAACGATACCTATATTTGGTATTTTCTAAATGCTTGCAAATTTCGTTTATAGTGGAATCATTTAAATTATTTTCAAAGTTAAATTCTGGTTCGGATTTCCGTAAAATACTAGAGATAACGTGGTATACCAACTTTTTACCCATATATTTCTCAGACATTTTCAAAAAATATAAAACTTCGTTTTTTTAGCGTGGAATTTATATTGAATAAATTAATTTCCCCTTATAGGTAACTATATCCTTATTAGTCTAGATTAGCGTAGATATCACAAAAATAGAGCAGTCTCCAAGTTTCGGTTTCGATAGCGTCGGGATTCCAATATAATTATCTGGAATTAACACGACTACCTTTAGATGACGCATTTTGTTATCGTTTAAAAATTAAACGCCATTAAAGCTAAGGTTTCCTAGGATGATGATGTTTTTAAAGTCAACACAAAAATGCGGTGGAATATATCAATGCAACGTGATTGGGCCGTTCAAAGATTTCTGCACTTGTGATTGGCTCGATGGATTCCATCACGTGTTTGTGATGACTTTAAGAACTTTCCCCTTGCACTGCATTTTGGACGAAAACGATGTTTTAGATGACAAGAATAACTCCACCACGCAAAAACTATTTAGCAGTAAAAAAAGTTCGTATAGATTCAAATTGCGCATGTGCAAATATTTTTTAAAAAGCAAGCTGCCTGAACGTATGCTTTAGTTCTTTAAAGTAAAACAAAGCAAAAGCATAAAGGTAAAGATAAAATTTCTGCATGAACCAGGCTTAACTTTGTCGAAAAAACACCCAGCCATCAACAATACGATTTTCAATATAATTTACTATTCCGGCCCTGTACGGTACCGCTGAAGCGGGATATCGCTACCCCACTCCCCCTAAATTTTCATTGGTGGTGTAAGAGGCTCAACCGATTCGGTCCAATAGCGGTGGAGCACCCCGCTTCTCGCAAGACGTTCACGTGATTATCAGAGAACAACAGCGTTCTCTGTGATTATCATGCACTGATCACTGTTTTAGACTAATGTCTTTCTTCGGTAGGATAGGGAAAGTGTGGTGTTGTCGCCTTAAAGGCGTATAGTATAGTTTTATACCACAGACTTTGACGTCTACGCAACAATGGAAATTGCATTGTCGACCGTTGTTGCGTAGGCGACAACGTATATCGTATCATACTATATATATTGGAAAATTTTCGGTGTTAGTAAAATGTGAAGTCTCCGTAGATATATAAATGTGATAAATTATTGACGTGGATACACAAATCGACTTCAAAAATACAAACAAGGCGATAGAAAAATAAATAAATAAAAATCACTCACCAGTGGTAGTCGACTCTTTCTGCTTTGAGTCTCCTTCGGCTGTCATGCACAGAGGGAAAGCCCATTTGTTCCGGAATCACCCACAGAACCTACAGGTTGTAGCTCCGGTTGCAGGGATTTGTTTTTTTTTTTATTAAAAGCTCCTAAATCTAGACGAAAACTATAAAGGCTTCATTCACTTCCTGCTGTGGTCCTACGGATGCCCAGGAAGATATCTATGTGATTGAGTAATCAAATAAAACTTCAAAATCCAATTGAAGAAATTCATGAAAACATTGCATATAAGTAGGCTGCTTCACTGATTCGGTCGACGACGGGACACTGTTTAAAGGTGCTAGATGAAAGCAATGAAGACGTCATTCATATCAGTAATTGGTATTCAGTTATTTCTGTTGTTTCTCGGATGTCCTGTAAGGTAATACTCGAGCCCCAGCCCAGCGCCCCTGTATTTATGCACTATCGTGAGTCCAATCCAAATAATACCACTTGGATTTGCGTAGACAAGTCGGTGCGTACTGCGTAGCGTATAGGTACCATACTGCTAGGTTTGGTTTGCTTTGCTTTGCAAGTCCCAGATTCAATGTACTACTCTAGTATTAGTTCTTATAAGTAGGTGGGGGAAGAAGGGAGACAGACGGTGGGGGTGACGCGGCGCGCGGAGTGGGCTAGATCATTCGCTTGATGAATCCGATTGGGCTCCTACGCTTCAAAATCCCCACTCCTAGTCCCACGCCGCGTGCCCGGCGGGCCTCTTCCCCTACTTTCTCCCTACTTTATAGTAATATTATAGCCGGACTTGCAAAGAAAACCTGCTTATACGGTATAGTAGTTCGACCGATTGCTCACAGAGCCGATAAACAATTATTATCCCTGTGAACCCCGTGTCGATCCCGATCGGCGTAGACGGGGCGACCGGACAATGCACAGTAGCTGGATAATACCGTCGAGTGAAGAATAATAAGAGGCGCAGCGCCCATATAAAAATGAAAAAATTGCGTGTCCGGTCGGCGTGCTTACCCTGAAGCCCCTCCGTTGCCCCCACTCGCTATAGCTATAGCCACGGATTTTTACAACTTGTTTACGTTTTCGAGAACACCGATACCGATCCCTTTGCAACGGGCTAACGGTACAATTTTATATATTTTATATTTTACTGGAAGGATATGTATTTCTTGTCTCGGACGCTTTTCGGGCCGCGTTTTCGGCTACGCTGCGTATCGTAATGCTGCATTTCTTATTATTCCTTCATTCAACGATAATACCACTACTGTGGCTTGAAGCAAAAAGAGAGGCCCAGTTGTTGGGACGATGAAAAATTATTTTCAGTCGGGTTGGTGGCCACCCGATTGTCAATCCTATAATTTTAAGAAACAAATGCTTTAAATCAGCCCTTAACATAAGCAAAATGGATACCAGAAATTTACTGCCGATCAATTTGAGAAAACTGAGTAAAATTAATATATCCGATCGAGTGTATAAGCTGAATCTGTACGAATTTGTTTGTGCAGTTCTGACTCGGGCAGGTGTAGCGATAGATTTGTCTAACCGTTCCAGGCACCCTAAAATTTAATTCCGCTAGATGTATGTAATTTGCTCCTAAATAATAAATTAATAATCTTTATGTAAAGTGAAACAACCTGCGGTAGTTTAACAAAAGGTATATATTAAGAACTCAAATAACAAATTAATTCTACCGCTATGTATGAAAGAATGCTAGAGCTTCCACGCGGAGAGCCTATTCAGATGCTTCTTTAGGTTACAAGCACGTCCCATTCGCGATATCCGCGCTGATTCTGGAGAGGCCGGAAGTCGTGGATACATCAAAGAAAACAGCAAGCAAGGTTTTCTGTGGTTACATTTAATTAGGTATTTAATGAAGTAATGCACTTTTAAGGGGGTTTTAACGCGATGTGTTTTTTCGGCCTTTCGGACGGCGTGGAAGGGAATGCCGCTTTGGCGCATAACAGGTACCCCTAAGCGTAGCAATCTGACGAAGTTTCATTCTGCAACACTTTTTGTAACTTATGGAAAAAAATAATGACTTTTTAAGGTAGTCTCAACAAGATGTTTCTTTTCGGCCCTTCGGACGGCATGGAAGGGAATGCCGCTTTGGCGCAAAACAGGTACCCCTAAGGGTAGCAATCTGACGAAGTTTCATTCTGCAACACTTTTTGTAACTTATGGAAAAAAATAATGAATTTTGAAGGTAGTCTCAACAAGATGTTTCTTTTCGGCCCTTTGGACGGCGTGGAAGGGAATGCCGCTTTGGCGCATAACAGGTACCCCTAAGCGTAGCAATCTGACGAAGTTTCATTCTGCAACACTTTTTGTAACTTATGGAAAAAAAATAATGAATTTTTAAGGTAGTCTCAACAAGATGTTTCTTTTCGGCCCTTCGGACGGCATCTAAGGGAATGCCGCTGTGGCGCATAACAGGTACCCCTAAGGGTAGCAATCTGACGAAGTTTCATTCTGCAACACTTTTTGTAACTTATGGAAAAAAATAATGAATTTTGAAGGTAGTCTCAACAAGATGTTTCTTTTCGGCCCTTCGGACGGCATGGAAGGGAATGCCGCTTTGGCGCATAACATGTACCCCTAAGGGTAGCAATCTGACGAAGTTTCATTCTGCAACACTTTTTGTAACTTATGGAAAAAAATAATGAATTTTGAAGGTAGTCTCAACAAGATGTTTCTTTTCGGCCCTTCGGACGGCATCTAAGGGAATGCCGCTGTGGCGCATAACAGGTACCCCTAAGGGTAGCAATCTGACGAAGTTTCATTCTGCAACACTTTTTGTAACTTATGGAAAAAAATAATGAATTTTGAAGGTAGTCTCAACAAGATGTTTCTTTTCGGCCCTTCGGACGGCATCTAAGGGAATGCCGCTGTGGCGCATAACAGGTACCCCTAAGGGTAGCAATCTGACGAAGTTTCATTCTGCAACACTTTTTGTAACTTATGGAAAAAAATAATGAATTTTGAAGGTAGTCTCAACAAGATGTTTCTTTTCGGCCCTTCGGACGGCATCTAAGGGAATGCCGCTGTGGCGCATAACAGGTACCCCTAAGGGTAGCAATCTGACGAAGTTTCATTCTGCAACACTTTTTGTAACTTATGGAAAAAAAATAATGAATTTTTAAGGTAGTCTCAACAAGATGTTTCTTTTCGGCCCTTCGGACGGCATCTAAGGGAATGCCGCTGTGGCGCATAACAGGTACCCCTAAGGGTAGCAATCTGACGAAGTTTCATTCTGCAACACTTTTTGTAACTTATGGAAAAAAATAATGAATTTTGAAGGTAGTCTCAACAAGATGTTTCTTTTCGGCCCTTCGGACGGCATCTAAGGGAATGCCGCTGTGGCGCATAACAGGTACCCCTAAGGGTAGCAATCTGACGAAGTTTCATTCTGCAACACTTTTTGTAACTTATGGAAAAAAATAATGAATTTTGAAGGTAGTCTCAACAAGATGTTTCTTTTCGGCCCTTCGGACGGCATCTAAGGGAATGCCGCTGTGGCGCATAACAGGTACCCCTAAGGGTAGCAATCTGACGAAGTTTCATTCTGCAACACTTTTTGTAACTTATGGAAAAAAATAATGAATTTTGAAGGTAGTCTCAACAAGATGTTTCTTTTCGGCCCTTCGGACGGCATCTAAGGGAATGCCGCTGTGGCGCATAACAGGTACCCCTAAGGGTAGCAATCTGAGGAAGTTTCATTCTGCAACACTTTTTGTAACTTATGGAAAAAATAATGAATTTTGAAGGTAGTCTCAACAAGATGTTTCTTTTCGGCCCTTCGGACGGCATCTAAGGGAATGCCGCTGTGGCGCATAACAGGTACCCCTAAGGGTAGCAATCTGACGAAGTTTCATTCTGCAACACTTTTTGTAACTTATGAAAAAAAAATAATGAATTTTTAAGGTAGTCTCAACAAGATGTTTCTTTTCGGCCCTTCGGACGGCATGGAAGGGAATGCCGCTTTGGCGCATAACAGGTACCCCTAAGGGTAGCAATCTGACGAAATTTCATTCTGCAACACTTTTTGTAACTTATGGAAAAAATAATGAATTTGGAAGGTAGTCTCAACGAGATGTTTCTTTTCGGCCCTTCGGACGGCATCTAAGGGAATGCCGCTGTGGCGCATAACAGGTACCCCTAAGGGTAGCAATCTGACGAAGTTTCATTCTGCAACACTTTTTGTAACTTATGGAAAAAAATAATGAATTTTGAAGGTAGTCTCAACGAGATGTTTCTTTTCGGCCCTTTGGACGGCATGGAAGGGAATGCCGCTTTGGCGCATAACAGGTACCCCTAAGGGTAGCAATCTGACGAAGTTTAATTCTGCAACACTTTTTGTAACTTATGGAAAAAAATAATTAATTTTTAAGGTAGTTTCAACAAGATGTTTCTTTTCGGCCCTTTGGACGGAATGGAAGGGAATGCCGCTTTGGCGCATAACAGGTACCCCTATGGGTAGTAATCTAACGAATTTTTATTCTGCAACACATTTTGTAATTTATGGAAAAAATAATGAATTTTTAGGGTAGTTTCAACAAGATGTTTCTTTTCGGCCCTTTGGACGGCATGGAAGGGAATGCCGCTTTGGCGCATAACAGGTACCCTTAAGGGTAGCAATCTGACGAAGTTTCATTCTGCAACACTTTTTGTAACTTATGGAAAAAAATAATGACTTTTTAAGGTAGTCTCAACAAAATGTTTCTTTTCGGCCCTTTGGACGGAATGGAAGGGAATTCCGCTTTGGCGCATAACAGGTACCCCTATGGGTAGTAATCTGACGAAGTTTCATTCTGCAACACTTTTTGTAACTTATGGAAAAAAATAATTAATTTTTAAGGTAGTTTCAACAAGATGTTTCTTTTCGGCCCTTTGGACGGAATGGAAGGGAATGCCGCTTTGGCGCATAACATGCACCCCTAAGGGTAGCAATCTGACGAAGTTTCATTCTGCAACACTTTTTGTAACTTATGGAAAAAAAGAATTAATTTTTAAGGTAGTTTCAACAAGATGTTTCTTTTCGGCCCTTTGGACGGAATGGAAGGGAATGCCGCTTTGGCGCATAACAGGTACCCCTATGGGTAGTAATCTAACGAATTTTTATTCTGCAACACATTTTGTAATTTATGGAAAAAATAATGAATTTTTAGGGTAGTTTCAACAAAATGTTTCTTTTCGGCCCTTTGGACGGAATGGAAGGGAATGCTGCTTTGGCGCATAACAGGTACCCCTATGGGTAGTAATCTAACGAATTTTTATTCTGCAACACATTTTGTAATTTATGGAAAAAATAATGAATTTTTAGGGTAGTTTCAACAAGATGTTTCTTTTCGGCCCTTTGGACGGAATGGAAGGGAATTCCGCTTTGGCGCATAACAGGTACCCCTATGGGTAGTAATCTGACGAAGTTTCATTCTGCAACACTTTTTGTAACTTATGGAAAAAATAATTAATTTTTAAGGTAGTTTCAACAAGATGTTTCTTTTCGGCCCTTTGGACGGAATGGAAGGGAATGCCGCTTTGGCGCATAACATGCACCCCTAAGGGTAGCAATCTGACGAAGTTACATTCTGCAACACTTTTTGTAACTTATGGAAAAAAAGAATTAATTTTTAAGGTAGTTTCAACAAGATGTTTCTTTTCGGCCCTTTGGACGGAATGGAAGGGAATGCCGCTTTGGCGCATAACAGGTACCCCTATGGGTAGTAATCTAACGAATTTTTATTCTGCAACACATTTTGTAATTTATGGAAAAAATAATGAATTTTTAGGGTAGTTTCAACAAGATGTTTCTTTTCGGCCCTTTGGACGGAATGGAAGGGAATGCCGCTTTGGCGCATAACAGGTACCCCTATGGGTAGTAATCTAACGAATTTTTATTCTGCAACACATTTTGTAATTTATGGAAAAAATAATGAATTTTTAGGGTAGTTTCAACAAGATGTTTCTTTTCGGCCCTTTGGACGGAATGGAAGGGAATTCCGCTTTGGCGCATAACAGGTACCCCTATGGGTAGTAATCTGACGAAGTTTCATTCTGCAACACTTTTTGTAACTTATGGAAAAAAAGAATTAATTTTTAAGGTAGTTTCAACAAGATGTTTCTTTTCGCCCTTTGGACGGCATGGAAGGGAATGCCGCTTTGGCGCATAACAGGTACCCCTAAGGGTAGCAATCTGACGAAGTTTAATTCTGCAACACTTTTTGTAACTTATGGAAAAAAAGAATTAATTTTTAAGGTAGTTTCAACAAGATGTTTCTTTTCGGCCCTTTGGACGGAATGGAAGGGAATGCCGCTTTGGCGCATAACAGGTACCCCTATGGGTAGTAATCTAACGAATTTTTATTCTGCAACACATTTTGTAATTTATGGAAAAAATAATGAATTTTTAGGGTAGTTTCAACAAGATGTTTCTTTTCGGCCCTTTGGACGGCATGGAAGGGAATGCCGCTTTGGCGCATAACAGGTACCCCTAAGGGTAGCAATCTGACGAAGTTTCATTCTGCAACACTTTTTGTAACTTATGGAAAAAAATAATGACTTTTTAAGGTAGTCTCAACAAGATGTTTCTTTTCGGCCCTTCGGACGGCATGGAAGGGAATGCCGCTTTGGCGCATAACAGGTACTCCTAAGGGTAGCAATCTGACGAAGTTTCGTTCTGCAACACTTTTTGTAACTTATGGAAAAAACTAATGAATTTTTAAAGTAGTTTCAAAAAGATGTTTCTTTTCGGCCCTTTGGACGGCATGGAAGGGAATGCCGCTTTGGCGCATAACAGGTACCCCTAAGGGTAGCAATCTGACGAAGTTTCATTCTGCAACACTTTTTGTAACTTATGGAAAAAAATAATGAATTTTTAAGGTAGTCTCAACAAGATGTTTCTTTTCGGCCCTTCGGACGGCATGGAAGGGAATGCCGCTTTGGCCCATAACATGTACCCCTAAGGGTAGCAATCTGACGAAGTTTCATTCTGCAACACTTTTTGTAACTTATGGAAAAAAATAATGAATTTTTAAGGTAGTTTCAACAAGATGTTTCTTTTCGGCCCTTTGGGCGGCATGGAAGGGAATGCCGCTTTGGCGCATAACAGGTACCCCTATGGGTAGTAATCTGACGAATTTTTATTCTGCAACACTTTTTGTAATTTATGGAAAAAATAATGAATTTTTGAGGTAGTCTCAACAAGATGTTTCTTTTCGGCCCTTCGGACGGCATGGAAGGGAATGCCGCTTTGGCGCATAACAGGTACCCTTAAGGGTAGCAATCTGACGAAGTTTCATTCTGCAACACTTTTTGTAACTTGTGGAAAAAAAATATTTTTTAAGGGGGTCTTAACGCGATGTTTCCTTTCGGCCCTTCGGACGGCATGGAAGGGAATGCCGCTTTGGCGCATAACAGGTACCCCTAGGGGTAGCAATCTGACAAAGTTTCCTTTTGCAACACTTTTTGTAACTTATGAAAAAAAAAGATTTTTTAAGGGGGTCTTAACGCGATGTGTCCTTTCGGCCCTTCGGACGGCATGGAAGGGAATGCCGCTTTGGCGCATAACAGGTACACCTAAGGGTAGCAATCTGACGAAGTTTCCTTCTGCAACACTTTTTGTAACTTATGGAAAAAATAATGATTTTTTAAGGGGGTCTTAACGCGATGTTTAATTTCGGCCCTTCGGTCGGCATGGAAGGGAATGCCGCTTTGGCGCATAACAGGTACCCCTAGGGGTAGCAATCTGACAAAGTTTCATTCTGCAACACTTTTTGTAACTTATGAAAAAAAAAGATTTTTTAAGGGGGTCTTAACGCAATGTTTCTTTTCGGCCCTTCGGTCGGCATGGAAGGGAATGCCGCTTTGGCGCATAACAGGTACCCCTAGGGGTAGCAATCTGACAAAGTTTCCTTCTGCAACACTTTTTGTAACTTATGAAAAAAAGATTCTTTAAGGGGGTCTTAACGCGATGTTTCCTTTCGGCCCTTCGGACGGCATGGAAGGGAATGCCGCTTTGGCGCATAACAGGTACCCCTAAGGGTAGCAATCTGACGGAGTTTCCTTCTGCAATACTTTTTGTAACTTATGGAAAAAATAATGATTTTTTAAGAGGGTCTTAACGCAATGTTTCTTTTCGGCCCTTCGGGCGGCATGGAAGGGAATGCCACTCTGACGCATAACCGGTACTCCTAAGGGTAGTAATCTGAGTTTCAATTTGCAACACTTTTTGTTAGTTATCGAAAATAATGAATTTTTAAGGTAGTTTTAAGGCGATGTTTCATTTCGGCCTTTCGGACGGCATGGAAGGGAATGTCTCTTTGGCGTATAATAGGTAGCCTTAAGGGTAGCAATCTGACGAAGTTTCATTCTGCAACAATTTTTGGGACATGGGATAAGAAAATATTTAGTTTTTAAGGGGGTTTTATTTAACTCCAAGTCCCGTTTCGACCCTTTTCGCTTTGAAGTAAGTTTCATTCTGCGATATTTTTTGATTTTTTTTGCGATTGGTTGCCAGATTTTGGCTGCTAAGTTCACGTGAAAATCAAAATCAATTGGCTGCTAGAAATTGGCTGCTAAGTTCACGCGAAAATCAATTGGCTGCTGAAAAATTTGGCTGCTGGAAATTGGCTGCTAACTTCACACCGGTCTACATGAATGGGCGGTGTACACTAACCTTCAATATTTTAACTACACATTTCTCATTATTTGTTACATGAATGGCTTCGAACACTTCGCCGTATTGGCCCCTGCCTAGTTTTTGCCCCAGCTGGTAGTCATCTTGCTGGCCCCAGTCTACGACGTAGCTTTCATAGTCCCAGTACTCTCTCGGCTTGTGAGAATTTACGTCAGCTCGGCTAGGAAGTGATTCATTTCTACAAGTTACAGATTTGAATGTAAATTGACCGACATACCCAAGCTTTGTTTCCCACTGCAACAAACAAAAAAATAGACATTAGTAACCAGGCAAAGTATAGAATACCATGTAAAATAAATCTATTAGCTAGCACCGGCTCACGTTACCTTGTTGAAAGCACAGTTTCGCTAATCTTGTTTATTTAATCACCATAACTACATATCATCTTAAAATTTTCATAGTTAGCGTTGTATAGGTAGGACAAGGTACACGCCATTCCTCACATACTAGACTTTAGGAAGATAGCCTACTGTTAAATACATCATAACTAGTTTGTTCCACAGTAAACTTAAGTACTAAAATGTCCGTTAATAATAATAAACAAATTTATTTAGCAACAAATTGCTATCCAACTACATCATTAATAAATAAAACCTACTGTGTATTAATATCCTATTCTACTTATTTAAATAATTACACTTTAAATTAAACTTAAACTGTTTTAATGAAGAATTTTTTAATGATGGGGCTAAATTATTTTAACAAATTAATCCTTTGAAAAAGATCGAATTTTGAGCAAATTTAGAATTTTTTTGGTCCAGAACAAAATTTGAATTTCCTCTTGTTTGATAATTATGTACTTCTTGAAATTTTGTTAACATGTTGCTAAAATACGGCGCTACTAAAAAGTTTTTTGTTCTTAAGTTTACGACAAAAAGTCATTCTATATAAAAACTCCTGCTTGATCCAAAACGCCCAAAACTGTTAAAATAGTTTTGATTTTTTATACAGGGTGTTCATTATTTCGAAAAATTAAAAAAAAAATGTTAGTCACAAGGAGTAAAGAACCATTGTTTTTGACAATAACAAAAAATATTATCAAGGATGTCATTTAGAATCCACAGGGGCTACAAATTTGAGGTTTCACCAATTTATGTTGATTTTTTAACAATAAGGCGGGCACCTGATTCGTGTGGGTATAATAGAGTAGTTTAAAATCATGGCTATGACAACCAAATCATATGTTTACCATTTTTGCAAATATTCGTCTACACGAAATACAAAACGTGTATAGAGAATTTATTAGAAGAGTTGAAATTTGTGCAGAAGTTGGAGGCAATAAATTTGAGTGAAATTTATTTTTGTAAATTTTAATAACATTATTCCTTGCTTGAGTACATTTTCCATATTGTTAGCAATAAATTGACGTAATAGCATTGAAGAAATTGATTATTGTATAAATTCTGCAAGTATCAAATAAAGCGGCACAAACAAATTGCCTGCCCGCCTTGTTAAAAAAATTCAACAGAAATTGGTGAAACCTCAAATTTGTAGCCCCTGTGGATTCTAAATGACATCCTTGATAATATTTTTTGATAATGTTAAAAAAAAACAGTCCTTAACTCATGGTGACTAACAAAATTTCTCTAAATTTGTCGAAATACTTATAAAAAATCAAAAATATTTTAATAGTTTTGTGCGTTTTGGAACAAGCAGGAGTTTTTATAAAGAGTGACTTTTTGTCGTAAACCCACGAATAAAAAACTTTTCCCTCTTCTGGACATCAGAGCGGGACACGCTGTAGCAGTAGGTATGTAATGTATATCATTTACTAATTTGCAAAGATACTTAATTTGCGGTATTGTGATGAATTATGATCTGAGTTTATCCACAGCCTAATATATCTTTGGTTAATCTAATTATACAAAGGGTGAGTCCATTTTTTGTAACTGGACTTTAACGTTGGATAGAAAATGACATTTTAAAACAAAAATTGTACGTCGATTATAAGTCCAAAAACGCTTAATTTGGTTAATTTCTCGGTTATTTTCATGCAACCAATGGCAATGGCGGAGGTACGGAGTTTAGAGTTTCAGAGATTGTAATTCAACAAAAAAAGGTTGTCATATAATATATAATACATAGTAGGTACTGTATAAAATTGGAGAATACAGTCATAAATAATAGTAATTGCTCCCCTCTCAAGCCAAGAACCGTAAAGTCTGGTTTACGGTTCTGGCTCTCAAGCATTTAGTTGCTTCTGGGCTACTCCTAGTTTCGAGTATTGTGAGGATGAGAATTATTATTATTATGTAAATAACCCAAAATTTAATTTTGAACAATTATTAGTCTCTCGGCTTTTTCACTTTTACGGTTTCATGCCTATTTTCTTTTTTTCGATTAATTATTCATCAGTAAAGAAAAATTAAAAAATCAGCTGAAATTATTTATAGAGCAAAATTTAAATTCACAGTATTGCTCTTTTGCAAAATGGCCACCACGTGTTAATATTTTTGGATTGAAAATTATAGTTAACATGGTGAGTGGGGCCAAAAATGGACTACAATCACAGCTCTACAATTACTTAAATTAAAATTTGTATTGATCCAACGTTTAAAATTATGCGTGTTGCTCGCTACAGATTGAAAAAACGTCGCTGAAGACAGAAACGAAATCAGATTCAAGAACAAGGAGCTTACAACGGACAAGTGGAGCAATGCTTTTCGCGGCCGGGTTTGATATTTAAATTAATTTGCAAAAATCAACTAAAATGTGGTCTGCGGTGTAAACAAAATAATAGGAGTCAACATAATAATAAAATGCTCCAGAAACGGAAAAAGTCTCCCAGAAACGTACTGGTGAAAATGGCGATTTAGATTATATAAAATAATGAATTGAACCCCCTTAAAAATTTTGTACCACTTTGAAATTTGTACAAAATATCGCCCAGACGACGAAAAACAAAAGGCTACGGCAGAAACGAAAAAAATAGCCTCAGGGGCGTAGGTGCTAGCAAAAATCGCGACTTGAAACGTAAAATAATAATTTTAACGCGTTTAAAAATTTTGTACCACTTTGAAACATTGAACGGATATCGCCCAGACGACGAAAAACAAAAGGATACCGCAGAAACGAAAAAAAAAATAGCCTCAGGGGCGTAGGTGCTAGCAAAAATCGTGACTTGAAACGTAAGATAATAATTTTTACGCGTTTAAAAATTTTATACCACTTTGAAACTTTGAACGGATGTCGCCCAGACGACGAAAAACACAAGACTACCGCAGAAACGAAAAAAATAGCCTCAGGGGCGTAGGTGCTAGAAAAAATCGCGACTTGAAACGTAAAATAATAATTTTAACGCGTTTAAAAATTTTGTACCACTTTGAAACTTTGAACAGATGTCGCCCAGACGACGAAAAACAAAAGGCTACCGCAGAAACGAAAAAAATAGCCTCAGGGACGTAGGTGCTAGCAAAAATCGCGACTTGAAACGTAAGATAATAATTTTTACGCGTTTAAAAATTTTATACCACTTTGAAACTTTGAACGGATATCGTCCAGACGACGAAAAACAAAAGGATACCGCAGAAACGAAAAAAAAAATAGCCTCAGGGGCGTAGGTGCTAGCAAAAATCGTGACTTGAAACGTAAGATAATAATTTTTACGCGTTTAAAAATTTTATACCACTTTGAAACTTTGAAAGGATGTCGCCCAGACGACGAAAAACACAAGACTACCGCAGAAACGAAAAAAATAGCCTCAGGGGCGTAGGTGCTAGCAAAAATCGCGACTTGAAACTTAAGATAATAATTTTTACGCGTTTAAAAATTTTGTACCACTTTGAAACTTTGAACGGATATCGCCCAGAAGACGAAAAACAAAAGGCTACGGCAGAAACGAAAAAAATTGCCTCAGGGGCGTAGGTGCTAGCAAAAATCGCGATTTGAAACGTAAGATAATAATTTTTACGCGTTTAAAAATTTTGTACCACTTTGAAACTTTGAACGGATATCGCCCAGACGACGAAAAACAAAAGGATACCGCAGAAACGAAAAAAAAATAGCCTCAGGGGCGTAGGTGCTAGCAAAAATCGTGACTTGAAACGTAAGATAATAATTTTTACGCGTTTAAAAATTTTATACCACTTTGAAACTTTGAACGGATGTCGCCCAGACGACGAAAAACACAAGACTACCGCAGAAACGAAAAAAATAGCCTCAGGGGCGTAGGTGCTAGAAAAAATCGCGACTTGAAACGTAAAATAATAATTTTAACGCGTTTAAAAATTTTGTACCACTTTGAAACTTTGAACAGATGTCGCCCAGACGACGAAAAACAAAAGGCTACCGCAGAAACGAAAAAAATAGCCTCAGGGACGTAGGTGCTAGCAAAAATCGCGACTTGAAACGTAAGATAATAATTTTTACGCGTTTAAAAATTTTATACCACTTTGAAACTTTGAACGGATATCGTCCAGACGGCGAAAAACAAAAGGCTAACGCAGAAACGAAAAAAACAGCCTCAGGGGCGTAGGTGCTAGCAAAAATCGCGACTTGAAACGTAAAAGAATAATTTTTACTAGTTTAAAAATGTTGTACCACTTTGAAACTTTGAACGGATATCGCCCAGACGACGAAACACAAAAGGCTACCGCAGAAACGAAAAAAAAATAGCCTCAGGGGCGTAGGTGCTAGCAAACATCGCGACTTGAAACGTAAAAGAATAATTTTAACCCGTTTAAAAATATTGTACCACTTTGAAACTTTGAACGGATATCGTCCAGACGGCGAAAAACAAAAGGCTACCGCAGAAATGAAAAAAAAAACAGCCTCAAGGGCGTAGGTGCTAGCAAAAATCGCGACTTGAAACGTAAAACAATAATTTTTACTCGTTTAAAAATTTTGTACCACTTTGAAACTTTGAACGGATATCGCCCAGAGGGCAAAAAACAAAAGGTTACCGCGGAAACGAAAAAAAGAGCCTCAGGGGCGTAGGTGCTGGCAAAAAGCGCGACTTTAAACGTAAAAGAATAATTTTAACCCGTTTAAAAATTTTGTACCACTTTGAAATTTTTACAAAATATCGCCCAGATGACCAGAAACAACACGCTACCACAGAAACGCAAAAAAGAGCCTCAGGGGCGTAGGAACCGGCAAAAATTGCGACTTGCAAGGTAAAAGAATAATTTTAACCGGTTTAAAAATTTTGTACCACTTTGAAACTTGAACGGATATCGCCCAGACGACGAAAAACAAAAGGCTACGGCAGAAACGAAAAAAATAGCCTCAGGGGCGTAGGTGCTAGCAAAAATCGCGACTTGAAACGTAAAATAATAATTTTAACGCGTTTAAAAATTTTGTACCACTTTGAAACTTTGAACAGATGTCGCCCAGACGACGAAACACAAAAGGCTACCGCAGAAACGAAAAAAATAGCCTCAGGGGCGTAGGTGCTAGCAAAAATCGCAACTTTGATACGTAAAAGAATAATTTTTACTCGTTTAAAAATTTTGTACCACTTTGAAACTTTGAACGGATGTCGCCCAGACGACGAAAACAAAAGGCTACGGCAGAAACGAAAAAAACAGCCTCAGGGGCGTAGGTGCTAGCAAAAATCGCGACTTGAAACGTAAAACAATAATTTTTACTCGTTTAAAAATTTTGTACCACTTTGAACGGATATCGCCCAGAAGGCAAAAACAAAAGGTTACCGCAGAAACGAAAAAAAGAGCCTCAGGGGCGTAGGGGCTGGTAAAAAGCGCGACTTTAAACGTAAAAGAATAATTTTAACCCGTTTAAAAATTTTGTACCACTTTGAAATTTCTACAAAATATCGCCCAGATGACCAGAAACAACACGCTACCGCAGAAACGCAAGAAAGAGCCTCAGGGGCGTAGGTACCGGCAAAAATTGCGACTTGCAAGGTAAAAGAATAAATTTAACCGGTTTAAATATTTTGTACCACTTTGAAACTTTAAACGGATATCGCCCAGACGACGAAAAACAAAAGGCTACGGCAGAAACGAAAAAATAGCCTCAGGGGCGTAGGTGCTAGCAAAAATCGCGACTTGAAACGTAAAACAATAATTTTTACTCGTTTAAAAATTTTGTACCACTTTGAACGGATATCGCCCAGAAGGCAAAAAACAAAAGGTTACCGCAGAAACGAAAAAAAGAGCCTCAGGGGCGTAGGGGCTGGTAAAAAGCGCGACTTTAAACGTAAAAGAATAATTTTAACCCGTTTAAAAATTTTGTACCACTTTGAAATTTCTACAAAATATCGCCCAGATGACCAGAAACAACACGCTACCGCAGAAACGCAAGAAAGAGCCTCAGGGGCGTAGGTACCGGCAAAAATTGCGACTTGCAAGGTAAAAGAATAAATTTAACCGGTTTAAATATTTTGTACCACTTTGAAACTTTAAACGGATATCGCCCAGACGACGAAAAACAAAAGGCTACGGCAGAAACGAAAAAATAGCCTCAGGGGCGTAGGTGCTAGCAAAAATCGCGACTTGAAACGTAAAACAATAATTTTTACTCGTTTAAAAATTTTGTACCACTTTGAACGGATATCGCCCAGAAGGCAAAAAACAAAAGGTTACCGCAGAAACGAAAAAAAGAGCCTCAGGGGCGTAGGGGCTGGTAAAAAGCGCGACTTTAAACGTAAAAGAATAATTTTAACCCGTTTAAAAATTTTGTACCACTTTGAAATTTCTACAAAATATCGCCCAGATGACCAGAAACAACACGCTACCGCAGAAACGCAAGAAAGAGCCTCAGGGGCGTAGGTACCGGCAAAAATTGCGACTTGCAAGGTAAAAGAATAAATTTAACCGGTTTAAATATTTTGTACCACTTTGAAACTTTAAACGGATATCGCCCAGACGACGAAAAACAAAAGGCTACGGCAGAAACGAAAAAATAGCCTCAGGGGCGTAGGTGCTAGCAAAAATCGCGACTTGAAACGCAAGATAATAATTTTTACGCGTTTAAAAATTATTTACCACTTTGAAACTTTAAACGGATATCGCCCAGACGACGAAAAACAAAAGGCTACGGCAGAAACGAAAAAATAGCCTCAGGGGCGTAGGTGCTAGCAAAAATCGCGACTTGAAACGTAAGATAATAATTTTTACGCGTTTAAAAATTTTGTACCACTTTGAACGGATATCGCCCAGACGACGAAAAACTAAAGGCTACCGCAGAAACGAAAAAGGTAGCCTCAGGGGCGTAGGTGCTAGCAAAAATCGCGACTTGAAACGTAAAATAATAATTTTAACGCGTTTAAAAATTTTGTACGAACTTTGAAACTTTGACAGGATATCGCCTAGATGACGAGAAACAAAAGGTTACCGCAGAAACGAAAAAATGAGCCTTAGGGGCGTAGGTGCTGGCAAAAATCGCGACTTGAAACATAAAGAAATAATTTTAACCCGCTTTAAAAATTTGTACCACTTTGAAACTTTGACACGATATCGCCCATATGACGACAACCAAAAGGCTACCGCAGAAACGAAAAAAGGAGCTTCAGGGGCGTAGGTGCTGGCAAAAAGCGCGACTTGAAACATAAAGAAATAATTTTAACCCGCTTTAAAAATGTGTACCACTTTGAAACTTTGACAGGATATCGCCCAGATGACGACAACCAAAAGGCTACCGCAGAAACGAAAAAAAGAGCCTCAGGGGCGTAGGTACCCGCAAAACATTGTCGCCAAACCCAAAGGACTAAATCTTAATTCCAATGCAGATTCTTTTTTTAAGCGATTTGAATCTGGTCTTCGATATGTTGATCAGGAGCACATAATGATGAATGTCCAAAATGCAAGCAACACTTCTTCAGAATCCTCCTAACACCGCTTTCTGGTTTAAAAGCGTAAATGGTTAATAAAATAGAGGAGTTGCATTTGTATTACGATTTAGCCGCTTGGATATTTGAAGGAGTAGAAGCAAAGGGGTCTAAATTTTGCAAGAATAGTTGCCTGTTATTTTTTATAACTTTTTGAAATATCAAATTGTTTTATTCTTCACCTAAAACTTGTACATACATTATGTTATCAATTAAACGAATAAATTCACTCTTCTAATTTATTGAAAATTTGATCCAATGTGTACGGCTCTGGATAGTCGAAATTAAATCCTCGATATTGTTTACTTCTTTAAATTTTTCTACTAGACTTCCAGTGTCATCCTTCATTCCGTAATATATAAAAATTATTTTCAAATTAACAATTCCTAAAAGAACGTACACTACAAACGCCTTAGGAGATTCCCAAATGCTTGATGATGCATTTACACACGTGCAAAGATATATCAAAATCTATAAACCCCACCGAATAGTCCCATTTCATGTGTTTTCTATAGTCCTTTATTAAACGAAACCTTTCACATTCTTGGTTAATCTCCCTATTTTCGTATATGTTTTTTAAATACTTAATGTAATGAATTATTAGAAATTCTACTTCTAAGTAATTCAGAGTTAAAAATTTATTTTTCGTTGTTGTAATAAATATATCCGCTCCGTACGTTTTGCGTATAGGACAATTGTAAGTGAACTCTGGCCGTGGTATAATTTCAATTGGTGTATCGGCAGTAATGCCGGAACATTTTTCAACATGTATCCAACGATTAAATGTGTTACATCCAACGTAACTACCTTGTGGAGTAACAGTCCCGCATACGAAACACTTATCGAACAGGTCTTGTGAAGATATCAACAATACGTTTTGTACCGTTATCCTGTACTGTTCAGGATCGAAAGTGTTTTCCATAGATATTTTCGTAAATTTCATTATGTCGCATGTTCGGTGGATGACATCGATATAAAACAATACATAGATGCCGCAATTAATACTATCAGTGGTTGCTTGTGTTGGATAAAGCCCAGGCAGATTTGCTACTTTCCATTTTCTTGGATTTAACTTACTCCCACCTGGATTTAAACGATCCCTAGTTGAAAAAAATCTCTTAATTTTTTTGTAAATTTCTGACTCATAAATATATGAGCAATTCGCCGGATCTGCTATAAAAATGGTGTTATTGGTCATGTCTAATATAACTAGTACCCAGTGATTTTGTTGGTGATTATATGGTAATAACATATACTTGGTTTTCTCCAGGGATTGTAATAAAGGAGCGAATTTTGAATAATTTTCAAAATTTTCATTAAAAATTAAATGTGTTGACATTGTATCAACGTAATGAATACTTGGCGACTGTTTCAAAATAGAAAATGCCAACGCATCAATGCAGTAGTCTGACACCCATCTGGCTGTACCAGACGGAAAAACAGCATACGCATTGTTCTTTGATATTAACGTTTTGTAGTCTGTACTAGATAACGCAATGGTTTGTCCATTATAATGGTAATGTCCTGAAATGAATTTGGATGACATTGATGCACTCATTTAATAATCGTTGTTGAAGAAAATGCCATTGTTTAATGCTCTTTCGTCCGGCATATCACAAATTTCAATTTCGTCTGACGGCATATCATTATTAATAATATAGACGTCGCGGTCGGTATTGTGCTCTGTGTTTACTGTGGTGATGACAGTGTCGTTTTTTAATTCCGTTTTGGTAATTATTGTGTCTTCGTTAGAGCAAGGCTCCGTAGGAAGTTGGTTGCTGGTCGGAACATCCAGTTTTTTTAAATATTGTTTGTGAAAAAATCTTTTCGTTTAATTTTCCTTGCCCAAGATTCTTCAGATGTTGGATGGTCGATTTCTTCTATTGATTTAATCTTTTTTTTTTTCGTCTTGGAGTCTTACCTATATTTAGCTCTAACGCCTTCAAGTCGAACTGAACGCGGAAATGTACAGTCGAAACGAATCGTCCAAGCTTCATATTAGATTTACCATCTAGAATTTCTTTCTTAATAGTTTTAAACCACGACTTTATATTAGACATGACCAATAACACCATTTTTATAGCAGATCCGGCGAATTGCTCATATATTTATGAGTCAGAAATTTACAAAAAAATTAAGAGATTTTTTTCAACTAGGGATCGTTTAAATCCAGGTGGGAGTAAGTTAAATCCAAGAAAATGGAAAGTAGCAAATCTGCCTGGGCTTTATCCAACACAAGCAACCACTGATAGTATTAATTGCGGCATCTATGTATTGTTTTATATCGATGTCATCCACCGAACATGCGACATAATGAAATTTACGAAAATATCTATGGAAAACACTTTCGATCCAGAACAGTACAGGATAACGGTACAAAACGTATTGTTGATATCTTCACAAGACCTGTTCGATAAGTGTTTCGTATGCGGGACTGTTACTCCACAAGGTAGTTACGTTGGATGTAACACATTTAATCGTTGGATACATGTTGAAAAATGTTCCGGCATTACTGCCGAAACACCAATTGAAATTATACCACGGCCAGAGTTCACTTACAATTGTCCTATACGCAAAACGTACGGAGCGGATATATTTATTACAACAACGAAAAATAAATTTTTAACTCTGAATTACTTAGAAGTAGAATTTCTAATAATTCATTACATTAAGTATTTAAAAAACATATACGAAAATAGGGAGATTAACAAAGAATGTGAAAGGTTTCGTTTAATAAAGGACTATAGAAAACACATGAAATGGGACTATTCGGTGGGGTTTATAGATTTTGATATGTCTTTGCACGTGGGTAAATGCATCATCAAGCATTTGGGAATCTCCGATAAGGCGTTTGTAGTGTACGTTCTTTTAGGAATTGTTAATTTGAAAATAATTTTTAAATATTACGGAATGAAGGATGACACTGGAAGTCTAGTAGAAAAATTTGAAGAAGTAAACAATATCGAGGAATTTAATTTCGACTATCCAGAGCCGTACACATTGGATCAAATTTTCAATAAATTAGAAGAGTGAATTTATTTGTACCCTACGCCCCTGAGGCTCTTTTTTGCGTTTCTGTGGTAGCGTGTTGTTTCTGGTCATCTGGGCGATATTTTGTAAAAATTTCAAAGTGGTACAAAATTTTTAAACGGGTTAAAATTATTCTTTTACGTTTAAAGTCGCGCTTTTTGCCAGCACCTACGCCCCTGAGGCTCTTTTTTTCGTTTCTGCGGTAACCTTTTGTTTTTTGCCCTCTGGGCGATATCCGTTTAAAGTTTCAAAGTGGTACAAAATTTTTAAACGAGTAAAAATTATTATCTTAAGTTTCAAGTCGCGATTTTTGCTAGCACCTACGCCCCTGAGGCTATTTTTTTCGTTTCTGCGGTAGTCTTGTGTTTTTCGTCGTCTGGGCGACATCCGTTCAAAGTTTCAAAGTGGTATAAAATTTTTAAACGCGTAAAAATTATTACCTTACGTTTCAAGTCACGATTTTTGCTAGCACCTACGCCCCTGAGGCTATTTTTTTTTTCGTTTCTGCGGTATCCTTTTGTTTTTCGTCGTCTGGACGATATCCGTTCAAAGTTTCAAAGTGGTATAAAATTTTTAAACGCGTAAAAATTATTATCTTACGTTTCAAGTCGCGATTTTTGCTAGCACCTACGTCCCTGAGGCTATTTTTTTCGTTTCTGCGGTAGCCTTTTGTTTTTCGTCGTCTGGGCGACATCTGTTCAAAGTTTCAAAGTGGTACAAAATTTTTAAACGCGTTAAAATTATTATTTTACATTTCAAGTCGCGATTTTTTCTAGCACCTATGCCCCTGAGGCTATTTTTTTCGTTTCTGCGGTAGTCTTGTGTTTTTCGTCGTCTGGGCGATATCCGTTCAAAGTTTCAAAGTGGTATAAAATTTTTAAACGCGTAAAAATTATTATCTTACGTTTCAAGTCACGATTTTTGCTAGCACCTACGCCCCTGAGGCTATTTTTTTTTCGTTTCTGCGGTATTCTTTTGTTTTTCGTCGTCTGGGCGATATCCGTTCAAAGTTTCAAAGTGGTACAAAATTTTTAAACGCGTTAAAATTATTATTTTACGTTTCAAGTCGCGATTTTTGCTAGCACCTACGCCCCTGAGGCTATTTTTTTTTTCGTTTCTGCGGTATCCTTTTGTTTTTCGTCGTCTGGGCGATATCCGTTCAAAGTTTCAAAGTGGTACAAAATTTTTAAACGCGTAAAAATTATTATCTTACGTTTCAAATCGCGATTTTTGCTAGCACCTACGCCCCTGAAGCAATTTTTTTCGTTTCTGCCGTAGCCTTTTGTTTTTCGTCTTCTGGGCGATATCCGTTCAAAGTTTCAAAGTGGTACAAAATTTTTAAACGAGTAAAAATTATTATCTTAAGTTTCAAGTCGCGATTTTTGCTAGCACCTACGCCCCTGAGGCTATTTTTTTCGTTTCTGCGGTAGTCTTGTGTTTTTCGTCGTCTGGGCGACATCCGTTCAAAGTTTCAAAGTGGTATAAAATTTTTAAACGCGTAAAAATTATTACCTTACGTTTCAAGTCACGATTTTTGCTAGCACCTACGCCCCTGAGGCTATTTTTTTTTTCGTTTCTGCGGTATCCTTTTGTTTTTCGTCGTCTGGACGATATCCGTTCAAAGTTTCAAAGTGGTATAACATTTTTAAACGCGTAAAAATTATTATCTTACATTTCAAGTCGCGATTTTTGCTAGCACCTACGTCCCTGAGGCTATTTTTTTCGTTTCTGCGGTAGCCTTTTGTTTTTCGTCGTCTGGGCGACATCTGTTCAAAGTTTCAAAGTGGTACAAAATTTTTAAACGCGTTAAAATTATTATTTTACGTTTCAAGTCGCGATTTTTTCTAGCACCTACGCCCCTGAGGCTATTTTTTTCGTTTCTGCGGTAGTCTTGTGTTTTTCGTCGTCTGGGCGACATCCGTTCAAAGTTTCAAAGTGGTATAAAATTTTTAAACGCGTAAAAATTATTATCTTACGTTTCAAGTCACGATTTTTGCTAGCACCTACGCCCCTGAGGCTATTTTTTTTTCGTTTCTGCGGTATCCTTTTGTTTTTCGTCGTCTGGGCGATATCCGTTCAAAGTTTCAAAGTGGTACAAAATTTTTAAACGCGTTAAAATTATTATTTTACGTTTCAAGTCGCGATTTTTGCTAGCACCTACGCCCCTGAGGCTATTTTTTTTTCGTTTCTGCGGTAGCCTTTTGTGTTTCGTCGTCTGGGCGATATCCGTTCAAAGTTTCAAAGTGGTACAACATTTTTAAACTAGTAAAAATTATTCTTTTACGTTTCAAGTCGCGATTTTTGCTAGCACCTACGCCCCTGAGGCTGTTTTTTTCGTTTCTGCGTTAGCCTTTTGTTTTTCGCCGTCTGGACGATATCCGTTCAAAGTTTCAAAGTGGTATAAAATTTTTAAACGCGTAAAAATTATTATCTTACGTTTCAAGTCGCGATTTTTGCTAGCACCTACGTCCCTGAGGCTATTTTTTTCGTTTCTGCGGTAGCCTTTTGTTTTTCGTCGTCTGGGCGACATCTGTTCAAAGTTTCAAAGTGGTACAAAATTTTTAAACGCGTTAAAATTATTATTTTACGTTTCAAGTCGCGATTTTTTCTAGCACCTACGCCCCTGAGGCTATTTTTTTCGTTTCTGCGGTAGTCTTGTGTTTTTCGTCGTCTGGGCGACATCCGTTCAAAGTTTCAAAGTGGTATAAAATTTTTAAACGCGTAAAAATTATTATCTTACGTTTCAAGTCACGATTTTTGCTAGCACCTACGCCCCTGAGGCTATTTTTTTTTCGTTTCTGCGGTATCCTTTTGTTTTTCGTCGTCTGGGCGATATCCGTTCAAAGTTTCAAAGTGGTACAAAATTTTTAAACGCGTAAAAATTATTATCTTACGTTTCAAATCGCGATTTTTGCTAGCACCTACGCCCCTGAGGCAATTTTTTTCGTTTCTGCCGTAGCCTTTTGTTTTTCGTCTTCTGGGCGATATCCGTTCAAAGTTTCAAAGTGGTACAAAATTTTTAAACGCGTAAAAATTATTATCTTAAGTTTCAAGTCGCGATTTTTGCTAGCACCTACGCCCCTGAGGCTATTTTTTTTTTCGTTTCTGCGGTATCCTTTTGTTTTTCGTCGTCTGGACGATATCCGTTCAAAGTTTCAAAGTGGTATAACATTTTTAAACGCGTAAAAATTATTATCTTACATTTCAAGTCGCGATTTTTGCTAGCACCTACGTCCCTGAGGCTATTTTTTTCGTTTCTGCGGTAGCCTTTTGTTTTTCGTCGTCTGGGCGACATCTGTTCAAAGTTTCAAAGTGGTACAAAATTTTTAAACGCGTTAAAATTATTATTTTACGTTTCAAGTCGCGATTTTTTCTAGCACCTACGCCCCTGAGGCTATTTTTTTCGTTTCTGCGGTAGTCTTGTGTTTTTCGTCGTCTGGGCGACATCCGTTCAAAGTTTCAAAGTGGTATAAAATTTTTAAACGCGTAAAAATTATTATCTTACGTTTCAAGTCACGATTTTTGCTAGCACCTACGCCCCTGAGGCTATTTTTTTTTTCGTTTCTGCGGTATCCTTTTGTTTTTCGTCGTCTGGACGATATCCGTTCAAAGTTTCAAAGTGGTATAACATTTTTAAACGCGTAAAAATTATTATCTTACATTTCAAGTCGCGATTTTTGCTAGCACCTACGCCCCTGAGGCTATTTTTTTTTCGTTTCTGCGGTATCCTTTTGTTTTTCGTCGTCTGGGCGATATCCGTTCAAAGTTTCAAAGTGGTATAACATTTTTAAACGCGTAAAAATTATTATCTTACGTTTCAAGTCACGATTTTTGCTAGCACCTACGCCCCTGAGGCTATTTTTTTTTCGTTTCTGCGGTATCCTTTTGTTTTTCGTCGTCTGGGCGATATCCGTTCAAAGTTTCAAAGTGGTACAAAATTTTTAAACGCGTTAAAATTATTATTTTACGTTTCAAGTCGCGATTTTTGCTAGCACCTACGCCCCTGAGGCAATTTTTTTCGTTTCTGCCGTAGCCTTTTGTTTTTCGTCTTCTGGGCGATATCCGTTCAAAGTTTCAAAGTGGTACAAAATTTTTAAACGCGTAAAAATTATTATCTTAAGTTTCAAGTCGCGATTTTTGCTAGCACCTACGCCCCTGAGGCAATTTTTTTCGTTTCTGCCGTAGCCTTTTGTTTTTCGTCTTCTGGGCGATATCCGTTCAAAGTTTCAAAGTGGTACAAAATTTTTAAACGCGTAAAAATTATTATCTTACATTTCAAGTCGCGATTTTTGCTAGCACCTACGCCCCTGAGGCTATTTTTTTTTCGTTTCTGCGGTATCCTTTTGTTTTTCGTCGTCTGGGCGATATCCGTTCAAAGTTTCAAAGTGGTATAACATTTTTAAACGCGTAAAAATTATTATCTTACGTTTCAAGTCACGATTTTTGCTAGCACCTACGCCCCTGAGGCTATTTTTTTTTTCGTTTCTGCGGTATCCTTTTGTTTTTCGTCGTCTGGACGATATCCGTTCAAAGTTTCAAAGTGGTATAACATTTTTAAACGCGTAAAAATTATTATCTTACGTTTCAAGTCACGATTTTTGCTAGCACCTACGCCCCTGAGGCTATTTTTTTTTCGTTTCTGCGGTATCCTTTTGTTTTTCGTCGTCTGGGCGATATCCGTTCAAAGTTTCAAAGTGGTACAAAATTTTTAAACGCGTTAAAATTATTATTTTACGTTTCAAGTCGCGATTTTTGCTAGCACCTACGCCCCTGAGGCTATTTTTTTTTTCGTTTCTGCGGTATCCTTTTGTTTTTCGTCGTCTGGGCGATATCCGTTCAAAGTTTCAAAGTGGTACAAAATTTTTAAACGCGTAAAAATTATTATCTTACGTTTCAAATCGCGATTTTTGCTAGCACCTACGCCCCTGAGGCAATTTTTTTCGTTTCTGCCGTAGCCTTTTGTTTTTCGTCTTCTGGGCGATATCCGTTCAAAGTTTCAAAGTGGTACAAAATTTTTAAACGCGTAAAAATTATTATCTTAAGTTTCAAGTCGCGATTTTTGCTAGCACCTACGCCCCTGAGGCTATTTTTTTCGTTTCTGCGGTAGTCTTGTGTTTTTCGTCGTCTGGGCGACATCCGTTCAAAGTTTCAAAGTGGTATAAAATTTTTAAACGCGTAAAAATTATTATCTTACGTTTCAAGTCACGATTTTTGCTAGCACCTACGCCCCTGAGGCTATTTTTTTTTTTCGTTTCTGCGGTATCCTTTTGTTTTTCGTCGTCTGGGCGATATCCGTTCAAAGTTTCAAAGTGGTACAAAATTTTTAAACGCGTTAAAATTATTATTTTACGTTTCAAGTCGCGATTTTTGCTAGCACCTACGCCCCTGAGGCTATTTTTTTCGTTTCTGCCGTAGCCTTTTGTTTTTCGTCGTCTGGGCGATATCCGTTTAAAGTTTCAAAGTGGTACAAAATTTTTAAACCGGTTAAAATTATTCTTTTACCTTGCAAGTCGCAATTTTTGCCGGTTCCTACGCCCCTGAGGCTCTTTGTTGCGTTTCTGCGGTAGCGTGTTGTTTCTGGTCATCTGGGCGATATTTTGTAGAAATTTCAAAGTGGTACAAAATTTTAAAACGGGTTAAAATTATTCTTTTGCGTTGCAAGTCGCGATTTTTTAAGGTACCTACCTCCCTGAGGCTCTTTCTTGCGTTTCTGCGGTAGCTTGTTGTTTCTAGTCATCTGGGCAATATTTTGTACAAATTTCAAAGTGGTACAAAATTTTTAAGGGGGTTCATATCATTATTTTATATAATCTAAATCGCCATTTTCACCAGTACGTTTCTGGGAGACTTTTTCCGTTTCTGGAGCATTTTATTATTATGTTGACTCCTATTATTTTGTTTACACCGCAGACCACATTTTAGTTGATTTTTGCAAATTAATTTAAATATCAAACCCGGCCGCGAAAAGCATTGCTCCACTTGTCCGTTGTAAGCTCCTTGTTCTTGAATCTGATTTCGTTTCTGTCTTCAGCGACGTCACGAACGTCAGATTTCTCCGATGGATTCTCAGAATTGGAGGGGGCGGGGGGGCTGGGTTAGGGGTGGGGGGGCCGGGGGGGCGGGGCGGGGTTAGGTGGGGGTGCGGGGTTAGGTGGGGGCGGGGCCTGGTGCGGGGTTAGGTGGGCTTAGAGGTCAAGTTCAAAGTGCTCTGAAGTGTCTTATTTACTACTCACCTCCATATCTCTCGGTCGGACGTCTCTTGGCCCCTAATGATTAAATGATTTTTGGTTATGACGATACCTATAAAAGGAAAGGTGTACAAGGATAGTACAAATTTTAATGACGAAAATATTGTCACAAAGTGACTAGAGAGCTACCTATGTTTGAATAATTAATATAAATATTTGTACAACTGGAGGAGGACGACCCCAATTACCGAAATTTTTAGAAAAACATACCAGTACAACGTTCTTTTTTTACTTCGGAATTACACTTTTTACAAAATTACTTTTTCTTTGCAGTCGGTCTGATTCTTGAAGATTAAATATTTGACAAACGGAAATTTATACTATTTAGTGTATTTCCCGTTCTGATTTCCCTTTCTAGATGCGGGGGCTTCCTTATAGCCTCTTTTATTAAGACAGGGAAAAACAGAACCTTGGCGGAACGGAATGCTCAGGCGCCAGTTTTTTAGAGCGGTATGCTCCGCTTTTACCCAGGATAGCTTTCGTCAGAGAAAATAATTCCAGAGTGCAAATGTGGTGTGTTTGAGGGATAGGAGCAAAATTAAACAATATTTCAAGACAGCGTATATTGATTAAACAAAGTAGGTAATAAATTCTTAAATAAACAATACAAAAATAAGTCCGGCCAGTCGCGATCGGGGGGGGGGGGGGCACGGGAGTTCTGTAAATAAAAGAAACAACGCGACTTTAGTATTAATCTAGGGTTACTAGACGTGGCTTGCTTGCGGTACTTTAAATGCCCTAACGGTTAACGTAAGCAACGAAAAAGCTAGAGGCAAGCTCAAAATATTCGGTTCGGATTCTAGGTTACGGTTAAGCAACGGATTCGATGGCTAGCAAAGTTCGGATAACTAAGGGCCGCGGTAGGCCGTAGGTTGGGGCAAAGTTCACACTTTTTCCCCTGGTAGCGAATATTCGAAGAGTGAAATTGCTAGCACGTTCCTCGGTTGTCTAACCTGAACTAAATTATTGATAAATGCGTAATTAGCTAAAGGGCCGCGGTAGACGGGCGGTTGGGGCAGAGTTCACACTTTTCCCCCTGGTAGAGACTATTCGAAGAGCGCAAATTACTAACCTGGTAGCGGGCAAAAGACGGGCTCCGTGGCGGCCGCCGGCCGTCTTATAGCCGGCTCCCACGTGACCCAGCGGTGGGGCGACGACGGCTCATTGCTCGGCGTCGCCGACGGGAATTCGCAAGCGCTCCCCTCCGCATCGGTCTCGCTGCGGCGGCTGACGGCCGGGCCGGGCCTTAGGGATGAATCACCCCTGGCGCGTCCTCAGCGGCGGCTCCATTGGATCGGCGATGTCCTAAATACCCGGTTTCCCAAAAAGAACGGCGATTCTAGTCCCAGTTTAAGCACCCCTTTCGGATCTACCCCTATTCGGCGTTCCTACCCCTCTCAGATAACCCACATATATTTGATAAATTAATTTAGCCGGAAACACCCCCACAATTAATTGTGTTAATTGCAAATGACTCGGAATAAAGAACGCGGCCCTCCGCGGCAAAATTAAAAATAAATAATTATCGGCCTGGATATAAAACTACGGCGGCCGGACGCTAGATATAGCGTGGCGAAAGAATCAAACCAGTGTGAAATAAAAATAAAAGCCTGGAAACTTAGTAACTTCCTTACACACCCCTCCTTCTTCCTCAAAAAAAATTAAAATTTCATTTGGATTTTTTTTTATTTCGGACGCCCTGTACCAGGCAGTAAGCGTGTGTCGGGCGCATCGGTTAGCGGGCGCAAACGGAATATCGTTTCTCATAGCCTGGGTACTTCAAACGACTGCGATCGCGGTGCGTCCAGTCACGGAGTTTTTGAAACCGGCGGCGGCGGACCGGGTACCTACGCCAGGCGGTTAAGCTTCGGGAGCTCGGTTGGTCGCCATTAAACGGATTTGTGATTCGAAATCTACCCTACGACAGACGTAGTAAGCTCGGGGTCTGTGACAGGTTTTAAATCTTTGATATGCACGCGGCGGAGCATTTTTTCTGTCTCGGATTTTAGATCAAATACTACAGGAGAATGTACTCGGACCACGGTATACGGACCCGAATATTTTGGAGCGAGCTTTGCCACAAAACCTTTCGCAGCATCGGACAAATGATGCTCTCGCTTCATTACGCGGTCTTGTAAGAAACATCGCCATTCACGTCGGCGCAAATTATAATTACGACTCTGTTGTGTGAATGACCGACCCAAATTCACGCGTACAAGTTCAAAAGTCTCCCTAAGTTTGACCAGGCGGTTAGTTTGATATTCTACATTTTCTACAGAGTCGTCCACGGGTTTGCCGGATCGGTACAATGCGCCAGGTACGTCAAATTCGCGCCCAAAATTTAGAAAAGCAGGACTAAAACCTGTGGAATCGTGACGTGCGGTATTGATTGCAAATAGTAACTCGGGGAGGTGTGCGTCCCATTTCTTTTGATCGTCGCGACAAAATTGCGCAATCATGGTTTTCAAAGTTCGGTTGGTGCGTTCTACGGGGTTGGTTTGCGGAGTGTACGGCGGAGTAAGTCTATGTTGAATATTCATCTCGGTAAGAAAATCATTAAACAAATGACCGGTATATTGGGTTCCATTATCGGTAATAGCTATTTTCGGACACCCGAAGCGAGTAATTATTTCTTCGTAAAAAGCTTGGGTAACGGCCTTAGCCGTAGCTTTTCGGATTGCGCGGGCGGCTACCCATTTTGTGAACCTATCCTGGAAAACTACCAGGTACGAATTACCTTTACTGTAGCGTGGTAACGGTCCTACTAAATCGGTACTGATTATTTCCCACGGATCTTGATTACGCGAGGGATGCATTTTACCAGCGGGTTTTTGTGATTCAACTTTATACTGTTGACAACATGTACAACGGCGAACGTAGGTAGCTACGTCCTGCAGCATCCCTGGCCAATAATAACGCGCGGCTACTCTCGCGGTAGTTTTCGAGATTCCGAGATGTCCCGCGGTCGGAAGATCGTGGCATTCCCTGAGTACTCGCGGCCGGGATTCGGTTGGTACGCATAACTTCCACGGCTCTGAAAGTTCGAGTTCGGTCGGGGCGGAAAGATCCCAAATGTGACAATACAAACGACCCTGTTTGGAGCAATAGTCCGGGTGTTTTTCCGGATCGCGCTCTACTTCCGCTTGTTTACGGATATACCACCTACACGTAGGGGTATCAATGAAAAGTACTACTTCGGAATTGTCATCGGAGGGCGGAGTTTCGACGGGTGCGCGTGACAAAGCGTCTGCTACTCGGTTAAGCACCTCCCGGCGATATTTTATATCGAAATCATATTGTTGTAAAAATACAACCCAATGCGCTAGACGTCCGGACGGATTTTTGAGTGATCGGAGCCACCCTAGAGACTGGTGATCGGTCACTACGGTGAATTTATATCCCTCTAAATAAGGACGCATCTTCTCGATGCCCCAAACGATGGCTAAAGCTTCTTTCTCGGTTGTGCTATAATTTTTCTCGGTTCCGGTTAGCGAACGGCTAGCATAGGAAACCACGCAATCTTGCCCGTGCGCGTTCTGAGTCAAAGCAACGCCCAAACCCGCGTCCGAGGCGTCTGTTTGCAAAACAAACGGTTTTGAAAAGTCTGGACACGCCAAGACAGGTGCATTGGTCAGGAGTTCTTTCAATTCGCGGAAAGCGGCCTCTTGTGAGTCGGTCCATTTCCATTTTTGCTGTTTTTTAAGTAACTGATTAAGCGGTGCGGCGATTTGCGAGAAATTCGGTACAAAGCGGCGGTACCAGGAAGCGATTCCTAGAAAACGACGCAAACTGCGGACGGTTGTCGGTGCCGGAAGTTCTAAAATCGCGGATACTTTTTCTGGATCGGTACGGATGCCCTCTGACGTAACTACGTGCCCTAAATATTGTAATGATTGACAACCAAAACGACATTTGTTGGGATTGAGTTTCAAATTAGCGGCGCGAAGACGGCGGAAGACTTCGCGTAAAAGTTGTAGGTGGTGTTCGAAACTTTCACCGAGCACGATTATGTCATCTAGGTAGGCAAAACAATACGGCTCTAAATCGGGAGTTATGATTGAGTCCATAAGCCGCTGAAAAGTCGCGGGCGCGGAGTGTAAGCCGAATGGCATAACGCGAAACTGATATAACCCGCGGGAGGGTACCGTAAATGCAGTAATTGGCTTACTTTTGGGCGTTAATGGCACCTGCCAATATCCGTGCTTGAGATCTATGGTCGAGATGTATTTGGCCTGGCGTAATTTATCTAAAATAGCTTGTATGAATGGCAGAGGGTATGCATCTTTGCGCGTAACGTCATTTACTTTTTGAAAATCGATGCAAAAGCGATATTTCCCGTCCCTCTTTTTAGCTAAAACGACGGGTGAACTCCACGGACTGGTAGACGGTTCTATTACGCCATCGGCGAGCATTTTATCAACTTCTTGGTTGATAACCTCCTGCATGTACGGATTACGTGGACGGTAGCGTTGTTTAATCGGTTCGGGATTTAATAAATGAATTTCATGCGATACCAGAGGCGTGGTACCTCTCACATGTTCAAATAGCGGTAGTTCGGCGTCTAAAAATTCCCTAAGTTTTTCGGCGTTTCGGTTAGATAAGATCAGAGGCGGTAGACGGTCTGGGCGGTCGGATATCTCGGATACGGCGGTACTCACGGCGGTTTCCGCGGGTTTCGGTAGATTTGTTCGCGTCCCAAAACTCAGTGTTTCAGTTTTGGGACCAGAAAATCCTGCGAGCCTGGTTACGTCACTTGTGGCGGCTTCCACAGGCCCCGGAGACATATCAGTTCTCGCAGAAATCTCTCGGCAGATTTCGCGGTCGCGGTTGGAAACTTCTAAACGTTCGGATGCGCTCCCCGCGGCGGTTTCCACGGATCTTCGCCACTTGTCGCCCCCTGTAGAAATTTCCCGGTTTCGGTTTGTCCCGCTGGTGGAAGGCTCCGCGAGGTCGACTATTAAATTTACGGCGGTATCCGCGGAATTAGTAAACCCCTCGTTCCTCGCAGAAACTTGTGGACATTGGTCGGTTTCGCGGTGGCAAACCTCTACGAGATCGAGTCTGCTACCCGCAGCGGCGTCTGCGGGTCGCTGCAGCATTTCATCCCTCGCAGAAATTTTCCCGGTGCCCAAATCTAGTACGAAACGTAATGGACGCATTACATTCATCCCTATCACGAGCTGAGAGGCCAACTGTGGTAGGTACGTGAGTTTTACAGTTATCTTTTGCCGTCCTATTTCTAGCGGCACGGCATAAGATTCGATTACGGCAATCGTTTGTCCGTCGGCTAAGCGGGCGAAACCCATACAGGGCACTTCGCTACGGACTCCCTGATTTCTAATAGCACGACGGATACGTTTCCCTATATAAGAACCTGCGGCGCCGGTATCTAAAAGTGCGCTATAGCAATCATTGAAAATTCGGGCGGTGGTGTGCGGTCGCGTTTCCGCCGGAAAACAGCCAAGGTCGGCAAACGGGGCGGTAATTAGCGGTGGCTCCTGCCTTGTCCCCGGTCGGAGGCAGTGCCCTGTCCGTTTCCCGGAATACCACAGGGGCAGTCCCGAGACATGATTCCGGACTTGCCACAACGCGAGCAAAATAATTTCGGGATGCCCGTGCATTCCCTCCGTGTATGACCTTGGCCACCGCACCTCCAGCAGGTGTCAGCCAGGCGCGAAGTATTCGCCGGCGCCGAGACGACGTAAGCCGGCCCGTGGGTAGGCGGCGCGGAGCTTCTGCCGTGATTTAATTCGGCTTGCAGAACTTCGAACTCTCGGGTAGCACGCGAAAAGGACGGTAAATCTGTGAATCATCCCAATGGATATTTACGCGGTATTCTGGCAACAGGTTACGATAGAGCCACGCAAGCTGTTGTGCAGGAGGAACACCTCCATGTCGGCGAATCAGCGTTTACAAATCCGTAATATATTTAGTCACGGGCTCACCAGGGCGTTGTCGCCTTTTCCCGATTTCGGCTTCCAAATCGACTTGATAATTTACCGGAAAATAAAAAATCTTAAAGTCATTTACAAATCCCTGCCAGGTCCGCCAACTCTCGCGGTTATTACGGAACCAACAATGCCGCATCCCCTTCCAGGAGTTCGGGCATGTGTGGTAACACCCTATCTTGGTGTATACCCTCCGACGCGCAAATTTCCTCTATGCGTTCCAGAAAAAGCGCGGGATCGGTTTTTGCGTTGAATGAAATATGCCAATCGCGTACTTTGAATGGCTTGTCCGGAAGCTGTACTTGTGCTGTCGGTACCGCGAAATTTATTAGCGACGGAATCGTAGTGCCAGTACAGGTTGTCGTAATCATAGTGGTACTGGGAATTGTACATGAAATTGTATAAATCGGCGCACTAACTGTGGTAGTCGGTGCTAATAACTGCGGAAAAGTCCACGGTAAATTCATCGGTCGGGGAGTTGCTCGTCCTTCCCGGAAAAATTTTATTAACCGCTTGCGCCCTTCTTCTACCGTACCCTCTGCGGACAAGGAAAATTTTTCTAACTCGGCATCTAACTCAGCTCTCCTTAACTGGTAAATCCACCCCACACGGACATCCGGTTTTACCCCTGCCATCTCGGCCTCGGTGGTAACTGGTGCCTCGTTTTCGTCATTCATTTTAAAAAAACCTGATTCGGTTTGAAAAATACTCATCCGATTCCTATATGTCTGTGCCACCTTTTTTCTATTCCACGGAATTAATTGCTTTTGGTAATAACTCGCTCGCGTTCGGGCGCAGCGCGAGGCAAAAACGACGTGGCCAAAAAAACCCAGAGTTTTTTCCTGCCGGCGCGCCGTCCGGCGGGCGGCCGGGGATCTCTATTACGCGAAGCCAGCGTAGTTCCGATCTCCGGTGGTTTCTTTATATTATATCCACACCGCTACTATCTACTCGCCACCTCTATACGCAAAGCAAAGCTACTTGTGGTTGTACGCAAAGCACACAATAAATTTACAAAGTATTATTCGGAAAGCAACTACTAAAATTCGGAAAACAACTACTAAAATTCGGAAAGCAACTGCTAAAATTCACGCTGGTCCCCCCTGGCCAAATAAGTTCGGTTTTGTTTTATTTTACTCCACCTCAAAACACCACGGTTCCTGCTCGGGTACGCCACTTTTTATAACGTGTCCCTAACAATATTTCAAGACAGCGTATATTGATTAAGCAAAGTAGGTAATAAATTCTTAAATAAACAATACAAAAATAAGTCCGGCCAGTCGCGATCGGGGGGGGGGGGGGGCACGGGAGTTCTGTAAATGAAAGAAACAACGCGACTTTAGTATTAATCTAGGGTTACTAGACGTGGCTTGCTTGCGGTACTTTAAATGCCCTAACGCAACGGAAAAACTAGAGGCAAGCTCAAAATATTCGGTTCGGATTCTAGGTTACGGTTAAGCAACGGATTCGACGGCTAGCAAAGTTCGGATAACTAAGGGCCGCGGTAGGCCGTAGGTTGGGGCAAAGTTCACACTTTTCCCCCTGGTAGCGAATATTCGAAGAGTGAAATTGCTAGCAAGTTCCTCGGTTGTCTAACCTGAACTAAATTATTGATAAATGCGTAATTAGCTAAAGGGCCGCGGTAGACGGGCGGTTGGGGCAAAGTTCACACTTTTCCCCCTGGTAGAGACTATTCGTAGAGCGCAAATTACTAACCTGGTAGCGGGCAAAAGACGAAAGACCAAAAGACCAAAAGACGGGCTCCGTGGCGGCTGCCGCCCGTCTTATAACCACCCCTGGCGCGTCCTCAGCGGCGGCTCCATTGGATCGCCGATGTCCTAAATACCCGGTTTCCCAAAAAGAACGGCCATTCTAGCCCCAGTTTAAGCACCCCTTTCGGATCTACCCCTATTCGGCGTTCCTACCCCTCTCAGATAACCCACATATATTTGATAAATTAATTTAGCCGGAAACACCCCCACAATTAATTGTGTAAATTGCAAATGACTCGGAATAAAGAACGCGGCCCTCCGCGGCAAAATTAAAAATAAATAATTATCGGCCTGGATATAAAACTACGGCGGCCGGACGCTAGATATAGCGTGGCGAAAGAATCAAACCAGTGTGAAATAAAAATAAAAGCCTGGAAACTTAGTAACTTCGTTACACCAGGGACAATCGATAATGTAAATAGGAGAGGTAGCCGATGAGTCAAACTCAATCCAGATTCGGCGGGTATAAATTCGGCATCAGCCAAGAGCTGGGTATCAGTGCCATCAGCTCCTTAGTCGCCATTCGATCTTCGACTGCTCCCCTGTAGAAACCAAGGCATCCACGTTTGCGTCACTTTGGTCGAACAGGTGGAGTTCCCCCTAGTTAGCTGCAAGGGCATCAGCTTTTTGTCACTCTTGGGGCGCTGGGTAGTTGTTGGTTGAAGGTTCATCCTGAGAAGACCAGATTCGCGACCCGTGAGTCGTAGGTCCACTCGGTCGCGGTCTGCTCGTCCTAACTGCGACCCTAAGCCGCCGAGATGTGTGCTCTACAAATGATCTTGTGAGTCTACGAAATAAACACGTATTCTAAATACCTCGTGTCATTCGTGGTCAGTGTTCTCCTGGAGTACCTGCACCTGCACCCACAGCCAACCACCCCCCTCAGGAGTCACAGGCGAGTCGAGAGAGGCAACAGAATTCTCTCGCGGCACACGCAGGGCATTCCCAGCTCGGGGTGACACATGGCGGAGGCGCCGTTATGAGGGATCCCGTGGATGACATTTGTTCGAGGCGACCCTGTAGCCGACACATGGTAGAAGCGCCGCACCGTTTCGAGGAGTCAGTGGTTGACACATGGTGGAAGTGCCGTCTGGACGAGTCCGCGGCCGACGCGACGCATGGTGGAAACGACAAGATAGATTCTGGGGGCGCTGAAGGGGGCCCCTGTAAGAAGAAGAAGACACAGTCAAGGGGCAGTATGAAGAGTAGGACTCCATAGAGGATGAAGATGGAAGCTACAGAGGCAGGACGCACCCGCATCCCAGCGCAGTAATGTGGGCAGGCGCCACCCGGTGCAAGTACCGGCGCCCCAGAGGCCCCGCTAGGCCACTCCAGGCGTGGTGGCTCGCTGGTGCTCCGCTTGGGCACTACAGGCCCAGGCGTCCAGCAAACCAGAGCTCCGCTTGGACACTCCAGGTCACTAGGGCACTAAGCGCTCCACTGGGCGACCCCGGGTCTCATGTGGTTTATTTGCTTCGGCCAGAGGCCTCGGCAACTAAATTCCACATGAGTTATAAAAAGTTGAACTTCAGTGCCTTGGTACATAAATAACTATTATTAGAAATACGTTTAAGTTTAACTGAAAATACAATATAAGAAATCAGTATCACCAATTTAAGTTGGTCAAGAAGAAAGTCTAGTGGCCCCATGTTGGATTTTTTTTGCAATTTATTGCTTTAATACTAAATTTTAAATTTTGAAGGTACGATCAAATATTGGCACTTGTGTAAACTAAGTAATAAGTTTATAATAAAACGGACCGTTCAAAGATTATTTTTCATATAGGGTATAGTCATAACCAAAATTAAGAGGGTAAAAACAAGTTGAGAAGAAGAGAAAAAAAGAGGGGATACATTAAACACTTACATTTTATTCACAAATGGAGCACCGAGGTAGGCAGCAAAAAATTTATCGGCACCACCGTCTCAACAAAAAACCTTCCCAAATCAAGTTTGTGCCAGGGGAACGCTCCGGCGCAGTCCTGTTCCTCCAATAATCAATTATAATCCAGGGCAGGAGGCCACCGCAGAGGTAAAATGACTATAGGTTGGAAAGTAGTCTCGGGCCGGGTCCGTCGAAGGATACGATGTCAACTCAGTAATATTTAGGTCTAGAAAAACAAGGGAAAAAATATACAAACACTTATAAATTCATGTCGAATGAATTAATGAATTAGACTGAAATTATTTAGGAACATTTTGGGTTTTTTGCTAACAATTATATTTTTATTGTTTGTTATAGAATTCACTGACCTACAAAACGAACATCAGCCTGTAAAACACAACCCACGTTAACATGGCCAATTTAAACCACAGCCCACAGCCCATGGCACAGAATAACTAGTTATTCAGAATAACCAGTTATTCTGTGCCCATGATCACGACTATGGTTATGAGATGGAAAATACGCAAGAGAGCAGGAGATGTGAAGTGAATATTACAAAGAGACTGTAGCAGAATGTGGCTAATGAACTCCTATACAGTAAAGGCAGTGAAATAATTGTTATGTGATACTAGTAATAAGGTTTATAGCAACCAAATTGAAGTTACACGGATACGTATTGTTACGAAAAATACAAACCAAAGTACAACCGCCGAATCCGATTCTGCGGGTATACATTCGACACCGCCAAGAGGTGGGTATCAGTGGCATCAGCTCCTTAGTCGCCATTTGATCCTCGACTGCGCCCCTTTGGAAACCAAGGCATCCGCGTTTTCGTCACCTTGGTCGAAACAGGTGGAGTCCCCCTAGGTAGCTGCAAGGGCATCGGCGTTTTCGTCACCCTTGGGGCGCTGGGTAGTTCGGGGTTGAAGGTGCATCCTGAGTAGACCGGATCCGCGGCCCGTGAGTCGTTAGGTCCACTCGGTTGCGGTCTGCTCGTCCTAACTGCGACCCTAAGCCGCCGAGATGTGTGCTCTACAAATGATCTTGTGAGTCTACGAAATATACACGTATTCTAAATACCTCGTGTCGTTCGTGGTCAGTGTTCTCCTGGAGTACCTGCACCTGCACCCACAGCCAACCACCCCCCTCAGGAGTCACCGGCGAGTCGAGAGAGGCAACAGAATTCTCTCGCGGCACACACAGGGCATTCCCAGCTCGAGGTGACACATGGCGGAGGCCCCGTTATGAGGGATCCCGTGGATGACATTTGTTCGAGGCGACCCTGTAGCCGACACATGGTAGAAGCGCCGCGCCGTTTAGAGGAGTCAGTGGGTGACACATGGTGGAAGTGCCGTCTGGACGAGTCCGCGGCCGACGCGACGCATGGTCGAGACGGCAGCGAGGCAGCCAGAGCAGAGTTTGGAGGAATCAATGGTCCAGCAGAAACGACTTGATAGATTCTGGCAGCGCTGAAGGGGGCCCTGTAAGAAGAAGACACAGTCAAGGGGCAGTATGAAGAGTAGGACTCCATAGAGGATGAAGATGGAAGCTACAGAGGCAGGACGCGCCCGCATCCCAGCGCAGTCATGTAGGCAGGCGCCACCCGGTGCAAGCATCGGCGCTCCAGGCATTGAGGCCCCGCTAGGCCACTCGCTGGTGCTCCGCTTGGGCATTACAGGCCCAGGCGTCGAGCAAACCAGAGCTCCGCTTGGACACGCCAAGGCCACTAGGGCACTAAGCGCTCCGCTGGGGACCCCGGGTCTCATGTGGTTTATTTGCTTCGGCCTGAGGCCTCGGCAACTAAATTCCACATGAGTCATAAAAAGTTGAACTTCAGTGCCTTGGTACATAAATAACTATTATTAGAAATACGTTTAAGTTTAACTGAAAATACAATATAAGAAATCAGTATCACCAATTTAAGTTGGTCAAGAAAAAAGTATAGTGGCTCCCATGTTGGATTTTTTTTGCAATTTATTGCTTTAATACTAAATTTTAAATTTTGAAGGTACGATCAAATATTGGCACTTGTGTAAACTTAGTAATAAGTTTATAATAAAACGAGACCGTTCTAAGAATATTTTTCATATAGGGTATAGTCATGTAGTAACCAAAGTTAATAGGGTAAAAACATGTTGAGAAGAAGAGAAAAAAAGAGGGGATAAATTAAATACTTACATTTTATTCTCAAATGGAGCGCCGCGGTAGACAGCAAAAAAGTTATCGGCACCACCGTCTCAACAAAAAACCTTCCCAAATCAAGTCTGTGCCAGGGGGACGCTCCGGCGCAGTCCTGTTCCTCCAATAATCAATATAATCCAGGGCAGGAGGCCACCGCAGAGGTAAAACGACTACAGGTTGCAAAGTAGTCTCGGGCCGCGTCCGTCGAAGGATACGATGTCAACTCAGTAATATTTAGGTCTAGAAAAACAAGGGAAAAATATATAAACACTTATATCATGTCGAATGAATTAATGAATTAGATTGAAATTATTTATGAACTTTTTGGGTATTTTGCTAACAATTATATTTTTATTGTTTGTTATAGAATTCACTGACCTACAAAACGAACATCAACCTGTCAAACACAACCCACGTTAACACGGCCGATTTAAACCACAGCCCATTATCACGACTATGGTTATGAGATGGAAAATACGCAAGGGAGCAGGAGATGTGAAGTGAATTACAAAGAGACTGTAGCAGAATGTGGCTAATGAACTCCTATACAGTAAAGGCAGTGAAATAATTGTCAAGGTAATAAGGTTTAGAGCAACAAATTGAAGTTACAATGATACGTATTGTTACGAAAAATACAAACCAAAATCCAAGCGCCGAATCCGATTCGGCGGGTATAAATTCGGCACCAGCCAAGAGCTGGGTATCAGTGGCATCAGCTCCTTAGTCTCCATTTGATCCTCGATTGCGCCCCTTTGGAAACCAAGGCATCCGCGTTTCCGTCACCTTGGTCGAAACAGGCGGAGATCCCTCAGTTAGCTGCAAGGGCATCGGCGTTTTCGTCACCCTTGGGGCGCTGGGTAGTTGGGGGTTGAAGGTGCGTCCTGAGAAGACCGGATCCGCGACCCGTGAGTCGTAGGTCCACTCGGTCGCGGTGTGCTCATCCTAGCTGCGACCCTAAGCCGCCTTGCATTTTGAACATTCTGGAAACCGCATTCTGAACATTCTGAAAACCGCAAAAATGAAAAAACTTGAAAATCAAAATGTGTATATGCTTTTTAGGTCATTGTATACATCAAAAAACATCTAATTGCTGTGCAATCCGAAATTTTACAAACAAAACATTACTATGCTACGTTTTTTTTACACAGAACCTATACCCGTCGTGAATGACACGACAGGCGCATAAATCCGAAATGTTTGCGTTGGTGAGCGGAAACTGTATCCCAAGTAACATTTCAAGTTTTATTATGGTTTGCAAGGTAGCTATAAAACCAGTTTTCAAGGGTATCCCTTAAAGCTATTTTGCCTTCAGAACGTTCTGAAGGCAAAGATAAAACGGCCTTAAATCAAAAGTGGAGAACTTTATGAAGGTTCTAAGGGTAAAATGATAAAACTGCCATAAAACCTTTTTGCCTTATCTCCACCTTAGGTGCCAAGCCTTCAAGGTATCTATAAAACCGTTCGTAAAGCTGCTATAAAACCTTCATTAAACTGAGTAGTAAGGCTAAATGGTCTTGAATTGGCAGTGTAATTCCTTTTGGTTTTATAATGGATTTGAGAAACCCTGGGAGCTAGGTAATTTGCTTTAAGCTTTCCACAAAGAAGATTTATTTGCCTTCTATGCATATTTCTGCGTGTCTTCAGGCATTACATATTTAAAGGCGTGTATTATTGGGAATGGCGTTCCAACTTGTGGTTCTAATAAGCGCGAAATACGCGTGATCCGTAACCCAAATACGCAAACGAAGAAAAGTTTTCTGATGCATTTGCACAAAATACGCACTCAAAATTAAAGCGCCCCAGAAATACATTAGATTTATACAATCTATATATATAATAAAAAAATTATTTTAAATTTTTCAACGCTTTCCCATTTACGGCGACTTAGTTAATTTCATTCCACCGATAAACGCGATATTCATTTTGTACACCTACCCAGTTCCCAAATAAAAATTATTAATTTTTGGTTTTGTGACATAAAGGTTGACATGGAATATGACACATCACGCATATAATCAAACAAAAAATATGTCCGCTTTCACAATAAGTCTATTAGGTAGCGATAAATGATGTTACCTTATGTGTGCATAACTAAATCCACTTCAAAACCAATTATTCTTAATATTGCCTTCCATAAGTCGTTCAAAAGGCCAACTTTCATTTGTTCAAGAGTATTTAGTCCTATTTTAGATCTTCAGAACCTTTTGGCTTTGTATAAGTACACCACAAAGCTAAATAGTTTTATAGTGCCCTTGACTCGTGTGTTCTGAGTGGCCGCATTCGCATTTATAACCTCAAATTATTTTCATGTGATCCTGAGTGGTATGTGTGTGCCTGCCTGGATAAAATAACTTAAGCATCCAGTTATCCAAAAAAGTGGACATAATAATAATTATTACTAAAATGCACTCGCACTAGCTGATCGCGTCATGTATGCGCTACGCTACTGACACTCATCCGTGGTGTGTCTATGGTCAAGATGGCGTTTATATTTATTTCAAGATCAAAAGGTTTATATTCCAATTTGACTTAATGATGCTTTCCGCTTCTCATTAAAAGCAAGCCTGACTTGATGTAGTTTTATAGAAGACTACAAGGACGCTATAAAACCAGTCATTAAAGCAATAATGCTTATTTCCGCCCTAATAAAACTGTCTTTCATTTAACACCGTCTTAAGATCAAGTGGCTTTATAAAGCTCTTATTGTCAGGCAAAGATAAAGCATCTATAAGGGCATGAGCACTTCAAGATAAAAAAGCTCTTGAATATAGTTCTTGAGGGCTGCTATAAAACTTTATCATAAAACAATTTTGCCTCAAGTAAAGTTTGCATTTATCAGAGCCTTTTTAAAGCTCTTTGGCTTTTATAAGTAGCCATAAAACTCTTATAAAACATACTAGAGGCCAATGGGAATTTAAAATGTTACTTGGGTAGGTAGAGTGACGCGAGTAATGTGAGTGCGTATGGAAAAAATGATTATTATTTGCTGCAGAGAAGAATCGAAATAAGATATTTTCGGAAACATGGCCGCAGGTATTAATTTTTATGTAGAAATAAATATCCATTATTTATTATCAATATGGTCGATTGGTGAGTATAACTGAGGAAATGAAATGAGGATACTTACTAGTTTATTCGTGTTCTCTCTCTTCGATTTTTTGACGAACTCGAACTATGAACTTTTCAGATCAAAATTGAGGTGCATATCTTCACTGTACAAATTTTTGAATAATACCTCTTGAATCTGAGTTTCTTCCGGATGAATCCTGCGTCAACGAAACTTCTAGTTCCAAGCTTTCTTTCTCCATGAGACGTGACATCCTCAGGGCGCGACGATCACACTGAGACTGATTATTCTTATTCTACCTGTGATGGTATTTATAGGAACACGGAAAACGGAGGAAACAGGTGAAAATGTGGAAAATTGAGGATAGGATTTAAGATGATTGGTTTTGGCGCGTAATTGTAAAAACCGCGCGCCAACAACTATGTAAAAATAAGCCCTGATCACGGTTCAGATTGTTACAGTGTTTAAGGATTTCAACATAACCAATCGCACCTCTAAAATTCTAAATCGACATAATGACAAGATGTTCCACGCTCCCTAAATGGCTATTCAAGAATTTTTCATGCACCGAAAATAACATATAATATCAATTTAATAATTAAAAAAACATTTGCCAATTTACGCCCAAAAAAATGGGTGGTTACGAAAATCCAGATCTTTTTCTATAAAGTTTATTGCAAACAATTGACTAGAACGATAAAAATGTATATTATTACTATTTCTTATTAATAAGAAAGTTTTATTAGACCATATGATATGGAATAGTTTTCAACTAAGAAGGCTTCAAACTTGTATATTTTATCTAACAAAGCTGTTGGTTTCTGATAAAATTTTGTAACAATAGCACAAGAAAAATGTTTGTACAATAACCGATTTAGGTACAGATTATTTTATTTAAATCTCAGATTTCTGGACTGCGTGGAAATTTTAGCGTCGGCATATTTTCTGAAAATAATAATAAAATATATAAACAACTTGCACGATGGAATATTTTTCTTTAACAAAAGAATTGATGCCTTTCTGAATGTAAGGAAAGAAATAGGTTGTTACCTTAAATGAAATTGCCCGTATATGCTGAGTAAATTCATTTAAAGAAAATTCGTATATAAACATAAATAATTTACAAAAGGCTTTATTACAAATACCAACTACAATATTTAAAATAATGCAACTTAAACCATTTCAAACAACTTCAAAAAATGGAAACAGTGAACAGGGTTTTCTTAAGGTTCTTATTCGGCTCAGAGAAAATGGGCAGTCAAGGTTTAAAGCATAAGAATACTAATTTTTATGTTGGAGATGTTTATGTTCGTATATACGGAAGTCGATTTAGTTATCTGATGTGGGTTCTTGTATTAAATCCAAAATCCAAAAAAAACGTACGGTGTTTTAATAATTTTGAATTATTTTCCGCTAAAAATTTTCACAGGTGGCTATGGACCGCAACTTTGTTGGTGACAGTAACTATGAATTGCACTTATCGCCGATTTTTTTCTGACAAAAATTACAAGAAATATTTTGAGTAAGGCTCTTAAAATGGACAACCTGTATATGCTGGTAACAAAACAATAGATTCGTTGTACACAGTACATCATGAAAAGGAAAATAAAACGGCTTCTCCGTATACAGAAGAAAATGACCTCACGAAATCTGTAGTATTGATTTAGCTTATGCAAAGTCATTAGAAATTGAAAATAATTACACTAAAATTCCGTTATACTGCTTGCTTTTAACTGAAATTCCTCACTGTCAAAGTGGCTATTTTTGACGGTATAGTGATCAGCATGGCAAATGATAGCGTCGTGATCAAATTATGAAAAGTGCTTTACCTGTTTAGTTACTCACCTACTTACACCATAGACAAGTTGCCTGTCAGAGGAGCAGGGGAGGCTGACGATACTGCCGACATCATTCGGCTCTGTCCATTAACAACTGGATCTGTAACAACACCAGAGTGTAAGTAACTCTGCGGCAAAGTCATTAAAAAAATCTTTTCGCTAATACGCTAAAAATGTTCTAAAAATGACAAAAAGAAAGATCGCTTCTAGGCGAAATCGCCCCATGGAAAGGGGGTGAAAATTGAGGGATGAAAACATTTCTCTTTTCACCTATTTTGTTGAATATTTTAATCGGTTTTGTGGTGTTTTAAATATGGGCAAGGTAACTATAATAATTTGGAATTATTCGTTTAAAAAAGTACATAAATAAACATTAAATCATTTAGAGCGTTTATAAACTGACTTTGTCAAAATAGCATCTTCAAAGTATGCAAAGTATGCAAAATTGTTCCTTATGATTTCTGATTTTATAGGTAATATATGTATGTTATTATTATTAGCGGCTCTTGTCGAGTTAAATTTTCAATTTCACTCTCACTATCTTACATTTTCAACGATGCTGGCTACAAAATGTATATGTATACTTTAGGAATCCATGAGCTATCAAAATATTAAAATTGATAACATTTTTAGCTGGCATTGTCATATCAATCTATATTGTATTGGATAACCATGTATCATGTATTTCTATTGGTTATGACCATAATGAAACTCATTTAGAACAAGTAGTAAAGCTATAGTAGATCAGATCAAATCCGGCCAATAAAAAGTACAATTCAGCTTTCAGCTTCACTGCGGAATTGGTACCTGTAACAATGCGATGTCTCAATATTTTGATCGTTTGAACTACAATAATATTTTCTATGTAGACTGCACCGTACCTACCCCATCGTGCTTTATTTAGGTAGTGCGATATAGAGGCAAAGCAACGACGCGCGTTTGGCTCATGGATGGGTGACCCTCTTTAAATTATTTTGCATAATAAAACTTCTTTTATCCCGATTTAAGAAAAATAACTACTCAGTATTTTTTCAATTTTTGTATCAAAAATATACAGATAATATGAAATTATACACCTAATATAAAATTGTGCAGGTTTTAAGCGTTTTAATAAATGTACCGACTCATTCAGATACATTGCCCAGATATTTCGCCAAAAATAAATGTATTTGGACTTGAATAAAAAAAATAATTACTGATAATACGGTGAATCTCGTCACATTATTAGCCATATCAAAGATTTGAAATTATATTTTTTCGCATTTGATTTAACAAATGATACTTACAAAAGTATGAGTGCTCCATGGCATCTCTTGCTGTTAGACGTTCCAAATGGTCATAACGTAGTAATTTGTCCAGAAGGTCTAATGCTTCAGGGGATACTAATTGCTGATTTCCGCTATGGACAAAAAGGTCCCACCGTTTCCTTGAATGCCTGAAACCGTTGCTTGTTTCAAACCACTTTACTCTTCATCTCCGGCTTTGGTTACTTACCTTCCTAGAATATCATTAAATTTGGGATCTAATTTTATTTGATACTTGTTAAGGTATTCATGTAGTTCTTGAGTTCCTAAAACTCTGACTATGCGGACTAACTGGTCATAGTTATCATGACCATGAAAGAATGGCTCTTTCCAAAAGATCATAGAGGCTACCATGCAGCCGAGAGACCACATATCCAACGAGTAATCGTACATCTGGTAGCCCACCAGCAGTTCAGGCCCCTTGAAGGGCCGAGAGACCACCCAGAGGCTGTACTCTTGACCGGGGTGGTAGAACTCTGCCAGGCCGAAATCGATTAAGCGTAATTTTCTATTTTCGTGTTCAATCATTACATTATGGGGTTTCAAGTCTCTGTGCATGATCCCCATGCTGTGGCAGTAGTCCAGAGCTTTGAGCAATTCGTCTAAATAGTAACGAGTGTCATAGTCTGTTAGGATTTGGTAGAGATGCTTGAAATCTGTATTGTTAACGTGCTCGAATACGAGAGCCGGCCTCCGTGATACCAGGTCCTTCACAACGGCTTTTAAAGTTATAATATTTGAACCACCTCTGAGGTTCTCTAATATTTTTATTTCTCTTTTGATTTTCTTCCTTTGTATAGGCTAAAATATTGCAAGATACTTGTACGGGTCTGCAGGTGCAGTAATAACTTTATTGATTTGGAAAACCTCATTCTTTGGCTATGTGATACAAATAATCAATAGGAAGTTAAAATAAGCGAATTCAAATAAATAACAGACTGGCAGTGCCACAGATTTAAATCAAGTTTTGAAAATGGCTATAGTATTGTGACTATTTTTGTTTCATAGCAGAAAATTGTTGAATAATATCATGGTTGAATGCAATATAGAAATAAAAATAAGTGTAAGAGATCAAATATTTAGATATCTAGTCTAAATCAGCAACACTGTCAAAAATTACAATCTTGGTGCCATAATGTAACAATTTAAAATGTGCAATGGATAGAAGGACACTTAAATGTGCGAAATGTACATAGTTATTCGTGATGATTACATTTCGACTTCGGCTAATGATAAGACTAGCGAAATCAATATTTTTGCTTGGAACACTTCACTGTAATGGCCCCAGCCTAGTTTTCGTATCAGCGGGTAGTCATCTCGTCGGCCCCAGTCTATGACGTAGCTTTCATAGTCCCAGTACTCTCTCGGCTTGTGAGAATTCACGTCAGCGTAGACTCTAGCTCGGCTAGGAAGTGACACATTTCTACAAGTTACAGATTTGAATGTAAATTGACCAACATAAGCTTTCTTTCCCACTGCAACAAACAAAAAATACACATTAGTACCTAACCAGGCAAAGTATGGAATACCATGTAAAATGGTCAGTAAACATTAATGAAATGTCAGTATGGATTAGCATGTAGGGGGTATTGCAATAAGGCTGAAATATGCAACCCAACCCCAAAGTCATATATATAGACTGACAATTGGAGAAAAAAGGCTGACCATCTAAAGCAAGGCAGGCACTTCTTGTCCAATAGGGTAGGTATTTCACCTATGTAGTTAAAATAAAAACGGGCAAGAGACGCGAGCTGTGTGTCGATTCCGCATGATTTCGACTCGAGGAATCCAACCGTAGCCCTGGAAATGCGATCCGAGAACCGGAAGCCGGTCAGAAGCCGTCATTTTTAAAAAATTGCCGACCCGCGGCCGATTAATGTTTATAACGCACACAAAGTCATGTGAGGTCGATACTTAAGTATGTTTTTGAAATCGGCAAGTTCATTTATGGCAACGAAAGTGACCTTCAGTCACCGGAAGTTAGCTCTGGGTACCTGAAAGGGGCTAGAGGCCCCCGAAGAAGCTCCCACGCAGCACTTTCTAAAGAAGGGGGAGCCACAGGAACACACAGTGTCACGAATTATTACTTGCTCAAAATAATTTCAATATACGGGGCATCCACTTTTATTTTAAAATGTTTATTTTTGGAGATAATCGCCTGAACTTTTATTTGTTTGAAAGGCCTTCAGAGACCGCTTCTTTTGAGTGCCTATCTTGACCGCCGAAATTCGCAACGTCGAATAAATATGCGGGACAGTCAACTATTGCTGCATCAAATTCGCAGGTGTAAAAAATAAACGTCGCCTGGACCCCATTAGGTCAACCTGCAACGTTTCCACGTCAGATGCGGAAAAATGTTTGATAGTTGCGACTTAAATTCATACAGTAGTAGGCATTTTGTTCAAAGATGTAAATAAACAGGCAACAAACCTCAATATCAATATATAATCAAGGTGCTGAAATATAAACCACATAATTTTATATCCAGGGCGTTAAAATGACTGTAATCTGTAATAAAGTATGCAGACTTATTTCAATTAAGACATCTAGGAAATAAATGCAAAGGTGGCGACTTGTGTGTTACCTATCACATTATGATCAGCCTATTGGCAATGAAAAAAGGAAATGACTATGAGAAGAAGTCCTGGATAAGAGAAAAACTGGTGAAAGAGGCTTCCTTGGGAATCAAATTGTGATTTATTTTTCAGCACCTTGATTTTAGATTGAGCTTAAAGATGCTGGTTACAGAAAATTAAGAAGTTCCGTGTGGTTTTTATTCGAACAATTGAGAACATTCTGCCAAATTCGTATTCTAGTTATTAAAACTTATTTCCGATAAAACTCACAACGTCTACCTCCCTTCTCCCGATTTTTGAATTTGGCGGGTTATGCCACATAGAGGGCGCAGCGTTGCCGAACAAAGTTTGATGTAGCGATAATTTTAAACCATGATCATTTGGGTTGGAGCTTTTTTAGGACTACTGCTACTGCTACTTTGGATCGCCGAGGTGCTCCGCTTCTTTTGACCTTCCTAACATTTTCAAAATGCAAATCCTGGGCCGGCTACGATTTTTTTTATACCTCCGATTTTTACAGATACCTACCCCCAGATACCAAATTTGAACAAAAAAATATACAAAAAGTTCATTCTGCGCGGTGTTAAAATTGAGCAAAATAGGAAATTTAAAGGCATCTGGCGAGTCAAGTGTGCCATGGAATCCCCCAAAACATTTGAACGGTCAACAGGACCGTTCAACTCAAAGTGTTGGTGGATAAAGATTCGATACAAAAATGTACAGGGTATTTTTCTCCTGGCCATCTCAAAATGCTGAATTTTTATGAAACTTATTGAAAAATATTAATAAATACAAAAGTCAGAATTTTTTTACAAAATGCCAACCGACAAATAAAAAACAATTTAAATTATTGGACCTTTGTCTACAACGCCACTTGTGCTTATCTATATATACAGGGTGTAACTTTGATAAGTACAGAAATTTTAAGGGCAGGTCGGGAAAAATGCACTTGTTATGCCTATGCAATTAAAATTTTTCTAAAGTGCATATTAACGTCAGAAATAATTTTTTTAAAACGTTATTAAAACCCCTTTTTCCGACGCTACGGCCATGGGTCCTTGACCTTGCCGGGACCAGCTGGAACTGAGGCCGGTTCCGGCGGATCCCCCCCCCAATTCCGCCGTGCAACGTTGTCAGACGTATAGCTCTTTCACAGTATTTTAGGAATAGTCTTTCAACTAATTTTTGAACAAATCTTTAATGGTTCTTTTAGCGCATAGCACGCAAAAAAACTACCTTTCGGATGCCTGGATGATTTTCCTTGCGGATGTCGTACTCCTTTCTTATGTTATCCAAAAATCCTCTCGAAAATCACAAGAAGCACTAGGTAACTGGTTGCCAGTCGAATCGCTTTTTCCGAGGCTTTTTCGCAGTATTTGAAGAATATTGACGCAACCATGTATCATTTGGTGTATGTGGAGATTAAATAAATAAATAAATAATTTTTGGACAACTCCTTAAAGGTTCTTTTAGCGAATAGCTCGACGAATAGCATGAAAAAGCCTACCTTTGAGATGCATCGATTATTTTTACTATTTTCTTGTGTTTAGATACTATCCAAAAATCTTCACAAAATCACATAAAGCACTAAGTACCTACCTAACTAGTGGCACTGTTTTTATACGATGGTCGCGAAGGTATAACACTTAGTAGTGTCTTTTTACGGAAATACGAACAAAACACTTGTTTTTTTTTTTCACTGCACACTTAAAGCGGCGCGATTCCAAATATTAGGGACGTCTCGGTTTCCCTCAGCTGATTTATTCCAGCGGCGACTCGACTAGGTGGATTGTACAATTAGATCCATACCGTATGCGTCTAATAAAACCCGAATTTTCGCGAACCCTTGAAGCTTCTTCTTTTATCCTCGCGCGTAATTGGGGTACCTAGTAGGAACCTATCTAACACTGTTTTCATACGAAGGCCGCGAACGTTTAACACTGCATTTCTTAACGGAAATATGAAAAAATCACTTGTTATTTCACTGCAAATTCGTAGCGGCAATTGCAACAGGTTTGGACATCACTGCGGGCCAAAAAAATGGCGAACGGATCTGGAAAAATGTACAGAAGCAGGTTCACTTCCCACGACAGTTCGTAAAACAAAACAAAGCAACGGAACAATATCGGTTCGCAAGACGCGACGTTTGCATACGCGTCCACGTTTTGGAAACAGAATTGTTATACCACAGAATAGCCACACGTAAGGCATCCTGTATAATAATGAATTGCTTGTTGAAGCTGGCGCTCCCAAAAATTACAGGCGGACGCTGATCGATATCAATCAGCTGTTAAATCCCATAATCGGACGGACGATCTTCGACTAGCGCGTCGGCTACGGCGCGGCGGTACGGTGACGGAGACGGCGTGCGTGCGCACAAGCTTTCCCCCATACCATCCAATACCACTATTCGGTGTTGCCGTTTATGCCGACATGTCCCCAAACTGACTTAAAGTCCCTTAAATCCGATTTTTGATTTTCGCGGATTTATACGGGGTTTCATTCGTTATAAGTTAATCTACTATCTCGTATAATTATTACGCACAAAAACGGGTAAATCCATGTAAAAATCCACTACACAATTAAATTTATACGGAATTAAATTACTAAATCAGGTAAATTTTCAGCACACTTGGCAACATAGTAGCGCCGCCCCGAGAGAAGTAGGGGCCGCGAGCCGCGATTGGCTAATATCGCGCACAAGTTATGAGTAGTGGAGTAGTGGGGATCACCTGTAGTGTCGATGTCAAGTGGGTATCCGGCGCCCCGCGCTTGCGCTCCACGCCCAGCTGTAATTTAGTAGGTCGCCGGGGCCGCACGGCGTGGAAATGGAGCAAAATCGAGTGAATCAGTGCCAGTGAATTCATTCGTAATTGTAATTATTGTGTGAAGTTGGCGTCGGACGCCAGCGCCCGACGCCAACGTCATATGCCCGCGCCTGGCGAATCTCGGCGAAGGAATGTCGGGCAGAAGTCAAGGGCACGCAGAAGCTTAAATTCACCAGGAGTCGCTGTTTTTCGGTCTTTGGGGACATTACGCGACATTTCGCCACCAAATTTTTACGAAAAGTAAGAGGAATGGTAAGGAATTAACTTGAGAGAGTTCCGAAACGGCAAAGGGTTAAAAAATGCGGAAATGATAAGCATCCCAATTTGACAGTCTTCCCCAACTATTTTCGGAACCGAATAATTTTTTATTTACAACCATGTATGTAATGTCGACATTTCTGACTTTTTAGAAGTTTGAAAGTGTCAATTTTTTTACTTTTACTTTCCGCCCTCCCGCCCGGGTGGAAAGTTTACTTTCCACCCAGGAGGGCGGGAAGTAAGCGAGATAATAGTATATTACACACCGAGGTGGGAAGTGTTTCATTATTGTCGAGAGATTAAATAGTTAACAAAAAAAATAATCCATAAGGTATAAGATCTTCATCTTTGCACCTTTATAATTTACACCTACCAAATTATTTTAATGACAATTTCTTTCAGTGTCAAAAATTTGGATCATAAATATCATCTGCCATGTTTAATTTTATATCGAGACCATTTACAACCACTATACTACGTATCTATTAGGAACTCGTATTCTGTAAGTACCAACAATAGTAGTATTTATTGTACAATTATTCTTATTTATATTATAGTGACTGACGAAGTATTTAATAAAATACGAAAGCTTTCAAAAGAAAAAAGAGTCTTTACTAAAGGATTGGCTACATCCCCACTGATATATTAACAACTGATATTCAATTATAATTCATAGCCACGAATATTGTTATAATTTTATACATTATTTGATATGGGGTTTTTTCAAACGATTCGAACAAACTTTGGAGATAATTGTACGAACCTTTTAAAAATTGGTCTTCTACAAGTTTAAAAATGGCGTCATTAAAAAATAGAACACATTTTCTATTAAAATGCAGACAATTAGGTCTTATTCCACGACATATAAAAGACAAGACAAGAGGATTATATGAAATGGTTGATTTTCAAGACGGAATAACTGGCCATTTAGTGAAGAAGTTTAGCAATAAATTAGATAGTAACATATTAAATTTAGAAATTAAAATTACTCACAGGAATATTAATGGAATAACACAAGAATTGATAAGTTTAGAAGACAAAATTTGTAATATATTACCTAATGTCATTTGGTTTGAATTTAAACGCAGACAAAATCAAAGTTACAATCGTAAATTTAATAAAATTAAAGAAATTAACAAACGAAAATTGGAATTTTTAAAAGATAACAACAAAATTAAACTTAAAATTAAACCTGAATGGTTTAAAAATTTAACTTCTATTAATATTCCTGCAGAAGTAAAAAACTTACTCTCTCTTGGTCCAAAATTTAGTTTACCACCAAATAAAAATGACATTTCAGTTAAACACCTCTTAGCTGATGTTGAACTTTTTCTTATTAATGTAAATGAAATCGAAGTTAAAAACATTCTCCTTGGTCAAATTACTAATAGTATAACTAATTTTTTACATAATTTTCCATCACATTATTTTGAAATAAATATTTGGTATAAAAAAACTATAAAATTTCTTAAAGAACATCCAGAAATTATTGTCACGAAATCTGATAAAGGAAATGTCACTGTCCTAATGTATAAAAACCAATATCAAGAACTTGCTAATAATATGTTAGAAGATAACACTTATTACATTAAATTGAAATGAAATCCAACATCAACTATTCAACAAAAAGCTAATAAAATGATATCTGAATTAAAAAAGAAAAAAGAAATTGACGAAACTCTTGCTAAGACTTTAACTATTTATAATTCAGTTACACCAAAGTTTTATGGTTTGCCAAAAATACATAAACCTAACCTATCACTTAGACCTATTATATCTTCAATAGATGCTCCAACAAGTAAATTGTCACAATTTTTAACAGAAATACTCTCAAATGCTTATAATAATGACAATCCGTATTTTCTTAAAGATTCTTTCAGTTTTGCAAAAAATTTTAATAATGTACAACTTCCTGAAAATTATATCATAATTAGCTTAGATGTTATCTCACTTTTTACTAATATTTCCTTAGAACTCACTTTGAAGAGTATTGAAAAACATTAGTATAACATTGAAAAATATTGTAAATTAAAAAAAGAAAATTTCCTTATTATTTTAAGATTTGTTTTTAATAATACTTACTTTTTCAAAACAGTGTAGTATACAAACAAATATTTGGTACTCCTATGGGTTCTAATATTTCCCCAATTTTGGCACTATATGTTATGGATGATCTACTTGTTTTTTGTATTACAAAATTATCATTTGAATTACCTTTTTTAAAAAAATACGTTGACGATATAATTTGTTCAATACCGATAGGCAAAGAACAAGAGATTCTAGATGTTTTTAATAATTACAATCAATATATTAAATTTACCATAGAAATTGAAAATCAAAATAGCGTTCCATTTTTAGACACAAAATTAGTAAGAACCGCAAAAAATAAAATTCATCTTGATTGGTATATTAAACCAACTAGTTCAGGAAGATATTTGAATTATTACACATATCACACTGAAAAAACGAAAATTAATTTAGTACTTGGTATGAAAAAAAGAATCTCTAAAATTTTAGAAAGTTAAAAAAAATATTTTTAGATAATTCCTATCCAGAAAAGTTACTTAATAAACTAATTTTTTCCACAAGATTTTCTAATAACATTTACGAAAATTCAAATTCTACAAATATTACTAACAACTTAAACACAAATCTTAAAAAATACCGCTCATTTCCATTTATTAAAGAACTTACACCAAAAATTTCCAATGTATTAAAAAATACAACAAACGTAATATTAGCAAATAAAAATATTAAAACTGAAAGTAATCTTTTTAGCAAACTTAAGGATAATATACCATTACAAGAAAGATCAAACGTAATATATAAAATCAATTGTAAAGATTGTGATAAATGTTATATTGGGCAAACTTCTAGAAGTTTAAAATCAAGAATAACATCTCATAAAAGTGATATACGTTTAAGGCCAGATTCTTGTGCACTATCTCAACATGTATTTTTGTCAAACCATAGAATGGATTTTGAAAACAGTGAAGTCTTAACAACAGAACATAATGTATCAAAGAGGTGTTTCCTTGAAATGTGTTATATTAACCAAGAAAGCAAGAAAACAGATGTACAAGACCTTAACATTATTTTCTCTAATTTATTGTTCATGGATAAAAAACATAAACAAAAAAAAATAATCCATAAGGTATAAGATCTTCACCTTTGCACCTTTATAATTTACACCTACCAAATTATTTTAATGACAATTTCATTCAATGTCAAAAATTTGGATCATAAATATCATCTGCCATGTTTAATTTTATATCGAGACCATTTACAACCACTATACTACGTATCTATTAAGAACCCGTATTCTGTAAGTACCAACAATCGTAGTATTTATTGTACAATTATTCCTATTTATATTATAGTGACTGACGAAGTATTTAATAAAATACGAAAGTTTTCAAAAGAAAAAAGAGTCTTTACTAAAGGATTGGCTACATCCCCACTGATATATTAACAACTGATATTATATATATATTTCTTGCCGTAAAGATATATATATATATATATATATATATATATAATAAGGATGTAAGATTAGCGAGTGTAAATGTAACAATTACAAGAAAAGGTGATAATGGGCAAACACTCAAAGTTAACAAAAAGAAAAAACTAGTAACCGCATACACGTGTTTCATGCTATTTGGCAATCATCAGTACGGTGTAACATTAACCAAATCAAAAGATAGGCATGATTTGGGAAGCAACAAATGAAGTCCAGGCAGGAGCCAACAGCACATTTGCAGCTTCAGTCAGCACATCCCCTATTTTGGGGCTTGTACTAACATCGCCACGGAGGCTGCTAAAGCGACCTGCGTGGAAATCTTCATAACCCAAGACACAATGACAATAAGGATGTAAGATTAGCGAGTGTAAATGTAACAATTACAAGAAAAAAAAAATATATATATATATATATATATATATATACAGGGTGTAACTTTGATAAGTACAGAAATTTTAAGGGCAGGTCGGGAAAAATGCACCTGTTACGCCTATGCAATTAAAATTTTTCTAAAGTGCATATTAACGTCAGAAATAATTTTTTTTAAAACGCTATTAAAACCCCTTTTTCCGACGCTACGGCCATGGGTCCTTGACCTTGCCGGGACCAGCTGGAACTGAGGTCGGTTCCGGCGGATCCCCCCCAATTCCGCCGTGCAGCGTTGTCAGACGTATAGCTCTTTCACAGTATTTCAGGAATAGTCTTTTAACTAGTTTTTGAACAAATCTTTAATGGTTCTTTTAGCGAATAGCATGCAAAAAAACTACCTTTCGGATGCCTGGATGATATTCCTTGCGGGTGTCGTACTCCTTTCTTATGTTATCCAAAAATCCTCTCGAAAATCACAAGAAGCACTAGGTAACTGGTTGCCAGTCGAATCGCTTTTTCCGAGGCTTTTTCGCAGTATTTGAAGAATATTGACGCAACCATGTATCATTTGGTGTATGTGGAGATTAAATAAATAAATAAATAATTTTTGGACAACTCCTTAAAGGTTCTTTTAGCGAATAGCTCGACGAATAGCATGAAAAAGCCTACCTTTGAGATGCATCGATTATTTTTACTATTTTCTTGTGTTTAGATACTATCCAAAAATCTTCACAAAATCACATAAAGCACTAAGTACCTACCTAACTAGTGGCACTGTTTTTATACGATGGTCGCGAAGGTATAACACTTCATAGTCTCTTTTTACGGAAATACGAACAAAACACTTGTTTTTTTTTCACTGCACACTTAAAGCGGCGCGATGCCAAATATTAGGGACGTCTCGGTTTCCCTCAGCTGATTTATTCCAACGGGGACTCGACTAGGTGGATTGTACAATTAGATCCATACCGTATGCGTCTAATAAAACCCGAATTTTCGCGAACCCTTGAAGCTGCTTCTTTTATCCTCGCGCGTAATTGGGGTACCTAGTAGGAACCTATCTAGCACTGTTTTCATACGAAGGCCGCGAAAGTTTAACACTGCATTTCTTAACGGAAATATGAAAAAATCACTTGTTATTTCACTGCAAATTCGTAGCGGCAATTGCAACAGGTTTGGACATCACTGCTGGTCCAAAAAAATGGCGAACGGATCTGGAAAAATGTACAGAAGCAGGTTCAGTTCCGACGACAGTTCGTAAAACAAAGCAAAGTAACGGAACAATATCGGTTAGCGAGACGCGACGTTTGCATACGCGTCCACGTTTTGGAAACAGAATTGTTATACCACAGAATAGCCACACGTAAGGCATTCTGTATAATAATAAATTGCTTGTTGAAGCTGGCGCTCCCAAAAATTACAGGCGGACGCGGATCGATATCAATCAGCTGTTAAATCCCATAATAATCGGACGGACGATCTTCGACTAGCGCGTCGGCTACGGCGCGGCGGTACGGTGACGGCGCACAAGCTTTCCCCCATACCATTCAATACCACTATTCGGTGTTGCCGTTTATGCCGACATGTCCCCAAACTGACTTAAAGTCCCTTAAATCCGATTTTTGATTTTCGCGGATTTATACGGGGTTTCTTTCGTTATAAGTTAATCTACTATCTCGTATAATTATTACGCACAAAAACGGGTAAATCCATGTAAAAATCCACTACACAATTAAATTTATACGGAATTAAATTACTAAATCAGGTAAATTTTCAGCACACTTGGCAACATAGTAGCGCCGCCCCGAGAGAAGTAGGGGCCGCGAGCCGCGAGCCGCGATTGGCTAATATCGCGCACTAGTTATGAGTAGTGGGGATCACCTGTAGTGTCGATGTCAAGTGGCGCCCCGCGCTTGCGCTCCTCGCCCAGCTGTAATTTAGTAGGTCGGCCGGGCCGGGCGGCGTGGAAATGGAGCAAAATCGAGTGAATCAGTGCCAGTGAATTCATTCGTAATTGTAATTATTGCGCGATTCGGCGCGGCGTCGTTTTTGTGTGAAGTTGGCGTCGGACGCCAGCGCCCGACGCCAACGTCATATGCCCGCGCCTGGCGAATCTCGGCGAAGGAATGTCGGGCAGTAGTCAAGGGCACGCAGAAGCTTAAATTCACCAGGAGGAGTCGCTGTTTTTCGGTTTTTGGGGACATTACGCGACATTTCGCCACCAAGTTTTTACGAAAAGTAAGAGGAATGGTAAGGAATTAACTTGAGAGAGTTCCGAAACGGCAAAGGGTTAAAAAATGCGGAAATGATAAGCACGCCAATTTGACAGTCTTCCCCAACTATTTTCGGAACCGAATAATTTTTTATTTACAACCATGTATGTAATATCGACATTTCTGACTTTTTAGAAGTTTGAAAGTGTCAATTTTTTGACTTTTACTTCCCGCCCTCCCGCCCGGGTGGAAAGTTTACTTTATCTCGAGACACCTCGGTGTGTAATATACTATTAAAAGTAGACAATAGACAGGACAACAACCCTGAGGGGGTTTAAAAGTGGCGCACCATCAGGCAAGGGTAGAAAAATATTAAAAACGATGAACAAATCGGGGCCGCGCGTTAAATTCACATCAAATGACAGTCTTCCCCCACTTTTTTCGGAAACGAATAATTTTTTAAAAGTAGATAATACATAGGACCACAACCCTGAGGGGGTTTAAAGGTGGCGCACTATCGGGCAAGGGTTGAAAAATATTAAAAACTATGAACAAATCGAAGCCGCGCGTTAAATTCACGTCAAATTACAGTCTTCCCCCACTTTTTTCGAGATGATAGGGCTACAGGCGAACACTCGCTAAAAAAAAGTAACGCGCCGCTGCTCTACGCTCTACCCTATGGGTGGTTGTGGAAATTTGCAATTTTTACAGATAATTTGTATTTTAAAACAAATACTTTATTCAGTTGATTGCCGATCAGAAATTTATTATCCCAAGGTGTCCCAAGAGATGGCTAATTATTAGTATAAAAAAATTGCGGCCTGAAAATCAGTTGTAAAATAGGTAGGTAGGTAGATACCTACTCCACAAAAGACTTGTCAAAAAATTATGAGTGTGAAATCAGCAATGAGTTTTCTAGCAATGACTTCTCCGAGCGGCGCTCGGATACATTTCTGCTGCCTAGGGACTTAAAATAACAGTAAAGTGATAAAAACTGACGTGTTTGTTAAATTATTGTGTGCGCCTGTGAAGAAAGCAGTAAACAGTTCGTCACAGCAACCGACATCATAAAAAAACGTGGATACCTACCAGCAGTAATTTTCAAAGGTACCTAGGTACCTAATTCTGCAAGCAGATTTATTCCACTCTGACATGCGGCAACGTCGCGGTATTCCCCTTCCTAATCTAACGTTATTCCCCTCCATCTCCTAGGGAGAGGTTAGACCTCCCCTCTCAGCGCTTCTAGTGACGATCCAGCGGCGTGCATTGAGCACGGATAAAGATTGATTTGCCCCATTTTCTAAACATCGATTAAAAAAAATTTTTTTTTCATTTTTCGGTTTTATGAACGTCCCCGATTACGTGGTTAAAATTTCTGTACCTATCAAAGATACACCCTGTATATATATATATATATATATATATATATATATATATATATATATATATATATATTAGGAGTTCTAGCATTGCTTCACTTGTGAAATAGTGTAGGAAAAATGCAATACATTGGAATTATTATTGATACTTATTATTTTATTTGGATAAATTTAGGCACTCAAGGCTAAAAAATATTAACAAAATACCTAACCTAACCTAAAAATTAAAATTAAAGACTGTTAATTTTGACCTTGGCATCCAAGCAATACTATATCAAAATTTTGTTTGGGGAGATTTGTGAGGAATATCGAAGTAAGAAGACCCGGAAGTCAAAATAATTTCTCCACCGAAATTCAATCCGACCAACCCCCAAATGAAGAAAAAAAGAAGATATCAAAATTCTGTTTAGGCCAAATTGTGAGGAATATCGAACTAAGAAAGCACCAGATTTTAACATAATTTCTCTCCCCAAACTCACCCCCTACCAACCCCCAATAACAGAACAAAAAGGGATAGCAAGATTTTGTTTGGGCCGATTTGTGAGTAATATAGAACTAAGAAAGCATCGGGAGTCAAAATAATTTCTCCCTCCAAATTCACCCCTTAACAACCCCCAATAGCACAACAAAAAGGGATATCAAAATTCCGTTTAGGCCGATTTGTGAGGAATATCGAACTAAGAAACTATAGGGAATCAAAATAATTTTCCCCCTAAACTCAACCCCTACCAATCTCCAAAAGAAGAGTTTGTAGAGAGAAATTATTTTGAGTCCAGATGCTTTCTTAGTTCGATATTCCTCAAAAATCGGGTTAAACCGAATTTAGATCTCTTTTTTCTTTCTCACTTTGGGGGTCGATAGGTGGTGAGTTTAGGGGGAGAAATTATTTTGACTACTAATACTGTCTTACTTTGATATTCCTCACAAATCGGCGCAAACTGAATTTTGACATCCCTTTACTTTTTTCTTTTGGGGGTTGGTAGAGACTAAGTTTGGGGGAAGAAATTATTTTGACTCCTGGAGCTTTCTTAGTTCGATATTCCTCACAGTTCTGACAAAACTAAATTTTGATATCCCTTTACTTTCTTCTTTTGGTGGCTGGTAGGAGATGAGTTTTGGGGGAGAAATTATTTTCACTCCCGGTATACAAATACGTTCGGACACCTTTTTTGTATATATTTAAAATATTTGTTAATAATGTTAATATCGTGAGACAATTGAGAGTATACAGGGTATCACTTAAGTCCATATTCCAGAATTGGAATGAAATGTGTTTGTTACGGATTATTACTCAGTAAGGATATATTTTCAGGGTGAATCAAGTTGCCATATTTAATATGGTAGCATCGACTTGAGTACTGAGTAATAATCCTTAATAAACACATTTCATCCCAATTGTGAAATATTGACTTGGTCTGAACTCTGAACCCTCCATTTGTATAGGTTAACTCTGTCATTTTCAGAATAAAGAAAAATACAGGGTGATTTATTCATAACTACATTAATTTTAACAGTGGGTAGGGAAAAATACTCAGAATGCGAAATCGCAATTAAAAAAATTCTAACTTTTTTTTTAGAGCCGCAATTATTTTTTTTCGAAACCGCATTTTTACGCATTTGCCCCCTTATTTCCGACTGCCACTGGATTTATTCCAGCCCATATGATGCATCAGCCGACGCGTGACTAACCTTACCATCGTGCGCGTTGCCAGATGTACGAAACTTTCATAAAAATTAAGGGAATGTTTCAAGTACACTATTATTTGTATTGTAGGAGAATGTTTTCCAAAATGCATGCAATTACGGACAAATGTTAACGCTTACCTCTCTGATGTGCTTGATATGTGAATGATTTTATCTCGGATTTGATAAATGCTGAACTTTTTTTGTTTTTGTTTATTACTTTATTACACTACACTATCACTATCACTAAAGTTGATTGTTGAATTTATTGGGACCTCTTTGTTTCCCTCAGTCACTCCATTGCTTGGTGATGAGGTACTCAGCCCGACGACCACGACCAGGTGGGTCCCATACGCCGGGAAAACTCCAATTTAACGAAGTAACCAAACACAAAAATACGATCACTGCCATGAATTTACAACAGCTGTTCGAATATGCCACCATTATTCTCGATGCACAAGTTCACTCGGTTAATTGCCGACCGACGGATGCGTGGAAATAGCCCGGGCTTGTTGCGGATTTGTTCAGCTGCATTGTCGATTCGGGCACGTAGCTGTTGCAGATCCTCAGGCTCCGTTTCGTATACGATTGCCTTCATGTAGCCCCAGATACAAAAATCCAAGGGATTAAGATCTGGGGACCGAGCTGGCCATCGCACTGGGCCTCCCCTTCCAATCCATCGATTAGGACACTGTGCGTCTAAGAATTCTCGGACAGGCCTGGCAAAATGAGCTGGAGCACCATCATGCATGAACCACATTTCATGCAGGGCCTGAAGTGGCAGATCGTCAAATAATTGATTCAAAAAGTCCAAGTAACTATGCCCATTTAAACGTTCTGGCAGAATGTAAGGCCCGACAAGTCGATCCTGGTAAATTCCTGCCCAAACATTTATCGAAAACCTTCTCTGGAAGTTAAACCGACGAATAGCATGGGGGTTTTCATCTGACCAGATGTGACTGTTGTGGCTGTAAAAAAATGAAAGAAAATTAATTTGGCCTACATTTAAAATTTTATTTTTATTTAGTTAATAAACACTACCATATTAATGTTTGCGAATTTTATACGGATAAAAACCAAAAACAAATTCAATTCCTATACAAGTTTGTAGGAGAAGATATAGTAGAAACTGTTGTCAAAACTATGTTAGTAAAATAAACTGTAAAATATTACATTTTTGGTGAATGCGCCGGTAACAGCAATTTCTTTTATTTTAATTTTAAAATTTACATACCTGTTAAAAACGCCAGAACGCGTAAAACAGCATTCGTCAGTCCAAAGAATATTCTTCAAAAAATTAATATTCTGCTCACATTGGTCTCTCAACCAAGTGCAATATTCCATTCTTGCCGGAAAATCATCTGGTTCTAGTGCTTGGACCTTTTGAAAATGGTAGGGGTGCAGACCGTTTTCCTTTGCAATCCTCCATGCCTAGAGAACATTGTATTACTTATTACTGTTTTACAAACAAACTTCATTTATTTACTTTATTCTGGGATATTCCTAATCTCCTGGCAATTGTCCTTGTACTTGTCTGTGGAGATTCTTCCAGAATGTCTAGTACATCCTCAACTGTATCCAGCTGATCTGCATCGTAATTGCCTGCGTTATCCCGTTGAACCTTCAAGATTCCGGTATCCCTAGCCCGTTGGACTATTCTAACAAAAGTCCGTGGATTAGGAATATTCTGCCTATTCGGAAATCTTCGGCGATATTCCGCGGCAGCTTGATTGGCATTCTGCAGGCATTCCCCATAAAGCAGCATAATATCTACTAATTCCACATTTGTGTAGCGAACCATTTTGAAAAAACAAAACAAAAATGTTCCACTAAACAGTACCGAATAAACACAATGGAGAACTGGCCGCAGATCAAATTGGAATTCGCGAATTTGTAGTATGGTTGTGCCATCTGTTGGAAAGGCAAGCTAGTTATCGAGTCTTAAAGCGCGCTGTAAAAGTTCGCTTTTGAACATGAAGTGGCTGCATAGACTTATAAGCAGAAGTCTATGAGTGGCTGAGAGATACAGAGATCTTTATTATACAGGGCGGACCCAGATCGACTATTCGATAGGTGTAAAAGACAAAAAAATTGGAAGTTCAAATTTTATTTATTAGGGATCGCCCCTGCTTGTTTTAAGAACAATTTCTGCCAAATTTTTATTTCTGAAAAATTAAGTAGGCGTTGACAGGAGCATAAATATTATTTTCTATGTAAGTAGACACCATTTTCTGAAAGATATCGAAAAATTTCATTAAAAAAAGTTGTTCAAAATCAAAATTTATCACCGTATGTCAAGTTTGAAATAATAGGCCTACTTTGGGTTTTTACATTTTGTATCTACTACCCCTTGAGTGATACCTAGTTGTTCTGGTTTGTCAGTTTGGCTTTGCAGTGCTTCAAGTTTGTGAACTTTGTGAAAACATGTTAACCCTTGAATAAAGAATCTATTTAGTTAAATGTTATGGTTTAGGTAGTGTAATGAAATTAAAAACCCAAAGCAAAGATCATCTCCAAAGTAGGCCGATTGTTTTCAAACTTCACATACGGGTATAAATCTTGACTCTGAGCAACTTCTTTTAATGAAATTTTTCGATATCTCTTTCAGAAAATGATGTTTACCAACATAGAAAATAGTATTTATGCTCCTGTCAACACCTACTTAATTTTCGGAAAAAAAATGGCAGAAATTGTTCTTAAAACAAGCAGGGGTGATCCCAATAGATGAAATTTAAACTTCCAAATGTTTTGTCTTGTACACCCAGCGAATAATCGATCGATCTGGGTCCACCCTGTAATAACGAAAATTTTGCGACGTTAATAATAATTATTATGAGAGATGGCGCCAGGAGAGAAACCGACGGCAGCGCTTTTAGGCGATAACTTGACAAGTGACAAGTGACACGTTTGACAGTGGTAATTAGTAATAATAGGTAGCCGCGGAAGCGACGCGAGCGTTGTTTAAAAAAAAAGCCTTATTGAATTTCGGAAACAGTTTCAGTATTCTCCACTACTCCAGTGCTGTTTGTTGACACTAGGTGCGTCGTGCGTGTAATTGTGATGTTAAAAATAGCGGTAATTATTTACTTTCCGGGCACCACACTGATTTTCACAAAAATTCATAAATAACTGATTTCAAGGGCCCTAAACACGAATATGAAAAAGTTTTAAGTAGCAAACGTCTATTCCAAATTTTCGAAAGTGACGCCTAGGAACGTTTACCGCGCTTGTAAGTTTGGTAGCCTCCCTTTTCGCGGCTAACTAAGATTTGAAATTTAAACAATAATAATTCAAGGTAAGTGTTTTTGAGGATTATGGTAATTGTTTACTTTCACTACATCTCCCTGATTTTGGAGATTTTTTTTGTATAAAAAATTTAGCATAATCTTTTAACTAATTTTGGTAAAATGGTACTTTGCAGTCTTTGCACTTCCCAATTTTTTCTTTTAAATTTTTAGTTGCATACGAAAATCTGGTGTATCGTCTTTCCTATAGGTTCTCTATCTTCAAGTCGGTTCACCCTTCTTTGTACTTTCGGCAGCACCCGTCGCCCCGAGTAGGCTACGACAAGGACTGGTATGTGCACCCCCATCGTTCCTGTCTGCCATTATAAAGGAGTAAGCTTCCTTCTTTTTTCATAAGGTGGAGCCCATAACCAAAAACAAGAAGTGGGTATATGCCTCTTACTGTGCCAGTCTGCAATGCAACGATAGGCGTTGTCGTTTGAAAAAAGAAGGGGGCATACAGCCCTTATGGTGGCACTTAGCAACGGTGAACACTGCCGTATGAAGAAAGAACGAACGAAGAGGGCATACGCCCTTTATTTTGGTAGTCGGGAACAATGGGGCATATTATGCCACTTATCGTGATGACGGGCACTGACTCCCAGCAAACGAATGTACAGCCTCAGGTGCACATAGCAGCCCTTGTCGTAGCCTAGTCGGGACGGTGGGTTCTGCCGTTCTAACAGAAAAAAAGATACCCCAGATTTTCATATGCAGCCAAAAATTTAAAAGAAAAAAGGGGAGTGCAAGGATTGCAAAGTAAAATTTTATCAAAATTACATAATTACCTAAAAGATCATGCTGAATTTCATAAGGACACAGGTATACAAAAAATCACCAAAAATCAGGAAGAAGTAGTGAAAGTAAACAATTATCATAATCCTCAAAAACACTTAGCTTCAATTATTATTATTTAAATTTCAAATCTTAGTTAGCCCCGAAAAGGTAGGCAACCAAATTTATAGCGAGTTCATTGCCAATCTAATCAAAAGTTACTAAGAAATTGCGAAAATCCCAGCGCGGTAAATTTAAATTCTTAGTTAGCCGCGAAAAGGTAGGCAACCAAATTTACAGCGAGTGAATTGCCAACCTAATCAAAAGTTACTAAGAAATACGAAAATCCCAACGCGGTAAACATTCCTGAAGGTGAAGGGCTCTCTTTCGAAAATTTCAAATCAGTATAATTTATAAAATAGATGATTACTACCTAAACTTTTTTCGGATTCGGGTATAGCGCCATCGAAAATAGTTATTTACGATTTTTTGTGAAATCCACGTGGTGCTGGGAAAGTAGGTATTGGTATTAGTTATACCATGGCGCGTGCTGTGAAAAGTGTAATGAAAAGGTTATCTTGAGGAATATGTGTCAGTAAGGTGATGAACGCGGAAAGGTATGCTAACACCCTGTTATTGTCCCAGCAACCAGGTAAATTCATAAACTCATTTATTTTTTCGTATAACGCAACGGCAACGTCGCGGCCGGTGCCATGTGCTCCACCATAGGGTCGCAGTTACGTGCGTTCAGGTGCGCCTCGTTACGTGGGATTTGGGATAAATTGCCCCGTTATTTAAACATGCAGTAAAATTTTTTTTTTTGCGTTTTCGGCATATATCTACCTCTCTGATGACGTGGTTAAAATTAATGTATTTATGAATAAATCACCCTGTATATCAAACTTCTGTTGAAGCCCATTTGTGAGGAATATCAAACTAAAAAAACATGCGGAGTCCCCCCAACCCACCACCAAAATGAGAACAAAAAAGATATCAAAATTTTGTTTGAGCCGATTTGTGAGGAATATCGAAGTAAGAAAGCATGGAAGTCAACATAATTTCTTCCCCCAAAGTCTTTTGGGGTTGAGTTTAGTGAAAAAAAAATTATTTTGAATCCAGATGCTTTTTTAGTCGATATTTCTCAAAATCGGCTCAAAAAGAATTTTGATATTTTTTCGTTCTCATTTTGGGGGTCGGTAGGGGGAGTTTTGGGGGAGAAATTATTTAGGCTCCCGTTGCTTTCTTAATTTGAAATTCCCTCACAAATGCGCTCAAAATGCGTAAAAAGTACGATTTTATGTCTAAAAACCCATTAATTAAAATAAATAAATATTTTTTTTAGTAGGCCTATAAATGTCAGGAAAGAACAAGTATGTATGTGATATGGAGGGGTCTAGGACAGTTCAGCGCCGCCGTTTTGGAACGGCCGTTTCGGCGCTGGTGATTTGGCGTCGTCTCCCATTCGACGCCAGATATTTGAATAAACCTGTAATTAACTGATGTTTATGGTATCCGAATTCCACAGGTCAAAAATAATAAATTTTAAAATGCATTTTAACCCATATTCATTTATTTCTTATCTTATTTAAATGCCTTTCTTGCTTATCAAAAATAATATTATAAAATTTTTTTATTGATGCTAATACTTAATTAATACATAAATGCATTTACTAATTATTTTACCTAAAACTTATTGTCTAGCATTGGTTAATAAACCCAGGTAACAAATACAAAAAAATATGAACAAAAAGGCTATAGTTTTCAGTCGTTTGAGACTGTTCCTAATAAGTAATAAGAATGGAGGTGTGTGTGTGTGTACGAAATGCGGAAAACCAAAATTTGTCGATGAAGGTTATATTTACATTTTGACAAATTGAGCAAAGACCATATAACAAAGTTTTATCGATGTGAACAAAAGGACCGCTGCAAGGCCAGAATACATGTTAAATATGAAGAAGTTGTGGAGCATTTACATACTCATTCTCACGAGCCAACACCCTGCCAAATAGAAGTTGATACAGCAAAGCAACAGGTGAAACGACGAGCAGAAGTTACCCAAAAACCCACAGCTCAACAAAACAATGCCAAATGCAAGTGCGCTAAGGAAAATGATTCGAAGAACACGAAACGATATTCATGTACCACCGGCAGCGCCCCTATCACTTTAAGAATTATATATACCACAACAGTACCAAACCATCAACATCAGTGGAACCGAAGAGAGATTTCTGTTGTATGACTCTGGACCCGTATAAAGTAGGATTTTGCTGTTTGGAAGAACAGGCAGCCTCCGATTCCTTCAACAGACTGAAGCATTATTTGTAGATGGCACATTCAAATCAGCTCCACCTTTGTTTGTTCAAATTTGCTGCTCATGCACAACCAGCAAAGCTTAGAAGGTGCCAACAAGTAGATGCCAGGATTTTAGCATTAGTTAGAGATTTTAATAGAGAAATTTTAGATTTTTTTGATAAGTGGGTAAATTATTTTATACAGGGTTAACTATGACTTAGTACAAAAATTTTTACCACGTGCGCAGGGTGGCTTAAGAAAACATAGAAAAATATTTTTAGATTTTTTTTACGATCTTTAAAAAAACGGGTAAAGACCCCTATTTTCCCTGTAAATCCCCGCCTTTAATGACGTCATCCAATTTGGCTTCTGAAGGTACTGACAGCTGAAGTGATTTTCCGCGGTGTTGCCGTTGATTTAGGAACGGTGAAAATACCTTTTTACTCAAACAAATTTAAAAAATACATAAATAACAATCGATTTGAATCTGTACAGATGCAGCGCTATTAGATTCCCCTTACCTTAGCTCGTATCCGGACCGGTTCCTACTCTCGCGGAAAGCTCATTACCGCGACACCACAAGCCGTCTCCCTTAATACCCCCGGAGCTCCTCTGATGAATTCTTGTCCACCATCTAACCTCTTCTGAAGCATAGATAAAGGATTTATTGTTCTGAAGCCTCGGCGGTATGAATTAAGCGACGTATCGGCCCGGTCGAGTCTATGAAACGTTTTTTCGACTGCTCCGCGTTGCCCCGTTCGTCATTTCATAACTTCCTAGCTAGGCAACTAACTGTACATACAAGGTTTGTTCCAACAGGGCCAATAACCGTGCTCAAGCACGTTCAGGCATGCGCACTACCCCACTGGCTGTTCCAACTGAATTATGTACCTATCGACACGGGACGATACACGCACTGTTCCAGCCGATTTATGGATCATTTGTGTATCGTCCTTGTACGATAAAAACGGTGCCTGGTCTAAAGCAATAACCGCGTGTACTGACATGCGCAGTGTATGGTCGTGTGACAGAGATAAACATTAACATCATATTTTTGTTTTTACGTAGATAGGTTTAAATCGATGGCTGGGATCGTGTTTTTTATTTCTTGTTGGTTTTTGGCTTGTTGGGTAGGGCGGGGAATCGTTGAACAATTTTTCCGTTCCATCTGAAATTTTCTTTGGGATCATTTGTTCCAACTCGAATTTACGTACCGTCACAGAACTGTACATGAACTAGATGATAACCCTTAAAGAACGCATGCGCTAGTTTTGCACCGTTCATGTGCGATCCCAAAGAAAATTTCAGATGGAACGGATTGTGAATCAAATCGACCAAATCACGTTTTGCGACCGCACCTAACCTGCGTGTTTAATATGTGGCTAACCGAATGTTCGGTGGGCTAACCTCACTCTTCACTCTAAAAAATTATTGTTCAACGATTCCCCGCCCTACCCAACAAGCCAAAAATCAACAAGAAATAAAAAACACGATCCCAGCCATCGATTTAAAACCATCTACGTAAAAACAAAAATATGAGGTTATTGTTTATCTCTGTCACATGACTACATTGCGCATGTCAGTACACGCGGTTATTGCTTTAGACCAGGCACCGTTTTTATCGTACAAGGACGATACACAAATGATCCATAAATCGGCTGGAACAGTGCGTGTATCGTCCCGTGTCGGTAGGTACATAATTCAGTTGGAACAGCCAGCGGGGTAGTGCGCATGCGCTGAACGTGCTTGAGCACGGTTATTGGCCCTGTTGGAACAAACCTTTTCAAGTTTGGCTAGTAGCCGACGGAGGGCATTTGCGAATGTAACATGGCGTTATTTCCCAGTTTTGTCTTGATTTTCGCGGAAAATCGTTCAGCGTCTTTGTGAAAATGCCGGAGTATTCGAACGCCGAGTTAACGGACATGGTTATAATGTACGGGAGATGCGATGAAAGTGCACATCGAGCTGCAGCAGAATACCGTATTCGTTTTCCTAACAGGGCAAATATGCCTAACCCACGTACTTTCGTGAACATTGTACAACGTATGCGAAACACTGGTGTTTTGCAAGCTCGAAGGGGTGGGCCTGGAGGGCAAATGAACATGGACGATGTTGAGTCAGTGCTTGATTTGGTGGAAGAGCAACCTTCCATAAGCACTACAGCTATTGCAAGGAGATTGGGAATATCTCAGAACAAGGCAAGTAAAATAAAACCAATAAAACTGACTTCTACCAAAGACTATCCCATGTGATGGGATTGTCTTTGCTTGCACCTAATACCTACATAAAATTTAAAATGTAACAATACAATTATTTACAGGCATGGAGGATTCTAAGGGAAAACGGCCTTCACCCTTATCACATACAAAAGGTCCAAGCATTAGAAGCAAATGATTTTCCGGTGAGAATGACCTACTGCACTTGGCTACGTGATCGAATCGCCCAAGACCCAAACTTTGTTTTCAACATTCTTTGGACAGACGAATGCTGCTTCACACGTGCTGGGGTTTTAAACACGTATGTAAATTTTTACTTACTTATAGCTTTCTCTCCTCCATATTATCTTTTTTATTTATTATAAAATTGGCTATGTCAATCCTAACGCCTTCGCCAAAATTGTGAATATTTCTAATTTTTGTTTTTTTTTAGACACAACAGCCATATTTGGTCCGATGAGAACCCACATGCTGTTCGGCGGTTTAATTTCCAACGTCGGTTTTCCATCAATGTTTGGGCTGGAGTTTATGGAGATCGATTAATTGGACCATACATTCTACCGGAAAATTTAAACGCTGAACGATACTTGTATTTTCTGACAAATGTTTTGTTTGATAATTTGCCACTACAAGTACTGCATGACATGTGGTTTATGCACGATGGTGCACCAGCCCATTTTGCGAGACCTGTTCGTGCACTTTTAGACGACCAATGCCCCAACCGTTGGATCGGAAGAGGAGGGCCCATTGCATGGCCGCCGCGATCACCAGACTTGAATCCAATGGATTTTTGTATTTGGGGATTCATGAAGGCGATTGTGTACGAGCAGGAAATCGACAACGAGCAGCAGTTACGTGAACGAATTGAAGGTGCAGCTGTCCAAATCCGGAATAATCATGGACTTTTTGCACGTATCCGGACTTCTTTAGTTAACCGAGTGAATTTGTGCATCGAAGTTAACGGCGGCCTCTTTGAACAGCTACTGTAGTGCTTTGCATGTGCATTTGTGCAATGTGTGCTAGTGCAGTTGTGATTTTTCGGTTACCCTTCGGGGTTTTCCTGGCGGAGGGGATCTACCTCGTCGTGGTCGTCAGGCTGAGTACCTCGCTTCAAACAAAAGGAATAGCAGAGGGAAACCAAGAGATCCCCAACAGATTTAAAAAATGTGAATGTTGTGTTGTGTGACTTTTAATGTAAAAAAGCAAGAAAACAGAAAATGGTGCAAACAATCCTGGAAATGTCAGTAAGGTAGGTGTTTCATAGGCATTCTACATGTTCCTCAGAAAGTAATCGTTTTTAAAAGGAAATCGAAATTTTGTGGTGAATCCTCGGATAAATTGATAGACGTGGCAACGCCGCGCTATTGACATATGCGAAATTTTTAGACATGTCGCGCGGGCGTCCATAGGCGGCGTTTTTTGAGGGGTTTAATACAATTTGAAAAAAAAATTTTTTGGGCTTAAGACAAATGTTAGAAAATTTTTGAAAATTTATTTTAGCAAGTCTAATTTTTCTTTATCTGCCATAAAAAATTTTGTACTAAGTGATAGTTAACCCTGTATATTATTCTTGTTTGACTAATACAGGGTGATTTATTCATAACTACATTAATTTTAACAGTGGGTAGGGAAAAATGCTATGAATGCGAAATCGCAATTAAAAAAATTCCAACTTTTTTTTAAAGCCGGAATTATTTTTTTTCTAAACCGCATTTTTACCTATTTGGCCCTCTATTTACGGCTGCCACTGGATTGCTTTCAGGGCGCATGAGGCATCGGACGACGCTTGCCGTTGCGCGCGTCAACATTGTTGCCAGATGTACGCAACTTTCGTAAATTTAAAGGAATGTTTTCAGTACATAATTATTTGTATTGTAGGCGAATGTTCCGCCAAATGCTTGCGGAAATTATGGACAAATGTTAACGCTTACCTCTTGTAACGGTTAGTTTTGCCCTGAGACACCTTAAGGCGAGCCTTAAGGGATAAATGCCAACGAGAAAAATAAATGAAACGACTGCTTACGTGACCTTTTGATTTTTGGATGCTTTATTAAGTAGGTACCTATTCAACTAGGGGGCTTACATGATTTCGTGGACCTCGACACCACTGAAGACGATTTTTTCTCGATAAAACGAACTTCACTCACTTTCGCTTGGGGCACTAATATTTCCGCTCACTAGTTCACTGATAATCCTTTTTACTACACCAAGACGCTCCTAGAGTAAGTAGTTGTGTTCTGTGATTGTTCTGCTTCCTCTGAAATAAGAACGTCAAAATTAGCCAACATCTCTGGGATACAGTTGCTTAAAATTACCTTACTTTCCGCTTAAGTTGGTTACCATCACCAACGATACACTTCTCATTCCTTTATTTCTCGTTATGTTTGCTTTTCATTGTTACTAGGGATCCATATTTGCAATAGAATCGTTTCCGTGGGGGTGGTCCTCCTCTGTGACATTGGTTCAGTCGTAAGTACTTGAATCTTTCTAATTTCCACCTTTCGATCTTTACAGCTTTTTCTAGTTTCTTTTCCTGCCGTTAGGTATGTTACCGGGTATAGCCTGATGTGTAACCTACCGAGTCTTAGTATTATTTCTGGGCGAGTTAGGGATGATGGGTTGCTAAAAGTCCTTAGCTTTCTTGACTTCTGTTTGTCACAACCCTTGTCGTGCAGTCGTTAGTAGGAGTAGGAGGATGTGTGTAGCCCGAACTCCGCAAAAGGAGCTTGGCGATTGCCCGTGGCCGAGAATTTCCGGCACGCGGCGCGTTGGTGTTTGCGGCATTGATCCTTGCCAAGTTTCTGCAGAGTGCACTGTGAATTTCCTTTCGTTTCTCGCACTCCGCCTCACTAATCGCACATGTGATGTTATTGTTTCCCGTATTTCACAGTGCACATTCTCCGTATTTTGGTTTGGATATTTTTAAAGGTTATGTCCCATGTCGCATTCATTGACACTACTTCGTTCGTAGAAAGCATTCCCGTAATGAAACGTCCTTGTGGTTTCGTACTTAGTTTCGCTACCTGCCGATAGGTGGCGCGCTTCTAAATAGTTCCGCGGTAGCTTGACTGACATTCTGCAGGCATTCTCCATGAAGGATCATTATTATGTCTATCATTTCCGCATTTGTCTAGAGAACCGTTTTGATAAAAAAGCAAAAATGTTGCACAAAGAGTACCGAATATACCTACAGAATGTAGGCAACTCTGGTTTCTGTAGTACGTGCTGCCATCTATTAGAAAGGTTCGCTAGTTACCGTGTCATAAAGCGCGCTGTAGACTTTCGGTTTTGAACACACAGAGGGTGACTGAGAGCTCAACCACAGACTCGGCGACGTTAATACCAACGAGATGGCGCCACATACAATAGAAACCGGCAGCAGATCCTTGACAATGACAAGTTTGACGTAATAAATAATAGTTGTGGAATGCGGATGGGACGCCTGCGTTCTTTTTAATAAAACTTTTGTCTTAAATCTCAAAATCTAGCGAATTTCGGAGACAGTTTCAGTCTTTTGAGGTTTCAGTATTTTCCACCCTCTGTAGACACTGAGTGCGTTTTGTGCGTGTGATTGTGAAGGCCTTTTCTATTGTTATAGCGGGTGCTGTGAAAAGTGTAGTGATAAGGGTCTCTCGAGTTAGATGCTGAACACGCCAAGTCCAAGGTGTGCTAACACCCTGTTATTGGCATATCAACTAGGTAAATAATTCATAAACTGAATATTTTTTCGTAATTAAATTATCAATAAATAATGGCAACGTCGCGGCCGGTGCCATGTGCTGCAGCATAACGTCGTAGCCACATGCGTTCAGGTGCGCCTCGTTACGCGGGATTTGGGATAAATTGCCCCATTATTTAAACATGCAGCAAAAATTTTTTTTTGCGTTTTCGGTATACAGGGTGATTTATTCATAACTACATTAATTTTAACAGTGGGTAGGGAAAAATACTCAGAATGCGAAATCGCAATTAAAAAAATTCTAACTTTTTTTTTAGAGCCGCAATTATTTTTTTTCGAAACCGCATTTTTACTCATTTGCCCCCTTATTTCCGACTGCCACTGGATTTATTCCAGCCCATATGATGCATCAGCCGACGCGTGACTAACCTTACCATCGTGCGCGTTGCCAGATATACGAAACTTTCGTAAAATTAAGGGAATGTTTCAAGTACACTATTATTTGTATTGTAGGAGAATGTTTTCCAAAATGCATGCAATTACGGACAAATGTTAACGCTTACCTCTCTGATGTGCTTGATATGTGAATGATTTTATCTCGGATTTGATAAATGCTGAACTTTTTTTGTTTTTGTTTATTACTTTTTTACACTACACTATCACTATCACTAAAGTTGATTGTTGAATTTATTGGGACCTCTTTGTTTCCCTCAGTCACTCCATTGCTTGGTGATGAGGTACTCAGCCCGACGACCACGACCAGGTGGGTCCCATACGCCGGGAAAACTCCAATTTAACGAAGTAACCAAACACAAAAATGCGATCACTGCCATGAATTTACAACAGCTGTTCGAATATGCCACCATTATTCTCGATGCACAAGTTCACTCGGTTAATTGCCGACCGACGGATGCGTGGAAATAGCGCGGGCTTGTTGCGGATTTGTTCAGCTGCATTGTCGATTCGGGCACGTAGCTGTTGCAGATCCTCAGGCTCCGTTTCGTATACGATTGCCTTCATGTAGCCCCAGATACAAAAATCCAAGGGATTAAGATCTGGGGACCGAGCTGGCCATCGCACTGGGCCTCCCCTTCCAATCCATCGATTAGGACACTGTGCGTCTAAGAATTCTCGGACAGGCCTGGCAAAATGAGCTGGAGCACCATCATGCATGAACCACATTTCATGCAGGGCCTGAAGTGGCAGATCGTCAAATAATTGATTCAAAAAGTCCAAGTAACTATGCCCATTTAAACGTTCTGGCAGAATGTAAGGCCCGACAAGTCGATCCTGGTAAATTCCTGCCCAAACATTTATCGAAAACCTTCTCTGGAAGTTAAACCGACGAATATCATGGGGGTTTTCATCTGACCAGATGTGACTGTTGTGGCTGTAAAAAATGAAAGAAAATTAATTTGGCCTACATTTAAAATTTTATTTTTATTTAGTTAATAAACACTACCATATTAATGTTTGCGAATTTTATACGGATAAAAACCAAAAACAAATTCAATTCCTATACAAGTTTGTAGGAGAAGATATAGTAGAAACTGTTGTCAAAACTATGCTAGTAAAATAAACTGTAAAATATTACATTTTTGGTGAATGCGCCGGTAACAGCAATTTCTTTTATTTTAATTTTAAAATTTACATACCTGTTAAAAACGCCAGAACGCGTAAAACAGCATTCGTCAGTCCAAAGAATATTCTTCAAAAAATTAATATTCTGCTCACATTGGTCTCTCAACCAAGTGCAATATTCCATTCTTGCCGGAAAATCATCTGGTTCTAGTGCTTGGACCTTTTGAAAATGGTAGGGGTGCAGACCGTTTTCCTTTGCAATCCTCCATGCCTAGAGAACATTGTATTACTTATTACTGTTTTACAAACAAACTTCATTTATTTACTTTATTCTGGGATATTCCTAATCTCCTGGCAATTGTCCTTGTACTTGTCTGTGGAGATTCTTCCAGAATGTCTAGTACATCCTCAACTGTATCCAGCTGATCTGCATCGTAATTGCCTGCGTTATCCCGTTGAACCTTCAAGATTCCGGTATCCCTAGCCCGTTGGACTATTCTAACAAAAGTCCGTGGATTAGGAATATTCTGCCTATTCGGAAATCTTCGGCGATATTCCGCGGCAGCTTGATTGGCATTCTGCAGGCATTCCCCATAAAGCAGCATAATATCTACTAATTCCACATTTGTGTAGCGAACCATTTTGAAAAAACAAAACAAAAATGTTCCACTAAACAGTACCGAATAAACACAATGGAGAACTGGCCGCAGATCAAATTGGAATACGCGAATTTGTAGTATGGTTGTGCCATCTGTTGGAAAGGCAAGCTAGTTATCGAGTCTTAAAGCGCGCTGTAAAAGTTCGCTTTTGAACATGAAGTGGCTGCATAGACTTATAAGCAGAAGTCTATGAGTGGCTGAGAGATACAGAGATCTTTATTATACAGGGCGGACCCAGATCGACTATTCGATAGGTGTAAAAGACAAAAAAATTGGAAGTTCAAATTTTATTTATTAGGGATCGCCCCTGCTTGTTTTAAGAACAATTTCTGCCAAATTTTTATTTCTGAAAAATTAAGTAGGCGTTGACAGGAGCATAAATATTATTTTCTATGTAAGTAGACACCATTTTCTGAAAGATATCGAAAAATTTCATTAAAAAAAGTTGTTCAAAATCAAAATTTATCACCGTATGTCAAGTTTGAAATAATAGGCCTACTTTGGGTTTTTACATTTTGTATCTACTACCCCTTGAGTGATACCTAGTTGTTCTGGTTTGTCAGCTTGGCTTTGCAGTGCTTCAAGTTTGTGAACTTTGTGAAAACATGTTAACCCTTGAATAAAGAATCTATTTAGTTAAATGTTATGGTTTAGGTAGTGTAATGAAATTAAAAACCCAAAGCAAAGATCATCTCCAAAGTAGGCCGATTGTTTTCAAACTTCACATACGGGTATAAATCTTGACTCTGAGCAACTTCTTTTAATGAAATTTTTCGATATCTCTTTCAGAAAATGATGTTTACCAACATAGAAAATAGTATTTATGCTCCTGTCAACACCTACTTAATTTTCGGAAAAAAATTGGCAGAAATTGTTCTTAAAACAAGCAGGGGTGATCCCAATAGATGAAATTTAAACTTCCAAATGTTTTGTCTTGTACACCCAGCGAATAATCGATCGATCTGGGTCCACCCTGTAATATCGAAAATTTTGCGACGTTAATAATAATTATTATGAGAGATGGCGCCAGGAGAGAAACCGACGGCAGCGCTTTTAGGCGATAACTTGACAAGTGACAAGTGACACGTTTGACAGTGGTAATTAGTAATAATAGGTAGCCGCGGAAGCGACGCGAGCGTTGTTTAAAAACAAAGCCTTATTGAATTTCGGAAACAGTTTCAGTAGTCTCCACTACTCCAGTGCTGTTTGTTGACACTAGGTGCGTCGTGCGTGTAATTGTGATGTTAAAAATAGCGGTAATTATTTACTTTCCGGGCACCACACTGATTTTCACAAAAATTCATAAATAACTGATTTCAAGGGCCCTAAACACGAATATGAAAAAGTTTTAAGTAGCAAACGTCTATTCCAAATTTTCGAAAGTGACGCCTAGGAACGTTTACCGCGCTTGTAAGTTTGGTAGCCTACCTTTTCGCGGCTAACTAAGATTTGAAATTTAAACAATAATAATTCAAGGTACCTAAGTGTTTTTGAGGATTATGGTAATTGTTTACTTTCACTACATCTCCCTCATTTTGGAGATTTTTTTGTATAAAAAATTTAGCATAATCTTTTAACTAATTTTGGTAAAATGGTACTTTGCAGTCTTTGCACTTCCCAATTTTTTCTTTTAAATTTTTAGTTGCATACGAAAATCTGGTGTATCATCTTTCCTATAGGTTCTCTATCTTCAAGTCGGTTCACCCTTCTTTGTACTTTCGGCAGCACCCGTCGCCCCGAGTAGGCTACGACAAGGACTGGTATGTGCACCCCCATCGTTCCTGTCTGCCATTATAAAGGAGTAAGCTTCCTTCTTTTTTCATAAGGTGGAGCCCATAACCAAAAACAAGAAGTGGGTATATGCCTCTTACTGTGCCAGTCTGCAATGCAACGATAGGCGTTGTCGTTTGAAAAAAGAAGGGGGCATACAGCCCTTATGGTGGCACTTAGCAACGGTGAACACTGCCGTATTAAGAAAGAACGAACGAAGAGGGTATACGCCCTTTATTTTGGTAGTCGGGAACAATGGGGCATATTATGCCACTTATCGTGATGACGGGCACTGACTCCCAGCAAACGAATGTACAGCCTCAGGTGCACATAGCAGCCCTTGTCGTAGCCTACTCGGGACGGTGGGTTCTGCCGTTCTAACAGAAAAAAAGATACCCCAGATTTTCATATGCAGCCAAAAATTTAAAAGAAAAAAGGGGAGTGCAAGGATTGCAAAGTAAAATTTTATCAAAATTACATAATTACCTAAAAGATCATGCTGAATTTCATAAGGACACAGGTATACAAAAAATCACCAAAAATCAGGAAGAAGTAGTGAAAGTAAACAATTATCATAATCCTCAAAAACACTTAGCTTCAATTATTATTATTTAAATTTCAAATCTTAGTTAGCCCCGAAAAGGTAGGCAACCAAATTTATAGCGAGTTCATTGCCAATCTAGTCAAAAGTTACTAAGAAATTGCGAAAATCCCAGCGCGGTAAACAAATCTTAGTTAGCCGCGAAAAGGTAGGCAACCAAATTTACAGCGAGTGAATTGCCAACCTAATCAAAAGTTACTAAGAAATACGAAAATCCCAACGCGGTAAACATTCCTGAAGGTGAAGGGCTCTCTTTCGAAAATTTCAAATCAGTATAATTTATAAAATAGATGATTACTACCTAAACTTTTTTCGGATTCGGGTATAGCGCCATCGAAAATAGTTATTTACGATTTTTTGTGAAATCCACGTGGTGCTGGGAAAGTAGGTATTGGTATTAGTTATACCATGGCGCGTGCTGTTAAAAGTGTAATGAAAAGGTTATCTTGAGGAATATGTGTCAGTAAGGTGATGAACGAGGAAAGGTATGCTAACACCCTGTTATTGTCCCAGCAACCAGGTAAATTCATAAACTCATTTATTTTTTCGTATAACGCAACGGCAACGTCGCGGCCGGTGCCATGTGCTCCACCATAGGGTCGCAGTTACGTGCGTTCAGGTGCGCCTCGTTACGTGGGATTTGGGATAAATTGCCCCGTTATTTAAACATGCAGTAATTTTTTTTTTTGCGTTTTCGGCATATATCTACCTCTCTGATGACGTGGTTAAAATTAATGTATTTATGAATAAATCACCCTGTATATATATATATATAGGTTGCCTGTAGAACGTATCGGACTTTGTCTGTTGAATCAATATATATATGGCAAAATGGGTCTGTATAAGCGGTCAAACAAATCTATATATACAGGGTGATTTATTCATAAATACAATAATTTTAACCACGTCATCAGGGAGGTACATATATGCCAAAAACGCAAAAAAAATTTTTCGCTGCATGTTTAAATAATGGGGCAATTTATCCCTAATCCCACGTAACGAGGCGCACCTGAACGCATGTGAATGAGGCTTTCTGGTGGGGAACATGGAGCCGGCCGCGACGTTGCCGTTTCGTTGCCATAATTTAAATAAGAAAAAATATCCAGTTTATGAATTTACCTCTGGTTAATGGGACATGGGACAATAAAAGAGTGTTAGCACATCTTGGACTTTCCGCATTCAGCATCTAACTGACACATATTCCTTCAGAATGTCACTACACTTTTCACTGCACAAATCACGATCTCTAAAACAATTTTGGTAAAAGTTCCCCACTGTGTATAGGCAGCCTGTTTTTTTTTAATTTTGGCTACCCCCCTATTTTCGAGGTTCCTGAACACCTTAGTTTTTGGTGCTCGACGTAGTTTCCGAGAAAATGGATTTTCAAATTTCCCTTTGACACCTCACTTTTTACGGCGATATTTGTGGTTATAATCGGGGTAAATTTTTACTGTACACAGCTCAAACTAATCACCATACTATTTTGCACCTTTTGCAACATCGACACTTGGCGAAAACCCGCGGAAAAACAGAAAATATCCAAGATTTATGCATTGCCCTGTCCGCTGTCCTCCGCTCCACTACTTAGGTGCTTAGGTGAAGTTAGCGTCACTAACGCCAGCGCCATGGCGCCGGCGTCACTAACGCCAGCGCCATGGCGCCGGCGTCAACGCCGAAAAGACAGCGTCATCGATTTTTCGTCCACTAGCCCGTTCCACCATCGATCATAATTAAAGTCCGTGTACCAATATTATTTTTTCTAAGGGTGTTTCTGGCATTTTTTGGGATAGCATTCCACAGATTACCTCCTTTGGAAAGGGGTCATCTCCAGTTTCAATGAAAATCTCGGATCTCGAGGGACAGGGGTCCATTCGCCCTCGGGATGTACCTATTTCCGTTGGGGATGCTATTCCACAAATAAGCTCCTTTGGGGACGGGTGGTCTCCAGTTTTAAGGAAAATCTCGGATCTCGAGGGCAAAGTGTACATTCGCTCTCGGGATGTATTGTGGAATGGCATCCCCAAAAAGTAGGGGGAACGTACCTACTTAGAAAAATAATTAAAAACGGAAATACACTCCGCCGAGGGCGAAGAACCCTTTACCCTCGAGGTCCGAGATTTTCATTAAAACTGGAGATGAACCCTCTCCAAAGGAGGTAATCTGTGGAATGGTATCTCAAAATATGCCAGAAACACCCTTAGAAAAAATAAAATCGGTACACGGACGTAATTATGACCGATGGTGGAACGGGCTAGTGGGCGAAAAATCGATGACGCTGTCTTCTTTTCGGCGTTTTTGACGCCTGACATTTGTGTGGCGCTGATTTAAAGTACCACCGATATTAAGAGAAGTAAACTGGAGCACTTGTTCTCAAAACCCGCACGAGGGAATTTGGCATTCAATGCTTTACGTAATGAAGAATTACCCTTCCTTTTTTAAAGAAGTAGGTACAACCTCCTACTTTTAAGTGGGTATTTTGAAGAAAAATAAAAATGTTAATGAAACGAAAATTTAAACATTCATTTTTATAGGTCCAGTTTTGTCAATACCTAACCCTAACATTACTTAAATTGGTGTTGATAGAGGTCCCACAATCTAACATAATGTTGGTAAATACTCTTAAAAAGGCCGTAAATAGTCTCCAAATCAAATTTGTGAAATACAAAAAATAATCATGAGAAACTAAGCGCGCCCCGAATGTCGGGCGAAAATAGCCTACGTAAACACGGCAAAAATATTTCTTAATGTTTCTTCTTATAACTATTGCCTTAACGCTTAGTTTAAAGAAAGGTCATGCATGATTCTTTTTTTTATTTCACAGATTTTAATTTGGAGACTATTGACGGTATTTTTATCATGCCAAATTCCCTCGTGCGGATTTTGAGAACAAGCGCTCCAGTTTAGGTACTTCTCTTAATATCGGTGGTACATTAAACGTCGCTAACTTCAGGCTGCAAACAGAAAACAGAACAGAAATAAGGGATAGGCAACCGGCCTGAAAACAATGCAAAATTAATCTTGGACACACAGATTACCCACCTTATTTCCTGTTTTTCCGCGGGTTTTCGCGAAGTGTCGATATTGCAAAAGGTGCAAAATAGTCTGGTGATCAGTTTGAGCTGCGTACAGTAAAAAGTCAACCGGATTATAACCACAAATATCGCCGTGAAAGTGAGATGTGAAAAGGAAATTTGAAAATTCATTTTCTCGGAAACTACGTCCGAGCAAAAAAAACTAAGGTCAGATTCGTGTTCAGGGACCTCGAAAATAAGAAAGGTAGCCACAATGAAAAAAACGGGGATGCGTAGGTACATCGTGGGGAACTTTCACCGCTATTTTTGCCATAACAAGCACGAGACGTACACAGTTTCAACAAACAGTGATTGGAAAATACTGAAACTGTTTCAAAAATTTCGATTCTATTGGAAATAGGTGTGAGTCCTTAACTATGACAAGAAAACATAACGAGAAAGAAAGGACTGGTGTGTCGTTCGTGTTGGATACGACCCGGAAAGTACATGGTAAGTTTAAGCAACTAGACCCCAGATATGTTCGCTAATGTTGACGTTCTTATTTCAGAGGAAGCGGAACACCCACAGACGCTATTTTTGCCATTACAAGCACGAGACGCACACAGTTTCAACAAACAGTGATTGGAAAATACTGAAACTGTTTCAAAAATTTCGATTCTATTGTAGTTAGGTATGAGTCCTTAACTATGATAAAACATATTGAGAAAGAAAGGACTGAGAAAAGTGTCGTTCGTGGATGCAACCTAAGCGGAAAGTATACGGTAAGTTTAAGCAACTAGACCCCAGATATGTTGGCTAATGTCGACGTTCTTATTTCAGAGGAAGAGGGACACCCACAGAACACATCTCTAAGAGCGTCTCCGTGCAGTAAAAAGGATTATCAGTGAACTAGTGAGCGGAAAAATTAGTGCGCGAAGTGAAAGTGAATGAAGTTTGTTCTATCAAGAAAAAGATCGTCCTCGGTGGTGTCAAGGTCCACGAAATCATGTAAGCCAGTTTAGTACTTAATAAAGCATCAAAAATCAAAAAGCCACGTAAGCAGTCGTTTCATTTATTTTTCTTGTTGGCATTTATCCCTTAAGGTGTCTCAGGCCAAAACTAACCGTTACAAGAGGTACCTAAACCTAAGTGTTAACATTTTGGCCATAATTTCCGCATGAATTTTGCAGAACATTCGCCTACAATACAAATAATAATTATGTACCGAAACATTCCTTCAAACTTATGTTCCGTACATCTGGCAACAATGCTGACGCGCATGACGGCAAGCGTCCTCCAATGCTCTGCCGATGCCTCATGCGCCCTGAAAGAAAGTCAGTGGCAGCTGAAAATAGGGGGGCAAATAGGTAAAAATGCGGTTTAGAAAAAAATTAATTCCGGCTTTAAGAAAAAAGTTGGAATTTTTTAAATTGCGATTTCGCATTCAGGATATTTTTCCCTACCCACTGTTAAAATTAATGTAGTTATGAATAAATCACCCTGTATACAGGGTGATTTATTAATAAATACATTAATTTTAACCACGTCATCAGGGAGGTACATATATACCGAAAACGCAAAAAAAAAATTTTTTGCTGCATGTTTAAATAATGGGGCAATTTATCCCAAATCCCGTGTAACGAGGCGCACCTGAACGCATGTGGCTACGACGTTATGCTGCAGCACATGGCCCGGCCGCGACGTTGCCATTATTTATTGATAATTTAATTACGAAAAAATATTCAGTTTATGAATTATTTACCTAGTTGATATGCCAATAACAGGGTGTTAGCACACCTTGGACTTGGCGTGTTCAGCATCTAACTCGAGAGACCCTTATCACTACACTTTTCACAGCACCCGCTATAACAATACAAAAGGCCTTCATAATCACACGCACAAAACGCACTCAGTGTCTACAGAGGGTGGAAAATACTGAAACCTCAAAAGACTGAAACTGTCTCCGAAATTCGCTAGATTTTGAGATTTAAGACAAAAGTTTTATTAAAAACAACGCAGGCGTCCCATCCGCATTCCACAACTATTATTTATTACGTCAAACTTGTCATTGTCAAGGATCTGCTGCCGGTTTCTATTGTATGTGGCGCCATCTCGTTGGTATTAACGTCGCCGAATCTGTGGTTGAGCTCTCAGTCACCCTCTGTGTGTTCAAAACCGAAAGTCTACAGCGCGCTTTATGACACGGTAACTAGCGAACCTTTCTAATAGATGGCAGCACGTACTACAGAAACCAGAGTTGCCTACATTCTGTAGGTATATTCGGTACTCTTTGTGCAACATTTTTGCTTTTTTACCAAAACGGTTCTCTAGACAAATGCGGAAATGATAGACATAATAATGATCCTTCATGGAGAATGCCTGCAGAATGTCAGTCAAGCTACCGCGGAACTATTTAGAAGCGCGCCACCTATCGGCAGGTAGCGAAACTAAGTACGAAACCACAACGACGTTTCATTACGGGAATGCTCTCTACGAACGAAGTAGTGTCAATGAATGCGACATGGGACATAACCTTTAAAAATATCCAAACCAAAATACGGAGAATGTGCACTGTGAAATACGGGAAACAATAACATCACATGTGCGATTAGTGAGGCGGAGTGCGAGAAACGAAAGGAAATTCACAGTGCACTCTGCAGAAACTTGGCAAGGATCAATGCCGCAAACACCAACGCGCCGCGTGCCGGAAATTCTCGGCCACGGGCAATCGCCAAGCTCCTTTTGCGGAGTTCGGGCTACACACATCCTCCTACTCCTACTAACGACTGCACGACAAGGGTTGTGACAAACAGAAGTCAAGAAAGCTAAGGACTTTTAGCAACCCATCATCCCTAACTCGCCCAGAAATAATACTAAGACTCGGTAGGTTACACATCAGGCTATACCCGGTAACATACCTAACGGCAGGAAAATAAACTAGAAAAAGCTGTAAAGATCGAAAGGTGGAAATTAGAAAGATTCAAGTACTTACGACTGAACCAATGTCACAGAGGAGGACCACCCCCACGGAAACGATTCTATTGCAAATATGGATCCCTAGTAACAATGAAAAGCAAACATAACGAGAAATAAAGGAATGAGAAGTGTATCGTTGGTGATGGTAACCAACTTAAGCGGAAAGTAAGGTAATTTTAAGCAACTGTATCCCAGAGATGTTGGCTAATTTTGACGTTCTTATTTCAGAGGAAGCAGAACAATCACAGAACACAACTACTTACTCTAGGAGCGTCTTGGTGTAGTAAAAAGGATTATCAGTGAACTAGTGAGCGGAAATATTAGTGCCCCAAGCGAAAGTGAGTGAAGTTCGTTTTATCGAGAAAAAATCGTCTTCAGTGGTGTCGAGGTCCACGAAATCATGTAAGCCCCCTAGTTGAATAGGTACCTACTTAATAAAGCATCCAAAAATCAAAAGGTCACGTAAGCAGTCGTTTCATTTATTTTTCTCGTTGGCATTTATCCCTTAAGGCTCGCCTTAAGGTGTCTCAGGGCAAAACTAACCGTTACAAGAGGTAAGCGTTAACATTTGTCCATAATTTCCGCAAGCATTTGGCGGAACATTCGCCTACAATACAAATAATTATGTACTGAAAACATTCCTTTAAATTTACGAAAGTTGCGTACATCTGGCAACAATGTTGACGCGCGCAACGGCAAGCGTCGTCCGATGCCTCATGCGCCCTGAAAGCAATCCAGTGGCAGCCGTAAATAGAGGGCCAAATAGGTAAAAATGCGGTTTAGAAAAAAAAATAATTCCGGCTTTAAAAAAAAGTTGGAATTTTTTTAATTGCGATTTCGCATTCATAGCATTTTTCCCTACCCACTGTTAAAATTAATGTAGTTATGAATAAATCACCCTGTATATAAGGATGTAAGATTAGTGAGTGTAAATGTAAATGTATTTACAAGAAAAGGTGATAATGGGCATAAGCACTCAAAATTGACAAAAAGAAAAATCTAGTAACCGCATACACGTGTTTCATGCTATTTGGCAATCATCAGTACGGTGTAACATTAACCAAATCAAAAGATAGGCTTGATTTGGGAAGCAACAAATGAAGTCCAGGCAGGAGCCAACAGCACATTTGCAGCTTCAGTCTGCACATCCCCTAGTTTTGGGCTTGTACTAACATCGCCACGGAGGTTGCTAAAGCGACCTGCATGGAAATCTTCATAACCCAAGATACATTGACAATAAGGATGTAAGATTAGTGAGTGTAAATGTAAATGTATTTACAATCAAGCCTATCTTTTGATTTGGTTAATGTTACACCATACTGATGATTGCCAAATAGCATGAAACACGTGTATGCGGTTACTAGATTTTTCTTTTTGTCAATTTTGAGTGCTTATGCCCATTATCACCTTTTCTTGTAAATACATTTACATTTACACTCACTAATATATATATATATATATACACTGTGTCCCGGATAAGAATTAACAGCATGGGGATATTGCAAACAGTGAGAAATAAGGCAACGGTTAAACGGGGAAAAAGTTGCGCAATTTTGAGGTCAATAAAATGGCACAAACAGATTTTTAATATCTTTTTTCGTTTTTGAGTTATTTTGAAAAAAGTAAAATTTTGCGTTTTCGATTTTATTTTTTTCTGAAATTGTTATCACAGATAAAGAAAAAAGAAAAACACTTTCTTATGGCACTTTTTAACGGGCCTTAAGATGGCGTTTTTAGATTTATTCTACAACGTTTCGTTTTTGAGAAACCATCTTCAACTTTATTTTTTTAAATACGGACCTGGATTTTTTTTGTAGATTTTGAAAGCACTTTTCGTTGCAAATATATGACACGAAATATTTTTAAAATGTTTTGAAACAATTAAACTGAAAATTCCTTTTTTTCCATTCATTTTTGTCTAATGCGGCTCTGTATTTAATAATAAGGAGTCTAAATATTAATCAGTATTGACAACAATTTAACTTACAGTTTATTTTTACTTCGAAAACTTAATGTTTTTAAATTGTACGGCCCTGCGTCTGGTAAAGTGTTTTCCTCTGTTGTTGTACAGCAAACAGTGTCGCATTGTGTTTTGGAGTAAATTCTTCGCTTTTCCTAATTGCGAGAAGAAAGCTTTAAGCCAACGTAATCAATAACTTTTGCCATTTATTAATTGCAAAAATACATTCGTTCGGCCTCTACACTATTTCTGTGACACAAGATATAACATGCTGACATGTTAAATTTGTCGTCATTTGAAAAAGCACCCTCCATTTGTAATGAAATAAATTGTTAACTAAATGATACAGTAGGAGTTATGACAAATGACAAGGGATTGGTTTCGTTGTTTCAAAGCCTTCTAGGTGGAGGATTTTTATTTTTTATTATCGTATGTGCCGTCCTATTTTTAGTTCTCCAATTGAAAGATAAGTTGTAAGTTAAATTGTTGACAATATATATATATATATATATATATATATATATATATATATATATATATATACAGGGTGATTTATTCATAACTACATTAATTTTAACAGTGGGTAGGGAAAAATGCTATGAATGCGAAATCGCAATTAAAAAAATTCCAACTTTTTTTTAAAGCCGGAATTATTTTTTTTCTAAACCGCATTTTTACCTATTTGGCCCTCTATTTACGGCTGCCACTGGATTGCTTTCAGGGCGCATGAGGCATCGGACGACGCTTGCCGTTGCGCGCGTCAACATTGTTGCCAGATGTACGCAACTTTCGTAAATTTAAAGGAATGTTTTCAGTACATAATTATTTGTATTGTAGGCGAATGTTCCGCCAAATGCTTGCGGAAATTATGGACAAATGTTAACGCTTACCTCTTGTAACGGTTAGTTTTGCCCTGAGACACCTTAAGGCGAGCCTTAAGGGATAAATGCCAACGAGAAAAATAAATGAAACGACTGCTTACGTGACCTTTTGATTTTTGGATGCTTTATTAAGTAGGTACCTATTCAACTAGGGGGCTTACATGATTTCGTGGACCTCGACACCACTGAAGACGATTTTTTCTCGATAAAACGAACTTCACTCACTTTCGCTTGGGGCACTAATATTTCCGCTCACTAGTTCACTGATAATCCTTTTTACTACACCAAGACGCTCCTAGAGTAAGTAGTTGTGTTCTGTGATTGTTCTGCTTCCTCTGAAATAAGAACGTCAAAATTAGCCAACATCTCTGGGATACAGTTGCTTAAAATTACCTTACTTTCCGCTTAAGTTGGTTACCATCACCAACGATACACTTCTCATTCCTTTATTTCTCGTTATGTTTGCTTTTCATTGTTACTAGGGATCCATATTTGCAATAGAATCGTTTCCGTGGGGGTGGTCCTCCTCTGTGACATTGGTTCAGTCGTAAGTACTTGAATCTTTCTAATTTCCACCTTTCGATCTTTACAGCTTTTTCTAGTTTCTTTTCCTGCCGTTAGGTATGTTACCGGGTATAGCCTGATGTGTAACCTACCGAGTCTTAGTATTATTTCTGGGCGAGTTAGGGATGATGGGTTGCTAAAAGTCCTTAGCTTTCTTGACTTCTGTTTGTCACAACCCTTGTCGTGCAGTCGTTAGTAGGAGTAGGAGGATGTGTGTAGCCCGAACTCCGCAAAAGGAGCTTGGCGATTGCCCGTGGCCGAGAATTTCCGGCACGCGGCGCGTTGGTGTTTGCGGCATTGATCCTTGCCAAGTTTCTGCAGAGTGCACTGTGAATTTCCTTTCGTTTCTCGCACTCCGCCTCACTAATCGCACATGTGATGTTATTGTTTCCCGTATTTCACAGTGCACATTCTCCGTATTTTGGTTTGGATATTTTTAAAGGTTATGTCCCATGTCGCATTCATTGACACTACTTCGTTCGTAGAAAGCATTCCCGTAATGAAACGTCCTTGTGGTTTCGTACTTAGTTTCGCTACCTGCCGATAGGTGGCGCGCTTCTAAATAGTTCCGCGGTAGCTTGACTGACATTCTGCAGGCATTCTCCATGAAGGATCATTATTATGTCTATCATTTCCGCATTTGTCTAGAGAACCGTTTTGATAAAAAAGCAAAAATGTTGCACAAAGAGTACCGAATATACCTACAGAATGTAGGCAACTCTGGTTTCTGTAGTACGTGCTGCCATCTATTAGAAAGGTTCGCTAGTTACCGTGTCATAAAGCGCGCTGTAGACTTTCGGTTTTGAACACACAGAGGGTGACTGAGAGCTCAACCACAGACTCGGCGACGTTAATACCAACGAGATGGCGCCACATACAATAGAAACCGGCAGCAGATCCTTGACAATGACAAGTTTGACGTAATAAATAATAGTTGTGGAATGCGGATGGGACGCCTGCGTTCTTTTTAATAAAACTTTTGTCTTAAATCTCAAAATCTAGCGAATTTCGGAGACAGTTTCAGTCTTTTGAGGTTTCAGTATTTTCCACCCTCTGTAGACACTGAGTGCGTTTTGTGCGTGTGATTGTGAAGGCCTTTTCTATTGTTATAGCGGGTGCTGTGAAAAGTGTAGTGATAAGGGTCTCTCGAGTTAGATGCTGAACACGCCAAGTCCAAGGTGTGCTAACACCCTGTTATTGGCATATCAACTAGGTAAATAATTCATAAACTGAATATTTTTTCGTAATTAAATTATCAATAAATAATGGCAACGTCGCGGCCGGTGCCATGTGCTGCAGCATAACGTCGTAGCCACATGCGTTCAGGTGCGCCTCGTTACGCGGGATTTGGGATAAATTGTCCCATTATTTAAACATGCAGCAAAAAATATTTTTTTTGCGTTTTCGGTATATATGTACCTCCCTGATGACGTGGTTAAAATTAATGTATTTATGAATAAATCACCCTGTATATATATATATATATATATATATATATATATATATATATATATATATATATATATATATATATATATCAAGAACCAAATTTAGTGGGAAATAAGCCAATTTTTAAGTGTGAAGACTCTTTTTATTGGTGAAAGCTTTCGCAGTTGTTTAACTGCTTCTTCAGTCACTCTAAAATTACATTAAAATAGTTTTTCTGATATAAATTTCAAAATTACTTACAATTAAGTGAGTTCCTAATATAATGTATAGATGTTAATGTTTGAATTTTGCATTGGACAGGGCAAAAGTACAAAATTTTTTAAATTTAGTTTTGACAAAAATCTAGTTCAATATGACACTTAAAAATAGTTTATTTTTAAAGGTATATAAATGTCACTAGTTACTATTATTATACCTTTATCTAGGTATATTTGAATTATTATTGTTGTTAGTAAAATTTGGTTTGTTTTCTAAGAAAAGTAAATTTGAAAAAATTATATTAAGGTCCTGAATATCTGTTTTTTTGTTAAGAGTATTTTCAACTTGGTTAATGTAACACATTTCAAGAAAAGAACGCTTAAAATAATTTCTTTCAGTTGCCAAAACTTTAGTATTATCAAAATCCATTTTATGTCCTGTTGAATTAACATGTTGAGATAAAGCACATGATTCGGGCCTTAGACGAATATCACTTTTATGCGAAATATTTCTAGATTTAATGCTTCTGCATGTTTGACCAATGTAAGTTTTATTACAATTAGTGCAATTAATCTGATAAACTACATTAGACCTATCTTGAGTATTTACCTTGTCCTTAAGATTCGTAAAGAGATTTCCTACAATTTTTATTGTTTTATTAGCAATTATGACATTGGTTTCTTTTTTTAATAAATTTGAAATTTTTGGTGTTAGGTCTTTAATATAAAAGATAAAAAAATAAAATATGAAAGAGCACCCAGAAATTATTGTAGTTAAGTCTGATAAAGGTAATGTTTCAGTTATCATGTTTAAAAATGAATACAGTGAACTTGCAAATAATATGTTACAAGATCCAACTTATTATATCAAATTACCAAGAGATCCAACTAATACCATACAACAAAAAGCTAATAATTTAATTAGTAATTTAACTAAAACTAAAGAAATAGAAAAAGATGTTGCTAAATCTTTAAAAATATACAATTCTATTGCCCCAAAATTTTATGGATTACCAAAAATCCATAAACCTAACCTAGCTCTTAGACCTATCATTGCTTCAATTGATTCACCAACTAGTAAAATCACTAAGTATTTAACTAACATCCTTAGTACATCTTATGAAGAAAATAATCCTTATTTTATTAAAGATTCTTTTAGTTTTGCAGAAAAATTCAATAATTTCCAACTCCCTAAAAATTATGTCATTATAAGTTTAGATGTTGTTTCCTTATTCACTAATATTCCATTAGAACTTACTTTAAGTTGTATAGAAAGAAAATGGAATAGTATCAAACATCATTGTACTATTAAAAAGGAAAGTCTGTTTATATTTTTGAGATTTGTTTTTAATAATACTTATTTTTCATTAGACAATCAATTTTATAAACAAATTTTTGGTACACCAATGGGATCTAATATTTCACCAATCATTGCTCAATATGTTATGGATGAACTTCTTGAAAATTGTATACCAAAATTATCTTTTGAATTACCATTCTTATTAAAATATGTTGATGATATAATTTGTTCAATACCTAAAGGTAAAGAGCAAGAGATTTTACAAGTATTTAACAGTTACAACCAATATATACAATTTACTCTGGAACCTGAAAATCATAATAGTGTAAATTTCTTGGACACTAAAGTGATCAGAAAAGCAGATAATAGAATAATATTGGATTGGTATACTAAACCAACTTGTTCTGGTAGATACACTAATTATTTTTCGTACCACACTGAAAAAACTAAAATAAATTTAGTGCTAAGTATGAAAAATAGAATCTCAAAATTATGTCACCCATCACTTATAAAAAATAATTTAGTTAAATTAAAAAAACTTTTTATTGATAATTCTTATCCTGAAAAACTTTTAAACAAATTATTGTTTTCAACAAGAACATCTAATAATATATCAGATCAGCAACCTTTAGATCAACAACCTAGTACAATTTCGAGTAATAATATTAATTTAAATCTTAAAATGTACAGATCTTTTCCTTATATTAAAGACCTCGACTACCCCTCCTCTTAATAATATATATAATATATATATATATATATATATATATATATATATATATATATATATATATATATATATATATATATATATATACACCGTACTGATGATTGCCAAATAGCATGAAACACGTGTATGCGGTTACTAGTTTTTTCTTTTTGTTAACTTTTTGTTTATATATATATATATATACACCGTACTGATGATTGCCAAATAGCATGAAACACGTGTATGCGGTTACTAGTTTTTTCTTTTTGTTAAATGTTAAATTTGGCAATCATCAGTACGGTGCAACATTAACCAAATCAAAAGATAGGCATGATTTGGGAAGCAACAAATGAAGTCCAGGCAGGAGCCAACAGCACATTTGCAGCTTCAGTCAGCACATCCCCTATTTTGGGGCTTGTACTAACATCGCCACGGAGGCTGCTAAAGCCCATTATCACCTTTTCTTGTAATTGTTACATTTACACTCGCTAATCTTACATCCTTATTTTCATTGTATCTTGGGTTATGAAGATTTCCACACAGGTCGCTTTAGCAGCCTCCGTGGCGATGTTAGTACAAGCCCCAAAATAGGGGATGTACTGACTGAAGCTGCAAATGTGCTGTTGGCTCCTGCCTGGACTTCATTTGTTGCTTCCCAAATCATGCCTATCTTTTGATTTGGTTAATGTTGCACCGTACTGATGATTGCCAAATAGCATGAAACACGTGTATGCGGTTACTAGTTTTTTCTTTTTGTTAACTTTGAGTGTTTGCCCATTATCACCTTTTCTTGTAATTGTTACATTTACACTCGCTAATCTTACATCCTTATATATATATATATATAATATTAATATATATAATATATATATATATATATAATAAGGATGTAAGATTAGCGAGTGTAAATGTAATAATTACAAGAAAAGGTGATAATGGGCAAACACTCAAAGTTAACAAAAAGAAAATCTAGTAACCGCATACACGTGTTTCATGCTATTTGGCAATCATCAGTACGGTGTAACATTAACCAAATCAAAAGATAGGCATGATTTGGGAAGCAACAAATGAAGTCCAGGCAGGAGCCAACAGCACATTTGCAGCTTCAGTCAGTACATCCCCTATTTTGGGGCTTGTACTAACATCGCCACGGAGGCTGCTAAAGCGACCTGTGTGGAAATCTTAATAACCCAAGATACAATGACAATAAGGATGTAAGATTAGCGAGTGTAAATGTAATAATTACAAGAAAAGGTGATAATGGGCAAACACTCAAAGTTAACAAAAAGAAAATCTAGTAACCGCATACACGTGTTTCATGCTATTTGGCAATCATCAGTACGGTGTAACATTAACCAAATCAAAAGATAGGCATGATTTGGGAAGCAACAAATGAAGTCCAGGCAGGAGCCAACAGCACATTTGCAGCTTCAGTCAGTACATCCCCTATTTTGGGGCTTGTACTAACATCGCCACGGAGGCTGCTAAAGCGACCTGTGTGGAAATCTTATCTTGGGTTATTAAGATTTATTAAGATTTATTTTATTTATTATATTTATTTATTTATTTATTAAGATTGTACTTGTACTAACATCGCCACGGAGGCTGCTAAAGCGACCTGTGTGGAAATCTTATCTTGGGTTATTAAGATTTATTAAGATTTATTTTATTTATTATATTTATTTATTTATTTATTAAGATTTCCACACAGGTCGCTTTAGCAGCCGTATATATATATATATATATATATATATATATATATATATATATATATATATATATATATATATATATATTATATTTATATTTTGATGAAATTTTGGAATTTTGCATAGACGGTAAAAACCAATTACCTCATATTTGAATCATGCTTGGACAATGCCGTGGAAGTCAGGAACGGACTTCACGCAATACCCATGGGCTCAAAATTTTGACTGGTATAAATTTAAAAAGCCGAAAACAAATTTTTTTAAAGCCTTGAACATTTCTCTTCAAAAAAGGTACTCTTTATTCGTTTCGAAAAAGTCAACCGTTTTCATGGAAAAATCGCTTTTTTGAAATCCGTAACTTAAGATGCAATAATGGAAACTACCAGAATTTAGTGTTTTCACCTGACGGATAACAACAATTACGTGTGACAAGATTTGTCAATAATTTTTATTAGCAATGGAGCATTTTTATACTTATGCCGAATATGCAGACATGCATTTAATTTATGGACAAGCACACTGCAATTCTCTGGAGGCAAGCAGAATTTATGCTCAAAGATTTCCAAATCGCAATTTGCCAAATCGAAAAACATTTGTGAGAGTTGATCGTCGTTTAAGAGAAACAGGTAGTAAACAAACCGAGTTTAGAATGTCTTAAATCAGTCTCCTAAAATGTACATTAGGTAGTTTTTTACCTCGTCGTGGTGGGGAAGGGCCGCAAAGGAGAGCAAGAAATCAAAACTTAGAAGAGCACATATTGGATGAAATATCCGAAAACCCTTCTAATAGCGTTCGTAAGCTTGCAGCTCAGTTAAATACCACAAAGGGGGTTGTTCATGAAACATTGCGAGAACAGCTACTTTATCCTTATCACGTCCAAAAAGTGCATGCAATGTCTCCGAATGATTATCGTCCACGGCTTAACTATGCAAACTGGTTTTTGCAACAATTTATAGGCGATCCGAGTTTCACAGAAATTGTTTTATTTAGCGACGAAGCTGGCTTCACGAGAGACGGTATTACCAACAGTCGAAATCTGCACATTTGGCATGACGAAAACCCTCACGCCATAGTTCAGATCAAGCACCAACAAAGATTTCTGGTTAATGTTTGGGCAGGGATAATTGGGAATAATTTGATTGGTCCTTTTGTTTTGGATGAACGTTTGAATGGAGCTCTGTATTTACATTTTTTACAAAATAATTTAAATGATTTACTGGAAAATGTGCCCTTACAAATAAGGAATCAAATGTGGTTTATGCACGATGGCGCTCCCCCACATTATTCCCGGGAGGTACGTCTCTACTTAACCCAGCACTTTGACAATCGTTGGATAGGCCGAGGAGGACCTGTTTTGTGGCCACCTAGGTCTCCTGACCTCAATCCGTTAGATTTTTTTTTCTGGGGTCATCTCAAGGGACTAGTATATTCAACTCCTGTAAATACCAGGGAAGAGTTATTGGAAAGAATATTTCACTATTCTGATCAAATTCGAAATGATCCTGAAATGCTGTTTAGGGTGCAGCAAGAAAAAATTCGCAGGATAAGAAAATGTATTCGGGTAGAAGGAGCTCACTTTGAACATTTGCCCGACTAAACGAAACATTTTCTTTATAACCAAACTTTATTAAACTATTTTTAAACAGTTTCATTGTTTTTTTTTCATTTTCTCGATATTAATGCCTCCTGAAAATTGCAGTGTGCTAATAAAAATTATTGACAAATCTTGTCACACGTAATTGTTGTTATCCGTCAGGTGAAAACACTAAATTCTGGTAGTTTCCATTATTGCATCTTAAGTTACGGATTTCAAAAAAGCGATTTTTCCATGAAAACGGTTGACTTTTTCGAAACGAATAAAGAGTACCTTTTTTGAAGAGAAATGTTCAAGGCTTTAAAAAAAATTGTTTTCGGCTTTTTAAATTTATACCAGTCAAAATTTTGAGCCCATGGGTATTGCGTGAAGTCCGTTCCTGACTTCCACGGCATTGTCCAAGCATGATTCAAATATGAGGTAATTGGTTTTTACCGTCTATGCAAAATTCCAAAATTTCATCAAAATATACAAGGGCGTTCAAAAGTTAAATCAAAAAATGTAAAGCAGTGAGTACCCCTTTGGGACCCTGTAGTTCTGTTACGGAGTACTTTAGGGGAAAAAAATATATGAAACACCAGGTATATTTTGACGTCACCAACACGCTGGCGAGAGATTTCCCCGAACTTACCGGACACCCTGTATATATATATATATATATATATATATATATCCGCCAATTCCGCCGTGCAGCGTTGTCAGACGTATAGCTCTTTCACAGTATTTCAGGAATAGTCTTTCAACTAGTTTTTGAACAAATCTTTAATGGTTCTTTTAGCGAATAGCATGCAAAAAAACTACCTTTCGGATGCCTGGATGATTTTCCTTGCGGGTGTCGTACTCCTTTCTTATGTTATCCAAAAATCCTCTCGAAAATCACAAGAAGCACTAGGTAACTGGTTGCCAGTCGAATCGCTTTTTCCGAGGCTTTTTCGCAGTATTTGAAGAATATTGACGCAACCATGTATCATTTGGTGTATGTGGAGATTAAATAAATAAATAAATAATTTTTGGACAACTCCTTAAAGGTTCTTTTAGCGAATAGCTCGACGAATAGCATGAAAAAGCCTACCTTTGAGATGCATCGATTATTTTTACTATTTTCTTGTGTTTAGATACTATCCAAAAATCTTCACAAAATCACATAAAGCACTAAGTACCTACCTAACTAGTGGCACTGTTTTTATACGATGGTCGCGAAGGTATAACAATTCATAGTCTCTTTTTACGGAAATACGAACAAAACACTTGTTTTTTTTTTCACTGCACACTTAAAGCGGCGCGATGCCAAATATTAGGGACGTCTCGGTTTCCCTCAGCTGATTTATTCCAACGGGGACTCGACTAGGTGGATTGTACAATTAGATCCATACCGTATGCGTCTAATAAAACCCGAATTTTCGCGAACCCTTGAAGCTGCTTCTTTTATCCTCGCGCGTAATTGGGGTACCTAGTAGGAACCTATCTAGCACTGTTTTCATACGAAGGCCGCGAACGTTTAACACTGCATTTCTTAACGGAAATATGAAAAAATCACTTGTTATTTCACTGCAAATTCGTAGCGGCAATTGCAACAGGTTTGGACATCACTGCTGGTCCAAAAAAATGGCGAACGGATCTGGAAAAATGTACAGAAGCAGGTTCAGTTCCGACGACAGTTCGTAAAACAAAGCAAAGTAACGGAACAATATCGGTTAGCGAGACGCGACGTTTGCATACGCGTCCACGTTTTGGAAACAGAATTGTTATACCACAGAATAGCCACACGTAAGGCATTCTGTATAATAATAAATTGCTTGTTGAAGCTGGCGCTCCCAAAAATTACAGGCGGACGCGGATCGATATCAATCAGCTGTTAAATCCCAAAATCGGACGGACGATCTTCGACTAGCGCGTCGGCTACGGCGCGGCGGTACGGTGACGGCGCACAAGCTTTCCCCCATACCATTCAATACCACTATTCGGTGTTGCCGTTTATGCCGACATGTCCCCAAACTGACTTAAAGTCCCTTAAATCCGATTTTTGATTTTCGCGGATTTATACGGGGTTTCATTCGTTATAAGTTCATCTACTATCTCGTATAATTATTACGCACAAAAACGGGTAAATCCATGTAAAAATCCACTACACAATTAAATTTATACGGAATTAAATTACTAAATCAGGTAAATTTTCAGCACACTTGGCAACATAGTAGCGCCGCCCCGAGAGAAGTAGGGGCCGCGAGCCGCGAGCCGCGATTGGCTAATGTCGCGCACTAGTTATGAGTAGTGGGGATCACCTGTAGTGTCGATGTCAAGTGGCGCCCCGCGCTTGCGCTCCTCGCCCAGCTGTAATTTAGTAGGTCGGCCGGGCCGGGCGGCGTGGAAATGGAGCAAAATCGAGTGAATCAGTGCCAGTGAATTCATTCGTAATTGTAATTATTGCGCGATTCGGCGCGGCGTCGTTTTTGTGTGAAGTTGGCGTCGGACGCCAGCGCCCGACGCCAACGTCATATGCCCGCGCCTGGCGAATCTCGGCGAAGGAATGTCGGGCAGTAGTCAAGGGCACGCAGAAGCTTAAATTCACCAGGAGGAGTCGCTGTTTTTCGGTTTTTGGGGACATTACGCGACATTTCGCCACCAAGTTTTTACGAAAAGTAAGAGGAATGGTAAGGAATTAACTTGAGAGAGTTCCGAAACGGCAAAGGGTTAAAAAATGCGGAAATGATAAGCACGCCAATTTGACAGTCTTCCCCAACTATTTTCGGAACCGAATAATTTTTTATTTACAACCATGTATGTAATATCGACATTTCTGACTTTTTAGAAGTTTGAAAGTGTCAATTTTTTGACTTTTACTTCCCGCCCTTCCGCCCGGGTGGAAAGTTTACTTTATCTCGAGACACCTCGGTGTGTCATATACTATTAAAAGTAGACAATAGACAGGACAACAACCCTGAGGGGGTTTAAAAGTGGCGCACCATCAGGCAAGGGTAGAAAAATATTAAAAACGATGAACAAATCGGGGCCGCGCGTTAAATTCACATCAAATGACAGTCTTCCCCCACTTTTTTCGGAAACGAATAATTTTTTAAAAGTAGATAATACATAGGACCACAACCCTGAGGGGGTTTAAAGGTGGCGCACTATCGGGCAAGGGTTGAAAAATATTAAAAACTATGAACAAATCGAAGCCGCGCGTTAAATTCACGTCAAATTACAGTCTTCCCCCACTTTTTTCGAGATGATAGGGCTACAGGCGAACACTCGCTAAAAAAAAGTAACGCGCCGCTGCTCTACGCTCTACCCTATGGGTGGTTGTGGAAATTTGCAATTTTTACAGATAATTTGTATTTTAAAACAAATACTTTATTCAGTTGATTGCCGATCAGAAATTTATTATCCCAAGGTGTCCCAAGAGATGGCTAATTATTAGTATAAAAAAATTGCGGCCTGAAAATCAGTTGTAAAATAGGTAGGTAGGTAGATACCTACTCCACAAAAGACTTGTCAAAAAATTATGAGTGTGAAATCAGCAATGAGTTTTCTAGCAATGACTTCTCCGAGCGGCGCTCGGATACATTTCTGCTGCCTAGGGACTTAAAATATCAGTATAGTGATAAAAACTGACGTGTTTGTTAAATTATTGTGTGCGCCTGTGAAGAAAGCAATAAACAGTTCGTCACAGCAACCGACATCATAAAAAAACGTGGATACCTACCAGCAGTAATTTTCAAAGGTACCTAGGTACCTAATTCTGCAAGCAGATTTATTCCACTCTGACATGCGGCAACGTCGCGGTATTCCCCTTCCTAATCTAACGTTATTCCCCTCCATCTCCTAGGGAGAGGTTAGACCTCCCCTCTAAGCGCTTCTAGTGACGATACAGCGGCGTGCATTGAGCACGGATAAAGATTGATTTGCCCCATTTTCTAAACATCGATTAAAAAAATTTTTTTTTTCATTTTTCGGTTTTATGAACGTCCCCGATTACGTGGTTAAAATTTCTGTACCTATCAAAGATACACCCTGTATATATATAAAATTTTCCCCCTATGCTGCGAACTTTTTGGAGGACACTATATATATATATAAGAAAAGGTGATAATGGGCAAACACTCAAAGTTAACAAAAAGAAAAAACTAGTAACCGCATACACGTGTTTCATGCTATTTGGCAATCATCAGTACGGTGTAACATTAACCAAATCAAAAGATAGGCATGATTTGGGAAGCAACAAATGAAGTCCAGGCAGGAGCCAACAGCACACTGAAGCTGCAAATGTGCTGTTGGCTCCTGCCTGGACTTTATTTGTTGCTTCCCAAATCATGCCTATCTTTTGATTTGGTTAATGTTGCACCGTACTGATGATTGCCAAATAGCATGAAACACGTGTATGCGGTTACTAGCTTTTTCTTTTTGTTAACTTTGAGTGTTTGCCCATTATCACCTTTTCTTGTAATTATATATATATATATATATATATATATATATATATATAATTACATATATATATATATATATATATATATATATATATATATATATATACAAGAAAAGGTGATAATGGGCAAACACTCAAAGTTAACAAAAAGAAAAAACTAGTAACCGCATACACGTGTTTCATGCTATTTGGCAATCATCAGTACGGTGTAACATTAATTAGTGTTTGCCCATTATCACCTTTTCTTGTAATTGTTACATTTACACTCGCTAATCTTACATCCTTATTATATATATATATATATATATATATATATATATATATATATATATATATATATATATATATACGCTGCACGGATGTCACGAAATCCGTAATATTTTGGCGGATGATGCAAGCACCGTTACGTAAGAATGTAACAATCGAACCATACACGAAATGAAAAAATTAAATTTCCTATCTCTGTGAAGTCCGTCGTATATCTTATATACATTCTTACGTAACGGTGCTTGCATCATCCGCCAAAATATTACGGATTTCGTGACATCCGTGCAGCGTTGCCACTTCACCGACTGTTGCACTACAATCACGGCGATAAATAAGCAGGTGGAAGGGCGGGGGCCGCTGCGGTGGCTAGTGATTAGTGAACTGTGGATTGTTTACTACGGTTCAACGCAGAGGCTGTTTGACATGCAGTAAGGTTTGCCTAAAAAGATATAATCTTTCTCTCGTAACAAACCTTACTGCAGCCCAACACAGGAGGGTGTTTAAACGTAGTAAACTTTGTCTGCAATTTCGCATTTTAACACACTTCCTAATCATTATTAGCATTACGTAAATTATAATATTATATTATACTGGTTTATTAAGTAGTATTATTAGGTAGGTAATGTTTTGAGAGCAGAAATGATTGAAAATAAAATAAGTAGTAGGTACAAAATCAAACTAACATTTTATAAGCACAGGCACTTGAAACGAAAAAATAAATAAATACCTATCTACGTTTAAAGGTGGCAGACAGCTACATTGTTTCAAAGAAATACTAAAAATAAAGTAACAAGTAAAAAGACATAAAACCATTTAAAGAAAATTTTGGGACAATTATTATTTGAAATGGACATAAATGTAGGCCCGGAAAACTATTTATTTATTTTAAGGTGGAACTCGCAGTGTATTAAAGTAGCAATCTTTTGGACCCGTTTTTTTCCGTTATTTTCCAACCAATTGTGATGATTTTTTTTTCATTGTATTTAGAAAAGTAATAGCAAGAGATTGATGGTTTTACCTTTTTCATATTCTGATTTATTTATTCAAAAATCGTATTTCTAGGCCGAAAATCAAAATTCTAAAACCATCAATCGATCGGTACAACGTCTCTAAACAGTTTTCTTTTTTTAAATCGGCAATATAGTGAAAAATGACAGTAAAAAATGGGATTTAGTGACATTTTCTTTCATTTTATTCGGCTGGCGTACTCCCCTACGTATGGAACGCGGAGAGGGGCATCGCCGGGGTCGTACGTGACTTGTACCTCCCCTCTCTAGGCAGCGGACATCATAGGCGATGCAGTTTTTATTGCTTTTTAAAAAATATGATAATTTCGTCGTTCCAGAATTAGCTCAGGAAGTGGTTCGTCGGTTTAACAGCGACGGATTTCCGATATTTCGTGTATGCTTTGGTGTTATTATTGTGTTGTTTTGTTGATACGTTCTTTTTGAACATTTTGTTGTTTTGTTTTTGACATTGCCGCTGTTATTTTTGCTGTTAGTGTTGTTGTTTTGTTATCATATTGTTGACTTAACGTTGGCTATAAAAGGTCGCGAAGAGAACCGAAAAGCAGGAGGATTTCTGTTAGGAAAATTTTGCTATTGACTCATGATGATTTTTCAATTTATTATACTCTGCGGCGCATTTTAGTAAGCAGACACCTCTAAGTAGGTACTCTTTTTATTACCCGCTTAAAAAACAACAATCTTTATTGCCCCACCTTCAAACAAATTGCAATTTACCCATACCTACCTACTACATTGGCCAGCCAGAAAATTTTTGCAAAAATTATAGACATAATGTGTCCCTTTGAAAAAATATGATAATTTATAGGGCACTATGAGCACTAACTTTTATTTTTACTTCCACATCACAAAAGGCGGTGTTCATTGTTGTTATTGATAATTTTTGCTGGATTTTTGTCAGTTAAAAATCAACAATAAAATAGAAATTTGATACCTAACACATTTTTGTCTCCTGCTCTATGAAAGAAAACAGAGTATTCTTGCTTACTGCACAAATGATTATGCGCCCGCATAATTAGCAAAAAAAATTACCTACCATTGACTTAAAATTGTATATTCATATTATACTTGACCTTGAAAATTTCAGGAATTTTCGCCTGCGGCGCATTTTTTATAACAAAAATTATATTCAATTTTTTTACCCTCCCCCCTCCCCTCCTCTCCCCACCAACAAAGTAACGCCCTGTAGGTACCTATCCCTCACTTCTCAAATGTGTACTGCCCTGACAGGAAAGTCCTTTGTCCTGCCTGAAGTTTCTGTCTGGCTACGGCCCTGTATTGACATTATTATATGATTCACTACTTGTATACCTAACATAATTTATTTATTAATATAAACAATAGAAAGGGGTGTTTAAAAACAAGGTGCCATAATTTCTGGTACAAATAGAATGTAACAAAATAATGGTCTTTTCCTAGTTTTTTGTTTTTGAGATACTTAATCGAATTTTGGTTATGTCTTGGTACAAACATGTTTTTTAGTAGGTATGCTAATTTTGCCGGTATAAGCCATAATAATCGTATCTATTGGACAAAATTTCACAGTTCCTTTGGAGCCAAAATCAAATTTTATAAAGCGGGATAAAAATTTGATAAACTAGGTAAATTCACATTATTATTATAATTTGATGGGCAAAATATCAGGTTGAGGACAAAAACAACAATATCTGTTTTTTTAGAATGTGCCGACTTTTCGAAGTATATTTTTCGTCTTCTTCAGGGCTAAAAATGCTAACTAGAGTGTATATGATACAACAATAAATTACATAAACATATAACAACTATATAGGTACGCTTGGAAAGTTAGGATAACTTGAGAACAACCATAACTATGTGTACAAACAAACGTAAAAGAAACAATACAAAAATACAGAGTACTCACCTATTCTATATCACAGATATTTAAGTCAATTATACAAAATTTCATAGAGCACATAGGTATCACAGGATAAAATGATACAGAAACGAAACCAAATCATTTGTTAGTCAAAGTTGGCGATCAATGTAGAACGTAAATATATTTATGGTCGGGACGTCAACGAGAACAGCTATATAATTAGATTTTTTCCCCAAAAAAACCTCAGTATGTTACAACAAAAAATTAGTTCGGTAGATATCAAGTTATGGATTATTTTTTATTTTTTTTTTTTTTATAATTTAACTACTTATTTTACAGTTATATACTGGGTGTATTCATTTTACTACCTGTAACCATTATCTTTTACTTTTGCAAATTTGATGTATATCGTTAACAGGCCTTTACAAATATTAGATACTTAGACCTGCTACATCAGTTCTAAAATTCACCGTTGACTTTGTAGATATGTGAATCATCTCACTAATAGTTCTTTTATAATAATATGGCTCTCTGTCTAGAATCTTTACTTCATCAAAGTCAAAATCATGTTTTGTCACAAAATGGTGCTGTGCTAAGGCAGTTTTTTCAAATTTGTTTTTTTTCTCTCACGACAATTATATTGATGTTGATAGACTTGATTTTTTAAATACTGTTTTGTAATACCAATGTAACACTTATTGCAATTTTTGCAATTGATTTGATGCACTAAATTGGAATTGACCATGTGAGGTGTTTTGTCTTTTAAACATGATAATATAGATTTTACCTGTCTGACAGGATAAAGAGGGTGACTAGATTTTGACCTTTTCTATTTTTTTCTGACAAATTGCGGATATATGGAAACTTAAAATATAATGGATAGTTGTTTAATTTTAAAATAGATTTTATTTTTTCTTTGTTTTGTTTGTGAAAATGAGGACTGCTGAGAGAGGCTGATCTACGTATTAAATTTTTAATAGTGCTAACTTTATGTGACTGTGGATGACCGGACAAATAATTCAGCACTCTCCCTGAGCTTGTTGGTTTGGTGTACCAGTTGGTGGACAATGTACCTACATGATCTCTGACAACCAAAACATCCAAAAACGGGAGTTGATCATCAGATTCTGTTTCCATTGTAAATTGTATCTGTGGCTGAAAATTGTTAATAATCTAATTAAATTACGAAAAAAAGACCTCTCGAGCTTGCATTAAATTGTAACTGGATGAAACAAATTGTATCTTATGTATTTTGATGCGCTCTGTCCAAAAAAATAAAAAATAAAATGTAGCCCCTGGTCGAAATTTTCTAAATTGGGAAAAACCGGGTTTTCCGGATTTTCTCAAGGAAAATTGCTAATTATCTCGCCAAGTACTACCCCTATGGTAAAAATAAATGCACCAGTCGAAAGAGGAGGCAAAAATAGTTCGGAAATTCATATACCCATATTTTTAAGGCGTATTTCTCGCCGCCAGAGGCGCTTATACCAAAAAGTTGCTTTTTTCGTTTTTTTTTTATCAGAACCATGAACACGAAATTCACGTTGAATTTGTGGTGAAACTATAAGTGTTAGGCCATAATATGTGCCTATGAGAGATTTTGGGTTTTTTTTTGGCTTTCAAACAAAATAGGTCCTGCGGTGAAATCTGCCATAGTTTTTCGGAAATTTGCAAAAAACCGGAAAGGGAAATTTTTTGAAATTCTTTCTCATGCGATTTTGGCGCGGTTTTCCGGGACTATCTAAAAGATAGAAAGCTTACTTCACCTTCGGAAAGAACGCAAAAAAATACACAAAAAATATACTGTAAATAATTTTAGGAAATTAATCCTAAGCCTGTGTGTAAGTTCCAACTTGGTGATAAGATAAGTTTGTTTTTTTGTTCTCTAAAATCTGGTTTTTCGTGATTTCAAAAAAAAACTTGAAATACGAGAAGATATATATGCTAAACAAAAAATGCGTATTTTCTGGTTACCTTTCGAATGAGGTCGGGTGGCGAAATCTGTAATATTTTGCGAAAAATTTGCAAAACATCAATTTTTTGACCTACTAATTATTACGTATTTTCAGGCACTCTTGTAGATGGAAACAAAACGAAATTGCGCTAATGTCTGTAAGGTGTCCAAATTACGGAAAAGGTCGACAGTGTGCTTGTTCTTGCTCGAAAAAATTGAAAATTTTGGATTTAAGAGAAAACCACTTTTGTTTTATGAGCAATTTCCTAAGACCAAAAAATGAGTATTTTTCGGATATATTTTGAATGTGATAAGTCGCATGCCCAAATCTGCAATAGTATGCAAAAATATGACAACAAGTTTTTTCTGAATTTTTTTCCCCATTTTTTCTCTCTCTTTCAGTAAATCGACAAGTCATTGTTATTCAACGATATTTTCCTCCATTTAAAAGAAGACGGCAGAATATCTGGAAAGCAATGGCCTTTATCTCAACGAGAACCTGAACATTTACTTTTGGGATGATTGTCAATAGAAACCATTTTGTATACATTTCTCTGGCAATGTTCGGCACTCAAAGCGCGCAAATGGAATGCAAGATTTCTGTCTCCATAGCCTACTCATTTTTTTACTTAAACTGTTATCAGAGATAAATTTCCATCGGGAACCGCTAATTTAATTTCCAAATGAACCAAATGTGTTCATTTATTTGTATTCTCTTTACATAACTCTTTTTAGATGAAAGTAGTTAACGACGTGAAAAATAGACTAGGTTTGTGTTCATCAAACCTTTGAAATTAAATCAACTTTGCACCAAGCTTAACATAATTTTTTAAACCAAATAGAGATTGTTTAAGAAATCAACTGGTTAGGTTAGGTAAAAATTCAACTTTCAATAAATACATTTCAGTTGAAATGTTTGGAAATTTTTTTACAAAAACACGTAAAAAGTTAAATGTTATCAAGGGTCTCTGAAAATTGGTATGTAGGCCAAAAATTGCAAAAGAAACAACTTTTTCTAATAACTTTTATCGAAAATGTGTCAAATAAAGCCGATTTTGGATAATTTTTGAAAAAAATGTCAATTTTGACAGATACCGCAAGTCACGTGGTCGACTCTTGCGACGTCATTTTCATCCTCTGACAAGCACAAATCGATGGCAAAGTCAAATTAACATTTTATCCAAAAATAAAAAAAAATCCCTTATGGTGCCTGCTTCAATAGTGACACTATACGATTTTTGGATCCCGCGGAGCGCGTGTAACGGGACTTTTGTCGGGGGAATTCTAAAACTTAGAATAGACATACAGACTTGTAACTTCGTACACATGTTGAGACGACATCCAATTTAGGTTTGCCCACCTTTCAGACCAAGTAATTGAAAATTGCCAATTTAGGCAACTTTTCCCAAAAACCATGTTTTTTTGGTACTCACATAATGAACAATGTCAGAAAAATAGACAAAATATTTTTGACGAATTTTCTATAACGTAGTGGTATTCTAGACACATTGAGGTACTAAAAAATAAAAAAATTCTAGTCATTGGGTGCATTTTTGGCATTTCATTTTCAAAAAAATATATTTTTTTGGGGAAAAAAAAATTTAATTCTTTGATATCTTGGCCAATTATAGTCCGATTTCGGTAAAACTCATACAAACATAAGAATGGACATTCAAGAGTAAGCTCTGTCAGTGGCATTAAAAAATTTCAAATAGTTTGCCTGTTACAGGCAACCAATGAAATTAGGTCATTTGCCCCTCCGCCATATGCCCAATTTTGGGATTTTTCTTGCGTCCCTCTGGATATCAATAGTCTCGTCCCTTACATTCAAAACGCATTTTTGTTTTTTCAAATATCTTAATTTTTACCAAAGTTATGAAAACTTTAGTGTTCGAACATTCAAATTTTCGGCCTTCAGCACCAAATTTTTTCTCAAAATACTACATACATTTCAATCGTTTATATCTCGGGAACGGTGCCTCGGATCAAAATTTTTCAAGGGACATGAAAATTACCATTTTTCCTATGCTTTAAAATGGTGTAAACCCCGTTTCAAAATATTGATTCGTTTCCAAGATACGCCTGCGCAAAATCGAAAAATGAACATAACCCCAAATTTGGGCAATTTCGACCCGGGGCTACATTTTTTTTTTACTTTTTTCGGAAAGACCTCAAAATACATAGGATTCGCTTTAATTCATAATGTTACAATTTTTTGCAAGCTTAAGTCCGTAATTTAATTCGACTATAAATATCTGTAGCAACTCAGATTCATGGTTTTTTGGAATGGCTAAAATTATGTCATCAACATACAGTTTTAAGAAAGGTACCTACTAGTGGAGCGAAATCGGGCTAAAAAGTCGCTCCGTTCTCAAAAAAAAATTTGTGGGTAGATCAGGCTAGATCAGACCCCATAGGTGTTGTTAAGTACATCACTCTGCATACGAAATGGCGATTTAAGACATTTTTTTGTGGTCGAGACCTTTTTTATTTCGAAAAAACGGAAATTGTGTTTTTTACGTTTCCATTGTAATATCTTTGAGAGTAGTGGAGCTATTGACTCGATTTTTTTTTAAATTGAAGTTAACATATGAGCGCTTACAACGAATGCCATTGTTATTGTCCAATATTGTTTATTAACCACTTTAAGTAGCAACAAAATTGCAAGGTTATAAAAAGTGTCATGAAATTTTCACTAAGCGAGAAACTTTTTTATTTGCGGAAATTTTTATATACATGCTGCAAGGGAAATGTGCCCAAAACATAAAATAAGTTTTTGGTAAAAAAAATTACCTATAGCGCCTATAGTTTTTGAACTGTGAATTTTTTTGTGGCGCACGCTACTCACGTGGAACGCAAAATTAATCCCTTGCGTGAGAATATCCACGCGTGGCAGGCATGTCTCAACAACTAATGCGTAGTTTACACGCGCAAGTGAAACTATCACAAGTATAAATATCTTAGAGTACTTCCTAATAGTTTGCCAATGTAAACCCTCTCAGGGAGAACTCACTGCCATTGTAAACGATCTCTAAAAGACAAAGAGTAGGTAAGTCTCTGGGAGCGTTTACATAAACTATTTGGAAGTACTCTCAGATATACGACTTGTGGTAGTTTTACCTCTCCGTGTGGACTATTCTATAACAGATCGCTGGTAAAATTAATTATTAATTTTAGACCAAATAATGTGGGTTCAAGCAGACCAATAAAATAAAATAAGAAATAAAATAACCAAATAGTTGATTTTTGGCAATTTTTGAGCAGTTGCCAGATGAACAAACAACCACCTGCTTATTTTATGTATCTGTTTAACGTCACCATTTATTTAATGAACTGCAAAATAAAAAAAAATATATATTGATTTTTTATAATAATATTAAATTTGCACTTTTTTGCATTACACTTTTTGTCGGAACAAAAAGGCTTAAGCTTTGGCGTACAATGTTTGGTATGGATTCTTGAGATGAAAATATGCCAATTCAATTGTCATTTACTGAAGTCTATATCCATAAGATAAAGGATCTTCAAGTTGCAACTTCGCAACGTTACTTGAATACCATCTTTTTAACTGTACGTGCACCTGCAATTGCCAATAGTGAGACAATCCAATATATAATTTCAAACTTGTAATACCTCAAAAAATGTTGATTATATAATATATAATTTCAAACTTGTAATACCTCAAAAAATGTTAGTAGGGGAAAATTCGTAAGAATTTTTGTACAATTTTGTTTATGGAAATGAAATGTTTATTTATTTTATAGATTTTAGATTTTAACGTGCATAGTAGTAGATAGGTGCATACGTTTCGTGACTTTTTAAAATCACGCAAAAACAAAGAGCTGTAAACATAAAAATGTGGCCATAGTCACTAAACGCAATGGCCACCAAATCTAATAAACCTTCTTCGATCTTCCCCCTACTGATTGTGCTTTTTATCAACATTTTTTGAGGTATTACTAGTTTGAAATTATATATTGGATTGTTTAATTATTGGCAGTTGAAGGTGCCCGTAGCAGTTAAAAATATTCAAGTAATGTTGCGAAGTCACAACTTGAAGATCCTGGATCTTATGGATGGACTTCAGTAAACGACAACTGGCTTCCCATATATTTTCTTCCCAAGAATCCATACCACCATTGAGTAAAGGAATAATTTTATTCCTTTACTCAATGATACCACACATTGTACGCCAAAGTTTAAGCGTTTTTGTTTCGACAAAAACTGTAATACGAAAAATTCCAACTTTCCAAGCGTACCTATATACACAGTTGTTATATGTTTATGTAATTTATTGTTGTGTCATACATTACACTATAGTCAGCATTGTATATATTTTTAGCCCTGAAGAAGACGAAAAATATACGTCGAAACGTCGGCACTTTCTAAAAAAAAAAACAGATATTGTTGTTTTTGTCCTCAACCTGATATTTTGCCCATCAACTCAAATAGTGAGGACGCTACATTTCCACTATTATTATCATTATTATTCATTATGCATTATTTTTCGTTTGAAGTGCACTTATAATTTTTTTCATTGCTTATTCTATTTTCGATCATTTCTGCGCTTAAAATACTACCTGTTATTTTTGAAGATATGCAACATGGATTCATTTTTTCTGAATTTTCACGACTTGATTTAACCTATATGTAAATTAAATAACAGACGCGGACGGCCTCGTTCGGTCGCTGTTTCGGGACGCTCGCCGCTGGGTCGGCTGGGCTCGCCCACCACAATAATAATTAAAGGCCGAACATATGCGTAACCTACGTTTATATCTTCGCGCAGCTCGGGCGCGTTAGCTCTTGTCGCAGACGTATGGCTTGCCTAGATTCGACCGCTCGGGCCGCTACGGGCTTGCCCACCGGCATCGGCTGGAGAAAAATGCATAATTAGGACCCCCTGTATACAATTTTATTTACATGGGTATGATCTTGCGCCAAAGATACTTAAGAATTATTGATAAAAGGCATTTTTAATATATGGTCTCCTTGGTATTACTTATTTCCCAGTCCTCTAGATATACATAGCTTAAATTTGAACTAAGAAAATATTACTTATTTTATAGAGACTTAGGTACCATTACAATATATATTTTTCAACTTGTCTAAATGAATTTCATCGAAATTACAACCTGAAATAGGCTCCAATGGTTTCTTCGGAGATAAATTTTCTAAAGGTATTTTCTATTAAAAGAATTAGACGTTAGGTATGTTGTTTTCCCAATTTTTCTAAAAATTTTAGCTTCAGTTTTCGTAAAACTTTTTTTCTAATGATTTTTTCATTAATATATTCTGAGTAAACTAAGAGGAAATAGGACTAGATTTATTGTTGTCATTTTTCTTAAAAAAAAAACTAGCGGCCCTTCTCGGCTTCCCACGGGCAAACATTTGTAAACTTTTTACATCTTGGGTTACATTATTGGAGTTTTCGTAGGGATGCCCAATTTAACTCGATTAAAATATAGCCTATGTTACTCAGTGGTAATGTAGCATTCTATTAGTGAAAGAATTTTTAATATCGGTCTAGTAGTCATTACAAACAAAAATACAAATATTTTCTCTTTATAGTATTAGTACAGATAAAACAATTTTTGTGTGTTCTATTCGATTGGGCAATACAAATTTTGTATTTCACAAATTCCTTTAAACAGAGGTAAGCTGAAAGCTACAGAATACTAGTACTCTGATTCAAAGCCAGTTATATTGAGTTTTTAAAATTTATAAATTATTCATATTGATTTACCTCCGAAAAAGGCCGTTGCTGATGCAACACAAAAGAGCAAAAGCACTATTAGAAATATCTACTAAAAACTTTTATCATATATCATAACCAGTAACCAGAATTTAAAGTTGGAGTGGAGGCTAATTATTTTAAAAAATCGTTCGGTAATATTTACGGCAAAGCTATTGTTTTAAAATTAATTTTATTTAGAAATTAATACTGCGCGGCAGATCTTTGGGGGGGGGGGCTAAAGCCCCAAGCCCCCCCCCCCCTGGTCCAGTGATCATAACGGACAAAAATCACCAGTCACCTTCATGACCGCACTGCCCGAGTTTATTGCCTAAGCCGCGTGCCGTTCTTTAGAACATCAGAAGCGATAGGAAAATAACGCGATGCGACCGCTATTCTTGCGGTGTTGTCAAATTTCGGATGCCACTTAATCTAACGTGTAAGAACTAATATACACCAGAAACGTTCTGGATGTCACGAGTCGATGGAGTAAAATTATCCAGAGTATATTTAGTATACAAAACCGCGCAACTCGCGCGCCACCTGGTAGATATACACCGGAACTAAAAATATACAAAATTTTTACAACAACGCATTTTTGACATCCGGCCAGAATTCGTAGGGTACGATTCTACAAACATTATAACACGATTAGCATTGGAAAACGTTGTGGCATCCGATTTTGGATCTCACAGCGTCGATGGATGTCACAGCTCCGGTGAGATTTTTACGTTTTGATGTCACAAGGTATGGTGGTCGAATCTATATATATATATATATATATATATATATATATATATATATATATATATATATATATATATATATATACAGGGTTAACTATCACTTAGTACAAAAATTTTTATGGCAGATAAAGAAAAATTAGACTTGCTAAAATAAATTTTCAAAAATTTTCTAACATTTGTCTTAAGCCTAAAAAAATTTTTTTTCAAATTGTATTAAACCCCTCAAAAAACGCCGCCTATGGACGCCCGCGCGACATGTCTAAAAATTTCGCATATGTCAATAGCGCGGCGTTGCCACGTCTATCAATTTATCCGAGGATTCACCACAAAATTTCGATTTCCTTTTAAAAACGATTACTTTCTGAGGAACATGTAGAATGCCTATGAAACACCTACCTTACTGACATTTCCAGGATTGTTTGCACCATTTTCTGTTTTCTTGCTTTTTTACATTAAAAGTCACACAACACAACATTCACATTTTTTAAATCTGTTGGGGATCTCTTGGTTTCCCTCTGCTATTCCTTTTGTTTGAAGCGAGGTACTCAGCCTGACGACCACGACGAGGTAGATCCCCTCCGCCAGGAAAACCCCGAAGGGTAACCGAAAAATCACAACTGCACTAGCACACATTGCACATGCAAAGCACTACAGTAGCTGTTCAAAGAGGCCGCCGTTAACTTCGATGCACAAATTCACTCGGTTAACTAAAGAAGTCCGGATACGTGCAAAAAGTCCATGATTATTCCGGATTTGGACAGCTGCACCTTCAATTCGTTCACGTAACTGCTGCTCGTTGTCGATTTCCTGCTCGTACACAATCGCCTTCATGAATCCCCAAATACAAAAATCCATTGGATTCAAGTCTGGTGATCGCGGCGGCCATGCAATGGGCCCTCCTCTTCCGATCCAACGGTTGGGGCATTGGTCGTCTAAAAGTGCACGAACAGGTCTCGCAAAATGGGCTGGTGCACCATCGTGCATAAACCACATGTCATGCAGTACTTGTAGTGGCAAATTATCAAACAAAACATTTGTCAGAAAATACAAGTATCGTTCAGCGTTTAAATTTTCCGGTAGAATGTATGGTCCAATTAATCGATCTCCATAAACTCCAGCCCAAACATTGATGGAAAACCGACGTTGGAAATTAAACCGCCGAACAGCATGTGGGTTCTCATCGGACCAAATATGGCTGTTGTGTCTAAAAAAAAAAAAAAAATTAGAAATATTCACAATTTTGGCGAAGGCGTTAGGATTGACATAGCCAATTTTATAATAAATAAAAAAGATAATATGGAGGAGAGAAAGCTATAAGTAAGTAAAAATTTACATACGTGTTTAAAACCCCAGCACGTGTGAAGCAGCATTCGTCTGTCCAAAGAATGTTGAAAACAAAGTTTGGGTCTTGGGCGATTCGATCACGTAGCCAAGTGCAGTAGGTCATTCTCACCGGAAAATCATTTGCTTCTAATGCTTGGACCTTTTGTATGTGATAAGGGTGAAGGCCGTTTTCCCTTAGAATCCTCCATGCCTGTAAATAATTGTATTGTTACATTTTAAATTTTATGTAGGTATTAGGTGCAAGCAAAGACAATCCCATCACATGGGATAGTCTTTGGTAGAAGTCAGTTTTATTGGTTTTATTTTACTTGCCTTGTTCTGAGATATTCCCAATCTCCTTGCAATAGCTGTAGTGCTTATGGAAGGTTGCTCTTCCACCAAATCAAGCACTGACTCAACATCGTCCATGTTCATTTGCCCTCCAGGCCCACCCCTTCGAGCTTGCAAAACACCAGTGTTTCGCATACGTTGTACAATGTTCACGAAAGTACGTGGGTTAGGCATATTTGCCCTGTTAGGAAAACGAATACGGTATTCTGCTGCAGCTCGATGTGCACTTTCATCGCATCTCCCGTACATTATAACCATGTCCGTTAACTCGGCGTTCGAATACTCCGGCATTTTCACAAAGACGCTGAACGATTTGCCGCGAAAATCAAGACAAAACTGGGAAATAACGCCATGTTACATTCGCAAATGCCCTCCGTCGGCTACTAGCCAAACTTGAAAAGGTTTGTTCCAACAGGGCCAATAACCGTGCTCAAGCACGTTCAGCGCATGCGCACTACCCCGCTGGCTGTTCCAACTGAATTATGTACCTACCGACACGGGACGATACACGCACTGTTCCCTACCGACACGGGACGATACACGCACTGTTCCAGCCGATTTATGGATCATTTGTGTATCGTCCTTGTACGATAAAAACGGTGCCTGGTCTAAAGCAATAACCGCGTGTACTGACATGCGCAATGTAGTCATGTGACAGAGATAAACAATAACCTCATATTTTTGTTTTTACGTAGATGGTTTTAAATCGATGGCTGGGATCGTGTTTTTTATTTCTTGTTGGTTTTTGGCTTGTTGGGTAGGGCGGGGAATCGTTGAACAATAATTTTTTAGAGTGAAGAGTGAGGTTAGCCCACCGAACATTCGGTTAGCCACATATTAAACACGCAGGTTAGGTGCGGTCGCAAAACGTGATTTGGTCGATTTGATTCACAATCCGTTCCATCTGAAATTTTCTTTGGGATCGCACATGAACGGTGCAAAACTAGCGCATGCGTTCTTTAAGGGTTATCATCTAGTTCATGTACAGTTCTGTGACGGTACGTAAATTCGAGTTGGAACAAATGATCCCAAAGAAAATTTCAGATGGAACGGAAAAATTGTTCAACGATTCCCCGCCCTACCCAACAAGCCAAAAACCAACAAGAAATAAAAAACACGACCCCAGCCATCGATTTAAACCTATCTACGTAAAAACAAAAATATGATGTTAATGTTTATCTCTGTCACACGACCATACACTGCGCATGTCAGTACACGCGGTTATTGCTTTAGACCAGGCACCGTTTTTATCGTACAAGGACGATACACAAATGATCCATAAATCGGCTGGAACAGTGCGTGTATCGTCCCGTGTCGGTAGGTACATAATTCAGTTGGAACAGCCAGTGGGGTAGTGCGCATGCGCTGAACGTGCTTGAGCACGGTTATTGGCCCTGTTGGAACAAACCTTGTATGTACAGTTAGTTGCCTAGCTAGGAAGTTATGAAATGACGAACGGGGCAACGCGGAGCAGTCGAAAAAACGTTTCATAGACTCGACCGGGCCGATACGTCGCTTAATTCATACCGCCGAGGCTTCAGAACAATAAATCCTTTATCTATGCTTCAGAAGAGGTTAGATGGTGGACAAGAATTCATCAGAGGAGCTCCGGGGGTATTAAGGGAGACGGCTTGTGGTGTCGCGGTAATGAGCTTTCCGCGAGAGTAGGAACCGGTCCGGATACGAGCTAAGGTAAGGGGAATCTAATAGCGCTGCATCTGTACAGATTCAAATCGATTGTTATTTATGTATTTTTTAAATTTGTTTGAGTAAAAAGGTATTTTCACCGTTCCTAAATCAACGGCAACACCGCGGAAAATCACTTCAGCTGTCAGTACCTTCAGAAGCCAAATTGGATGACGTCATTAAGGCGGGGATTTACAGGGAAAATAGGGGTCTTTACCCGTTTTTTTAAAGATCGTAAAAAAAATCTAAAAATATTTTTCTATGTTTTCTTAAGCCACCCTGCGCACGTGGTAAAAATTTTTGTACTAAGTCATAGTTAACCCTGTATATATATATATAGATTCGACCACCATACCACCATATATATATATATATATATATATATATATATATATATATATATATGCGACTTTCAAGCTAAAGGACAATACTGATGGGATTGCGGCTAAGCAGGATGCATCTTTCATGCAAGAGGAGTGATCAGTTGATTTATTTTAGAAAATTTAATAATTTATGTTTAACTATATAAATTTATCGAAATAAATACTTTACTCATTCGCCTGTTTCAAATGTATAAGTGCAATATAACTCCACTTTTTCTATGGGAAAATATTAGGTTTTACGAGGGTAGGACTGAAAATGGAGTTACCGCAGTCTGAATACTAGTGGAATTTTCCAGTTTTTTTATGAACGCGTAGATATATATCTGTCTGCAAAATAATCGCGTGTTTCACAAATTCCAAAAGTTTCAGTCTGCTAGGGGTCTAGACTATGAATTTATCCAATAAGCATTATTTAATATTAGTAGGTTAAAGTATCAACACACACGGCAGTATTTATTATAAAAAAGAACTTTCTGTAATTTAATTATTTACGTTAAGAAACGATCTTGTTGTGAAACAATGAAGTAGAAGTGTAACTATACGAATATTTTATGCAAAATGATTCCTAATCCTAGCAGTAGGAACTATAAGGACGTAATTGGGCGCGATCCTAATTAGATAATGTCATGTGGTAAACTGCCGGGTGTGCGCACATTGTATTTAATTGGTTTTCACTTACCAAAGAAAGCCAAATATTTGTTATTAGGAGTTGATTCTTCTCGTCCTATGGTAAAACAGTAAAAGGGAAACATCGGTTTAGTTACAAACATCGCATGCAAGTTGCAAGGGCGTGGGTTCTTGGACGACGCACTGATCTGGCTGAACGGCCCAAGGCCCACGCCCTGCGAGCTCTACGACGCGGCGCGGCGTGTCGAGTCGTGTCGACGGGGTGATTTCAGCTATATGTAGATAATAGACACACATGTCCATAGGCACAGAGCTCAGAGACAAACACCAAATCACAGATAAATCGAGCCGCGAGCCGCTGCCAGTCTGGTGTTTGCTCTGCTACGAAGACAACATTGCGGGTGGATAATATACATCGACCGCGCGGCAGCGCGACACTTACCAAATTTAGCCACGCGTTAGTCGTGAGAATCTGATTCTTTTCGTCCTACACAGGGAAAACACAATAAAACAAAGCAGGATTTATATCGGATTCTGTGCGCTCTGGTTTAGCTTAGGGCTAGAATAGTGAATTATGTTAACAAACGGAGAATGGCACAGAGGGCGCGCGAGGCAGGGTCCGCCAGGCCGACAGGTGGCGCCATGTACCCATCTTATGCAGCCATCTATGATTACCGTTACGAATAGTGTTTTCTGGAACGTGGGCATATCCAGGATCCCGAACGAACGCGAATTTCGTGACGGTTTGATGTGGGGGATCGTTAATACGCAGACAAACGCGGTTTTCCATCCTCCTTTGGGTTGAAGCACAGACCTATATATAGCTTAGCGAAGCTATATAGGTCTGTGGTTGAAGCCTAAAGGCCGTATGATACCACCATATATATAAAGACTATATATGGGCCGTTCTACGCCAAGCTGTGAAGGCACGAAAGTGAGAAAGGTGTATACAATCCATATACAATCCCACATAAGTCTATCTCTGAGGCTTGGCATTGATTAAGGTACGAATTCCCGAATTCCCTATTCAATGGGCTTGGTCTTTGTGAGATAGACTTATGGGGATTTACATAGTCTCCTTCTCTCTTCCCACTCACGGCATATATGATCTCTGTGCATATACTCTAGGGCTAGGGTGTCTACTTTTATATACAGGGTGATTTTTTTTTTGATGACCACTATGGGTATCTCGGAAACTAGCAGAGCTAGAACAAAGGTTAAATGTAGAAAGAATTGCGGTTTTAAATGCTCAATCATTAGATCCCCTTTTGGATTTTTAAAAAAGTTCATGGCTCACTAGATATTTTGAAGAGTGTTTTTTTGCTATTTCATCAGATCTCTGTAGCTCCGTTGTTTCTGATTACACAGAAAAACTGTAAAGACAAAAATTGTAGATAATTTTGGGCTTAATAAGATAATCTGATCCAATTTGTATGTTGTTTGTGATTTTTGAGATATGTCCATAAACTAGTGTTTTTTTTTTAATGTAAATCATAGTTGGCTGTAGCTTTATCAAATCGGCCATTTTTTGAGCTTTCCAAAGATATAATACCCGGCATAAATATATACTATATACTATACTATATACTAATTTTCTGTCTTTTTTTTAATTTTTAATTTGTTTAATTTTTAGATAACAACTTCTCTAGAGAATAATATTTATGGTTAGTGTCATACGACCTTAATAGACGAGTCCAGTGTATCGTGTATCAGAGTAGTCAAAATAATATTTATGTTTGCACAAAATAACTAACTCACTATTCATCGTCACCAATTTCATAAATCTCGCCATCTATGGCAACATTAGTCCTACTTTGTCCCTGTCAACGATTTACTATGAAAAAATTATAAAAAAATCGTTCGTGGTCGTTGTGCGGCTATATTCACTATATATGATGTTTTGTAATAGCAATTGGCTTTAGAACATCAAAACTACCTTCTAAAACTGAGGAAACCCGATTGGATCAGAAAAAGGGATCTGCTGCTGATCGCATAAAATTCCACAGTTAGGTTAGGTCGTTGGTCGTTGGGATTATTCACTCTTCAGTCAACGGTTACGTGGTAATATCTCTTCTTCATCTCTCTATGGTAGTACAAAACAGCAAATAGTGACTCTATATAGTTAATTATTAAATGCGGACATAAATATTACGAGGATAGCTTATAGAGCAGAACTTTCGCTAAACCACCTTGGCACATAGGTACTCACAAACCAATAAAATGAAATTGTTAGTCGCACGCAGTCGTGTAGCTGTGTTTTAGATTGAAGAGCCGTTTTCGATTTTGTGCTACAAATGAGGATTCCTCGAAAACTGAGTGGGACCGAATTTCAACTCCATTTCCGGCATATACGATGGTAGGTATAAGTCGAAATACGTGGGAAAAACCTGTTTCCGGAGCCGGTTCACTTTTTCAAAAAGGTTAGCTGAGTTCCAAACCGAAAATCTATGGATTGTTTTTCATCGGACAGAACTATTTTAGGCTCATTCTGAGTAGGTAAATTTTAGGAACAACGGATGGCTGGTATATCTTGTGAAATTATCGCCACAGACACGGGAAATTTTTAAAGGACAAGGTTCAAACGTCGATTGCAAGGTAGAGTCGCAGCTTTTAAAATTTTCCCATCAATCCGTTTTTAATTCTAATTTCAAACTATCACACCTCGGTTTTCCGCTGTATCTTTGAGATCGGCTTAAGATAGTAGCACAGACCTATATAGATAGGTCTGTGATAGTAGGCTTTAAAGCTATAGGTTTTCGGAATAAGAAATACGTCACGTTGTAATGCCAATCTCTTTTCCGACGTATAAAATAAAAGAAAATGAAAAATGTAAGTATTTACGCCAACTTAAATGACATTTGTTTGGGAAATGGTATACGTAAAATGAACCGCTGAATCCATTTGACGCATTCTACGGGTATCTCAACAAACAAGTATAGTTATCTTCATATTCAAAGTAGAAAAAGTCGAAATTTCTTGACCTTGCATCCTCTGGATACGCCCACTGTTTTGAAATAATGTCAGTAAAGTAACGGGTGGCGAAAAATAAAGTCCCCAGTTTTTTGTATAAAAGTGAGGTTGATTAAAAATCATTCATACCTAAATATTTATTTGAACTTAAAAAATTTGTAGCATTCATGCAATAGAGAGATCTTTTTGTATGTTGTCTTTTAATTTCAAAATTGTGAACTATGCCAATTTAAAAAAATATATAATAGCGGACTTCATTTTGCGCTATACCTTCGTATATCCAAAACTTATTTTTATTCTTATTCCTATAATGTTTTACTTAAAAATTAGCAAACAATCACCTGTATCATTTTTTGCTCATAATTTCCGGACACCCTGTATATATCAAAAGTGTGTCCCCCGATTGGCAAAGAAAACTTTTTTTATTTTTAACTTTTTCAAAAAATTATTCTCGATGAAAAGTTTTGCTTATCAAAATATTTAGGTTGCGAAAACAAAATACTTATTGCTTTTAATGTACAGATTCGTCAAAATGGAACTACCTTTATTTTTTTATTTCGTGGGAAAAGTTAAAGGAAAGAATGTTAACGGACATTAATGTTAGATATGAAATTGAGTTGGTATATCGCCAAATTTTTCAAGAATTTATTTATTTTTTATTTGAAATAAAATGGTGTCTTATGGAAATAATGGTGGAATGGCATTTGATTAGTTAGTAGCCAATAGCTAGTTGCTAGTTTCTCATATTTCATTATTTTTCTGCTTTGTTCAGTTAAAATAAAATTTAAATATACAGGGTGAGTTTTTTTATTATCAGTATGGGGATCTCGGAAACTAGCGGAGATAGAAGGAAGGTTAAATGGGGAAAGAATTGCAGTTTTGTGGGCTGAATTTAATGCACCTTGGATTTGGATTTTTGAAAAAGTCATGGCTTACTATATATTTTGAAAAACGAAATTTTGGCCATTTATTCTAATCCATCTAGCTTCGTGGTTTCTAATTTTAAATATAAAGTGTAAATACAAAAGTTGGGGGGAATTGTGTCCCCAATACGGTTATCATGTCCAGCTGCCATTTTCGAGATATGACACAAACTTGTGTTTTTTTAAATGGATATCATAATAACCATATCGAGTATTATATCGTTGGAAACCTCTAAAAAATGCCTGATTTTTTGAGATCATGGCCAACTATGGTTTTCATTTAAAAAAACACAAGTTTGTGTCATATATGGAAAATGGCAGCTGTCACGGAAAGTACGAGAGCCGCCTTGGGAACATAATTACCTCCAACTTTTGTATCTACACTTTTTGTCTAAAATCAGAAACAACGAAGCTAGACGGATTAGAATAAATCGCAAAAATTTCGTTTTTTCAAAATATACAGGGTGGTTCACTTTTATGTGGTAGGACTTTAACATTAGATAGAAAAAGATAATCTAAAATGAAAATTTTATATCAACATATATCGGGGAAAGCTTAGTTCCCGAGATACAGGGCGTTAAAGTGTTGGAAAAAATATGAAGTATTTTTTACACTGTCCGAACCAGTGGAGATATTTAAACCAAATTTGATGTGTAGTACCACCTTTTTGACTACGATATTTAGTGATAATATGAAGGTCCTGAAATAACCAGTGGTGGAGTTATGGGTTTTCACTATCACTAAATTTAAATAGTAATTAGTACGGACCTGTCTCACATCAACGTAATTTTTTTTTTCGTAAAGTTCTTTCAATTCTCTACAAAAAGTGTATCTTGACATTTTTTTGTCTCTGCCACGGTTGTGTAGTAAATAAATTATTTCGTTTCCATCTCAGCCTTTTTTGCCTAAAAATGAGTTTTCTAAGATTATTGATAAATATCGCAAATAACAGAAATTAATTATGGAACACTTATCGGATTCAGCTATTTTATTTTTAATTTTATGGAAACAATTTTAAAAATAAACTGGCACTTGGTTTGAGGTACATTACTTTATTATCATTTTAGCATTTTTATCAAATCTAGTATTATTTCTTAATAATTTTTATAATTCTAAATTTGTAGAATTCTAAATTATACCACGACGAGTAAAACATGATTCTTCCGCCCATAAAATGTTATTTAAAAATTGTCTTATTTCCTTTGACTACAAAATCCATCGGCAAAATACTAATGTCCTTTCTGCATCGCCGTACTGGTGAAGATAAGTGTGCCATGGAAAAGAAAATCTTATTGACAGTTAATAATACAATAATCTGTCATCCAGTAGATGAACGTAGCAGCGCCGCAGTTTGTCCTTGTTAATAATTAAAATGCCGTTCCAATTTACAAATGAAGAGCAGGCTGACATCCATTTCTGCTATGGAGTTGCAAATGGGAACTCTGCGGAAGCAGCCAGAGAATACCGGAGGCGATTTCCAAATAGGCGCCATCCGCGTCCCTCGGTGTTTGTTAACATGCACCGGCAATTCAGAACTCGCGGTCTGAGAACTAGAATCGTCGAACGAGGAAATGAAAACAATATCCAACAAGTCAGACGCAACAATGAGATTCTTCGTGAATTCGATAGGAATCCTACAACAAGTAGCAGAAGAGTGTCAGTGGCCCTACGTGTTTAAAAGTCTGCAATTTTGCGAGCTTTAAAAAGAGATCACAGGCATGCGTATCATCTACAACCCGTACAAGGTTTAAGGCCCGGCGATGCAGAAAGAAGATTAGTGTTTTGCCGATGGATTTTGGAGTCAATTGAAGGAAATAGACAATTTTTAAATAACATTTTATGGACGGACGAGTCGTGTTTTACTCGTCGTGGAGTAGTAAACTTTCATAATCAGCATATTTGGGCACAAGAAAACCCACATGCAATCCGGCCAAGAAATTTTCAGGTCGAATTTAGTGTCAATGTTTGGATTGGACTGTACAACCATCATCTGTTTGGACCCTTTTTTTGCCACAGCGAGTGAATGGTGACAATTTTTTGGAGTTTTTAGTAGCTGAGCATAATAATATGTGGGAAGACATTCCTTTAAACTTAAGATTGTTGGCTTGGTTCCAACTTGACGGCTGTCCTGCACATTTTCACCGAAATGTGAGGAACTGGTTAAATAATAACTTTCCAAATAGGTGGATCGGACGAGGGGGACCGGTCGCTTGGCCACCACGTTCTCCGGACATAACACCTCTGGACTTCTTCGTATGGGGATTTTTAAAAGAACAAGTCTATGCGACTCCTGTAGAAACAAGGGAACAACTTATTGATCGTATCAGAAATGCGTGCGATGAATTGAGAAATGGCAATTTAATCGATGCTGTTCAATCCGTTAGGCGTCGAAGTGAATTATGTGTGCAACAGAATGGATCACATTTTGAACAATTGTTGAATGTTGTAAAATTTAGAATTATAAAAATTATTAAGAAATAATACTAGATTTGATAAAAATGTTAAAATGATAATAAAGTAATGTACCTCAAACCAAGTGCCAGTTTATTTTTAAAATTGTTTCCATAAAATTAAAAATAAAATAGCTGAATCCGATAAGTGTTCCATAATTAATTTCTGTTATTTGCCATATTTATCAATAATCTTAGAAAACACATTTTTAGACAAAAAAGGCTGAGATGGAAACGAAATAATTTATTTACTACACAACCGTGGCAGATACAAAAAAATGTCAAGATACACTTTTTGTAGAGAATTGAAAGAACTTTACGAAAAAAAAATTTACGTTGATGTGAGACAGGTCCGTACTAATTACTTTTTAAATTTAGTGATAGTGAAAACCCATAACTCCACCACTGGTTATTTCAGGACCTTCATATTATCACTAAATATCGTAGTCAAAAAGGTGGTACTACACATCAAATTTGGTTTAAATATCTCCACTGGTTCGGACAGTGTAAAAAATACTTCATATTTTTTCCAACACTTCAACGAACTGTATCTCGGAAACTAAGCTTTCCCCGATATATGTTGATATAAAATTTTCATTTTAGATTATCTTTTTCTATCTAATGTTAAAGTCCTACCACATAAAAGTGAACCACCCTGTATAGTAAGTCATGACTTTTTCAAAAATCCACAAGGTACATTAAATTGGGCCTACAAAACTGTAATTTTTCCCCATTTAACCTTCCTTCTATCTCCGCTAGTTTCCGAGATCCCCATACTGATCATCAAAAAACTCACCCTGTATATTTTAAATATACCACGTTTTTAAAAAGAACTAAAAGTACCTATGTATAATTTATTAACAAATTAATTCCAGATCCTTCTTAGTTACCACCTTATTGTGCTGGAGGTTCTAGTTATCGTATTCTTTCAAACTGTTAAATAACTTGCTTTCTGGTCTGTCCGTTTGTTTGTTTGTCATCCGTGCTTCTTAACGCGTTTTTAACACGTTATTTTTGTTTATTACCACCCTATGGCATGTGCTTATCTGTGCATCAATTTCCACTAGTCCAATAGTTATAATAACATTCATAATGTTTTTATAATAACAAATAACATGATAATAATATGTATATAGCCAGTTAATATTGCATCCAGTTGTGAGCTATATTTAAAGTTTCAAGCCTCTAGCTCATAGGAAAATTAGTTTAAAATTGATTGCAAAATTAACGAACAAACAGGAAGACAATAAGAAAGCGAATCAATAAAAACGTGGTAAAAAATTAAAAATGACGAAATATTCGGCTTTTTTGTTTCTCAACCGAATTTCATATGTAATGTATTGTAATCACAAACTAAGGCTAGTTTACTGTTGGGTGTTTTCACATTTATTTCAAATTTGTCTCTACCCTGTAGCTATATTAAAGAAACATTTTTCTTTTCGCAACCTAATTACTTTGACAGCCCAAATTTTTTATCAGGAGGAACTTTTTCCAAAAAATAAAAACAAAATGACCCTCCCCCGAACACAGGGTATCTAATAGTGAAATAGAAAAAAATGTTTGCAGAACTATTTAAAATTGGGCATTGCCAGTAGTTTCTGTTTGTACAGGGTTATGCACATAACATTTTACCAACCTTAACTCTTTCATTTTTCGTGTTAGAAAAAAATGTACCTAAATACATATAAAAGTTGTAGTGAAGTTTCTTGCGAGTTTAAAGAGTTTATCAGATCTACCAATATACAGAGTGTTGTCAAACAAACCAAACCTAAGTTTTTTAAAGTAGAACACCCTGTATATTATCGGCTTTTTGAAATCTACTCTTACATTCCGATTACAACGATATGGCATATGTTTGGTTCAATGGTTTACTCGAAATTTGCTTTTAAATACTGGATTATCATACAGTGTGACCCATTTGTTTTGGGGTCAGTCTGTAAAAAGTGTATCAATCGTGCGATTTGGCTGATTTTTTTTTTAAATTGTAGAGCTCGATGAACTGCACATTTTGAACAAAAATTGCCTGGTTCGCATAAAATCCAAAGCCTACTATGACCGTTTTTATGAGCAAAATTTTAAGAAACCATATTAGCGTTTTTTTTTTGAAAAAATCTGTGTGCGCCAATGGATTGAGCACCCCTCGAAATGGGTATGTACAAAATTTCATCAAAATATTTCAAGTAATAACGATTTTGTAGAAAAATGCAGCCAAGGTACGTCTTTATTTTCAAAAATTCAAAGTTGGCCATGGAAAATAATTGAATTGTAATAATACAACCTTATGCTTATAAACACAAAACATAAAAACAATTAAAATTATAAAATTTTTGTAACTTCTACCAAGCGTCCATTTTCTACAATGCATTTGTCGTTCCTCTTGCGTACATTCAAAATTACATTTCGTATTTGCTGTGGAGTAATTTCCTCACAACTACGGTTTATCCTAGCTTGCAGTTCTTGTAAATTATGGGGTCTTGACTTATAAACATTTTGCTTAAGTGTACCCCAAAGAAAAAAATCTAAAGGAGTTAAGTCCGGAGATCTCGGTGGCCACTCACAGAAAGGACTATTTCGCCCTATCCAACAGTTTTCAAAATTATTATCTAGCCAGTTTCTGATTAAACGAGCATTATGAATAGGACTGCCATCTAACTGTAACTTTAAATTTAAACGGTATCTTAATGGTAACTCATCTAAAGCATTTCTAAATTCAATTTCTAGAAAATTCAAGAAGCCAGCCGCATTCAAATTCCCTTCAAAGAAAAATGGGCCAATTATTCTGTCGCGTAGTATTCCACACCAAACGTTAATTTTTTGTGAATATTGTCTCCTTGCATTTATTATAAACTCTGGATTTTCAGCTGACCAGTGACGGCAGTTTTGACTTGATACTACACCATTTGTAGTAAACGTGGCTTCGTCGGTGAATAAAATTTCATTTAAAAAGTTGCCATTATGGAGATATTCACCTTGCAGCCAATAGCAAAATTCTAATCTTCTCTCCTCATCTCCTGGTTCCAGGGTGTGCAAAAATTTTGGCTTAAACGGTTTTATTTTGTTTTGTCTCAAACATCTCCTTATACTCTCTCTGGGTATATGAAGGTCTAAACTAGCCGTTCGAACACTATTTCGAGGATTGTCACTAAAGTATTGCAGAATTTGATTGTTATTTTCAACAAGTCCACGTCGTACATTTTGCCTAGTTTTTAATAAATTTTTAGAAATCGATCCAGTTTCATCAAAAATATTGTTTATACGTTGTACAGTACTTCGACTCACTGATCTACCTGGGTGTCTATTGTTAAATTCGGCCGCAGCTTCTGCTGCCGAGCGCTCGTTGTCGCCCACGAGTCGAACAATTTCTATTTTGTCTCTTATGCTTAAATATTCCATAATTATGATAATTAATTGTATTGAGCACAAACAATTTCTGAACTCAATTTAGACAGTTTGACACTTAATAAAAGTAAACAATTCAATTATTTTCCATGGCCAACTTTGAATTTTTGAAAATAAAGACGTACCTTGGCTGCATTTTTAATTTTTCTACAAAATCGTTATTACTTGAAATATTTTGATGAAATTTTGTACATACCCATTTCGAGGGGTGCTCAATCCATTGGCGCACACAGATTTTTTCAAAAAAAAACGCTAATATGGTTTCTTAAAATTTTGCTCATAAAAACGGTCATAGTAGGCTTTGGATTTTATGCGAACCAGGCAATTTTTGTTCAAAATGTGCAGTTCATCGAGCTCTACAATTAAAAAAAAATCAGCCAAATCGCACGATTGATACACTTTTTACAGACTGACCCCAAAACAAATGGGTCACACTGTATATTAGTTAAATCTCCAGATTGCCATGAAAAATAATAAACTGTGATGATAACAAAAGTTTGACATTGTCAGTTGTAAACCTTTAGGTTTAGTTTTGATATGCGTTATAGTTTCTTGCAATAAATAAACATGGTGTATAATTTTTATAGGGTTATTGAAAAGAAGAACATATATAGAATGTTGTATTTTCTGCGAAAATAATGCTACCTCATAAAAATTACATCAAATATATTTATAACAAATTTAGATACTGGCACGGTGAAAAATGAGCAAAAGAGAAATAAACCTCGTTGGATTTTAACTAAAGAAGCTCAAGAAAGAATATTGCTATATTTTCAAGAATATCCAACAGATTCAATTATTCAATTGGAGATGTCTGAAGACATTTGGATGATTTTTTTTATCTTATATAATATTGGAAGAGTTATTAGGTTTGTAAGGCTACTACTACTAGTACTACCACTACTACTACTATTACTACTACTACTTAGTTTAGTTAAGCGTCATCGAACACATTTTATAGTGTAGATACTACCTTTATAGTAGTTTTATTTATATTTTTATTTATTTATTTATTGCAAGAAACTACAACACATACAAAACTAAACCTAAAAGTTTACAACTGACAAAAATGTCAAACTTGTGTTATCATGACAATTTATTATTTTTCTTGGCAATCTGGATATTTAACTAATATAATATTAGAATTTTGACATCTAACAAAAGAAATTCAAAAGCGCCGCTTATATTTGTTCAAATAAAAAAGATTGTTCCCCTTACAATTCTTTACCAACACAGTAAATGATTTAAAAAATTAAATAGATCTGCAAAAAATCCCTTCTGGCTTTATTTGTCATTTGCATATCATTTTCGATTGAAGAGAAAACGATATACGAGATTTTACCGGGTGTCATCAACACACTTACCACGTCGATAATTTGCTGCAACGTTAGGCCGAATTTAACTTCTAAAGGTTCAGATTCGTTCGCCACAGGCCTCTCCAACACATTGTATTTGTCTAACAGGTGATTGAGCAATCGTTTTTCTGTGGGTCCCTGCTGCGTTCCTGCAAAAATTTGAAACGGTCGTTAGTGGCGAAATCGAAACTGATGGTGGTTGCGGAGAAATTGTAACGGACGGAACTCCTGTCTCAGATAAACTATCGATAGCCCAACCTTATTAGCCAGCCAGGGTCACTCCGTAGTGCAGTATTCGTCTATAACAAAACAGTGGCCGCACAATCAAATCGTTGCCATATTTCAACTTCGAATTAAGGAATGAGATGAACCCTTGAACCGATAACTGTTTGAATCGTGTTCTATTAATGGAATATTGAAAGCAGTTTTATCTTATTTCCAGGCATATCCTGATCGCGCAGAAAGAGTCCAGCCTCTCTAATGGAAGTAGCAGAGTTCGGTGAAAATCAATACCGACGCTATGTAGGTTACAGGGCTGCTAGCTGCCTACGGCAGTTGGTAGCTGGTAGAAGGCTACGTTCCACTAGTAGCTAGCCTAAAGAATTGTTTGCGAGAATACAAGGTTACCGCAATTTGCTTACTAAATTCGATTCGGAAAGGTTTGCGGAAAGTCCTTCAGATAAATTATTATCATTTTCGTTATATTTGCGTCACCCGACAAAAAACTTCTTTGTCCTTATTCAAATTTGCTCGGCTACGTAAACAAGCGAGGCCCACGCGCAGAATACACCTTTTCTCTCAGAGTAAATATGTTTGAAAGTCCCTTTTAATTATTTTACATCTCAAAACAACTCCCTCGAATTTCTCTTTTAAGAATATTAAGTGACTTTATTGTTATTTAACAAACCTTTAATGGAAAGTATATATATATATATATCCCAGCAACCAGGTAAATTCATAAACTCATTTATTTTTTCATATAACGCAACGGCAACGTCGCGGCCGGTGCCATGTGCTCCACCATAGGGTCGCAGTTACGTGCGTTCAGGTGCGCCTCGTTACGTGGGATTTGGGATAAATTGCCCCGTTATTTAAACATGCAGTAAAAAATATTTTTTTTGCGTTTTCGGCATATATCTACCTCTCTGATGACGTGGTTAAAATTAATGTATTTATGAATAAATCACCCTGTATAACTAAAATTCAGGACTTTTACGGAACAAATAATTATTACCTTTAAGTTTAATTTCACATTAATCGATATTGATGAGTAGGCCATGGAGAGAATAGAAGCAATTGTTTTTATTTGACAGTTGTTTTTATTTGAGAGTTATCAAACTTAACTAAATCTTTTAGTAGGGCGTTCAAATTTGGTACACGTACGTGAAATTGAAAAAGAAACAACTTTTTCAAGTAAAACTTTTTGATATTTTAACAAATAAACCCATTTTCAGCGATATATTTTTTTAAATGTCATTTTTGACAGATAACGAAAGTCATGTGACCACGTTTGAATGGGTCGTTTTTCTTTTTTTTAAAGCAAAAGGTAACCCCAAAACTTAAATTGCAAAAAAGTCATTAATTAAAAATTTTCCCCCTATGCTGCGAACTTTTTGGAGGACACTGTATATATATATATATATAATATAATATAATATAATATACAGTGTGTCCACGGATTGATGTCGGAATAGGTGTAAATGACAAACAAATTTCGAGTTCAAATTTGACCATTTGGGGTTCAGCCCTGCTTGGATAGAAACTAATTTGTGCCATATTAGTAGTTTCGAAAAATCAAGTAGGCCTTGACAGGAACGATTTATTTATTTTCTGTGTAGGTTAAGTGCCTTTTCTGAACAAGATATCGAAAATTGTTATTAGAAAAAGTTGCTAAGAATTCAAAATTATGTCCCTGTGCAGATTTTCAAAATAATTGGCCTACTTTGATTTTAATCCATTTCATTTAGGTAGTTGAACTTTTATATTGCCGAACACACATTTTCAGTCAAGTTGGCATGTTTTTATTATTTTTTTTAAACTCCATTGCTAGAATTTGCTAAGATTTGACATTAAAACAATAAACAAAGCAAACACTATCTAACCCCTAATGAAAAAAAAAATCATTATAAAATAAACACTATGTTATTCTATCAAATCACCGCCTTTGTCAGCGCACAACTCAAGTCTTCTTCGGAATTCGCCGAAGCTGCGCTGAACTTCTTCTAAAGGTATCGTATTTATGGTCACTCTAATCTTATTCTTAAGCACTTCTTCATTGTTTTGCAGTGGTTGCTCATAAACCCTCTGTTTGATGCGACCCCAGAAGTAAAAGTCCATTACCGTTAAGTCTGGCGACCTAGGTGGCCATAGGATGGGCCCATCCTCATTGAATTCTAGCTCACGGGTAGAGAGCCCAATCCAGCGGTTTTCAAAATTCCTGTTTAGCCAATTAGAAATAAGTATTGTAGAGTGCGATGGGCATCCGTCTTGTTGGAAATATAAATGTTGCTGTCCTTGCGGGATTTGTGTGATAAACCAATTTAAGATATCTAAATACTTATGTTGATTAAGCCTACCCTCAATAAAATATGGGCCAATCACACCGTAATGATATGAAAGAGCACACCAGACATTCACTTTTTTAAAGTACTGACTTTTGTTTGCGATTCTAAAATTCGGGTTTGTTTGACTCCAAAATCTACAATTTTGTGATAACGGGACACCGTTGGTCGTAAACGTTGACTCGTCCGAGAAGATAATATTTCTGTAAAAACTTTGGTCATGCATAATTCTTTCACCTAGTTTGAGACAAAATTCAAGTCGTTTGGCTTCATCACCGTCTTCCAAAGTGTGAACAAACGTTGGTTTATATGCGCGAATTTTATTAATTTTGCAAATTTTTTGAATCTGCGACTTACTTATACCCAAATGGTCAGCTCTGGATCTTAAAGGTTTCTTTGCGTCCTCTTCTACCGAATTGTAAACAAGCAAGGTAGCCGCATCATCCTCATCATAACGTTTTTTCGTTTTTTTCTGGTTAAGCACACTTCCAGTCGCGAGAAACTTATGAACTATCCTTGACGCTGTTCTGTCAACTAAGGGGATTTCAGGATATTTTTCGTTAAATCTTCGAATAACTTCAGGGAACGAACGGTTACCAATTCCATAACACTGAATAACATAAATTTTCTGCTGAAGTGTTAACATATTGTTTTATCGAGGTGAAAACTTTCTTTGCTTTTTTTGAAAATGTAGGTAGATGTTTTAGTTGACAAGACGGTGACAGGTCGTTTTTTTTTTCGGAGGAATTAAATGCAATTTTGGTATCTTGTAAATTTCAGTCCTACTGGCAGTTTTTTATTAATACGCTAAAACCCACAGGATATAACTACCAAACTGCACTGAACAGTTTAAAAAAAATAATAAAAACATGCCAACTTGACTGAAAATGTGTGTCCGGCAATATAAAAGTTCAACTACCTAAATGAAATGGATTAAAATCAAAGTAGGCCAATTATTTTGAAAATCTGCACAGGGACATAATTTTAAATTCTAAGCAACTTCTTCTAATAACATTTTTCGATATCTTGTTCAGAAAAGGCACTTAACCTACACAGAAAATAAATAAATCGTTCCTGTCAAGGCCTACTTGATTTTTCGAAACTACTAATATGGCACAAATTAGTTTCTATCCAAGCAGGGCTGAACTCCAAATGGTCAAATTTGAACTCGAAATTTTTTTGTCATTTACACCTATTCCGACATCAATCCGTGGACACACTGTATATATATAACTTGTCAAGTTATCGCCTAAAAGCGCTGCCGTCGGTTTCTCTCCTGGCGCCATCTCTCATAATAATTATTATTAACGTCGCAAAATTTTCGTTATTACAGGGTGGACCCAGATCGATCGATTATTCGCTGGGTGTACAAGACAAAACATTTGGAAGTTTAAATTTCATCTATTGGGATCACCCCTGCTTGTTTTAAGAACAATTTCTGCCAATTTTTTTCCGAAAATTAAGTAGGTGTTGACAGGAGCATAAATACTATTTTCTATGTTGGTAAACATCATTTTCTGAAAGAGATATCGAAAAATTTCATTAAAAGAAGTTGCTCAGAGTCAAGATTTATACCCGTATGTGAAGTTTGAAAACAATCGGCCTACTTTGGAGATGATCTTTGCTTTGGGTTTTTAATTTCATTACACTACCTAAACCATAACATTTAACTAAATAGATTCTTTATTCAAGGGTTAACATGTTTTCACAAAGTTCACAAACTTGAAGCACTGCAAAGCCAAACTGACAAACCAGAACAACTAGGTATCACTCAAGGGGTAGTAGATACAAAATGTAAAAACCCAAAGTAGGCCTATTATTTCAAACTTGACATACGGTGATAAATCTTGATTTTGAACAAATTTTTTTAATGAAATTTTTCGATATCTTTCAGAAAATGGTGTCTACTTACATAGAAAATAATATTTATGCTCCTGTCAACGCCTACTTAATTTTTCAGAAATAAAAATTTGGCAGAAATTGTTCTTAAAACAAGCAGGGGCGATCCCTAATAAATAAAATTTGAACTTCCAATTTTTTTGTCTTTTACACCTATCGAATAGTCGATCTGGGTCCGCCCTGTATAATAAAGATCTCTGTATCTCTCAGCCACTCATAGACTTCTGCTTATAAGTCTATGCAGCCACTTCATGTTCAAAAGCGAACTTTTACAGCGCGCTTTAAGACTCGATAACTAGCTTGCCTTTCCAACAGATGGCACAACCATACTACAAATTCGCGAATTCCAATTTGATCTGCGGCCAGTTCTCCATTGTGTTTATTCGGTACTGTTTAGTGGAACATTTTTGTTTTGTTTTTTCAAAATGGTTCGCTACACAAATGTGGAATTAGTAGATATTATGCTGCTTTATGGGGAATGCCTGCAGAATGCCAATCAAGCTGCCGCGGAATATCGCCGAAGATTTCCGAATAGGCAGAATATTCCTAATCCACGGACTTTTGTTAGAATAGTCCAACGGGCTAGGGATACCGGAATCTTGAAGGTTCAACGGGATAACGCAGGCAATTACGATGCAGATCAGCTGGATACAGTTGAGGATGTACTAGACATTCTGGAAGAATCTCCACAGACAAGTACAAGGACAATTGCCAGGAGATTAGGAATATCCCAGAATAAAGTAAATAAATGAAGTTTGTTTGTAAAACAGTAATAAGTAATACAATGTTCTCTAGGCATGGAGGATTGCAAAGGAAAACGGTCTGCACCCCTACCATTTTCAAAAGGTCCAAGCACTAGAACCAGATGATTTTCCGGCAAGAATGGAATATTGCACTTGGTTGAGAGACCAATGTGAGCAGAATATTAATTTTTTGAAGAATATTCTTTGGACTGACGAATGCTGTTTTACGCGTTCTGGCGTTTTTAACAGGTATGTAAATTTTAAAATTAAAATAAAAGAAATTGCTGTTACCGGCGCATTCACCAAAAATGTAATATTTTACAGTTTATTTTACTAACATAGTTTTGACAACAGTTTCTACTATATCTTCTCCTACAAACTTGTATAGGAATTGAATTTGTTTTTGGTTTTTATCCGTATAAAATTCGCAAACATTAATATGGTAGTGTTTATTAACTAAATAAAAATAAAATTTTAAATGTAGGCCAAATTAATTTTCTTTCATTTTTTTACAGCCACAACAGTCACATCTGGTCAGATGAAAACCCCCATGCTATTCGTCGGTTTAACTTCCAGAGAAGGTTTTCGATAAATGTTTGGGCAGGAATTTACCAGGATCGACTTGTCGGGCCTTACATTCTGCCAGAACGTTTAAATGGGCATAGTTACTTGGACTTTTTGAATCAATTATTTGACGATCTGCCACTTCAGGCCCTGCATGAAATGTGGTTCATGCATGATGGTGCTCCAGCTCATTTTGCCAGGCCTGTCCGAGAATTCTTAGACGCACAGTGTCCTAATCGATGGATTGGAAGGGGAGGCCCAGTGCGATGGCCAGCTCGGTCCCCAGATCTTAATCCCTTGGATTTTTGTATCTGGGGCTACATGAAGGCAATCGTATACGAAACGGAGCCTGAGGATCTGCAACAGCTACGTGCCCGAATCGACAATGCAGCTGAACAAATCCGCAACAAGCCCGGGCTATTTCCACGCATCCGTCGGTCGGCAATTAACCGAGTGAACTTGTGCATCGAGAATAATGGTGGCATATTCGAACAGCTGTTGTAAATTCATGGCAGTGATCGTGTTTTTGTGTTTGGTTACTTCGTTAAATTGGAGTTTTCCCGGCGTATGGGACCCACCTGGTCGTGGTCGTCGGGCTGAGTACCTCATCACCAAGCAATGGAGTGACTGAGGGAAACAAAGAGGTCCCAATAAATTCAACAATCAACTTTAGTGATAGTGATAGTGTAGTGTAATAAAGTAATAAACAAAAACAAAAAAAGTTCAGCATTTATCAAATCCGAGATAAAATCATTCACATATCAAGCACATCAGAGAGGTAAGCGTTAACATTTGTCCGTAATTGCATGCATTTTGGAAAACATTCTCCTACAATACAAATAATAGTGTACTTGAAACATTCCCTTAATTTTATGAAAGTTTCGTACATCTGGCAACGCGCACGATGGTAAGGTTAGTCACGCGTCGGCTGATGCATCATATGGGCTGGAATAAATCCAGTGGCAGTCGGAAATAAGGGGGCAAATGAGTAAAAATGCGGTTTCGAAAAAAAATAATTGCGGCTCTAAAAAAAAAGTTAGAATTTTTTTAATTGCGATTTCGCATTCTGAGTATTTTTCCCTACCCACTGTTAAAATTAATGTAGTTATGAATAAATCACCCTGTATACGTAAAATAGTTTGATGATATTTTAATTTATTATTATTTTGGCATCAATTTAGAATTGGAAAACCTAATGTAACTAAATTTATATCCTAAATGCTAGACGGTACATCAACTTTGCAGCAAACATAACAGAATTTTAAGGCGTTAATATCATTTTCTTTTGAAAAAGACACATTCTTATCGGTAGTTAGTAATAAAAAGTTAATAGAATGATAAAGCTAGTGATACAAAATAGTTTTTATGAAGTTACAAGTTTTAAAAATTTTCAGAAATTTCATAAATATTAAAAAATGTCAAAAAACTAAATCTTTTAGTAGGGCGTTCTAATTTGGTACACCTACGTGAAATTGAAAAAAGAAACAACTTTTTCAAGTACAACTTTTTGATATTTTAACAAATAAACCCATTTTCAGCGATATATTTTTTTAAATGTCATTTTTGACAGATAACGAAAGTCATGTGACCACGTTTGAATGGGTCGTTTTTCTTTTTTTTAAAGCAAAAGGTAACCTCAAAACTTAAATTTAAAAAAAGTCATTAGTTAAAAATTTTCCCCCTATCCTGCGAACTTTTTGGAGGACACTGTATATACAGTGTGTCCCCGGATAGGTGTAACTATACTTGTAAACTTTTTTATTTTTCATTTTTCAGCAAAGTCATTCTTTATAAAAAGTTTTGCTTATTTTGAAACTGGGAAATCCAATACCAGATTTTTGAAAAGTTATACAGGGCGTCCGAAAAGTTCAAAATACTAAAATCGTGTCAAGAGTAAAGTGCTCTTTTTTCAAACCTAGCAGAAAATGTTATTCGAGAAAGTGGTTTCTAATAAAACAAAGGGCCCAAATCTCAGATATTAATAGATTCTAATTCACGAAAGAGTCGATTTTTTAAAATGTGGTTCAAGATATTAAGAGCAATAATGTGTTATTACGGTTTATCCAGGAGGCATTGGAAAACAAGTAAACATGTAAGCCCTGAAGTGTTTGAGGCGTACCATAGACAGGTTCAACCGATCTGGGTCTGTTTACAAAAAAAAAACGTCAAAAAGTTAAAAATATAATATTTCTTAAAGTTTATTACAATCTATAAATATCGGAGATTTGGACCTTTTGTTGTCTTAGGAACCACTTTCTCAAATAACATTTCTCGCTAACTTTGAAAAAAATAGCACTTTATTCTTGACACGATTTTAGTATTTTGAACTTTTCGGACGCCCTGTATAACTTTTCGAAAATCTGGTATGGGATTTCCCAGTTTCAAAACAAGCAAAACTTTTGATAAAGAATGACTTTTTGCCGAAAAATGAAAAATAAAAAAGTTTCCAAGTATAGTTACACCTAGCCGGGGACACACTGTATATATATATATATATATATATTTGATTCTTTCTATAAGTCTGTAGCCGCATGCATTGTGAACATTATAATATGTCGCTCATAAGTTTTAGTATATATACTCGAGCTCTACAATTTAAAAAAAAAATCAGCCAAATCGCACGATTGATACACTTTTTACAGACTGACCCCAAAACAAATGGGTCACACTGTATATATATATATATATATATATATATATATATATATATATATATATGGGAAGTTAGATATCTGCACATGCACTGTAGCTCTCAATTTTGCTTGTGGAACCTGACCAACTGATGCCGTGGTAGTGGGCTGTGGCTGTACCGATCAATGCGGAGTTGAAGTTGCCTACTTGCTCCCTCCCTGCGCGGCGATATCTACAGGTGACCACGACGACACCAGCTAATTCGCATGCTTAACTAATGTATTTATTGAACCAGCCAGGTATTCTTTGATGTTTTGCCGGGGTATACTTGATTCCTTTAAGGTTTTCACCCTCATTAATTTGTGATAATATCAGTATACTCTAACGTGTGAAATGCGCGTGCGCACGAACGGGAATGTTAACCGTCTTATTGGTTTAAAAATTAATATACGAAATAAAAGATCAATTAGAATGTGAACCTGTCCAGAGAGTAACGACGTACTTATTATAGTTGATTTTCACGTGACTGATTTTTAATTAAAGGTAATTCTGGGGCGAATTGGGAATTTATTTACGAGTGACAGATTAAAAAGAATTATATTCGAAGAGTCTTACCTTATGACTTTTCTTGGTTATGTCAATTATATGAAGTGTACCATTACGTAAACCAAGTGGCGCCTTAAATTAATATCTGTACAGGACCCCGCCCATCTCCACTGTATAAAAGCTGGCGGCCGTGGTGGACATCATGACCACAAACTTAAAAAAATTCACAAGCTCGAAAGAAGCTACAAACTCCCAGAAAATTCAAGGGCTCCGGGAATTTTACAAGCTCCCAGAAATTTACAAATTCCCAGAATTCCCTATAAAAAATTATCCGTTTTTCCTTTTTTCTTCAAAAATTAGAGTATACTCACCACTACTGAGTGGGAATCCTTTTCAAATAAATAACCCAAAGAAAAAGAGTCAAATAGGCTTCACAGGACACATCAAAAATTTATGAAAGTAGTTAATTCTATCCCTGGGTTTTCTTGGAATTTTTCGGAACTTCTATTCCAATGTTTTCTTTGAGGTTGGGACAGCACTGGCCCTTTATCTTCGACATAATCTTCAATAAGATCAACATTAAACTTTGTTGAAAAGTTACTTTTTAAAATATCAAATCCGTGCCGAAATTCTTGCCCTTGTCTCGCCGGAATAAATAAAAAATCAACAAAAACAAACGACAACCGTGTCACGGGTAAATTTGTTTGAGTTTTTAATGTATTTAATTCCATTTAATTTAATTCAAGAAGTGTTGCTGAGGATAATTTGCCGAATTTCCTGGAAGGAAAACAGAAGAGGGGTCAAATTTTTGGTGGTGCAGCTGAGGATAATGTACAATATTTCCTGTATGTAAATGGAAATCCCATAGAAGGGATTATGTAAAAAATACCTCATTAAAGTTAATACCCAGTTTATGTTGCTGTCTGATGTGAGTTCGAAGATCACGATTTTTTTTGGTTACCTTGTGGGTATTTAACTGGGGACGGAATAGTCGGAGTAATAGCTGCTTTCCATCGAATCTGAAGCTCCCATTGTCATCTAAGTGGGAATTTTGGCAACTGAAACCATCGGTTTGAAAATTTGAAAGATAAAGGTGTTCATATATAGGCAATCTTCTATCTGAGTAAGTTTTATGCAAAAGTCCTACCTGGTCTAATATTCGTTTTGTATTACAGAGTCTTATCCTGATATTTGATTTTATCGCAACTGAAAACACCCATAGTCATCGTAACTTGGAATTTTGAAAATATGAACCACTGGTTTGGAAGTCAAAATTAAAGGCCGTCTTCCATCTCAAGTAAGTTGTATGCAAAAGAACTTCCCAACCTAATTTTTTTATTTCTATCGCAGGTCCTTTTTCTTTTTCTATTTTGTTCCCGCTGCTGTTCTTATTTACATCGCTTCTTCGACTTTTGGTCTGTGGTTTGGTGTCGGTTTTGAGGAAGTGTCACCCAGCTGTCAGGTCAGGGATTGAGGTTACCGTGCAAGGGGCCTGCCGATCCGATCCGCATCGTCTACCTGCCTCATCTCTTCAACCGGTTGACAACCAGGCTACCAGCCGGACCACAACAGAGATTATCATACCTACCACAGATAAGTCTTTAATCTATAGGTTGTAGTGGTGTGCATTTTTCTTATCAGAATAATAGCAAATCATAGATTTGACTATCAGGGTGCTCATATACCTAGATATTTTACCTTATTTCAATTATTTGTGCACTACGCGTGATCACGCAAGGTAGACTCTCAATTTAAAAATAATTTACCAGATTTATAATTATTTAAGACGGTAGTAAGAGTACCCTACATTATTATTATCATTTATTTTTATTATAATCACTATAATCGTGAAATACCTTATCAGAAATTTTCTTTTGCGATTAAGAAAGTAGAGGAATTAGTAGAGGAATTGAAGTCTCGCAATAATGTTAACCTAAAAGGATACCTTATATCTTTGATTGTTTTATCACCCAAATAATTTATAAAATTGAACTGTGATCTCTCTTTAATCTATGGGTTATAGTGGTGTACATTTTTCTTATCAGAATAATAGCAAATCATAGATTTGACTATCAGGGTGCTCGTATACCTAGATATTTTACCTTATTTCAATTATTTGTGCACTACGCGTGATCACGCAAGGTACTCTCAATTTAAAAATAATTTACCTGATTTATAATTATTTAAGACGGTAGCAAGAGTACCCTACATTATTATTATCATTTATTTTTATTATAATCACTATAGTCGTGAAATACCTTATCAGAAATTTTCTTTTGCGATTAAGAAAGTAGAGGAATTAGTAGAGGAATTGAAGTCTCGTAATAATGTTAACCTAAAAGGATACCTTATATCTTTGTAGCTTTTATTTTATTTACCTTTCTTTCTTTTTTGGGATTACAGAACATCGTAGGCTTTCTGGTTTAGGCCGCTATAAACCAGTGGCGCTTAATTATCATTATTATTATTAGTTTGTTTATTTTCGTACCCAAACTATAAAGTTTTTATTCATTGGGAAATTTAGCGTGGCAACCGATCTGTTTTGGTAGTAACGCGAAAAACCGAGCAAGTGCGTTACTAGCGCCATCTGTACGCGTCTAGAGAAAGTGCCAGGCAAATACAGGAAGATTGGTGGAAGACCACTTCTTACCACTACCGCTAGGTGGCATCACCTAATCAACTTACATTTCTGCAAGAGGTAGGAATTTGCAAATGCTACAACGCGAAGCTGGAGTTTAATCCGATCTCCGATAGTTTTTATACTGCCCACAACCTTCTATGTGCCTAAGTTATTTACACTACATATCTACACCGCAAGCAAGCAAACAACTCTAAAATAATTTAATCTTTCGCCGGTCCTCTCTGGTTTGTTTCGGCCTTTACTTACACTACCTCAAACACCACGGTCCTGGCTCGGGCTCCACTTTTTATAGGATTGTTTTGTGCATACGTCCGATTTTCCCTTTTTAATACTTTCCGGTGGACTTCCTTATAGCCTCTTTTATTTAGGAAAGAGGAAATCGGACCTCCGGCGAAGCGGTTGCTCAAGCGCCAGTTTTTTATAGAGGTATGCTCCGCTATGCCTAGATAACTTTCAGTCAGAGAAAATGTAATTTTCAGAGGTCGGTGGTGTATTGAGGATAGGGTGTAAGTAAAATATTTAGTACAAATTTTACACAGTTTATTTATTTACAGTTTCGAATAACTAATTAGTAATTGTTTAACAAAAAGAAATTAAGACGGCCGGCCCAGAGTGGTCCACGAATCTGCAAGAAAAGAATACGCATGTAAGCTTCTAGTGGTGGAACTATGTTAGCAGGTTTAGTGGTAACTCAGAGGTGTCTCATGCGGAAAGCAAGCTCAAAAACTATTGGTTGAGAACTAGCCTCGGCCGTTGTTTGTCTTCCACCTACCAGGTAGAAAAGACCGACACCATTAGTTATTTGACGGAGCTATCCCGCAACACCGACGGTTGCTCGGGTAGTGCCGGGAGGCATTTAAGCACAATGCACCACGCCTCGGTCAATGCAAGTATTTCCACAGCTATGATTGGTCGAGACCGAATGCAGGTGCGTTTTGCCAAACTTGACTGAAACGCGGTGCACTATGCCATGCCCCTCTCTCTGTATATCGCCGTAGCGTAGCTGTCAGCTGTGAATTTCCCAGACGCAGTGCACTCAAAGTCATCTGAACCCCTCGATAACTTTGGTTAAGCTGGAACGTTTTCTCAGCTTATGGCGTCGCAAGCTTTGCCATTTACTCTACCTGAGCGATTTCGGTATGATATAAAACAAATACAGGATAAATACATTATTATTTATGCTGAACTGAAATCCACTGAAGAGTGTGATATGTGGATTACCGAATTTTCGCACATAACCTCAACTAAATGAGGGGCATGGCATAGTGCACCGCGTTTCAGTCTAGTTTGGCAAAACGCATTTGCATTCGGTCTCGACCAAATGAGAGGGGCATGGCATAGTGCACCGCGTTTCAGTCAAGTTTGGCAAAACGCACCTGCATTTGGTCTCGACCAATCATAGCTGTGGAAATACTTGCATTGACCGAGGCGTGGTGCATTGTGCTTAAATGCTGCCGGCATAATTGCCGGGGCTATCCTACGCCACCAAATAGCCATCCGCTGCTGGGAGAGCACCGCTATAGCGTAGCGAGAGCGTCCTATCCAGCCGTAGAGCCGTACCTGCTCCGCTAATAAGATTTTGCTAATAAGACTCTAGGCTAGTCTCTGTAGCTGACACCGGTGACGTTCCCGTAGGACATATACTGCTAGTCTCCTCAGCCTGCTATATGCTAATTATTTTATTTTAGGCCCTGCGCATGATCGACTAATGCGTACTGATTTCATTCCAGAGTTCGTGTTCGTGGCCGTCCGCCGAAGCCCGAGAGCCGTTTTAGTTTAAGAATTGTTTAATTTATTTCCTTAATTTTTGTAATAAAACACAAATTTCTTGGGATTCGACCGAATAAAACAATATTTATTAAAAAACTTTTTCACTACGTTCGTTTCGGCTCAGCGGCCATCCCCAGGTACAATTTTACATCGAGTAATTTGCTAAAAAAGGGTTAAGGAATGCTTAAAAGATTTTTCACTATACAGGGTGATTTATTCATAAATACATTAATTTTAACCACGTCATCAGAGAGGTAGATATATGCCGAAAACGCAAAAAAAAATTTTTTACTGCATGTTTAAATAACGGGGCAATTTATACCAAATCCCACGTAACGAGGCGCACCTGAACGCACGTAACTGCGACCCTATGGTGGAGCACATGGCACCGGCCGCGACGTTGCCGTTGCGTTATACGAAAAAATAAATGAGTTTATGAATTTACCTGGTTGCTGGGACAATAACAGGGTGTTAGCATACCTTTCCGCGTTCATCACCTTACTGACACATATTCATCAAGATAACCTTTTCATTACACTTTTCACAGCACGCGCCATGGTATAACTAATACCAATACCTACTTTCCCAGCACCACGTGGATTTCACAAAAAATCGTAAATAACTATTTTCGATGGCGCTATACCCGAATCCGAAAAAAGTTTAGGTAGTAATCATCTATTTTATAAATTATACTGATTTGAAATTTTCGAAAGAGAGCCCTTCACCTTCAGGAATGTTTACCGCGTTGGGATTTTCGTATTTCTTAGTAACTTTTGATTAGGTTGGCAATTCACTCGTTGTAAATTTGGTTGCCTACCTTTTCGCGGCTAACTAAGATTTGAAATTTAAATTTACCGCGCTGGGATTTTCGCAATTTCTTAGTAACTTTTGATTAGATTGGCAATGAACTCGCTATAAATTTGGTTGCCTACCTTTTCGGGGCTAACTAAGATTTTAAATTTAAATAATAATAATTGAAGCTAAGTGTTTTTGAGGATTATGATAATTGTTTACTTTCACTACTTCTTCCTGATTTTTGGTGATTTTTTGTATACCTGTGTCCTTATGAAATTCAGCATGATCTTTTAGGTAATTATGTAATTTTGATAAAATTTTACTTTGCAATCCTTGCACTCCCCTTTTTTCTTTTAAATTTTTGGCTGCATATGAAAATCTGGGGTATCTTTTTTTCTGTTAGAACGGCAGAACCCACCGTCCCGAGTAGGCTACGACAAGGGCTGCTATGTGCACCTGAGGCTGTACATTCGTTTGCTGGGAGTCAGTGCCCGTCATCACGATAAGTGGCATAATATGCCCCATTGTTCCCGACTACCAAAATAAAGGGCGTATGCCCTCTTCGTTCGTTCTTTCTTCATACGGCAGTGTTCACCGTTGCTAAGTGCCACCATAAGGGCTGTATGCCCCCTTCTTTTTTCAAACGACAATGCCTATCGTTGCATTGCAGACTGGCACAGTAAGAGGCATATACCCACTTCTTGTTTTTGGTTATGGGCTCCACCTTATGAAAAAAGAAGGAAGCTTACTCCTTTATAATGGCAGACAGGAACGATGGGGGTGCACATACCAGTCCTTGTCGTAGCCTACTCGGGGCGACGGGTGCTGCCGAAAGTACAAAGAAGGGTGAACCGACTTGAAGATAGAGAACCTATAGGAAAGATGATACACCAGATTTTCGTATGCAACTAAAAATTTAAAAGAAAAAATTGGGAAGTGCAAAGACTGCAAAGTACCATTTTACCAAAATTAGTTAAAAGATTATGCTAAATTTTTTATACAAAAAAAATCTCCAAAATCAGGGAGATGTAGTGAAAGTAAACAATTACCATAATCCTCAAAAACACTTACCTTGAATTATTATTGTTTAAATTTCAAATCTTAGTTAGCCGCGAAAAGGTAGGCTACCAAACTTACAAGCGCGGTAAACGTTCCTAGGCGTCACTTTCGAAAATTTGGAATAGACGTTTGCTACTTAAAACTTTTTCATATTCGTGTTTAGGGCCCTTGAAATCAGTTATTTATGAATTTTTGTGAAAATCAGTGTGGTGCCCGGAAAGTAAATAATTACCGCTATTTTTAACATCACAATTACACGCACGACGCACCTAGTGTCAACAAACAGCACTGGAGTAGTGGAGAATACTGAAACTGTTTCCGAAATTCAATAAGGCTTTTTTTCAATAAGAAAAGAGGCTAAATAACACCTAGGGCCCAAAAACTTCGCTACAACTGGTAACTTCGTTACAAAGTAAAGAAATTGTTGTAATGATTTCTTTTAAAAAGTAATGCACCAATTACTACGGTGTGCAATATTATTATCCATTACATTTTTGGAATAATGTGATTCAATTACAATTCCTTTTCGAAAAGAAGTAATTAATTACTGTAATGAATGACATGTAATCATTACTGCCCAGCTCTGCACAAAGGACTCCGTGCTTGAACTTATTAGGCATCGGGCTCTCCTGTAACTGGAATTTCTTCACCATTTGTCAATTCCGCGGTGTAGTTTGTGGTGGTGCAATCCGGCAATGGGCTATGATGTTCGGCATCTCGATGGTATGACTAGAACCAGTGTCCACAACAATGATACATTCCCGGCCGCAGATCATTCCTGGTACTACCAAGCTGCTTCCTGAATTCGGCAGCCGGTTAACTTTTATCCTAATAGGTAGCACCCAGCCAGCTTACGCCCCTCAAAGCTGGCTACTCGGAGTTTCCCTGCTTCTCACAATTAACGGGATTGGGGCTCTCGCGTTTCAAATGACCCTCAACTACGCAGTTCCATCAGCGCAGTGGTGTACTTCCTCAAACACCCATCCCATATTTGAAGGTCGTTGCACGCGAAAGGATGTTCTGGATATCCTGTACCATTTGATCTATGTTGGCATTACTGGTACTGTCCCTGTTTTGTGGTCGCACGTGTCTTAACCTTACTTGTCTACGTGCTGCCTATGTGGCGTCTTCAAATTACAAAGCGTGCGCCAAGGCTTCCGAGATGTTTTTGTAGCATGCTATCCGAAGTGCTTGCCTAGTCTCGATGTCACACACGCCATCCATGAAGGGTCTCATCGGTGCGTTGTCGTCTACCTTTCAGTTGCGCCTGGCATACCTGTTGTAGATGGGCTTCCCCATATAGCATTTTGAGGTCTTTTACAAGGGACCTGTAATCATGCTGAGCATCGGCCGGTATTGTTCGCAACACTTCGGTGGCCTCACCTCGTTGACATAAGTTCAAATTTCGAGCCTTCTCCTCTCCTGTCCAGAAGTTTCCTTTTGCAGCACTTTTCCATCAAATTTGGTAGCTTCATTTTTAAAGAGGATGTGGTCATACCTGCTTCTAATTTTGATACACTCTGTAGCGACAGCTGATTCAACCTCGCCTCTAGCTGTTCCATTCTTCCTTCACTGTTATAAAATCTTGTTTTTAAAGTTCGGTTTGTACCTCATTTTCATTTCTCTGATTTCCGTTTGCACCTCCATTTTGATTTATGTCTTCATTTGTGTTATTTATTTTTCAACAACCTCTTCAAAGTTGGTAATTTTCTTTTGAAACTCCACTTGAATCTCTTCTAATTTCTTGTTGGTTTCGTCTCGTCCGGTTTCTGTTTCTTCTTTAAGGTCATTGCACCAGTTTTTCTTGCTTCATGTCCCTATTTTCTTCCCTCTTTCGCCTTCCTTCTTCTTTTTCTTCTTCAGTCTTGCGCCTTACTTCTTATTTTTCTACTTCAATCTTGTGCCTTTCTTCTTTTCCTTCTTCGTTCCTGCGCCTTTCTTCATTCTTTTTGAATGCATTCTTCATTTCATCAAATTTCTTCTTAAACATTTCCATATACTTTTCCATTTCCACTGCGGTTTGTTTTCTGGTTGTGGGCATTCATCTAACGGTCCTGCTTCTGACCACAAATGTACTGGATCTACCAATAACAGTCCAAACTTGGTGCCTAGGTTGGTTACCACATTTAATGTTAAGCCTTCACAAATAAACTTGTCAGATACTGTCACTGACCAAGAATATTCTATCAGCTCCAAAAACGCACTAAAATCGCGTTAAAACCTTCAACTTCCCTCAGGCCCAATTCCCAGGGCTTATATACTGAAATGAAAGCCTGGAGTCTACTCTAGAATATTCTTGGCCAACGATAGATGCACAAATCATAATTCTAGCAAATTTCTAGAAACTTTTGGAAGCTCTACACGGAAAACAATGAAAACTAAAAGAAATGGGGCCATGAGGGGGGCCTCAGGCCAACAAAGATGTGCCGGAAAATGTCTCTAAACTAATCATAAAAATATTAACTGTAAGTAGAATACCGGAACTTAAAATTTATCTACTAAATCTTTGAGTAGGTTAGAAAATAGTGCAAACAAGTTCATTGAAAGCTGATATAACAACTTTAGAGGCAATTTTCGTTACAATATTAAGGTCCTTTTGGCTTTTCTTATTTTTAAGTCAACCTGTATTCTTAATTCAGCAATGTCTCATAATGAAACTATTAAGACCCTTTTTGGCTTTGATTTTTGTTCCATCTCGTACCAATGTGAATTTTGAGACATCCAGTATTTATTTTTAATTTTAAGACGCCACGTGATGAAATAATTAAGGTATTTTTGCCTTTCCTATGTTTTTGCCACACCCTGTATATGAATTTTGTTGTCTACCCTATACCTAAGCTACATAGAAAAATTTGTGACGACACGTGATGAAATTATTAAGATCTTTTTGACGTTCTTATGTTTTTGTCCTATCCAATATATGAGTTTGAGACACCGTCCTGTACTTATTACCTCTTCTTAATTCTGTGACGTCACCGAGATTTACAATGTTTTAGTTAATATTTTTACTTACAGAATTTTGAATTTGGCGCCATGGGATGACGTCAGAGCGCGAGTCTCGCTTCATACCTCAGAGCGCTATGATTGGCCACGGGGCCTAAGAGGAAATTGGAGGACGGCGGCACAAGGGACGCCTTACCTACTCCCGTCTTCTTAAAACAAATCCCCCTTTTTTACTTAAGTTTCAAAATCTCGTTCAAAAAAAATTCTAGGCAATGCTGCACGAGCAGCACCTCTAACTATAGGGTGAAAATTGCAATTTCATATAAATACTTAACATTTATTCTGACATTTAAAATAAGTAAGATTATGATTTTTATCAAATTTGGCAACATTGTAGATGCAACAAGGAACGAGGTCAATAATCTCAAAACTTTTTTTCGTACAAAACGTAATTTTAAAATAACTTCATAGACGTGCTCTAGTGTTAAAAATATTGTTTTGACTAATTTATGTCTTCATGGAAAAATATTGTCTTCGTTTGTAAATGTGATAGATCATAATAATATAAAGAACATATTGGTTTGAGATAAAGTGATCATTCTTCAACTAGAATTTTTTTGACATTATCTTTTGGAAAGAAATTTCGTATTGTGTGTAACAAATTTTCTAAAATAAATGAAGCAATATTAATCTTTATATTATCCAATATTTAATTATTTCTTAATAATTTTATGAACCGCTCATGCTCACGAAATATAAAACACTATTATATCCTCCTCTTCTGTATTGTCTTCTATTAGATATTGAACTTCTCTTTTGTTTTCAAATGTCGTTTTAGCATCATGATTGGGTTGAAAGTCTGTAGGTTTTTTAGCATGAGTTATTATTCTTGCATCACAACACATTTTTAGTATCTTTTTGGGCTCTGAAACAAATAACAATATTTCAGTAAGTTGTTGTTGGGTAATTAGAACTACTTCTGAGTAATCACTACAACTAATGTCGAATGAAAGTATTCAAATGGGTGCAGGGTGGCCCACGTATCATGTTCTATCCCATTATCTCGATAATTTCGGGAGCTACGGAAAAATGTTTGGTACAAAAGTTGACTATAATCAAAGAACTTCTTATTTTTTAAGTTTTGGTATATAGTGCTAGCGGCACATTAGCGATTCTTGAAATAAATGGTAATTTGTGATACCAAGGTGCCACTTGGTACAGTTGTTCCTTAGGCCCAGTTGGTCGATTTGGCCCGAGGAACACTCAACATTTTTCGTGTGGGTAGATTTTATAGAGGGATGGAGGAAATTTAATGTTAAAATTTTCAAGAAATTCAAGATTTCCCAGAGACGTGATCTGGGTGTCGATGAGCATGATTTCGACTGAATAATTTCAACTGTAGCACCGGAAATGCAATCCGAGAACCGAAACGAAACTGGAAGTCGATCAAAAGCCGTCATTTTAAAAAAAATTGCTGACCCGCAACGGCCTAATGTTTCTAAAGCACACATTGTTGTGTGAGCTGTCGATACTTATGTTTTTGAGGCCGGCGAGTTCATTTATGGTAATTAGGACGAATTTCCTGGGATTCTACCATTTCGTATTATGAGTTCGACGAATTTTTTTTATTTTGCATGTAAATTTTTTTATTATTTTAATTACGGAAAACTACGTACGTTTCGGCTTCATTTCAGCCATCATCAGGTTATAAAATACATTCACAAATCTCATTTTTGTTTAACAATCAAATGTCAACCTAAAAATCAATACAATTATTAATCTATGATAAAAATTTTACGTTTTTGGTAATAAAAAAGTTAAAATTTTTAGACATTCAACAATTTTCTAAGAAACAAGTTAAAAGAAATACTTACAAAGATGAAGGACGAACTATACATAATAATTACAATAAGCGTAGTGGAAAGAATGTGGTATTACATGGCTTGACTTCGTATTAATGTTAATAACGGTTATGTGTTAAATTTTAATATGAATCATCTCTAAGAAACATAAAAACACAATTAACTTTAGAACCGACACCGATGGTTTTTCACATATTTACTATAACTTAATATCCTAAAGTTTTAACTTATTATTTATTAACTTTCAAAAATAGAGTTAGATTTTAAATTGTTCTATACTTGGGTTTTTGCACCTTTCACTGTATGTTTTCCCGTCTGTATCTTGTTCTTTACCTCGTATGGAGAATATATTCTTTAATTGTATAGAATCAAATTGCTTTTTTATAGATTAAAAAAACTTGCAACCTTTTTTGTGTAAACCAAATGTGGAACCGACGACCGCATTTCTCAACATTTTTTATTCTTATAACATGCTGCTGTATCTGAAGAGAAGCCCTGTACAGAGCGGGCCATCGGTGTCTGAGGCTCATTTTTTGTTTATGATAAACTTGAAAAGTTTCTTTTCTAGAGCACATTTTAAGTAGAATCCAATGCTGCTGCTAATTTTTTTTAAGTCAATGGTTTAGAGTTACTGATAAAAAAAATAAAATTGAACAGCCTGTATATTTTTGCATTTTTTAATAAAATTCAGGCATAATTTTAGCACAATACAGAAACGGAATATATTCATTCTTTGGACAAGTTAGTTCTGCTCCCCGCCACAGGAAGGCGCCCACGAGAAATCAATAATGTACGAAGTTGCCAAGTCTACCACGTGGTACTAGAAAAATAATTCGCTCCATCCTTGTCTATTCAATATCGACAAGAAAGGGTTTCATGAGAACATAATATTGCCATAAAAAAGTACCTGCTTTCAATTTGACCTTGAGCCCGGTCCCCGAAGACCGGTAGGGGCAGACGACCGACCGACTCCATCCGCGGACACACTGTATACTTACCTAAGTATTTAAATTATTTTTTAGAATTTACTTAGCGTGCTTGGCTGAAGGTTATAGATGATATATTTCAAATGTTTGAGATTCATGATTAAAAAACTAATCTGATGCTGTTTTTCAATATTCCAATGCCATTCAAAACAATCGAAGAAAGTCGTAACCAAAAAATTTTTTTCGAAAAAATCACGATGGGGCAGATGTAATCTTTTTTATTAGGGGATGATAATGGAACAAAACGGAACAAAATTATAAATATAAAAATTTTTGGTAATTATTCCCAATGGTGTAACCCACTACCGATTATCTTGAAATTTTCGCAACCCCCTACATACCTAGTTTCCGACAAAATGAATTTTCAAATTTCCTTTTGGCACCCCGCATTTCCGACGATATTTGTGGTTATAATCGGGATGAGTTGTTACTGTACGCGGCTCAAACTAATCACCACACTATTTTGCACCTTTTGCAATATCGAAACTTCGCGAAAAACCACGGAAAGCCCGAAATTTTTAAAGATTTATGCCGTGTTTACGTACGCTATTTTCGGACATTCGGTGCCGAACGTCGGGGAAAATAGTGTGGTGATTAGTTATAACCACAAATATAGTCAAAAATGCGGGGTGTCAAAAGGAAATTTGAAAATTCATTGTCTCGGAAACTGCGTCCGACCGGGAAAAACCAAGACCAAATTCGTGTTCAGGGACCTCGAAAATAGGGGGTAGCCAAAATTTCAAGAAAATCGGGGGTGGGTTACAACCATTGGAAATAATTACCAAATTTTTTATCGTTCCGGTTCCCATTTAGCCGGAATGTAGGATTTTATTTTTAAAAAATATTTGGGTTACTTCTCGGGCTAGGTCTCGTGTTTCGTTTTATACCTTTATTGGATAGAGAGCAAAATTAGCTAACAAGACATTTTATGACTCTAAACGTTTTCGAGATACTTACATTGAAATACCTAGATCTTGGATCTCAAGGTTAGTTTTCCTGGAAGTTTTCCTATAAAAGTAACAAGCAATAACTTTTGTAAAAGTTATGCAATTTAAATGAAATTTTGTGTAATCCATTAGTCGCTGAAGTGCAACAATTTAGTGTAATAACAATTTATTCTCATCGCCCAGAGGCGGAGGGGCGGGGTAGCACAATGGATTTTATACTCATAAGTTTTTTGAGGTTATCTTTTTGGTCTTGCAGGTTCATCATTTTAGTGCATCTTTTCTTTATGAAATAAAAGTGTTACTTGTTCCATAACGATAAAATCAACCATTTGCATCGAAATTGGAAAATGTGGCCCAAAACACCAGTTAATTCAAAAATTCGAAAAATAATTTTTTACCTACCGCATTTAAATGTTGCATATGAATTGTACGTTCGAAATTAAGAAAAAATGCCAAATGGGCATTGAGTAAAATCATCATTGGTTTTTTCGAAATAGGGCGAGACAATTTTGCAGAGTTCAATCCGTTCCATTTTGAAAGCGAATTTTTTTTGGTACATTGTTAATAGGGAATTTTTTGCCACTTTAAATGGTACAATTATTCTGTAAAATTTGAAATCTAGTTGAAAATTTTATTTTTCGAATTTTGGAGTTAATATGTGTTTTGGGGTACGTTTTGCCGATTTTAACGTAAACCGTTGATTTTATCGTTATGGAACAAGAGTACGCTTTTGTTGCAAAATGAAAAGATGCACTAAAACGATGAACCTACAAGACCAAAAAGATAACCTCAAAAAGTTATGAGTATAAAACCCAGCCCCTCCACCTCTGGGCGATGGAAGTAAATTGCTTTTACACGAACCTGTTGCACTTCAGCGACTAAAGGACTGCACAATGTTTCATTTAAATTACATAACTTGTATAGAAGTTTTGGCGAAAAATATGTTTTTCAAACTGTACCTTTATCACCCTGTAGCTTTTTTTATTATACATTTTCGGACCCATGTTTATAGGAAACTTTTTGTTCAAAATGACATTTTCTACCTGTCATACTATGTTGGCACCATAATAATTAAGAAACACCCTGTATATTTGGAAAGATAAATTTTGCCCTCTATTCAAGGTATAATGAAACCCAAATATATATTTTTATTTAAAATTAAAATAAAAAATTAACTGTATGTAGTATCCTCGAGAGTATTCTATTAGGTATACCATCCTTTAATAAAAATATTCCATTTTCCCCCAATCTTGACTTTTTCTATAAAAAGAGTGTAACTTTTTTGTTTGACGTTTAGTTGTTTTTTTTTATTTTTTAAACGATATTAAAACTGCATCAGACTGGTTTTTGAATGAATTTACGTATCTTAAAAATTATGGAAATTCTGTGTATCACCTTCAGCTGGACATCCGGTAAAGGGTACAGGGTGGTCTGATATAAATTGACACCCCCTTGACTTTCTTATTTTTCCAGAAAAATGTTTCGTAAAGTTGTAAATACCGAGCAGTATTTATTTACTCGCACAAAACTGGAGCATAAATAATAAAACTAATAGTAGAAAATCTCATTTTTAAGCAAACAAAGTTTATATGGAAAGAAAGATACGGGGCAAATGATCGTCTAAAATAAAGTTTATAAAAAATGTTTTTAAATTCTAGGACAAATTTGCAAAAATCATTTTTTTGTGAAATAGAACATGGATTATTAGGCGTGCCTAATTTTCGCGAAAAGAGGCAAAACTTACCGGCCTCCGTTGTATTATCTTCCACGCTCTTATAAAACCTACCAAGATGCAGATTGGTCCTTTTGTCGTTTCCAAAATATTCAGGAAAACCTGTTTTTTAGATAAACTCATTTTATCAGTAGTCTGAAAGTTCCTAAATATTTTTTTGTTATTGCATTGATCTTTAGGTACTTCTTCGAAAACAAAATGTTTTTTCAAATACTAAAAAGATACAAAGTTTTATATCATTTTGATTGCTTTGACGAACAAATTTAAAATGCAAAAAATATAATTATAAGGTATTAGGGTATTCCATTTGAAAACACATAAGTTTGTCACGCATTTGCGAAACACCCCGTATAAAATTTCTTACTATCCCAGGAAACTATGTAAAATTCCCTAACAACTTTTATCTAAAACTTTTTTCTATCACACAAAAATTAAAAAGTTCTAGGGGTAGTGGGAGGTAGCGCGGACACCCTGTACCTACATATTTTTGGGTTTTGAATTATACTCATTTTTCCTTGCAGCGATATAGAGGGTGTTCCAGAAATTAGTGACGTAATAAACACAAAGAAATTAAGAGAGCCGTGTATTTTCTTTTGCTCAAAGCTCAAAACGAAGTGGCCAGGGGCCCTTAAAAAGAGGCCCAAAATTTAGTTTTTGGACATAACTTTTGAACGGACTGACCAATTTCATTCAGCCTCGACAAGGATTGGTAGAAAAGTATTATACCTGACCCGATATGATCAAGTTTACTGTGGCTAGAGGGAGCCCGTGGCACAAATCATGCCACCTGAGATTTTTAAATAAATTTTGCTTTTCCACAAAAAAAGTTCTATTGTAAACCGCACATGCATAATTTAATTCTACATAAAAAAAGTTTTCGCATGTACTCGTATTTTTTTGTGTGGTGAACCGTTTTGTATAAAATCGTTAAAAACCATGTCAAAGTACCCCAGGTTGTACCATACAGGGTAATTCGGATACGGAGTGTTATATTTTTTTAAAACATTAAAACTTAACACTGTATATCTTTCTTATAAGGCTTCTATAAATAAAAAAGTTTACTTGTATGGGGATTTGTGCATTTAACACTGAATCACCCTGTATACAGTGGCACTCATTTCTGGTATGACCTGTGGTACATTGACATGTTTTTTTGACGATTCTCTCCAAACCGGTTCACTACACGAAGAAAACACAAAAATACTTTTTTTATGCAGAACTAAATTAAAATTAAATTATGCATAGATATACTGCTTATAAAAAATGTTGAAACCGAGGTTGAAACTTTTTGTGGAAAAGCAAAATTTATTTAAAAAACTCAGGTAGCATGTGCACTAAAGGCCCCAAAGCTGAATAAAATTTGCCAATTCGTCCAAAAGTTATGGCCAAAAAAACTAAATTTAAATAACTTGTCCATATCAGGTCATATATGTTAATCTTCCACTTTTCTACCAATCCTTGCCAAAGCCGAATTAAATCAGTCGATACGTTCAAAAGTTATGGCCAAAAACTAAATTTGGGGCTCCTTGTATGGGCTCTTGAAGCCTTGAAGCCCTTAATTTTGACCTTTTAGCCCTAAAGCCCTTAATTCTGAGTTTTGCATAAAACAAAAAGACACGGGTCTCTTAATTTTTTTACACTTATTACGGCATGGATAGGTGGCACTCATTTTTGGAACTCCCTGTATATACTGTACAGTGTGATATACAGTACTAGGTATGCATAAAGTTTGCACCAAATGGGAGAACTCTTTATTATTAGATTGTTTGAAAATCTGATTTCTGGCTATGTTTGTGCATGTTTTGGATACACTATTGCCCCTAATGAGGTCCGTGAGTTCACAGCCTATGCCTGTCAAATTTGACATTTAAAATTAAAAATGGGAAAAATCGGGTTTAGCATGGAAATATCGGAACGAGTTATTAAGAAAATGTGTTCATATTTTGTGAATTATTGTGCCACTATGTTTGTTTGTTTTTCTTAATTATTTATCTTTAAATTGGTACTAGATATATTTTTTTACAAATAACTTTAAACACTTATTTACTGGTTGCTATCTTACCAAACAATGTGTGTGTTTCGTAAATGCGTGGCAAACCAAACGTAGGTATTGTTTTTTTTTTAATTGGAACGCAAATATAACGTTTTTAATTGACTCCCTTATTTTTGAGTTGTTAAAAAAGTCACAACTTAAGAAACACACACACTGTTTGTTTGTGATTTCAAAACGGCAAAGTTTTGACGAAAATCCTTAAATTAGGCAATACATTGAAGATTACTATGATTTTTTTATTTGTTGCAGATTGTATCGTCATGTCGGGCAATACCTGCTCCTATTTAAATTGTGGAAAGTCACGTCGGGCCAATCCCAATTTAAGGATGTTTAAATTTCCTATTGGAAACGCAGAACGATGCCGTAACTGGATATTACATTGTGGAAATGCCTCGTTGGATCAATTAAGTCCTACATCCTTGGGAAAAAAGGTCTTATGTAGTGACCACTTCCCAAGCGATTACATGAACACATCCTTTAAGTTACCACGGAATGTCGATCCATTTAAATATGACGAGGTGCAAGAACAGTTGTCGACACCACATATCCATCACACGTATCCACCATCTATCCGAAAGACCCGCTTAGTTGTTGATAATGAACGTCCAAGTACATCATCCGCAAGCACCAGACAATATCTAATAGACGAGCCTACTACACAACAACTCTCGTCAAGTGATGAACAATCTGAGGCTGATAAAAAATGGCTTTTAAATTTAACTGAACTGCCCATAACAGTTTCAACAAATGATGTCAGAGCAAAAACAAGAAAGAAGGCAATGCCATTTTCCACTGACTACAGTCAAAAAATTAACATACTTCCTTTATTCAGTAAATCTTTAGTGACTATGCAACTGTGTCATAGAAAGAGATCCCCGTGGACTAAAGATGAAAAAAAGGTTGCTTTATCGATGTATTATAAGAGCCCATCAGCGTATAAATTCCTAAGAAGGAGACAAGTAAACCTACCTTCCGTGTCTACACTAAGGACCTGGATGAACTTTAAATGTGAGCCCGGTTTTAACAAGAAATTCATTCGCCATATTAAGATCAAAGCAGATACATTATTGCCCTTGGAAAAGAGATGCATATTATTGTTCGATGAAATGGCTATAAAGCAAAATTTAGAGTATAATAAAGGTACTGATAAAATTGAAGGATATGAAGATTTGGGAGAGTTTGGAAAGAAGTTGCCCCTCTGTTTCTTTATTACGGAAAATGGAGTCAAGGCTGAGCAGGTCGATAGTTTTACATGCCTTGGACATTTTAGAGAAATGCGGCCTGTGCCCCATAGCGACAGTATGTGACCAGTCCAGAGTGAATCAGAAGATGTATAAAGACCTGAAAGTTACTTTGGTTACACCGTATTTTATACAAGGGAGTAATAAGTACTTTGCATTATTTGATGCCCCACACCTTATAAAATCTATAAGAAATAATTTGTTGTCTGGTGACTACCTCTATAAGGATAGGGTCATTTCTTTTAAAGATATAAGAGAAGTTTACGAATTAGATAAACGGAGCCAGACAGGAAAAGCTATGCCGAAATTAACAGACTGACATATAAGTCCAACGGCATTTGAGAAAATGAACGTTAGGTTAGCGGCTCAAGTTTTAAGTCGAAGTGTAGCTGTCGCTTTACGAAACGAACAAGTCAAATCCAAATCAGTCGTGGATACAGCAAACTTTATTGAATGCGTAAACAACATGTTTGACGTCTTAAACACCTACCAAAAATTTAATAGCAACCCGTATAAAAGTGCTCTTGCTTCAAACAATGTAGTAGCATTAGACGTGCTTGAACAAGCAATTCAAATTTTTTCCAATTTAAAGAAACGTGCCTACAGTGGCAAAGTAAGTGCACCAGATTGCTTTCATGGAACCATACTAACTATTAAAGGTACAATAGAGTTACTAAAAAGTGAAGAAGAAAACGGGGCATCGTACATACTCACTGCAAGACTCAACCAGGATCCCCTTGAAAACCAGTTCTCCATATACCGACAAAAGGGAGGATATGATCAAAAACCAACAGTGGGAAAATTAAAGTCGGCCTTTAAAATAAATTCAATAATAAATTTAATAAAGCCCGTGCCATCTTCGAATTGTCTAGCCGATGAAGACTATTTTTTTCTCGAAGATAAGGACATACCAAATATACCTGTCTCCTCGTCAGATCCGACGTCTTCTTCAAATTCGCCCGACAAAGAGAATATTATTCCAGTGGCCTCCGTTGAAGAAGGATCTTTGGAGGACTGCGCATCGGCATATTTTGCAGGATATATAGCAAAAAAAGTACTTGAAAAATTTAATTCCGACCTATGCCGTTTAAGCATTCAGCTCGACAATACAGACATCGTTAGTAAAAGAGATTCGTTAATAATGCTAAAAAAATTCAATATAAGCTGCAAAGGAGGATTAAGGAGGCCCACTGATTTAATGCATAATTTTGTTCGGATTTCTTTAACACTATTTGATAATCACTTTCGGAGAAACACCTTGAAAATAAATATTTCAAAAAGAATAATTAAGTATATTAAAGTATACTCAAATTAAAGACGATGTTAGTAGTGGGTTATGGATGGTGCTGGCCTGATCCGTGACCTAGATATCTCATTGGCCCCCCACTCCTCAAGCCACGCCTCCTTCAGATGTTTATTGGTCCCCCACCCCCGAAACCACATCTCCCTAATATTTTCATTGGTTTCCCCCATTTCTTAAACCACGCCCTCATCCGTGACCTACAAATTCTATTGATCCCCCACTTTTTCAGCCACACCCTCCACCACGTTTCAAACCAAGTCCTTTTCCATAACTAGAAATTCTATTGGTCCCCCACTCCGTAAGGCACATCCAGACATTTTCAGCGATCCCCCATTTCTACAATCTCAAATTTTCTCCTTGATCTCAATTTCATTCAAGAGGGGAATTAACTTTATAAAGGTACTAATTTACACGAATATTATTTAGTCAACATGAATTTTGCATTGCAACAAGCAATTGAAGAAGAGACAAGGTTGTGGATGTATGATGAATACAAGAACAAAAAAACATTAGAAATGGAGAATAGGAAAACACAAGATCAGGAGTATTGGATTGCGTGGGGCCAGGACGGAGAAGAAATGTACGTGCCACAACTCGATAACAAAAACATCATAAGATTTCCTACGACAAAGAGCAAAAGTGCAAAAAAGGCGTTTCGTGAGAGGGAACGCATTCGAATGGCGAAATTTGTCACATCATAATTAAAAAATATATACATTTTTATTTTTATTGTACTTATTTTATTGTACGTATTTAGTTAATAAATTATGTAATTATTTATAGCATTCATAATTTACTCCCTATTATATATCCTCATTCTTTGGATCCCTATCGATTTAATCATGAACTCGAAAAGGCAAAAATAATTTTTCATGGTATTTTAAAAAACAGGTACAATTGTAATAATATTCAAACACCTGTTCCTATGAATACAGAAATGAATCTAGTTTACACAGAAGGATCAAACAGAAAAATAGATCCCCTAAATAGAAACAAAATTTAATTCAATCTCTTTTACCTATATATAGTTATTCTTTGGATCCCTATCGATTTATTCATGGAAATAATGGAGGCAGAAAATCCCCTAGAATATCGCATTCAACATCTCATTTAACTTTGAACTCGAAAAGACAAAAATAATGTTTCATGGTATTTTAAAAACAGGTACAATTATAATAATATTCAAACACCTGTTCCTATGAATACAGAAATGAATCTAGTTTACACAGAAGGATCAAACATATTTCTTTACTATGCAAACGAGTTTTTACGCTACAAATTTCGATTGTTTAGGTTTCCGTTTAGTTTTGAATTATAATAAGAAACAAAAAAGGTTAATATAACTCACCCCAACACATCGCAAAACACAATCTTTGTTGAGATAACAAAATAAATCTGACAGTACATAAGTTTAGAGACATTTAAAAAAGTCCCACAATCTGTACGTATTGTCAAATATCTTTGCAAAACATATTCTGCGTTCGCCGCGACACGAAGATAAACCGACAACGTTTAAAACTGAAATGAGACATCACGGGAAACTCGAGTATGTTTCGAAACTAGGTCGCACCCGACCCGCAAGAAAGTGAATGAAATAAAAATGCAGCTGGTAAGCGTAAGCAGGTAGCGAAAGTTCAATACCGTTATAATAACAGATGCATCCAAAATGTATGCAACATAGTTGCATACAGTGGCGGTGTCGAATATACTTCTTAGATATAAAATCGCATTGAACATGTTTATATAAATGGGATTAAAAGGTTGATATAAATTATATTAAACATTTTTGCTGGAAGCTGCGAGGTAACTATGATTTCTGCTCGAAATAATATTATAAGACCCACGTTTCAAGAGCATAAATGAAACAAAAAAAACCTACGCATATGATCTCCGATGAATGTCTTTTAATCGAGAAAGCTCTGTTTTGTTTTTCTTTGGATGAAAGTTGATGCAGAGTATGCAAACTTTATATTCTCTTTTTTATTCTCTTTTCAGAAAGTTTCACTGTATTAATGTCAGTCACAGCGAAAGTTTTACAACATTGTATATAATATTGGGATTAACAAAAATGCAGAACCAAAAATTTGTGGAAATAATTAGTAGGAAAGGTTAACCTTTAAAAAATAAAAGAACTATATTAAAAAATACTTATTTGTGGTTAAAAATTGAAAAATCAGTTTAATAATACAAGAGACAAAATACATTTTTAGAAATATTTACAGTAACAATATATCTGTATAAAATCTATTTTTCTCTATCGATTCTGTGATTATTAATATCTATATAGATACTTAAGTTGATTTAGATTATACACAACAAAAATATCATTTAAATAATAACTGTTATTATATTCTGCCATTGCAATGATACTGGGCACGAACTTTTGCAAGTCTCTGTATTTTGAAAAGTACGGGTTTTTATATATATAGATGGACCCCACACATGACCAACCATTATCATTCGATTGCTTTTAACGCATGTTTGCCGTATACATATATCTATTTTAGTTAGTGTGCTTAAAAGTATTATTTCTATTAGTTAGTGTGCTTAATAGTACTATTACTATTAGTGAGTGCGTATAGGTGTTTAGAGGTAATTTTCTTTAGTACTAATAATTTTCTTACTTTTGCTAATAATAGTTTTTTTAAATTTTGTTACTTTTCTGAAAACAACGGTTTTTTTTCCTTAAAAATGAACAGTTTTTCAAACATATGCTTAATCCACGATCTGCCAAATTGTCATATTTGTACTGAAATGATACTTAAGTTTGAAGAAGGCGGTGTCCCAAGAGTAGAGAAATTTCTTCATGATGAAATATCTGATTTTTTGGATAATTACATTCCTGCACAAAATTCATTAGAAGAATCTGAACCAAATTCTTTAGAACAGTCTGGCTCAAGTTCTTCAGATATAAATTCCGAAAATTTAGAACTAAATGAAGCAGTAACGAAATTAATGGAAATTTTACAGGAATCCGAGAAGAAAATAGAACAATTTAATTTCTCAAATTCAATATCGCAATATACAGATTTTGACGTGAATGCTTGGAATGCGGCTGAACCTTTAAATCTAAATTCTATCAGTGACAAAATAAATATATTAAAAATAAAATTACAAGTAGGAAAAGTAACAAACAAACAAACTTCAATAAAAAACCATTTATAAGAAGTGCTGCCTTAACAAAATCTCTGTTTTTTAATTTTATAAATTTAATAGAAAATATCAATACTCAAAATTTAAACAAACATTTATTTGATTATATATTGCGACAACAAAAATTGCTTTTAGAATTATCAAATATGCTTTTGGATTAGAGTAGATCCTTTTAGATTAGTGTATATGCTTTTGGATTAGAGTAGATGCTTAGACTAATATATATGCTTATTTTGCTTTTTATAAGTATTTTTTCTATGCTGTTTAGTTTGTTTGTTTCTAGCAGAATGGCTTTTTTATGCTGGCTTTGTTTGCAAGAATTTACAACTAAATCGAACACCAAGAAACACATTATTAACAACTGTACGAACAAAAATTTACTGCCATCCACAAATGAAATAGAAAACTACATTATAACACGTAAGTTATTTTAAATAGGGTTTGTTAGTTGATTTAAATTTTTTTTTGTTTATTTTTAGTTGATCCATTGATATATGGAACGCCTCAAGGTAAAATATTTTTAAATTGTAGTATCATTTCACTAATAAAATATTTCTTTTAGAATCATACTGCACATTCTGTAAAATAAATATTCCAACAAACCTGTGGGCTAAACATTTGCGAACAAATTCTCCTAAGGAAAAAAGTTTTCATCCGCTAGAAGATAGAATAGAAATTTTACGGAGTGCGTTCAAATGTAGAATCGCAAGCTACAAAATCACCCCTCGACAGTATACTATAGATTTAAAAGAATTTGAGGATGAAATTAAGAGTTCTATTATCAGACTTATTACCCAACAACAATTGAAACATTCCAGCCTGAAAGTTAATATAGAGTTATATGGTGTATACTATTCAAAATCACTGGATGTGACCGAAGTGAAATCATTTGGCACACCTTTTGAGATTGTTGTCAGGGCTACTGACCTTAGTGAATTGTATGATAACTTGTTTGTCATAATTAAGGAGAAATCTGACTCGCTAGCGGAGCGAGAATCTGGTAAGGGTTTTAAATTATTTTCCAGCGACGACAGAATTATTTTTAATTATTTTAATTATTATTTCAGGTTGGATTCTAATAGAAATCCTACATCTGGAGATAAACATAAACAAATACTCTCCTTTGCGTGGATCTTCATACATTCCTCTACCCAGAGAAATTCAAAACACGAAATCAGTCATCAACGTACAAAATAAAGACCAATATTGTTTTCGATATGCGATGGTGTGTCAACCCTCAGGAAAACCCAACAAACCAGGTTCTTATCCAAACTTTAGAAATATTTTTAATTTTATGGACATAAAATTTCCTGTCAACTTACGAGATATTCAAAAATTTGAGGGGCAAAATAATGTATCTGTAAATGTGTACTGTATAGAAACTTTTTATAAATTAAACAAACGGATTTTGGAGATTGTCGGACCCCTATATTATTCAAAGCAAAAGAAAAATTTGCATGTCAATTTATTACTAGTGGAGGATGGTCTCGGAAATTATCACTATTGTTGTATAAAAGATCTTGGTAAATTAGTATTCTCACAAATATCCAAACATGCGAATAAAAAACACCTTTGCGACGGCTGTTTACAAAATTTTCGAACTTTCGACAAATTGCAAAGACATTCCGAAAATGACTGTAATTTTGTAAGGATTGACTTCCTTTCAAATAATATGATATTAGATAAATTTGGAAATTATTGTCCCGCAAACATATCCAAATTCGAAAATATTCAAAAACAATTTAAAGTCCCCATAGTAGTTTATGCAGATTTTGAAAGTATCTTAAAACCTATTGCAAATGATAAAGATTCCTTAGAACCTAATTCTAGCTACACAATTAAAACTTCCGAGCATATTCCACTCTTTTGCATATTACGTGAAATGTTCATTTGATGATACTTTATCCAAATTCAAAATCTATAGAGGCGAGAACTGTGCTCGTAGGTTTATTGAGTGGATAGAAGATGTTAAAGATTTATATTTAAAATTTTCTAATCGAAACACTCCTATGAAACCTTTAACTTTATCCCAACAAAGCCGGTATGATAATGCCACAGAATGTTATATTTGCGAAAAACCATTTGGGGATACTCAGAACTTAAAAAAGTGTAGAGATCATTGCCATTGGAGTGGAGATTACCGCGGTCCCTGCCACTTCATTTGTAATTTGCATTTTAAACCTCCAGAATTTATTCCTGTAATTTTACACAATTTAAAAAACTATGATTGCCATTTGTTTGTGAAATCATTATGCTACAATAAAGAAAGCATTGATGTAGTAGCACAAACTAAAGAAAAATATATTTCATTTAGTAAACAAATTCTGATGGATAAGAAAAGTAAATTAAGACTAAAACTTAGGTTCATAGATTCTCTGCAATTTTTACCCGAGTCCCTGGAAGTTATATCTGGGGTATTAGAGGATGGGCAGTGTAAGGAAATCAGAAAAGCTTTTCCTGATGACCTTAAATTTCAGTATATTAGACAAAAGGGGGTATTTCCTTATTCTTATGTAGATTCGTTTGAAAAATTAACAGAAAAATCATTACCAACAATTGATAAATTCTATAAGGAGCTGACTGCTGAAAATATCTCTCAGGAAGATTATGTACGAGCTGAAGAAGTATGGAACTTATTTAACTGTAAAACTCTAGGCGACTATAGTGACATTTATTTGAAATCGGATGTATTGATCCTATCGGACATTTTCGAAAACTTTAGAGAAAATAGTATTAAAATTTACAAATTAGACCCTTGTCAGTATCTCACTTCTCCTAGCCTAAGCTGGGACGCGATGCTTAAATTAACAGATGTTAATTTGGAGTTACTCACTGATCCAGATGCTATACATTTTTTAAAAAAGGGCATTAGAGGTGGTATAAGTACCTGTGTTTCTAGAAAGTCAGAAGACAATAATCAATTTTTAGACAACTTTAATCCTACAAAAGAAAATAGATACATAATGTATCTGGACGCCACAAACCTCTACGGATACGCCATGCGTCAGTACTTGCCAGAAGGAGACTTTGCTTGGGTTTCTAGGGACGAAATTGATAAACTAGATATATCAGCTCTTTCCGACACCTCGCCTATAGGTTATGTTTTTGAAGTAGATATAGAGTACCCTGAAAATTTGCATGCATATCACAATGAATTGCCGTTTTGCCCTGAAAATTTTCAACCGCCGAATTCTAAATGTTCCAAATTGATACCAAATTTAAAAAACAAATCCAATTATATTATCCATTATATGTATCTAAAACAATGTCTGAAATTCGGTCTAAAATTAACCAAAATCCACAGAGCCATTAAGTTTAAACAATCGCCATGGCTTCGCAAATATGTAGACACAAATACACAAATTAGAAATGTTGCAAAATCTAAGTTTGAAAAAAATCAAGTTAAATTGTTAACAAATAGCGTTTACGGAAAAACACTAGAAAATGTAGAAAAACGCGTAAATGTTAAACTTGTTTCCCATTGGAAATCACATGGAAATGCACATTCTGCGGAAAAGTTAATAGCGAAACCTCATTTTAAAGATCTCGCGGTATTTTCTGGAAATTTAATAGCAGTTCAATTGCAGACAGTTTCTGTATTGTACAATAAACCGATATATGTAGGTTTCTCGATTTTAGATATTTCAAAAGTTGTTATGTATAATTTTTACTATGAGTATCTTAAACCTAAGTATGGTGACAATATTAGTTTATTATATATGGATACAGATTCTTTTATATTGGAGGTAACTACCGAAAATTTCTACGAAGATATACAAAATAATTTGGATCAGTTTGATACTTCTAATTACCCCAAAGATAACGTTTATAACATTCCCCAAAATATATCAATTGTTGGTAAGTTTAAGGACGAGTTTGCTGGTGAACCAATCCAATGTTTTTATGGAACAGGTGCTAAAGCGTATTGCGTAAAAACTAACGAAAGTATACAAAAGAAAGCTAAAGGTATTAAAAAGAAAACTGTTAGGAAACAATTAGATCTTTCTCATTATAAAGAAGTTGTAGAAAAAAATTCAAAAATATATTGTAACATGTATGTTTTTAAATCTTATTTACATAATATGTTTACAGAGCTAATAAATAAAGTAGCTTTGTCATCGGAAGATGACAAGCGATATCAAATTCCTGGAACCACAAAAACATTGGCGTGGGGTCACAAAGATATTTCCAAGTACGAGTACGAAGAAAATTGGAGAGAAAAACTTGATATTTTTTTAAATCTTCTAAATGAAGATTATGAACCAGTATCCAAAAAACCAAAGACCGAATAATTTATACCCCACCAGTTTTTGTTTCGAAATAAAATATAAAAATCTTTAAACTTTGGTATAAAAGAATTCTTAAAACATAATAATTTCACATATCCACAATGTGTCTGGACGATGAAACACCTCCGAAAAAAAATTTCAAACTTTTTTACAACAGGCTTTTAAGTTTCCACAACTGGACCGGTAAAATAAATCCGGTAAAACTGGCAAAAAATGGATTTTTTTTATACTGGTGATAAAGATTAATGTTGTGTCTTTTGCCATATAAATATTTATAATTGGGCAGCAGACGATTGCCCACAAACTGAACATTTAAAATACAGCAGGAGTTGTCCATTAGCACAAACTTTCGATATGTCTAGTGGATATAAGAAAATTGGTTCGACAAGGTGTAGCAATAGAAAATGGACTGTTTTAAATATTGTATATTCTGTAATTCTCTTTTTAGTTTTAGTAAAAACATTTTATAACTGGTAATTATTATACTTTAATCTCTTGCATACTAACACCTTTATTGTATTTCACATATTTATTGCAAAATGTCATTTTACTAATAATAAACAAGTAATGAATATGCTTATGTTTTATTTCCCAAATATTGCCAAATGCACATTAACAAATACAAATTATTCAAATTCATTTAATTTTCAATAATAAAGCAAACATTAAAATTAACATTTTTGTTACTGATAGTCACATTCACTATCACAGTTTTCATTATCTTCATTATCATAAAATATAAACAATAGTGTATTGATGTCTAAAACTTCACAAACTTGATCAATGTTTATATAATCTTTTATTTGCACTAAACATTTCTCCAAACCTAATGAATCGAGAGCTGCTGCCAAAGTCCTCACATTTCTGTCTGATAAAAATTTGTCGCAGGCCTCGGCGGCATCTTCGTACATTTTTACTCTCTTGTAACATTGCTCAATTGGTAAAATTCTTCCTCTTCCATCTATAGCTTCAATTTCGGCATGGAATGCTAAATCGTAAAACTGTTTTCTTAAGCATTCTGCACCACTTTTTAAATCATGCACTTCTGGATACGTTGCGTGAGCAAGCCACATTATTATTAGTTTATTTGTGGGGTACTGTTGAAGATCTGTTCAGTTAGTCTTATATAAAGGAGGGCAAAAGGAGGGGATTTATTTTTGCAGTCACACTTTTGTTTCCACATAAAAGACAAAAATTGCTTCATAACAAAATTAGTTTCGCATTAGATTTTACAGTGCAATCATGAGCTCTCTTATAGTTTTAACCGCTCTGGTTGGTAATATTCTATATGTAAACTATATACCAAAGGTAAAAGAGGCATATGTGTGTCTAAGTCTTAATAAAACTGAAAATGCACCAGAGTGTTATATACCTATGACAATAATGAATTCACATTATGGTTACCCAGTTTTCACACATATGATGGATAAATTGAGACTAACTTCAAACAGTGATTTCAAAATTAAGTATGAATTCTTTAATAATACAACACTATTCAGATTGGATCGCAATACCTACGAACCAAAAAATATGCAATTGCACATTTTGTTATGTAACAATAAGTATATTAGCAATATTAAATACTATATTTTTAACACGCATAGTTTGGAAGGCATACAAACGCAGTGACTATTATTAGCAGATGAGTGGGGATGGAGATTTTTGGATATAAGGTGTAGAAGCAACATTATGCTGTTATTAAGTATACATACTTTGAGAAAAAGTGTCTGATTTCTCCTTTCTAAACGAATTTATTCAAATTCCTGAAATTAACAGTATCAGTGAAAAGAATAATTGTGTCAGTGAAAAATGCGTTATAAATACACACGTGTGGTATTTAAATAGCTCATCAAGCAAATATGTTGGTGTTGGCTTAGACAGTAACTTTGATCCTTGCGTGAAAATTGGTGGAAACAAAGGATTTATAGTGCTCTCAGAAACGGAATGGAAAATGTTTTTAGATTGCCAAGGGTGTGTTTTAAACTACTTTTATTCGCAAGAACACAGCTGCACGCATCCAATTGATATAGAACGTGCGAAAATATTCTTTGAGAAAATTGGGGAAACTGTCCGATTAACAAAACTATTCAAGAATGGATACTTTGTGTATTTGGGATGTGAAACAGTCACCAACCTTTTCCAGCTGAAACCTCTTATTTCCAACAGGATTAATATGCTAAAGAAACAACAGTTTGAGAAATATTTTAATTCGTTTAAAACTTCGCTCAACAGAAGTAATAGTAACCCTTTGGATACTATATATGAAGTTTTATTGTCTAGAAGTGATCAGTGCAGTGAAAATGATTCAACTATGATGGAGATGGTGTTGTTGTATCCTAACCTGATAAAAGAAAAAATAAGACATGAAAAAAGTAACGTTTAACGAAGAAAAAAACGAGGTTCATGTAATGGTTACATGGAATTTTGCTTACAGAAAAGCTAGGGAGAGTAGTTATCAGACTATTGTACTTGATCGTCTACGGTTTTACGAAAGAATCCAGCAATGTGAATTAATTTTGAAAAATGTATTATGTCCAAATAATAGAAGTAAAATATATGAATCTCGCTTTATGGTATAAAAATAAATAGTTTTAAACTAATCATTGTTTTATTTACAATTGGGTTGAAAGAAAATACATAATTAAAAAATATATTTTTTATTCATTCATGCAAAATGTCTCATACAAGTAAAACACGTTTGATAATGCACATACACACGGATCCTTTTTATGAAAAAAACATTTTGATTCTTGACGTCTCAACGGTGGTTGCTCTTCGAGTTCAATAACTGTGTTGGTGGAATATTTTCTTATGTAATCGCTCTTTTCCTTTCCTTTAACAAACACTCTATCATATTTTGTAACAATGTGTTGCAGAATCCCTGGAAACTTGTGCACTGGCACGAAACCATCTTCCCAATCAACGCAGTGATAGTTTTCCGTAAGCCAAACTGCTTGCGTATAAAGTTTTGATGGCAATAAATTCATACGGAAGGGTGGTTTAAACACGCAGTGACATGTTTTGCTTCCATCGTACGCAGCAATCTCTTTCACAATAAACTTATTGTTTTCGGTTTTAAAGCCTTGAACGTCAATTACTACACTCATATTTTTAAATTGCGAAACTTTCTAAACCCTTCAACTTTCTTTTTATAATTTACGATTGCAGTTTTAAGTTGTTTCAGTTCTCTCAGAAGCTGATCAATACGTTGTGTCAGATGATCAGACATTGCTAATGAGAAGAAATAGCACACCGGTTCGCTTTTAAGACAATTCTTGCGCATGCGCCCTTTAGATTTGTCGAACAGTTTTTGTCAATGGATTGTAAGCAAACATTTTATCGTGAAGAATTAAACAGTAAGCGGAGGTTTTAGCGGGAACATCTTTGCTTGTTTCAAACTCTACTCTCAATACAATCGGTCCCGTTTCAACAGCTTCCTTTTGATACATGCAATTAATGTATGTAATTGGAGCCATATCCTTAAATTCCTTTGGTGTGAAGATAGGTTCAAGGGAGGTTTCATAATATGATTTTCGGAGAGACGAAAACATTTCATAAAGATATGCAAATCTGTTATTATCAAAATCTAAATACAAATCAGAGTAAGGATATTTATCAGAGTTCAAAAACAGTCTGATATTTCTGAGATTACAGTGATCAAATTCGCTCATATTAGCAGAGACGTTTCCTCTTTTATTTGTTTGAAAAGCTACAATTACGTGACGTGGTGTTTCTACTTTGGTAGATGTTTTAACCGGCCAATTATGTCTGGTTGTTTTTAAAAGTTCTGGATATTCTACCAGCTCCCAAGATCTAAACAAAATTAAAAGTTCCTGTCCTTTGTTTATTAATTTTGTGAAATATAGTTCTTTTTCTATATCCACTATAACATGAGGTACAACCCACTCCAATTTTGAAATATTTATTCGCGGGATTTCGTTTGCATCAGTGCTATAAACTGCATTTTTATCATCATTTGTCCTAACCAATATTAATTCTTGCCTAGCATTTAAAAGTATTGTTTTAAAGTCTTCGAAAAAACCCATTAATGTATTTAGAGGAATACAAACATTAAAGTTACCACTTGAATCAACAATTTTTTCTGATTTCGAAAACCAACCGGCGTTTAAAAGCTTTTTACTTTCATTTTGGGTGTATGATAAGTATCCTTTTAATGTGGACGTTATACCAACATCTCTGATTGGGAGTCATAGGTATGAAACTCTTTTCTCCAGATAGAATTATCAATCAGTGGGCTTTTGTTAACATCCAAATATTCCATTATTTAAGCACAAGAAAACCGAGAGATTTCAAAAAGATTCGATTTTTGCTTGTTAGTCGTTTGGCAGCAACTTTTTCACTGAGTCGTTTTAATTTATACTTTTTCTTATAAACCTTCTTACTAGTGTGAAGTCTATTATATCTAAGAACCATGATTCGTAATTTTTTTCACGTGCAGTCTTACTGTGACTGTTTCTCCACTGAAATTAACTAAATCTCCGTCTTGATCTAATACTTGAACGGTAACCCTATTTATAATTTTTACATGGACCGGAAAGTAAATAATGTTCTGAGGTGACTCTATAATTTTAAAACCGGGTCCTACACTAGGAAAAAACTGGTGAACGATATGAACAGGTCTACCATTATAATATGAACCCGCGGCAATGCTACGGTCGATACATATCGCATTAACTTTAATTATTTCTGCCGGATAATCAGACACATGTGTGCCTGGCTCTAAAATACCATTTTTAAAACCTAAATTTTTTCCGATTGATCCGTCATAAAATTTAATTTGTTTTCCATTTTCAATAATGCTATGCAACGTGTTGTTATTAGATGAAATTTTCAAGACAGAATCCACAGTCTCTAATTCCCCGCGTACAAATTTATCTATGTCGTCTAATTCGTATGCGCCTGACGGTATAGTTATTGTTGCATTCCCACACGTAAATTTATTGTTTCTCTCATCGATATTAGGTATAGCGTTAAATGTTTCAAAGTTTGTTAAACCGATTACATATTCGTCGTCATCTAGATAAATTGGAGGGTTAAAGTCGGCTGATAACACGTTTGAGGTTCCTGATAAAACCAATGTAAAAGACATGTTGACCCCCTTGTAGTTAAAGCAATAATGAAATTACTATTATATTTCAGAGACCTTTATAAAGAAATTTCAAAACCAAGTGTCCGCAATTCACAGAATCATATTTTTGAAACTGGTTGTAGTTATATGATACTTTGTTTGGACTACCATCACTAAAAAAATAATTTATGACTTCAAGAGGTGGTCTCAAATTACCATAGCTATCAAAGTATGTTATATTTGGCCCTTTTTTGACATATCCAGTCCAGTGGGTTCCTTCTTCTTGAGAATTATCTAAATTTATAATTCCCGCCTCGTATTTTCTTATTTTTTCTGGTAATTTGTCTCGCATAAACACACCTCTAAAATATGGAATATTAAAAACCTTCACATACTTTTTCAAGTCTAAGTTTGTAAGCGCACGGTGTGGTAGTCGTTTTAACAGTTTTTTTGATAAGTTTTGAGGTATAAACCGCATCCTTTTTTGTAGGGTTTCAAATATAGACCCTTTCCCAAAGATACCTGCTCCATTACTTTATTATATCTTTTTTGCTCTTCCAATTTATCTCTGGCAGCTTTAGCATCATTAACCGCTTTAGCTATTCCAGCTGCTCCTCCGCTCAAAGCTCCTAGAGCTGATAGACCCGCAAACAAAGGGATTAAGGGTAATAAACCCCCCACCTTTGGCACTTGAATTATTCGATTTCTGGGTTGTTGTACTTTTTTGCGTTTTAGAACAGAAATTGCAGATTGAACTGCTTTTTGCAAATTTGTGTGTCTAGAACCAATAATTGCATTTCTAGCAGTTTTAATAGCATTGTTAAACCCTGCCACTGGCTTTTCCGCTCCTGCTTTTCTTTTTACTACGTTTTTTTAAACCCATTCCTAAACTTCGCTTTGCTTTCATTGCAGTCGTTACTCCTAAAGCTGCTATTCTTTCACCAATTTTTGAATTAGGAGCTCGAACCCGCTTTCTGGCCTCTTGTTCCAATATTTTATCAGCTATATGTCGATTTTCTAAATCACTAAACCTGGAATATGCAATATCGTGTTTCTTGCACGAATTATCCAAGGGATTAATACCCTGATCTCCTCTAGCTAATCGCTCACGTAGTTTTGTTCCTGGCCCACAAAAATTATAGGATGGTATATGTAATTCAACCGGTAACTTATTAATAAATTTATTAAATAGTCCTGAACCTTTCTTCATGGATGACTTTGGACAACTAAATCTCTTTTTATATACAAGCATTGTTATATATACTGCTTTCACTGCTTTAAATATTAACGTGTCAATTACTCTTAGTTAGTATAGAATAGGATACGATGAAGATCGTTAAACAAAATTTCTCTCTGCCTATAAAAAATCATGATATGGAAACAGATATTTTTCGTAAACATGCTGATTTATTTCCTGGTGACTGTAAAAGGGCTTTGGTTGTAGGACCTTCGGGGTGTGGAAAAACTAATGTTGTTTTTAGCCTTTTGACCGAATCTCATGGATTGAGGTTTGAAAACGTCTATGTATGCTCCAAATCCTTAAATCAACTTAAATATCAATACCTACGTCAGCTTTTTGAACCTATTAAGGAAATTGGATACTTCGAATGCGAAAATGAGGAGGATGTAATACCACCCTGTGATATAAGACCAAACTCTGTTATTATATTTGACGATATGGTGTGTTGCAATCAGAGTGTTATCAGAGAATATTTTTGTTTTGGACGCCATAAATCGACCGATTGTTTTTATGTATGTCAAACTTATTCCTCGATTCCAAAACAATTAATACGGGATAATTCAAATTTATTAATTATATTTCAACAAGACAGCACAAATTTAAAACACATATATGATGATCACGTGAACGTGGATATGACCTTTCAACAGTTTAAAGATATATGTTCCTTTTGTTGGTTAGAGAAATTTGGGTTTCTAGATAAAGATAGTTCTTTAAATAACGGTAGATATAGGAAACATTTTGATCAGTTTATTTCACTATAAATATATATATAATTTAAAAACTACATTTTAGTTTAGTATATTTACATTCTTTGAAGATGAATGAACAATTGACTAAGGAATTAATAAAAGCTAGAAAAATTGTTAAACAAAAATATCGATCCTTAAGATTGGATAAATCTAAAACGCTAAGACGTCTAGAAGAAGAATATAAACCAATAACCCAACCGTTGGAAAAACTTCTGTCGAATATAAAACCAGACGTTAAAATTGAAAGTTCGAGCCAAGAAAAAGTTCCTAAGGATATTAAATATAGTTATGGTAAAATTGCCGCTTCCTCGCCGCGTTCATGGATATATGCCCACAAGCCTTTACCACCATTATTGCCTTTTGGTGAACTCACGTTTTTAGAAGAGTTTTGTCCCTGAACAAGGAGACCCCTTTGAATCAACTGGTCAAGATACCGTGACTGATAATACTATTAATGATGCTGTTGAACAAAGCCGACAATATTTAGAGGATTTATCGAGGCAACCTGGTTACCAATTATGGCTTGAAGAATTTAATCCTCTTCCACGAACCTATATTGATGGACAGACACGAGGAACCTCTACAGATTATGATTACGTATATGGTATAAAACATGATATACCTACAGGTAAATTTTCGATAGGAAACGCTTTAGTTGATTTTATTGGAAAAGATATTCAAATATTTAGGAAAAATACACTTCAACCTGATATGAAACGATTGTATGAAGGTACACCTGGACTGTACGAGTTATTGTTTAAGCAACACCCTCTAGGGTATACAAATGCAGACTTGGACAATTACATGGATATTTTGGATAAAACTTCGACATATAGACGAAACAATGATCCTGCCGAACAAGTACAGGGCTCTTTGAATTCCAAATATATAACAATTGTGCGACCATGGCTCGTTAAAAAGAATATTTTAAAAAATGAAGTATTACGAACATTAGTAGAACCATCTGTGCTCAGAGAAAGATCAATGTCGGTTAGTTCACAGCTGCCGCGACCAACTACAAGATCGGTTACACGATCAAAGAAAGGAGGTGGCATCATGAGTCTGTCTAACAAAAAGTTAGATTACGTATATTATAATGATCCCAATGAAATTGTTGAAAGACTAAAATTACTTCTGGCATCTCAAATCGCAGGTAATACTGGTCACCACAACAAAATTATGTCTATCGTCGAGAAACTGCGGGAAGAAAAAATTATTCAGTAGTATATAAATATACATAATTGTCAAGGAATACGTTAGTGAGTTCATGGCATTTAAGACATAATGACTATTGATAAATTTGGAGCACATATATTTAAAAAGACTAATCAGTCTTTATCAGCTCAAGACAATAAACTATACAATATAGTAGAAATCAAGAACGTAAAGCTTTATTATAATTTAGTATTCCCATTTATTGGAAAACTAAATAAAACTTCTGGAAAATATCATTTGCTGCAGGATCAAAGAGACTTATTCATGTCCCCTAACTGAATGTGAAATTGTGCGTGCCGAGTTCCCTTCTTCTGTTGTTTTGTTAATAAATGATGTTGAAGTCCCAACCCCCATTGGTATCCGTTTAATGAAAAATGATAAAATTGCATTTAAGAAAGCCAAGACTGGAACTTTAAATGACTTTTACGGTGAATTATTGGTGAAGTGTCCTGTAGAACAAGGAAATTAAATTATGAGTAAAATAATTACAGATGCAAAAAGACAAGTCGTTGATGAACTTCATAAGCCTGCGAGGAAAAATTATCGAAGACGGAGAGTAATTGTTAAAAGTCTCGACGATCTTTGGCAAGCTGATTTAGTTGAAATGCTCCCTTATGCCCGATTTAATAAAGGGTACCGCTATATCTTGGTTGTAATTAATGTGTTTTCTAAATTCGTCTGGGCACTGCCCGTTAAGACAAAAAACGCAAAAGATGTTACTAGTGCTATGAAAAACATACTTCTGAAAGTAAAAATACCTCCCAACAATCTCCAGACAGACTTGGGAAAATAATTTTATAACAAAGATTTTTACAAATTGATGCAAGATTATAATATTAACCACTACAGTTCTTTTTCAAACTTGAAAGCAAGTGTTGTAGAGAGAGTTAACCGTACTTTAAAAAACGCCATGTGGAAACAATTTAGCTTGCAAGGTAACTATAAGTGGTTATCTTTATTACAAGATATTGTTGATAAATACAATAATACTAAACATAAATCCATAAGATTGAAACCAATAGACATAAATGAAACCAATGAAAAAAGCATATTAAGAACAACGTACACCTTTCCAAAAGTATTTAATCTTAAAAACGTTAAATTTACTAGCGGTAACCATGTTCGTATCAGCAAAAATAGAGAGGTTTTTGCAAAAGGTTACACTCCCAATTGGTCAAATGAGATATTTAAAATTATAAAAATAAACCCCACTAACCCACCAACATATATGTTAGAAGATGAAAAAGGAAATAAAATACAAGGTGCATTTTACGGCGAAGAACTTCAAAAAGTCAAATATCCAGATGTATATTTAATTGAAAAAGTTCTTAGAAAAAAAGGAAATAAAGTGTATGTTAAATGGTTGGGTATGGATAGTAGTAATAATTCTTGGATAAACAAAAACCAGTTGACATAATTTTGTTTGTATGTTTATTGTGTATCTTCTTTTTTTGAAATAAAACAATTTTATATATATTTTTGTTTTCTTTATTTATTCATTTTTAGGGTTACAATCTAAACAATCGCATATTTCTTCTTCAAAACAATCACTTTCAGTTGTGTTTTTCGAGAATATATAAACCAATGTATTGATGTCCAAAACACCGAGGAGGTCCTGCATATTGATGAAATCCCTAATTTGCTTCAAGTTTGAATCCAAATTCAACGCCTTCAGCCCAGTTGCAAAATTCTTCAGATCTTTATCTTCTAGAAATTTATCACAAACATCAACAGCGTCTGAATACCTTTTTGCTCGGGTGCGACACTCTTCTTCCGATAAAATTTTTCCCATTCCATATATTCCTTCGTGGTCGGCTTCAAATTCTAAATCTGCATATATTTGTCGCAAACGTTCCACTCCACTTTCAAGATCTCGCGCTTCGGGATATGTTCTGTATGCCATCCACATCTTGCAATATAAACTGAACCAACTGAATTATGTTTTATTAGCAGAAAATTGAGAGTTTATATCTGGCAATAAACATCTGAAGGAGGCGTGGCTTGAGGAGTGGGGGGCCAATGAGATATCTTTGCATTTGATGGAGATCTAAATTATTATACCAGCCACAAGGCCCTAGGTAGTTTAGACAGGTCCGAATTTAAATTATTTAGTAAAATATAGGTATAAAAGAATATAGATCCGAACTTATTGGTATAATTTTGTAATTATTTTTTGCTTTGTATATTTGCATAATTTTGTAATTATTTTATATTTCTCTGCCAATAAACAATTTCAAAAAGGTAAAATACTGACCTGTGCATTAATCCTCTGGGTTTATGGTCTCAGCCCTGGTTAAAATGATTTACGACTCCGATATATCTGTAAATGCACTTAAGTGTCATAATTTCGATAACCTAAAACCATAACAAACAATGTTTCAGAAAATTATTAGTTTTTATTATGTTACAATGATTTTACATGTGCAAGTGAAAAACTAAAATTGTAATATTACCCTTTAATACCTACTCGTATTTATACAGAAAAAATACAAAAATGTAGAATCACATAATTTTCAATATTTGCATTACTAATGGCATAAAAATCCAATATGGCGCCCGTAAGAAGATCAAAAGATGGTTATAAAATCATGAAGATCTAGTGGGCATGGCTATTTTCTGAAAATTCCTGATGATAGCCCATGTCGACTTATGTAAACTTAGCAAGTTTCATTGTGTTCCTACACAGGGTGATTCAGTTTTATTCTGGGACACTTCAACAGGTGATGTAAAACCAAAAAATAACCGCACTTTCTTGTATAAACTATATCTTTTTAAGGGCTTATAAAAAGTTAGTAAGTTGAAAAATATGTGTGAACTTTATTAAATATTTACCAAACTAGCTGAGATATTTAAGTCGTATTTGGTGCACGTTATAACGGCATGGGTTAGCATAAAACACCTTAATATCAAACACGTTGAACAACCAGTAGCGGCGAAGTGGGTAATTAGTACAAATGTTTTTGGAAAAGAAATCACCTTTTACAGCAAGAAAATGTATTGAATTTCTTATGTGAATTTTAATTCTAAACAAAAACGTTCTCTTCGCATTTTTTCATATGAGTTATGCTTTCCTAGCAAATTTGATTTTTTCGTATTATCTAGAGGTAACTATTTCTGAAAAATTAATTTAAAAATTTGCTCCATAAGTAAGACACAAAGTAGAAAAAAATGTGTTTTTTACTTTAAATACAGTAACTTTTCCCAATAAACTTACCCATTCATTTTACTTTTCAAGATAAAGAGCGTAACATTAATTTTATCTCCCTTAAATATTTTAGGTAAGTTTATTGGAAAAAGTTACTTTATTTAAAGTAGTTAACTAATTTAAGTCTTACTTATGAAGCAAATTTTTTAGATAATTTTTCAGAAATACCCGTATATAATACAAAAAATCAAATTTGCCCTGAAATCGTGGCACATAAAAAATGTCAAGAGGGCGTTTTTGTACAAAATTTACATAAGAAATTGAATACATTCTATTGCTATATACAAATAAGGTGATTCTTTTTTTTTCTAAAAACAATTATTGTACTATAATTACCCACATCTCCGCCACTGGTTGTTAAAAGTGCTTGATATTAACAGGTTTAATGCTAACCCATGCCGATATAACGTGTACCAAATATGACTTAAATATCTCTATTAGTTTCGCAAATATTCAATAAAGTCTACATATTTTTTCCAACTTTAACACCCTGTAACTTTTTTATAAGGCCTTAAAAAGATATAGTTTATGCAAGAAAGTGCGGTTATTTTTTGGTTTTCTATCACCTGTTAAAGTGTCCAAGAATAAAACTGAATCACCCTGTATATTTATTGTTGAAGACAAAAAAGAAAATAACCAATCTGAACTATTTTCGATTTCTTATTTAAAAGGTTCTACTAGGACCGTCCTAGAGAGCATTGAAATGCCCAACTTTTTTCTAATTTAATCCACTCTACCTACTTCTTCAAATTTAGAAGTTACCAATGGTGTAAACGCTAAAAGTAAACACCCTGTATAGATTAATAAGCAGTGGATCGAGTTTAGAGCTAGGCCCTAGCAGAGCGGGTCTAGTATTTATTTTAATTTGCACTGTTTTGATAGAAAAAGAAATAGGATGTTTTTGTACCTGCGTTAGTTTTCAGTGTGTGTTTGCCCTTGGAGATCGATATCTCTGTTGAAAAACTGTTTTTAATATAATTCGCATATTTCTAAAAATATGGTGTACTTACGTACTAATATTTCATTTTCACTTAGTCGGCTTCTGGATTCATTCATAAATGGCGCCCCAAGTTAAATCGATTTATGCACTAAATATGCCTAAATATACACGCTTTGTCCTCGTTTGATCCTATTATAAAAACAAAACTTGAACTGTCCTGTTCTTTATTTATGTATCTATTTACTGTGTTTTAACCGAAGTTGAAATATTTAAAAATATCAATTAAACTGAAATTCGCTTGTTCGCTTTATAATCTGCCCATTGAACGGCTGTTTATTTAAATTTGTATTTTGTGGGACTCCGCCATAAATAATTCATTGATCTGGCAACGTCGCATCAAGATACCATGGAATCTTCGGATGTCTCCAGTAGGTTGCGTGCTTATACCACCCGTTGTTAGAGAGCGCTGATTGCGATATTAATATCTTTCATCAACCAGATTAGTAGCGCCATCGTATGGATTACTTTAGAAATACGGTTAACTGACTAGAAATGGATAGACAAGGATAACACTTAATGATTTACTTAATTAGTTATGAATTATATACTAATAACTTTTATGAATTTTTTTCATCGGAATATTTTTGCATTTTTTTAATAGAGCAAAAAATTATCTACCATTTCAAAAAGTATATAACTTTTAATGATTTACTTAAGTAGTTATCAATTACTAATAACTTTTATGAACTTTTTCATCAGTATATTTTGCATTTTTTAATAGAGCAAAACATTACCATTCCAAAAAATATACACTGTGTCCCAGATAAGAATGAACAGCATGGGGATATTGCAAACGGTGAGAGATAGGGCAACGGTTAAATGGGGGAAAAGTTGCGCAATTTCGAGGTCAATAAAATGGCATAAACAGATTTCTAATATCTTTTTTCGTTTTTGAGTTATTTTGAAAAAAGTAAAATTTTGCGTTTTCGATTTTATTTTTTTCTGAAGTTGCTATCACAGATAGAGAAAAAAGAAAAGCACTTTCTTATGGCACTTTTTAACGGGCCTTAAGATGGCGTTTTTAGATTTGTTCTACAACGTTTTTGAGAAACCATCTTCAACTTAATTTTTTTAAATACGGACCTGGATTTTTTTTTCAGATTTTGAAAGCACTTTTCATTGCAAATACCATGATGTATGACAAGAAATATTTTTAAAATGTTTTGAGACAATTATACTGAACATTCCTTTTTTCCATTATTTTTTTTCTAATGCGGCCCTGTATTTAATAATAAGAAGTCTAAATATTAATTAGTATTGTCAACAATTTAACTTACAACTTATCTTTCAATTGGAGAACTAAAAAAAGGACGGCACATACGATAATAAAAAATAAATAAAAATCCTCCACCTAGAAGGCTTTGAAACAACGAAACCAATCCCTTGTCATTTGTCATAACTTCCACTGTATCATTTAGTTAACAATTTATTTCATTACAAATGGAGGAAAACACTTTACCAGACGCAGGGCCGTACAATTTAAAAATATTAAGTTTTCGAAGTAAAATTAAACTGTTAAAAGTTAAATTGTTGTCAATACTGATTAATATTTAGACTCCTTATTATTAAATACAGAGCCGCATTAGACAAAAATGAATGGAAAAAAGGAATGTTCAGTATAATTGTCTCAAAACATTTTAAAAATATTTCGTGTCATACATCATGGTATTTGCAATAAAGTGATTTCAAAATCTACAAAAAAAAATCCAGGTCCGTATTTAAAAAAATAAAGTTGAAGATGGTTTCTCAAAAACGAAACGTAGAACAAATCTAAAAACGCCACCTTAAGGCCCGTTAAAAAGTGCCATAAGAAAGTGTTTTTCTTTTTTCTCTATCTGTGATAACAACTTCAGAAAAAAATAAAATCGAAAACGCAAAATTTTACTTTTTCAAAATAACTCAAAAACGAAAAGATATTAAAAATCTGTTTGTGCCATTTTATTGACCTCAAAATTGCGCAACTTTTTCCCCATTTAACCGTTGCCCTATCTCTCACCGTTTGCAATATCCCCATGCTGTTCATTCTTATCCGGGACACAGTGTATAACTCTTAATGATTTACTTAAGTAGTTATCAATTACTAATAACTTTTATGAATTTTTCATCAGTAACTCTTAAACCATTGACTTGAAAAAATGTAGTAGCAGCATTGGATTCTACGTAAAAAAAAAGTGCTTCAGAAATGTTTTTACAGAAACACAAAATATTCAACCTGAAAAAAGTTACGGCCACTTTTCAAAAACGCACATATTCATAAAACGCCCTGTTACTCAAGAACGGTGACAGATATCGATTTGCGATTTTCGCGATTAAGTTATTTATCATAAAAAAATGAGCCTCAGACACCAATATCAGTTTTCGTTAAAAATAGGGCCCTATATTTTTAACGGAGATAGGGTTTCCCTTTCCCTTTAAAATTGTCCAATTTGGCTCACCTTGTACATAGAGGTATAATATGGGAATCCACCAGAGCAGGTGTCTCATTTTAAGTCCGATTAGGTATATTATGTCCTTACTTTTTCAAATAATTGAATTAAAAATTAATTACACACTTGCGTATGTCTACGCCACTGGACAAATTCCTAAAATTATTTTTTACAAAAAACCAGTAATTTGCATGGCAAAAAAAACGAATTTTCAGTTTTTAGTCAAACTTTTAGGCAAAATTATTTCACTCATAATTTTGGCGCCAAAAATTGATGCAAAATATTGCGACAAAACTGACAGATGAGAAAAAATCTAAAGGCACTTTTTGTTCGAAATGGAATTCTCTATCTAAAAATTAAATATTTTTTTGTTAATCCCCTAAATTGTTTATCTAATTAAATTAGCGGTAGGTACTGATTACCCGTATCTCCACCACTGATGCATAAGGGACGCAATCGATCCAAGTATAGGTAGGTAGGTACTTTGTACACAAATTAGGTTAAAATACCTTTTCTGGTTTAGAAATTGAAATTATTAAATAAAACAATCTATTTTTTTAAATTTTAACACCCTGTAACGTGGAAATTAAGCCTTTCTGAAGAAAACGTTACACACACCAAACCAAAGTTTACAGAATCTATTTTATTCTGTAAAAATACCTACCAACACAAATTGTCGGGTCGGACGATATAAATGGCTCACCCTGTATAATAACCTGCATACATTAGGTACACTTTTTTAATTGTTAACATTTAGTACATAGGTAATAGGTATTATGTTATGTTTTCAATATGTCACACAAATCCTAAAAACCGACATTTCTTTATTGCCACTTTTTCGGATTTTCGTCCTCCCGCAACCATTGAACCATTCAGTTACTTTGGTTCTTCAAATATTTATTAAAATTAACTAGGTATTCCTTGACCCCAAAAAAATACAAAACGACATCACCCTATATTCACCCCTTTACACCCCTCTCAATCTCCTCTCTTTAAATAAAAAAGTCGAAAACACTCTCTAACTCTCTACAAGAGTGATTTCCTTTGCTAAAAATTACTGTATCGATGAAATGGCAGCGGCTGACCTTGAAATTATAAAGGGAAAATCGTCTTGGTCTTGATTATTATGTTTGCCTTCAAATAAAAATAAGAAATAAATACCTGCTATTCTTTGGCCTTGAACAGTATTTACAGAGGCAGTTCCATCTGTCGTTGGAAAGGTTGAACCTCGATCCGTGCGCCATCTCTCCGTCGGAAGATTTAATAAGGAGACGGGAATCATTTTGGGTGTTTTATTTTAGTTATTTAATTGGACAGCCGGTTACGGGTCTGTCCATTGATCTTAGATATCTTTCCGAATACCTTAATCAATGGTAAAACATATGGAGCAATTTAAATTCTGATTCGCAACTGACGCATTACAAGATGCGCAATGACATTACCGTGGGTAAGTCTATCGTGTTTCGATTGAGGTGCGCTATGTCTGCCTGATGAGGGCCAGCAAGCCCGAAACAGGTACCTGTCGTGGTCTGCACACCTCCGAAAGACCCATACATAATTTCCATTAGATATTGGAAACTAGTTTGGTGTTGCCAATTACCAAAGCATTTTGTCCCATATGCCACAAGCCATTTCTTTTAATCATATTTTTAATCACGACAAATAATCAGTGACGGCCCGTCCATATGGGCCCTGGGAATACAGCCTCCCACTAGAAAATAGAAAACATAATTTTGTCCCCGCTACTATATTATAATATTATGTTTTACTTCCTTGTTCCGCCGATAATGTATAGGGGTATTCAGTTATGATTACCCCCCCCCCTTTACCTTTTTTATTTTGTACCCTATCAAAAAATGGCAAATAGAAAAGTTTTAGGAAAAGTTCTTCTCATCTTTACGCACTTATCAGAAAAACAATTAATTTGGGAGATTTGTGCCAAACTTATGGTTTTTTAAATGGAACACCCTGTATATATTTACATATTTGAAGTCTATACTTCTTTCCGGTTCCAATGATATTATATATACAGGGTGAGTTTTTTTCTATGACCACTACTAGCAGAGCTAGATAGCGTCAAGGAATTATTCAATTAATCTGTGATCTGTGTAATCTATCATTATTAATATTAGTCATATACACACTTTGTTTCATATTTCTTCATTCCGTGGACTTTTTATTAACAATAATTGGTATGCCATTGTCTAACTCAAGGTGTAGTTACCTAACAGTCACGCTGCATATCCCATAAATGTTTATATATTTTTTATTTCTTAGCTTATCGAATCTGTCTATTAAATTATGTAGTTACGATTTTCCAAAATATATTCCGTTTACAAAATTGGTTCTTCCCTATACAGTTTTTGTATCATTCTAATTTTAAAATGTTGGTGAATGCATATGGTTAGAGAATTGGTTGATATTTCCTTGGGAATATAACGACGTGTTATAATTTAACCCCTTCATCCAATTCCTAAAGCCACATCAGTACTAAAAAATCACTTTATTTTGTAATAATAAATCCCACTATCATAATTCTCCAAACTAGAAATAGCTCTAAAGTTCTTACCACAGAATGAAATCGTAAAGAATGGATGTTTAGATATACTCATATATCCAGTATAGTCATGCTACTGCGTACATGGGGTTAGTTGATGTAGATCACTCCAGAAGCAACTATATTGTGTGATGCGGCAAAAAAATAGGGGCAGACTCCACTATTTTACCAATATTGTTCAAATACTATAGAAAATATATAAAAGCATAGCAATCCCGGTAAGGTTTACCACAAATGTTTTTAAATATTGGTCAACAACAAACTAATTTTCATCTCTCAAATACTTACATCTAGATAATATTATTAATTATATCTATGATACATGATAAACTTTGCTTTCAGAGGTGCTACTTTGAAAATTTTAATATGATGCCTATGAAGTTTTAATTATTAATTCAAAAATATATTTTTAATACTGAGAGTATACAAAACTAGGGACACGTTTTTTATTTCCGAGGTCTTTGATTCACCTACTACAATTATTATTGGTTGCAATATTTTTTTTTACCGTTGAATTCTTGTTCGGGGAGAAAATTTGATTTTTAAAGTCCTAAGTATACTAATTTTTAAAGATTGATTTTGCCGTTGAGAATAGGAAGTTTTACTTTGATTTTTCACTAAAGTTTTTATATGTTCACTTACACGCTGATGTCGAATAGTGTAACAGTGAAACCCCTGCTTTCTTTCCCAACTGATAAAGACAAAATTCCTTCTCAGTAAACTATGATTATCCTTAACACCTTATTTGTTAATACTTGTAACAACTAGGTGTTACTTAAAAAAACTACAAAGAAAAATGTATTGAGATAGCGAGATGCAGAGAGCAAGTTTTTCTCGTGGAACTAGTTATGAGGCGATCAAATGAAACACAATGTTCTAAAAACAAGTTTTATTACACCTTGTGAATCGTTTGCATTAAATTGCCTTACAATTTGAAAATTTAATAAGAAATAAATTAGAAAGCTTTAACAGGAGTAAATTTGAAATTTAAACAGAAGTGATATGAAAGTTGAGATTAAACTATCGCCTTAAGTTACACACCGACTTAGATTTTTACTGCGGCTCGATTCTGTCCTTTCGACTTGGGTAAAAGTGATATAGTCCAACACCATAGCTCAACTACACACTTGTGTAAGTCTGTGCCCAATGTGCAAGAACCAAACCAGACCACTTATAGCTTCAACGCTGCAGTGCCGACTAGCTGGGACGTAGGTCTTTGTAGTGGCTGGTGGATCTACCGCTTAACTGCACGTGACCAAACCAGAGCTTGTGATGTGGTAGGAGGTGGTGTGGTGTAACAACTTCAATGTATCTGTGAAGTCGAAATCCAAGCAGTACCCAATCTCTTAAGTCAGAAAATATTCAAACAACTAATAGGCGATGTTGTTTATGTTACTTATAATTTTAAACTTGTATAGTCAGTAAAACTATCTTAATTACAACAAAGAGTATGACTAATGTAACAATGCGATATTAATAATTATTTAAAAAAAAAACACTGTGCACAGAGATAGCGAAAATAATGCAAAATATTTACTTGTAAATAAAAAAAAAAGAAATCTGAACCTCAGACTAGGACAAGAGAATTTTTATTTTTGATTAAAAGTTGTATTAACACACACCTATATGTTCTCTGGGTAGATAAAACAAATTTAGTTCGATAAAAGAGAAAATTTAACGATATAATGATAATAAAAAAAAATCTGAGGTGACTCTACGTTACGTTCCTTCGGGATCAGACCTAGAGAGGTATCGTTGAAAATTAATAAGGTTCAAAATCATTTAGATACGGTAATATAGCCAGGTGCAAAACCCAGGCCGAAATCCAGAGGACAGCTCGAGTTCGTAGAACCTAAGTGAGTAGATATCTCGAGAAAACGGTACAAGAAATACGACAAGAAAAGATAAATGAGATAAAATCTACTCACCAGGGCTTCCACGGACTTCCACGGCGCTCGAGCCCCCTGTGAACCTCTCCTGTGTTGGCTAAATTGCAGCTGAACTCCTGGTTGGCACACGTAGTTGACTACATGCCAGAAAACCAGGGCTCCAGTAGATAAGTTCACATGAAATTGAAAGATAACAAATATTAATTAAAGAATAGTAAAATTTCAACGATACACTCTTGATCACACCGCCAAATTAGGGTTGAAAAATCGAATAAGTGGCCAAGCCAAAAAAACACGATGCGAGCACCTCAAGAAAGCCATGGAAAGTGTCTTCGGAACGAGAACTTATTAGAACCTTTTGTGGCATGATATCCGGTTTCGAGATTATGGAATGTTCTATTGAATTCTATAGACAACCCGCGAAAATGCTCAATAAAAAGGCACTATAAAAAAATTAACATTTTGAATCAATTTCCGTTTGTGTTTGTGATTCGTACCACAAAAAGGTTAGGTGTTAGGTAGATGAACGACAAAATCGATACTTGACCGGGGAATCGACTGTAATCACAAATCACTTTAGTTAGATAAGTTTGATATGATCGAAATATTATCAGGTATTTATTTCCAAAAGTAAGCACAATAAATTAAAAGGTATTTTACTTTAACAAGCAATCAAAGGGAATTATTTAGTTACATACCTGAACTTTGGAATCTGGCTCGCAGACCAATATTCACACAACCACAAAATACAAATCCACGTCAGAAGAAGAAGAGTCTGATCGTATGCGCGATAAGCGTAGCATTATCTTTCGGTTACAGGGGTGGTTCAATAATTAACTGATAAATTTAATGAAATTAAAACGCTGTAACGGAATGAGACAAAATTTCCGTTTCATACTACAGAATTGCATATCAAGAAAGTGTGATTCATTTCGCTTGTTCAGCATTATATTTTTAGGAACACGTTTTTACTGTATAAATATTTTTCTAACATTATATATATGTCACTTATAATGAAAGAAATTCGGTTAGTTTCTCCTTATTTTAATTTTTAATTTTTCTATTAGGGTTGCTATACTATAATGTATTCCTCAAGTGTGAATTTTCTTTAATTATCGATTTATTAACACCTTTTTTTGTGGCACTACCGTTTTTAATTATATTCTGAATTATTTTCAACCCATAATATTGCTAATTCAACCTTTTCTTCATAACACTAAGTAGAAACTGACGATTTCTTAATGCCTCTTGCTTTTGTAACACTTTATTAAAAAATTAAGGTTTAGTTCTGATTTTCCGCGTTTTCCCTTAACACCTACAAGAATATTAATGTTTCTAACAGGACTGTAGGATGATAGTCGACACTTTTTCTATCTACACTTAAGTAATTTTTAAGACACTGTAAACGCCTAACAACTGACTATAACACTTTGACACCTTTCAACGCGTTTTTAAACTATATTTTGAACCCATATATTGCTAATTTCAACCTCTATCATTTTTCATTTTTGTCCTTAACACTTTAGTACATAATGACGATTTCTTATCGCCTCATGCGTAACTTTTCATTTTTAGAAAAAGTATTGATGTTTATTTAACATTATTTTACTTTTAATAAAAAGTTGTTTCTTGTTTCTCAAACCTTATTTCATTTTTTTTCTATTAGGTTTCCTATAGTGTAATGTATTCCTCAAACGTCATTTCTTGAATAGTAGATGATTTATTAACACCTTTTTCTTTGTGGCACACTCATTTTTAACTATATTTCAGAATTCTTCTCAACCCATATATTGTTCATTTAAACCTTTTGTTCTTAACGCCTCTATCTTAAACATTTCATTTTTTAGACAACGATTTAATGTTTATTTAACATTATTTTAAATATAATAAAAAATTCGTTTCTTGTTTCTCAGACCTTATTTCAATTTTATCTAGCAGGTTTCCTATAGAATAATGTATTCCTCAACCATGAGTTTTCTGTAATTATTGATTTATTAACGCTTTTTTTGTGGCACTACCATTTCAACTATATTCTGAATTCTTCTCAACCCATATATCAAAATAGTTCCTAGTCGAATTAACTTATATTAACTCTAGTTAATGTCTGCATCATATACGAGCCCCGTCCCATATTAGTTGGCCCAGTCAATCTAAATGAGGCAATTCTTGAATATACTTGAATAAAAATAAAATATAAGGAAATAATGGTTTCTTTTAGTCAAATCGGTAACAAATAAACTTCGAAATATACAAAACAGTATTATTTTACTAGATAAAGTAACAACAAATAAGAACAGTAGTATCCAATGCAAAGTTTTGGCCCTAGATAATAAGGCACTCTACTACTTAACTAATGCTACCACTGCGTTACGTCACCTTTTCTACTTATAACAGCTTGAACACGTCTAGACATGGTATTGGCTAACTCCTGGTAATCATTTGGGGCAAAACTATCCCATATATTTTGTAGTCTCGCTCTTAATTCTGGTATGGTCCTCGCAGGTGATAATCGTAATTTTTTCTTCATGATATGCCATAGTTTCAATTGGGGACAAATCTGGGCTACTGGATACCCTTGGTAAAAGCAGAATATTGTTATCCAACAGCCAGTTTCTAACCCGTTTTGCTGTATGGCACGCAGCGCCATCTTGTTAAAAAATAAATTCAAGACCAGTTCTTCGGCATTCCTCTAAAGTAGGTTTTAGGTATGTTTCCAGAATATAAATGTATCTTTCGGCATTCACGATACCTTCTACAAAGTGCAGGCTGCATACTCTTTTAGCAGACATGGATCCCCAAACCATTACCGAATGCAGGAAATTTTATTTTTCTTTTCACACAGCCTGAATGATACGCCTCCTCTTCCTTTCTTATTACTCTACTCCGGCTATCACCTACACACACTTCAAATCTGGATTCGTCACTCCAGTGAACTGAATCCCATTGTTCCTAACACCAGTGTCTGTATTGTTTTACCAATAACAACCTAGTTTTTTTTCTGTGCGCCAGTGAGTAATGGTTTTTCTTTTGCCTAAAAGAGTACTCATAAAAATGATTTAAAACTGCAGATACAAATAAACTTTAAACCTACCTTGTAAACGTTAAAACCCAATTCCATAGCAACCCTGTGGCATGTTGTTCTAGAAAACTTCTTCCCAGTTGCAGTATTCCATAATATACTTATTTCTCCATAATTGGATCGGTGGTTTTTAACAAGTATTCTTCTTAAAGCTCTTTTATTGATATCAGCAACTCTACGCTTTCTTCCACTTTTTTGCTTTTGGGCGATAGAGGTTGTTATTTTATATAACTGTATGATCTTTCGAACGGTACATCGAGATAAATTGACAATATTACCAATTTCCGATGCCGATTTTCCCGATTGTGACAAAGAAATGATTATCTTCCGTACATCCTCACTAACCGCCTTTCCTCGCGTCATTTTAATAATTTTTTAAGAGTAATATTAACTTGACACTGGGTGAATGAGATTACTGAATGACTTACAAATGTTAAATGAAATTAGTTTTATTAGTATTGATATTAAATTTTTAATACATTGGCTCTGCATGTACTCTAAAATACATTCTAAGTAATGTTTCTTTGCTTACAATGGAATTATTTAGAAAATGTGTAAAATAATATAAAACTCGCCAAATGTAAGTAGTAAATAATGTTTTTGTAAATTTACGAATCCTGGTTTAGGATTAAAATACCGAATTATAGTTTTTAGCGAGCTGGGCCAACTAATATGGGACGGGGCTCGTATAGGATTTCGCCAGTTGCGTTGATTTTTTTCTAGCTGTGAAGAACTGTAACTAAAAATAGAAAACAAGTTTAAAAAACCTTGAAGTTACAGTTTAGGAAAAGAATATATTCAGATATGAAAAAATGTAGGACCATTCCAGATATTTGTTAGCTTTAATTGGAAAAAATATCCCATCCACTCTACCCCTCGGATGCATCTGATTGTTCTACTATACACTAGAACTTTTGTTAAAAAAAGGAAAACTATCCTTTCCAAAATATTAAGTTGTTACAAAATAATAGGAGGTAAACTAGACATGTTTTGATCACATTTTACTAAAAAATTCCAATAGTTTTGTTCCTCAAACTTCTGATGTAATTAAGGCTTCATATCTCTGTAGTATATTTTTATTTTTTTAAATTATTTCATTGTCTATAACACCAACCTAGCTCGTTCCATCCGTCTTATAACCCTACTTGCTTCAGTACACGTCCGCGGCGTAGGTGATGTGAAAAGTCTCAGTTTTATAGCGTCTTTTATGGAAATTGTGGTATAGTACAACGTAGGTTGTATATTGATACTCGTACTTTAGCGAAAAGTGAAATTTAACGGTTATTGGTTGTTTTTTAATGAAAATGTGCCTTTGGAAAATGATGTTGAGTTATATCTAACACTCATGCGTTTTTATTTTACTCTGTCATTATCTTTTCCCGACTTCTTTTTTCAAGAATCATGCTTTGTATGTTTTAATATCTCCAGCGTATTTTTTATGTTTGCGCTCATCGTTTTTTTAGTAACTAGAAATTATTTGCTGCAAATTGCTACTGGGCGAAGTTTGAAATATTTCTTTTCATTTCTGACACCTGCTTAACAAGAAACCTACGGGTACTTTATTTGCGGGCTCAAAATGCTTTTGATTATGTAGTTTTTAATTTCGACCGCTATCTCTCTAGTGGTGTTAAATCTCTCTCAGGTGTTTTGCTAACTTGTTGACAATTGTGACATAAGCGTATTTTTTTAAACTGGTGAACTTTGTGCCTCGATATTTTAGCCACGAAAAGTTAAAACGGGGGTCTATATATCTCAGAATTCGGGGCAGCTTTTAACAACAGGAAACGCATGCCTACCGCACAAAAATTCGGGTTTAATTGCAGCTAGTGGTACTAGTTTTTCAGATGTTCAACTTGTCGTTGGGTATGATAATGTGACGTCAAACTATTTTTTAAAACTGGTGAACTATCAATATTTTTTATTTTTAGTCAACTAGAAGTTAAAACGGAGCCTATATCTTGGAATTCAAGTTGTTCGACCTTGCGAATAACGTTTGCTCCGACATATTATTTTCGTTTTTTTATATCGCCAGTACGTACCGATGAGATCAGCGCGCGTGCTCTCGAAAGTAATACACATTTCAACGACTGAAAGAAAGTGCTTTTTTCCGAGGAATTTACATATTGCAAGCTGGTATTTTTCTATAGGTTTTTATTAGTTGCGAGTCTCGACATATCCTAGGTACAGGTCAAAGGTCGGCGAGGGCTGGTAGCAAAATCCAAGACTTGCATGGCCACGGCTAAATGTTGATAGGGGACTTCATGGCTTAATTACCATTTTCTATAACAGGGTGTTAGGTTTTTATTAGTTGCGAGTCTCGGTCCGGTCATGCCCCGGCGAAGGTCGCAGCTGGAGTGAAGGTCAACGGTCGGCCTGGCGAGAACTGGAGCACCCAGGCGAGGTCATGGCTTGCCTAAATTACGATTTTCTATAACAGGGTGTGAGGTTTTTTTTAATTATTAGGTGTGAGTCTCAGTCACCTGTCGTGACATGTCCGCGGCCTGCTTTCGGCGTCGCGGCTGGGTCAACGGTCGGCCTGGCGAAAGCGGGACTCGGACACCTTCGGCACCCTCGGAGAAAGTCGAGCGGTCTCGCGAAGGTCGCGGCAATTGTTCCATTATGATAAAATCAATCGTTTGGGTTGAAATGCAAAATGTGCCCAAAACACCTGTTGACTCCAAAGTTCGAAAAATAAAATTATCACCTACCTCATTTAAATGTTACAGATGAATTGTAAGTTCAAAACTAAGAAAAAATGACTACTAGGCATTGAGTTAAACATCACTGCTTTTCTTGAAATAGGTTATCAAAATTTTGTCGAGCTCAATCCGTTCCATGTTAAAAGCGAACAATTTTTGGTACATTGTTCATTGGGAATTGTTTGTTACTTTAAATGGTACAATTATTCTGTGAAATTTGAAAGCAGTAGTTGAAAATTTGATTTTTCGAACATTGGAGTCAACAGGTGTTTTGGGCCACATTTTGCCAATTTCAACGCAAACGGTTGATTTTATCGTAATGGAACCAGAGTACACTTTTGTTGCACTAAAATGATGAACCTGCAAGACCAAAAAGATAATTTCAAAAAAGTTATGAGTATAAAACCCATTGCGCTACCCCACCCTCTGCCTCTGGGCGATGGGAATAAATCGTTTTTACACGAAATTATTGCACTTCAGCCACTAATGGACTACACCAAGTTTCATTTAAATTGCATAACTTCTGTAGAAGTTTTTGTGAAAAAAATGTTTTTCAAACTGCACCTTTATCACCCTGTAACTTTTTTATTATGCATTTTCGGACCCATGTTTATAGGAAACTTTTTGTTCAAAATTATATTTTCTACCTGTCATATTACGTTGGCACCATAATGTAGAAACACCTTGTATATATCAACGTAAAATACCTAATATAAATCATTGCTTCTATTAACAAGTAGGCGATATTCAAATGCGTATTTGTATATTTATAAAAATAAAAAAACATAACAAAACGTCAAAAAATTTTGATATAAAAGTATCAACCGCTTTAAGGATTGCCAAGTACATCGTTGGCCTCCTCGTCGATTGAGTTAGAAATTTCCCATATCAATATCATAGATTCGGCAGTAAATTATTGAAAAAAAACAGTGTTCCTACCCTTTGTTTGCGCAATACCCCACGCATTTTCGGCAAGCAGGGGAACATTGCAGACCGTGTCGCCGGGTTTCGCACCCTGTTTCACAACTACACCACTCTGAACCAGAGTCTGGACTGCCCGAGTCCAACCATCCTTCAGGACTCATGGAATTTCCCTAGAGCTGATTGGCACAACCCCCTTGCCCTTGCCGCCAATTCTTTGGTGGCAAGGGCAAGCGTTCTGCATGGGCAGATTGGGACGAATCCTTCAATGCTGCCTTCAAGGGGATTTCCAGATCAGGGTGAAACTAGTCCCGCAGTATAGTTCAATTTCAATAACGTAGATCCATTTAGGTCAAGGTTGTTTACGAACAGGAAGCACCTCCCCTTGGATACGGCATCTAGCAACGAACGAATGGTTGGTAGCCAGTGGTGTCGCAGGTAATTCTATTTCTACCTGAGTGTTAGGATTATATATTTTGTTGCAAGTTTTGGAATATTTCAGTTTGTCACAGCTAGTACGTTGTGTTAGAAGTGTCAAAATTTTATACGGTGTCCCCCAAAATGGGTGGTGTAATTTGCTTTTATGGCTAAAATTATTGCGGGTTACAAAGTGCGTGGCCAGGAGGCGTGTAAAATAAATTACTCCCTGACCTACCCGGACCCTGCATTGTATGCGCGAAGTATCAGTCTTTTCCCTTTTTATTTAACAGATTAAAAACAGGTATGGCGAATAAGTGACAAATCAGAGAGAAAACAGCATTAGACAAGGTCTAAGCCTTTTACAAAAATTAATAAACCACTAGGTTACGATTAATATTTAAAATTGAATTTTGATATCAAAGTTATTTAATATTGACAAATAACGATAAAAATTAAATGGTTAGAACTATACTAAACTAAGGAGAACTATGCATAGTTTTTTAAATTTTAAGATATTTTAAATCAAACTTAACACGAAGAATTTATTTGAGACCTGAACGGTAAGTACGGAATTTAAGAAAATTGATAAAACTAAAGTTAATATGAATTTACTAGAAAAGGGAAGATATCGGTGTCAAATTTATTTGAGTGGCCCGGTACCACAGAATCGAGACCTAACCCGAAAAATAAGAAAGTAACGTGTGACTAATGTGACCAAAACTTGAAAATATTCAATAAGAGCAAGATGGTGGGTATTCAAAAAAGGACAATGCTATGTTTTTGAGTTAAAGATGGCCTGGGCCTTGGATGAAATAAGATGAATTAAGCAAAAATCAAAAGAAATTACTCACCTGTAGGGTTTTCCTGGAGAAACAGCCACCACCTGCTCGCTGTGTCCCGTGCTTCATCAGCTACGCAGCCAAAAAGGAAGAGCAAGCGTCGTTGCCTCACGATGCCGTGAACATAGAAAACAGATAAACCCAAAAATATTTGTCACACCAAGTCAATCCCCGATATTAAAATACAAAACCACTCAAATAAATCACCAATGGCAAAAATTGAACTAGATAAATGCCGAAAATGTCGAAAATTTGGCGGGAAATGGGCAGATGCCTCTGCGACTTGATACAAGCGAAGGAGGGAGCAAACTCTCACTCGATCGGACCCTCCCGGCCAGTCGCCGGCAGGACCTACGTCATCTCCCCACTCTCGACCAATCCGGTTTTAGCATGAAACGTTTTTAATAAACTAAACAGTGTTTATGTTCAAATTATGCATCAACAGAACCGAAAAATCGAGTAATTCATAATACAGATTTTAGATACATACCTGCTGATAGGTAAACACACACTCGAATTTTCGCATTTTGAATGTGCCAGGGTTCGAGGCCAGGCGGAAGAAGTACATGGCCATTGACGTATACGGCGCGCGAAAATTTGAATTATTTGAAATTATTTTAAAATTTAAAAAAGTCGTAATAAAATCGAATACAATGTTATTAATGAATTGAAACTGTAGGAAAAATAAATTAGTTATTAAGTATGAAATATATGTTTGAAAATAATGACTTTATGTTAATAACAAAAGATGAAAACGAGTAACAGATTTTGAAATGAAAAAATCCGTTACAACATAAATAAACTGTAACTTATATGTCAGTAACTTTGATTGACATATGATAGCCTTCACTGTCACTTTCAGATGACAAAACCATGTTCACGGTACCACTCATGTTTCCGGTTCCGCATTAAAAGTCCCTAAATCGTTATCCCGCGTTCTTGGCTTGAAGTGGTTTTTTATACATGGACTTGTCCCTGACTCTGTTATTTCTTCGTTCTATGCTTGCTGGCTGAGGACCCATTTTTAAGCTTATGGCATTTTTGCCGATTTTTTAAAGAAACCCCTCTCAGTAGTTAAGCAAAGCGGGCATCAGGACAGTGACGTCACGGTCTCGGCGTGGTAGATGTTTATTTCCGACAGGTGAGGACTTGCATTTTGATCTGACGTGACCCTGGACTAAGTTAAGAATTATTATGACATGTTCAGCCCCCCCTCTCTACCACTGGGTTTAGATATAAGGTGGTCCGTTCTAGCCGGAGAACCCAGTTTAGTTTGAAAGCAGACAACATGGATGTACAAGCAATCAACAAGTTGACGTGCCTCAATTGGAAATCCAGCATCAAGTTGGAATTACCGCAAGATTTGCCATTGAAAACATATTCTGGCAAGCTGGTGAAGACAAAATTCGGGGAATGCGTCTTACTGGAACTAGAGGAGAATATTGTATTCCTACCGCAGAGTCACAGTAGCATTCAAGTCGCACTTGGAAGATTTCTTATCTGAAAGATATTCCCTCGTGTTTAAGGGACAACTCAACACAGGAAAACTTCACCTGGCAAATCAGTTTGAGATTGTAGAAAATAAAAATATTTAATCGTAAACATTTTTTATTTATTTAACCTAAACCAACTATTGATAATATATTAATAATAGGAATTACAGAAAATACAGGGACCGGCAGAAAGTTGGACACAAAAATTTAGTATTTTTTATTTGATTTCGATTAATTTAAATTTGAAGCTGCTAATCGAACAAAATTAAAGTTTAGTAGCAAATTCATGTGTTATCCGATGATAAGTTGCGCTTGCGGTATTTTGTTTTTTTTTTGTAATACACAGGGTAGTCGAAAAAAATACAAAAAAGTTCAATTTCTTTTTTTTTTACTAGGTGGCTGTGACTTTAAATCTGACATCCAACTTTGATTACAAACAACTTTTGTAAGTAACTTTTTACCGCATTTTAAAAAATAAAAGTACTTTACTCTTGATTTATTTTGCAATTTTTGAATCTACCTCGTATCCAAAAGGAGATATTTAAATTTTGATGTGCCTTTTTAGTTTGAAATGATGCACCAACTTTTATCGAGAATAAAATTTTCTGAGAAATTAATAATAAAAAAGTTTTCCATTTGTGTCAAACTTTCTGACGGTCCAACTTTCTGCTGGTCACTGTATATAAATACATGATAGTTAGATAAAATCCACTTCAGTCTAATATTATCAATCACTGGAGAAGGGTTATTTAACCCGTTAATAAAGAAATTACCAACGGTAACTCGGGTGAGGCGAGCAGAAAGGGGGAAGGCTGTGACGTCACATGTGGATAAAATGGATATTTGCTTTGAGTTAATTTTAATAGGACAATTAAAACAATGTTAGCCATGTATGTTAACGATAACCATAGAAAATGGGATGAAAAGCTACATTTGTTGGCTTGTGCCCTTAAAAACAGCCCGCCATGAAACTATGCGTTTATCTCCATTTTTTGTAAACTTCGGAAGGAGTATGATTTTATCAGGGACGGAGTATGGAGATATTAAGAAGAAAGAGAATGAAGATGCCGAGGATATTGATTTCATGGATAGTAGTAGGAACAAGATCTTTAAAGAGGTCTATCAGGATGTCAAGAAAAGGTTGGAAGTTGCTGCGGCAAGAAGTGTAAACACTTACAATTTAAGGAAGAGATATGAAGAGTATGCTCCGAAACAGTTTGGCGCAAGAATTACGTCTTGTCAGATGCGTCAAAGCACTTCACCAGTAAGCTAGCACCAAGATATCTGGGACCTTTTCTGGTAAAGAAGATATCTCCTTGGACTTATGAGCTGGAGGACAGCTTAGGAAGATCGAAGGGTACTTGGCATGTGAAGGACCTGAAATCAGGCCCTTCTGACATTGATTAGTCGTAACCGACTAATCATCTTGAAGTAAGTGGGGGATTTGTTACAACCAAATTTGATTTTAGTTCAATATTGGTGAACTCACTGGGGTCACTAGGGAATACCTAATAAAAACAATAATTAGTTATCTACGCATGTAATCCCCTGGAGTTTCACAAGTATTTCCTGATATTCTTCTATTTTAAATCCCTCCAAGCTGCTTCATTTTTACCCGCTTTCTAAGTATGTTTCTGATGTAATCCCTAATTAATAAATTAAAGCCAGCTGCATCGCCACCTATTGCCACCCTCGCTGTGTTTCCTCGCTATTAATCACAGATGTCCTTCGGACCCAGTCTATCGAATTAAATCCTTCTTATACCATTTTTTTTTTGGGTGCTTGGGGATTTTCGAATACCTACATCGCCAGTTGAGATTCTAAGTTTCCGAGATTACAGTGGTTCGGCATAAATTTTGGGAAAAATATTTACAAACGCCAGTAGGACCGATTCGGAGTGTTGTGTAACTCGTCCGGCTTGTTTTCTGGGAGTAATTCGCCTGCTGAGCATACCAGAAGTGCCGGGACTTGGCTTTGTTGTTTTACGGACTTCTAGCCGCCTTTTTGCGGGATATATAATTTGCCGTAACCACCCGTAAATATCTGATACATAGGGATCCACTATTTAATACATCTCATTCCATCCTGAGATTACATTTTGGGTAAGTTCAACTGTGAATATTTTATTCTTGGAGCTGTTTTTTTTATACAGTGTTTTCTTTATAGAGCACCTACTCCAACGGTTTTGGTGCCGGAATTTCACGATAATTCAAGGACACTTGTTGATAAAAAACCCTCATATCTCGAGGTAAGATTTATTTTGGTTTTAATTCCCAAATTAATTTATAGGTTTAGCCTATGAGTGTAACTAAAATCGGATTTCTATTTTAGGGTTTTTATTTCCCGGCCTATAAGTTCTTAATTACGGCCTAAGAATTTTTCTTGTTTTGGATCTGAGTTTGGAGCGTGGCCTGGATGATTCACTAACAGCGAAGACCTGGCGATTTTCTTCTTGGAGCGCACATTGTCCTTGACTGTTCCAAGAGGGGTTTGGAGAACCTTCGCCCAGAAACATCCCAGTTTTGAAGACTCAACTTGCAGCTAAGTTTTGCATGTTTACCTTTTTTACATTTATCGTGCCTGGACTAGTAAAACTAATTTGATTTACGTGTACAATCGAAAGCGTAGGCTGCTACTGCTTACCTCCCTTTTATTATAGCGTATGTTGTGTTATTTCTGCGTACGTCTTGATTATTAATGCGTATATTATGTCGTATCAACTCTTGCGGGGTTGTGATTAGTTATTGCAACGTCCTGACTATTATTATTGTTTTTTTTTGTGAACTGCACTTGTACACGCTCGGGGGTATATGATACTATACGTTTGTTTTACTATACAGCACGTACCATTTTAATTATTAATATAGCTGGTGAATCTGAAAGGCATAGCTTTAAAGTAAATGACTAGTAATTATTGTTTATAACCTTGAGAGTATTTAGTGCCATTGGAGTAAATCTTATTCATATTTTTGAATTCAGTTTTTATTTACCTACGAAGGATTTTCCTAGTTTGGACTTAAAAGAAATTGTGTGAGGTGTAGAGCGCACAAACTAGATGGCGCCTATTATTAAAAAGATCTTTTATTTCCCACGCCCGTCTCCACTCTTAGCTGGCGGCCGCTCGATACTCACCAACCAAGAATTGAGGTAGGTAATTTGAATTTATCTTGGGTTTATTTTTCTTACCATCGCGTTACGCATTGAAGGTAACAATACTGACATCTGATAAAAGTAAATTCAAATTGTGACAACCGCGAGTGTGTTCTTTTAACAACTGAGCTTGCACCCCAGATTTATGCCCTTTCATGTTGGCTCTATTATCAAAACCATTTCCTCTGCAGTTCATCAAATCTATGTCCATGCTGGATAAGTGTTCCTTCAAACTCTCTGTTAATCCCAACCCACTTGTATCTTTAACGACCAAAAATCCGGACTAAGATCTATGAATTCATATGAGTCGTGCAAAGTATCTACTGAGTTTATCAAATAATACTATTTATTCATCTTTAGTGGGAGGCGGGGGCGGTAGTAAACAAGCTCCTATACTAAGAGATAAAAGTGCCCTTTTTATAGTATTACCTTACTCGTGTCGATAGTATCACTCTCTTCCCTTTCTATAGAGTTTTCGGAACCCGTTTCTTTGTTTCTTTCACTTTCACTAGCCAATGAATCTTGTCTTAGCACCGTTATCATTCCCATTAAAAAACTTTTTAATAGCTCGTTTTTTAGCTCTTAACATTTTTTTTTGGCTTTTCTTTTTCGTTCTCAGCTCCACCCGGGTGTTTTCGTCCAATATCTCCTCTGCTGCTCATTTTATTTATTGTACCGCTGTCCAGTATTACCAGTTTACTCGATTCCACTATGTAAATTTAAAAACACTATTTTCTTGACTAATATAATAAGTAGTTAACTACATCTAGCCGCTCAGTAGGTCAGAGAGCAACTAACCTGAGTGTTCGCTGTTTTTGCCACTCCTCGAACTTCTCTTCCCATACTTATTTTCTACACAATACGTCACGATTGTGACTAAATCGTAAACCGCTGAACGTACCGTGCGTCATATGGGGATTCGAAGGTAATTGTGAAACTAGCCCAAGTTAGAGATTTGTTCTCCTATGAATAAACCAGTGAAGTCGATTATCTATAGTTGTCTTTGGACGCCTGGCGCCCGGTACTGTCAATTTAATTTTTAATTCTGAGCAACTTTCCTTTATAAATTTTTATTGTATCTCTTATCTACAAAGTGTTCAAGTTTTGAGAATTAAAATGTGCAGCTGTCAGCTGAACGTACACGTGTGCATATGGGTATATGTGTGGAGAAAAAACAGAAAAATAGCTTTGTTTAGGAAGAATTTTTGTTTCTTGATGTGTAATCAATTATATAGCATTGTGTTTGACGTTTATTTGTCCAATTGTTGTTCTGGGATTTCAATTTTTACAAATAATAAAGCTATCTATCTATCTATATTGCAAACCATATAAGGAACAGAAAAATTTATCTGAAAGAAAAAATCTTGCAAAAATATACCACTCCCGTGGAGTAACTATAGGGATTTAATTGAGAAAAGATTTATTTAACAGCGTTGTGACACATGCAATTTTTAAAAATTCACTTGTAATGTAATGGCGGTTGCCAGGGCCCCGCATTCTCAAGTGGCAGAAGCTTGAGCCAGCCCTGATCCAGCAAGTGCATGTTCTATCAAACATTTGGGGTGAGCGCAAACTACTACATGGTGATCCGTTTTCTACAAATTTACCTATTAGCAACTCACAACATGGGAGCAGTTCCTCTTCCCCTATAATTTCTTTACTCAATGCTCGAATATAAAGAAGTAGAAGGAATCCAACGAGTCATGTCAGAGAACTCCCTAATCTAAATCCCCTTGCTAATAATGCACCACACATAGTCAAATCTGTCAGCCCGCCCCTGGCCCTCAGCTGTAGAACCCGAGTCAATCACGTCATTTGTCGTTGTTAGGAAAAGCGAGATTCACATCACCCCACACCCCGTATTATTTTTTTTTTCTGTCAAAGTCAAAGCTGCAACAAATTAGCACCATGCCAATTATCGCCAATATAATAATGTGTGCCTATAACCATTTACATTTTCCAACTTCTCAAGGCAGCGTTAGGTAACCTCAAGGTGTTTCAAAAAAATTTTAATTTATGGTGAATGCACTGGATTAAATTCTCCGGCACCTCACAAAACAGGATGTTACACATCACAAAAAAATGTGTGTTATACTCAGAAGAAACTAGGGTTAGAGTCACCTGACACATATATTTTGGTTATTACTTACCGAAGCACATTATTTTGTCCTTATTTCTATAATATTCAGGAGATGACGATCTTCTTGAAGTAATAAAACTCCTATCACCATTCAAAAGTGTGCTTTTAGAAGACTTGGCAACATTAGAATCAACTTTGGTAGATCTTAATCTGTATTCATTGTGTCTACCTGAGGGTACACCAAAGGAAGAGGATGTTGACCTAGAAAGTGTAATATATAAAATCAGGACACTAAACAATAATAATAGGAAGTAAACATGAAATTAAAGCACAGTATTATTAATTACATTTTGACCATAGGGTTATGTCAGGTATTTTTGAGATTATTGTTAATTGATAAGTAAAAATAAAAAAATTTAAAAAGTGGCCAACTAAACTTTATTGCATTTTTATAATCCACTTTATGCAGATTAAAACAACATATACATTTTTTCTAAAATTTATTTGTGGCGTAAACAGATCCATTGAATTTTAATTGGGTTTTTCGTCACCAAAATGGTTAAAAGACAACTTTTTCAAGTTGCCTGGAAAATTAATAAATTCTTAACAGTAAATCAACTAAACTTTGAACTTGTACCTCAAAAAATATCTTCAACAAATTTGTTTCCTGAGCTTTCGGAGAATAAATCTCCCTCCATTCTCAAAGGTCATGTCACGCCAAAGTGAAATGACAGATTAATAAATTTCAGGTTAAATTGTCATGACAACAGAAACAATAGCCTAGCCACCTGCCTCATATTGTACCCTGTGTTCTATCTAATTATTTATACTAACTTCTCTTTGAGTAAGTGGCAATAATATTTTACTGAATTCCACTGAACATTCAGCAACACAGTTGTCTGTATTTCCTAGAATAAATGCTGATTCTTTAATTTTTCGTCTATTTCCTTCTTCTTCTTTGAGAATTGGTTTGGACCTATCCCACAAAATTCTATGATTGTTATTAAAAGAGTGTTCACATATTTTCGACTTCAAAATTTGATTTTGCCTTATATAATTTTTATGTTCTTGTAAACGAACGTTAAATGGGCTACAAGTCTCCCCTACATAGAATTTTCCACATTCGCAAGGAATTTTATAAATGCATTTTTTTGAAGTTTGTACCAACCTCATGTTTGGTGGAGATATGTACCTAGATGACATATTTGTTATATGGGAACATGGAGTAGATGATTTAAATTCATTATTAAATTTTATAAACTCTCAAGAACCTTCTATTAAGTTTAGCTTAGAAATTGAAAATAATAATCAATTACCTTTCTTAGATGTTTCTATAGTGAAATCAGATAGTATAGAAACTAGTGTCTATAGAAAACCAACACATACTAATAGATATCTCAATTTTAACTCAAATCATCATATTAGTGTTAAAAAAGGAGTAATTAAAAGTTTGTATGACAGGGCTAAAGAGATTTGTTCTAATAACACAAAATTCGACGAGGAAATTAAACATATAAAACATGTTCTTGAGAAGAATAGTTATCCTACTGAATTTATTGAGCAAGTTTTTCATGATTGCCAACAAAATAACAATGTTAATAGAATTAGAGAAATAAATCTGGTGGACCGAAAAGTAAATTTAATTATTCCTTATATTCCTGGACTAACAGATAAGCTAAAACGCATAGACAATCGTTTTAATGTCAGAACAGTATTTAAAACCAAAAATACATTAAAATCGATGCTAGTTAAAATGAAACCATTTAATGAGGTACAAAGTTCAAAAAATTGCATTTATAAAATTCCTTGTGAATGTGGAAAGTTCTATGTAGGGGAGACTTGTAGCCCATTTAACGTTCGTTTACAAGAACATAAAAATTATATAAGGCAAAATCAAATTTTGAAGTCGAAAATATGTGAACACTCTTTTAATAACAATCATAGAATTTTGTGGGATAGGTCCAAACCAATTCTCAAAGAAGAAGAAGGAAATAGACGAAAAATTAAAGAATCAGCATTTATTCTAGGAAATACCGACAACTGTGTTGCTGAATGTTCAGTGGAATTCAGTAAAATATTATTGCCACTTACTCAAAGAGAAGTTAGTATAAATAATTAGATAGAACACAGGGTACAATATCAGGCTGGTGGCTGGGCTATTGTTTCCGTTGTCATGACATTTTAACCTGAAATGTATTAATCTGTCACCTTACTTTGACGTGGCATGATCTTTGAGAAAGGAAAAAGATTTATTCTCCGAAAGCTCAGAAAACAAATTTGTTGAAGTCATTTTTTGAGTTACACGTTTAAAGTTTCGTTCATTCACTGTTAAGAATTTATGAATTTTCCAGGCAACTTGAAAAAGTTGTTTTTATATGTAGATCGACCGGTCGATATACAGTGTGACCCATTTGTTTTGGGGTCAGTCTGTAAAAAGTGTATCAATCGTGCGATTTGGCTGATTTTTTTTTTAAATTGTAGAGCTCGATGAACTGCACATTTTGAACAAAAATTGCCTGGTTCGCATAAAATCCAAAGCCTACTATGACCGTTTTTATGAGCAAAATTTTAAGAAACCATATTAGCGTTTTTTTTTTGAAAAAATCTGTGTGCGCCAATGGATTGAGCACCCCTCGAAATGGGTATGTACAAAATTTCATCAAAATATTTCAAGTAATAACGATTTTGTAGAAAAATTAAAAATGCAGCCAAGGTACGTCTTTATTTTCAAAAATTCAAAGTTGGCCATGGAAAATAATTGAATTGTTTACTTTTATTAAGTGTCAAACTGTCTAAATTGAGTTCAGAAATTGTTTGTGCTCAATACAATTAATTATCATAATTATGGAATATTTAAGCATAAGAGACAAAATAGAAATTGTTCGACTCGTGGGCGACAACGAGCGCTCGGCAGCAGAAGCTGCGGCCGAATTTAACAATAGACACCCAGGTAGATCAGTGAGTCGAAGTACTGTACAACGTATAAACAATATTTTTGATGAAACTGGATCGATTTCTAAAAATTTATTAAAAACTAGGCAAAATGGACGCCGTGGACTTGTTGAAAATAACAATCAAATTCTGCAATACTTTAGTGACAATCCTCGAAATAGTGTTCGAACGGCTAGTTTAGACCTTCATATACCCAGAGAGAGTATAAGGAGATGTTTGAGACAAAACAAAATAAAACCGTTTAAGCCAAAATTTTTGCACACCCTGGAACCAGGAGATGAGGAGAGAAGATTAGAATTTTGCTATTGGCTGCAAGGTGAATATCTCCATAATGGCAACTTTTTAAATGAAATTTTATTCACCGACGAAGCCACGTTTACTACAAATGGTGTAGTATCAAGTCAAAACTGCCGTCACTGGTCAGCTGAAAATCCAGAGTTTATAATAAATGCAAGGAGACAATATTCACAAAAAATTAACGTTTGGTGTGGAATACTACGCGACAGAATAATTGGCCCATTTTTCTTTGAAGGGAATTTGAATGCGGCTGGCTTCTTGAATTTTCTAGAAATTGAATTTAGAAATGCTTTAGATGAGTTACCATTAAGATACCGTTTAAATTTAAAGTTACAGTTAGATGGCAGTCCTATTCATAATGCTCGTTTAATCAGAAACTGGCTAGATAATAATTTTGAAAACTGTTGGATAGGGCGAAATAGTCCTTTCTGTGAGTGGCCACCGAGATCTCCGGACTTAACTCCTTTAGATTTTTTTCTTTGGGGTACACTTAAGCAAAATGTTTATAAGTCAAGACCCCATAATTTACAAGAACTGCAAGCTAGGATAAACCGTAGTTCTGAGGAAATTACTCCACAGCAAATACGAAATGTAATTTTGAATGTACGCAAGAGGAACGACAAATGCATTGTAGAAAATGGAGGCTTGGTAGAAGTTACAAAAATTTTATAATTTTAATTGTTTTTATGTTTTGTGTTTATAAGCATAAGGTTGTATTATTACAATTCAATTATTTTCCATGGCCAACTTTGAATTTTTGAAAATAAAGACGTACCTTGGCTGCATTTTTCTACAAAATCGTTATTACTTGAAATATTTTGATGAAATTTTGTACATACCCATTTCGAGGGGTGCTCAATCCATTGGCGCACACAGATTTTTTCAAAAAAAAAACGCTAATATGGTTTCTTAAAATTTTGCTCATAAAAACGGTCATAGTAGGCTTTGGATTTTATGCGAACCAGGCAATTTTTGTTCAAAATGTGCAGTTCATCGAGCTCTACAATTTAAAAAAAAAATCAGCCAAATCGCACGATTGATACACTTTTTACAGACTGACCCCAAAACAAATGGGTCACACTGTATACACACTTACATTGCTTTGGTTTTGGCAGTACCAGCTAGATGGCGTTGGATGGTAAATGCTCACCGCATGATACTATTTCCTATTCCACTTAGCCAACGTAACATGGGTTTTTCGGTGAGGTGCGCTACGTATGCCTCATCAGGGCCAACAAGCCCGAAACAGGTACCTGTCGTGGTCTGCACACCTCCGAGAGACCCATACATAATTTCCATTAGATATTGGAAACTAGTTTGGTGTTGCCAATTACCAAAGCATTTTGTCCCATATGCCATGAGCCATTTCTTCTAAAATTATAATGAGGACACTAAATATTCATTTTGTATAAATAAATAGGTTTGCAGAAAACCAAAAATAAATATTATCATTTCACTAACATTTTTTTGACAATTCTTTTCCCCTTTCCGAGAACGTTCAATTATCCTGACTAAACCTGCCTTATAAATTTACTGTACAATATTTACAAGATAAAAGGTAACATTAATAAAATACAAAATATTTGGCGACTTCCCCGTTCAATCTCGAAACACAAGACGAAAAAATATAAGAGCCCGAATGCTAGATAACCAAAAAAAGGAACCGCGGTAGAGTCCACGTCAATCTCGGGCCACTTAAGGGTTCGTTTTACTAAATCTGTGCTAATAAACAAATTTAAACCACAAAATGGCCTCTTAACGTCTTCAACTTTGGTATTGTAACATTTGCTGGAGGTGGACAGTTTTTTATAGGCAATAGAAAAAACATATTCTGGGAACACATTCAAATTGCCTTGAATATCTCTGGTTTCAGTACTCACAGCGCCACCTACTGGCCAATAGCCAAATATACTCCAAAGGGATAGAGGAAATTTGCAGACAAGCTAGCCTAATATTAATTAGTTATTTGGTTTGGCTTTACAGGGTTCTAAGCATATAAAATAAAAGGAAGCACCGCAATGCAGGTTACTATCCTGAGTTAATTCAAAATCTTTTCCAAAATATATTCCTCCACATCTGCCCCCCATGTGAATGAATAGCTTTTCACTCTTTTTACTTATTATAAAGCTAATTCAGCCACACCTAAACCTAATAATAACATATGACGTGAATTAAACTATATACACAAATTACAAAAAATAGGAACAAAAATGTTTCCCGGAGAACCAACGCGCATGCTCAAATGAAAAGTTAACCTTCAAACTGGAGCCCATTATTAACCTGTGCAGGAATGTCTGATTTGGAAACAATCAAACCGAAAAACGAAATCAGACAAAGCCACCTTTGTGTAAAGATATCCTGAACCTATGGCGACGTCACTACCCAATAAAACGATGATTATATGGTTGTGAAATCGCTGCCATTTGGTAAGGTTTCAAATGACTTAATAGGGAACAACCCTTGCTCCCTTTGTGTCTCAGGACATTTAAGAAGAAAAGTATGCATGCCTATGGTCTTTTTAATTTTGTAGGGGTCCTCAAAGAGCCTCATAAGTTTTAAACAACCCTGGAATAATCGAAAAAACGTCAGAAAATCGTTCCAAAACCTCCGTCAACAAAATACATTTATTCACGGGCAAATCAGAACAAGTCACTTTGAGATCTATATCTCCGGTGGATATTGCACACATATGCACATCTATGAAGATGTCGCAGCTCGCTATGCATCGCAGTTTCGGACGGACCGAAGCCCCAAATTCGTACACAGTCTCCCCTTCCGGTAAAACCACATAGATCTTTGTTCATACACCTCACTTCATTCCTTTCAAGGTCAATGACCGCTTTATGAGTACGCAAAAAATCAATACCGATAATCACAAGGTAAATAAGATCCGGCACGACTCAAAATTCATGCGAAAAATTCGTTCTCATTTACAGAAAAAATAAGTAATGCTTGCCGCTGATCACGACATTGCTTTGTCTTAAAAACACCAACAATCTTGATGCCAACTACAGGAAAAGAAGGCACTTGATTATTTCCCATATCTAACTACAACCACACCAACTCTGAGATCGCACAGATTTCCAGAATCAATCAGCGCGGGAAACGAAAAACTAAACAAACTTAAAAAATAGGACATCTATCTTTATATACAGGGTGCTCAAACTCACAAACCTCTTCCAACAAACCATCCCGTGGATTATTTATTGGGTTATTTCACCGGTCGGCCGAGATGCCGACACACCCTCCCGAAAATAATATTCCGCCTGCCTGAGACGTTCCAAAGCTTCGGAAAAAGTGTTTACTCCAATGAGGGTCGACGAGACACTTGGCGAAAAGTGTCGCGCCACTATTTAATAATAGGTAAAATGCTCAGAGAAACTACGCCTATTTGATTCTTGATAAATGGTGGATTCCAGCCTCAATTTGATCTTCAATTGGTGAGTGTGATTCCAGAAATGCTCCAAAAAATTACACTTGAACTGTTGAAAATCATCAAAAGTTGATAAAAAAGCAAGTGCCCATGCTCTAGCATTTTTTGCAAAAAACATAACCCCGAAGCCATCACTTAAGAATGCATCCGGGGACATTCCCTGGCAAACGGAAATACTTTCGATCTGTTTAAGAAAATCTACCGGGTGAAGCGCACCCTTGCCATCAAAACATGGCAACTCCAGCCTAGGCTTTATTAGTTTAAGCTTTACACTATTTTGATTTACCATACTCTCCCTATTCTGATTATTCAAATTTACGTTTACATTTTGCATTACCGATACAACTTGTGCAACCACTCTGGCAATATCACTCTGCGAAAGTGTGTATTTTTGAGGCTGGGAACAACATGGTGGCGGTGGTAGCCCCATAGCCGCCCTCGACAAGGATTGGTTGACGCTGCCCCCGAACGTCCATAGATTGGGTTGATTTGGGCATGCATTCCTTCGAGCAGTTCACTGTTCGCTCCCGAATCTGTACCGATACCCTCCACAGGGTCTGAATCTTGGATATTTGTAGAATCGTGACACCCAGCGAGCGCCGCAGGAATGGATGTCTCTCACGAATGTCCTTTCTGAGGTTGTAATCATGTGTGGCCGGTGTTTTTACTAAGTTTTCCCCATTTCCCATTTTTGCATTTTCCAGGGCCCCAGCCAAATCTTTGGTCGCCATCATGCGACTAAGCCCCTTATGTTGAGCGCCAAGCTGTGACGGGATTTTTGTAGGTTCAGAGAGGGCTGAGGGCCGTTGACAAAAAACAGATTCGTTCGGGCAAATGGGAAGTTTTACTAATATTCTTGGACAGGTATAAAACTGGAAAATATACAAATTAAAATGCACACAAACACCATATAATAATAGGGTCGTTGCGTCCTATTCAGAAAATTATAATCTTTACTTTTTTTCAGTGAAATGAAACTTAAAATTTAGATACAGCATATAAAACTAAGAAAAATTGCTTTGTAGGGCTTAAAAATCCAATTAAAATTTAAACATTTTTTGTCTTTGTCAAGTGAATGCTCTCTCTCGTGTGACGTCACTAGGCGTGCATGCGCAGTGCAGATGTAAATAAATGAACCTAATTAATAATATTTTGTGAGTTTGAGGTTATGCGTCGCGTCGCGTTCGCGTCAGTCGCGTCATTTCGTCTTCGCGTCATATCGACATATCAACGTCCCGCGAAACGAAGTTTATAGTTTATTATTGATACCTATTTCTACAAAACTTATCAAAAGTTAAAGTCCTGTTGACATGGCTTTTGTTTGCTTTGTTTAGTTAAGTATAATAATATTACTGTAGTCCCTAAAGTCGCGTGTTGTGTTAACATTAAAAAGGTAAGTTTTTGTTAATATAAAAATGAATTCTTTGTTATATTGCGGATGTTGGCATGTGATTACCTTTGGATTTTAGGTGCTGCCATGGATTTTCGACAATGTTTTGTTCCTTCGTGTAAAAACACAAGTTTAAATTCATCGAAAATTTTCGTAGCTGTTCCTAAAACTGAAAGGTTGAGAAAAAATTGGTGTTAGGCGGTAGGAAGAACTAATCAAGTGTTTCAGGTGGAATTTATTGTTGTCAAGATCACTTTGATGTAAGATTAAATTTATTTTATCTACCTATTAACCAATGACCCCACAATCTAATAACCCTGTTATTATTGCTATTGTAATATAATTTCGATTTCTGAAAATCTGAATGATTGTAGATGGAGCAAGACTGTGCTAATTGGATGCAGTTTGTGATTACAAAATGTAAAATACGGATGAAGGCAAATGTAGTTCCACATCTCAATTTGGGAAAAATGGAAGTGCATGAAGAAACTGAAGTTCAGCTGCAACCTGAGGAAGTATCAGAATCTCCTCTAAAAAAGTAAAAAGTTGATGTTCATCGGCCAAACTTACAGGAAATTTCATTGCTTCACCATATACCCCGATTACTGTAAGAAGTCCCGATTTTGTCAGATGACATTCTCCACAAAATCCCTAGGAATTTTCTGTTAACCATGGGTATAGCATTGGTATATGTGTCTCAATCAGTTAATGACGTCTCTCATTGATTTATGATGTGAAAAGTTACCCAAGTGATACGAAAAAAGAACATAATAAAATAATAACCCTATTGCAATCAGGTTTATGCCTCTACAAATAAAAATAACTACGACTACAAATCATTTTAATAATAATTTCAAACGTCATGGAAACACTTTTAATTTGGTATTTTGGTATAATCAGCTACTCGCGGCTGCGTCTGTGGTGCGACTGGTGCGTACTCAGGCAAATTTTATTTCGGTGTTGTGAAGTGACCGTGAAGGTTTTCCGGATCGTTCAAAAGGGTTCAAACTTTGGGCATTGAAAATATTCGTGGGTTTTCTACGTTTCGTGACTTTTTCCGTTATCTGTGTTGTTCTTGTTCGTGTTATTAGTAGTTATTCATTGTGCAAATGAGGTCGTTACTGACCTGGACTTATGACTCGGTTGCTGCATTAATGCCAACTTATGATGGCGAAATTACCAATTGACAGTCCCAGTAAGGACTTCTTAAAATAATTTGACTATATCACACAAATTGAAAAATGCATACAAGTTGACATCAAACCAAACAAAAACAAATCTGTTCAAGTAGAACTTAATCCAAAAAAACAAAATCAACTGGTGTAAATACTATGTTGTCTACTACTTCTGTTGCAACGTCACCGTTCAAATTGGCCCAAAGAATGTTAGTGTTAGTATAGTATAAATACAGTTGATAAGTTTATACAGTATAAGTATAAGCTACGTAAGAGTAATTCCATGTTTTGATTTCAGATTATCAGAAAAAAGTGCTTCCACATCAACTTATTCCTCTTCTACAGTGTCACCACTTAAATACGATTATGAAATAGTAGAATCGACAAGCTCTTCAGAAGTTGCCATTTCTGAAACTGTCTTTACGAGTTATGGTAAAATATCATATCAAACTTATTTCTGAAAATTCCTCAAGATGAATATTTTTTGGTGTCACTTTTGGAAAGGGAAGCAAAAGTTCATCATCATTATCATCTTAAAAAAGATACGCTTAAACGACCCCTACTTTTGGTTAGCTCTTGATTTTTCGATATCTGAATCACAAATATCACGAATAATGAATAAATGTTTGCCTGTATTATCTAAATATATGAAAGAACTAATAATTTGGCCAGGTGTTAACATAATTAGAAAAAACTTGCCCATTCCATTTAGATACAGATATAGCAGGGTCCAGTCAATTATTGACTGTTTAGAAATAGAAATCGAAAAACCATCTAAAGCTCTACATCAAGCCCTGACATGGTCGAACTATAAAAAAGCCAATACGCTCAAATATTTAATTTCTTCAACGCCAGATGGTTTAATAAATTTTATATCTGAGGGATTTGGTGGCAGAATCACAGACAAAGAAATAATCGAAGCAAGTACTTTTTTATATGTTTTACCAAACAACTGTGATGTAATGGCTGACAGAGGTTTTAAGGCAATAGGCAATGTTTTGCAAAAAAAAAGGATGCAATCTTATCCGTCCCCCTTCAGTCGAATCTGGAACATTTAGTTCAAAGGAACATATAAAACAAAGCAAAATAATTGTGAGTTTACGAATTCACATTGAAAGGGTAATACGAAGACTGAGATAATTTGCAATCCTTGAAGGACATTCTTGTATTAATCATCAGCTGGTGCCAAAAGTAGATTATCTAATAACCATTGCTTGTGGAATAGTAAATTTGCAGGGGCCATTAATTAAATGATTTTATAGATATGTACAGAGTGTCCCACCGACCTTTCTTATTTTTCGAGATGGAAAAAATATTTCGTATAAAAGTCGTAGGTAGATTCTTAATAGATCGCAAGTTGTAACAGATTTTTGGATGTGATTTTAGTTAGTATGCCTTTCTGGGGGCATTATGACGCGTATATTGAAGTGGAACCGAATCCCACCGGGTTCGCCAAAAGATGCTATGGCCAGGGGCTGGCTAGGCAACTAGTTTACGGGTGGGTTATTGGACTTTAATACGTTTCAAGAGGTTTCCCGTTATTTTTTTATCTACCTTTTTTGTGAGGTTTTTATGGGCCCTACGCAGTTCTAAAAACTAATGCTGTGCCACTTAGATTCACACTTTCCAAGATAGAACATGCTAGGTTTGCAACCTCAAGGGTTTTTTACCATTAGTTAATAAAGAATGGCTCGCCTCGGTGTATTCTTAGGTAAGACCATGAAACGGTAAAGATGATAAGCTTAATTTAATGTAGAATTGCATGTTTTTACAGTGATACAAAATTGTATGCAGGGTGTTGCACAAAATGGTTAAAAGCCAAAGTTTTGCTTTTTTTATTCAAAATAATCTCTTATTTTTGCATTTGGAAATCTGCTCGTCAGAACATTTAAAATGTTATTTTTGTTTCATTATCTTTTTCCGTTTTTGACATATTCAATTTTCTTAACTTTAGGGAATAACAACTTCAATACGAAACATTTTTTTCTACCTCAAACTCGATGAACAAAAATAGGATTTTATGTGCTAAGCTACTAATAATAAATATTCAAATGTTAGTTACCTAGCCAATACTTTTATTATAATTTATAATGTTTATTCCAATCTGTTTTCCTGGGGACAACTCGGCCGGCTTCATCCAAATGTTATTTGTAGATTTTTTAGTAGTTATTGTCCCATTTTTCAATAAAGTAGTTCAGAAGAAAGTTCTTTGACATCATTGGGCGTCTAGTCATTATGATAAATTAGTTCTGTAGTTAATTGATTGGTTTTGAAAGAAATGTATAAAACAAAGTTTGCATTTGAATCTCGTTTTAGGCATTTTTTTTAAACTGGCGATCACCGAGCTACAATGATTTAAAAAACTTTCTTGTAAATAACTTTTTTGAAGAAAGCAACAATGGCCAAAACATCCACTAAACATATTTTTATTAGGTAGTTGAAGTCACCCGAGTTGTCCGCTTTTAATGTATAAGTATACTAGTTTTATCCCTACATTCCACTGTGATCAAATTGTATATTTATTTATTATTATTTTATATCAGATCAATAACCTTATTTCTGTTAAAGTTACCCTTTCTAGAGATATACAGGATGTGCCTATTGATTGAGGGCCACCCGAGAATATCTTTGAAAGAAAAAAATGCTTTTTGATGGACCAACTTGATAGACTGTGGAAAAACCCATTCCAGAATCATGGCCTTTTATACTTTCCGAGGTATTTTTTAAAAACCAAAAAATTTCCGAAGCTTGGCTTTTTTTATTTCAAGAGTTACCAAAAGAATGTCTTAATGACGTCGGTGGGCAAAACTGTTTTAAGCCTACTTTATCAGAATTTGAAAAAAAAATCATGGTTTAATTTGGCAATTTTCGTGTTTTTCAAAAATATCTGTGAGAGTAGGCCATGGATCTCAAATGTGTTCTTATACCAAGCTAGCCTAAGAAAAGTATTTTTTTCTTTCAAATAAAGGAGATATTTTCAAGTGGCCCTCAATCAACTGACACCTTATATATTAACAATACTCTTAATAAATTAACGTCATAAAAGGCAAATTTGTTAGTAGTATAATAGTTTGTGCTTATAATGAAAAACAATAACAAGATATTTCAATAAAACTGATTTGATATTATCGGTACTCTGCGTATTTTTTAAAATTGTTGTCACAAAATTACCTAGTTCAAATAAAAATAACAAGTGTAGTTTAAATCAATGTTTTATTTAAAATTTTTTGAAAAATATATTTTTTTCCAAAATTCTTCAGCGGCGCTAATAACAACCTCTATAGACTTTATATCTGATTGTACTTCAAATATTGTCACTTCATGGTCCTCTTCAAAACTAGGACTTGCAACACAGAACAATCCTTTTCTTCGCTTACACATCAGCATTTGTAACTGAATTTGACACATATATTTAATTTGTATGTCTCTATTTTCCTTTATGTAATTTTTTACTGTTTCTTTCTTACTAGGGCATTTAATTTCTATAACGTATTCATCACTAATACCATCCGGTGATGCTCCTAACAAAGGATATTCTGTATTTAAAAATAGTCCCATGTGTTTAATTTTGATATTTTTTTTGCTCGCCACCACATCTAACACTGCACTTTCCAACCTTAGCCCTCTCTGAATTGCCTCTGTAGTCAGTACGTTGCTTGCTCCAAGTATTGACTCCACAAGCAAACCTTCGCTGGTTTGACAAAGACTTACTTCAAACAATTTTGAGGCTGTTATTCCTGCATATCTTAGTTCATACCATAACGTACTTTTCGATTGTTTGCTTGTTTCTAAAGGCACTTTATGGCAAACCTCCATTTCCATATTATTTTGGCAAAATGTATTAAAATCGTCTGCACTATACACTGTGGCACTGGCAAAATATCCATTCACTAAATAATGAATAGACAATTTTTTTACATCTGACGGGTCCAGAAAATATTTCAATAAAAGTGATTCACTTCGTACGTTGCTGCCACAGTCTACAACTTTTTGCAAAAAACCTTCTGTGTCATTGCTGTCAGACTCACTGTCACTTTTTTCACACCCTAAATCCTTGGCTTTTATATATTTTAGAGAAGTACCAACTTGTGAAAGTTTTGGTTTCTTCCAATAACATTCAACAGACGTTGGACTTTTTTCATCGTTTCGACACAGAAGCCAAAATAAGAAAGCAATGGCATGCTTGCATCCACCTACAAAGAAAATAGAATGGTTTTATTTTATTCAGTGATAAAACTTTCATATAAGTAAATATATATTTTTATAATAAACAGAAGAACTTACCTTGGGCCACAGCGCAATCCTCACACTGGCAATTTTCAATGACGTCATTCATTTCGTCTATTGTGGCAGTAATGCGATAATCTTTATTACGTACTTTATGCTCAGGGCATATGCGTGCTTTTAAAATGCACTTGTTATTCGAGTCCCTTCGAATTTGTACATATCCTATAGCATCATCACCATAACCGGCTCTCGCTGCCCTACATAATAAATATTGATATTGTAATAAACAGTTCATAATATACTTTGAGTATTATAATACCTTTCAGTTTTCACCCCTTTTATTTCAGCACTTAAATAGTCCACATTTTTGGCAAAAAAGTTTTGCAGCATAACATAGCTCACTTCCGGTAAATTTTCGGATGAGGCTTCACTAAAACCACTATTCATTTTCACAAACTCAAGTGGCAAAACGCAAGAAAATGAATGAAGAAAAACACAGAAAGAAAATATAAATAACGAAAACGACTCTTGGAATGAATAACAACAACTTTTAAAATTTAATTAATAAATAAGACCTTGTTAAAACACAGATTAAAGATAGGTTATTTTAGAAAATTATTACCTAACTTCAAAGACTTCTTCTTCACGAGAGCTGGGCACAGGGCAGCCAACCCATGAATTCTGACCACAAAGTATAAAGGTTAGGTTAGGTAGGTTGTTCTGACAAGAAGTCCCACCAACATAAATCTGAAATGAAATGCGCATGCACGCCTTGTGACGTCAAGGCTTAAGGGCGTAGTTTCTTAGAAAAGAATGGAAAATAGTAACTTTTTAAATCGGCCTATCTCTATAAATAAGAAAGAATAAATTTTTTTTAAATAAACAATAGAAATATTTTGATATGCTTAATTCAATGAAATAATAATAAAAAATCATGAAACGACCCTATTCTAAGATTACCTGGCACCAGACTAGGTATTCAGACTAAAAAGAAATAGCTTTAACCAATTGCCCTAAGGCTGCCAGCTTGTACCTACTTAAAGTCAGACCACAAAATGGCCTCTTAACGTCTTCAACTTTGGTATTGTAACATTTGCTGGAGGTGGACAGTTTTTTTATAGGCAATAGAAAAAACATATTCTGGGAACACATTCAAATTGCCTTGAATATCTCTGGTTGCAGTACTCACAGCGCCACCTACTGGCCAATAGCCAAATATACTCCAAAGGGATAGAGGAAATTTGCAGACAAGCTAGCCTAATATTTATTAGTTATTTGGTTTGGCTTTACAGGGTTCTAAGCATATAAAATAAAAGGAAGCACCGCAACGCAGGTTACTATCCTGAGTTAATTCAAAATCTTTTCCAAAATATATTCCTCCACAGTATTTATTCTTAATTCTGTCATGTGATGAAATTAGGCCTTCTTTGGCTTTTGTCCCATCCCATCTGTGAATTTTTGTCAGTTGCTTTTTGTCCTATATTCTAAGACACATTAATTTCGAGACATCCTGTATCGTTAATTTTTTTGAGAAAATGTTTAGTTTAGAGACCTGAAATTTTATCATTTTCTCCCTCCCGTTCGTGCGCCATTGCCCGTGACCCAGTTTTCATGTTTGTTGTTGCTGATGCCTTATGCTGTTTTTGAAAATTTTCGTTATCGTTTCGAAATTTCATAACACACAGTAGAAACAATATGTTTTACTTACTTAACGAATTTTCTTCCTTATCCTTTAGGGTCACGTTCTTAGGCGCTTGGTGATGGATATCTACGTCGGTTTCTGAACAATCTGTACCCCGCGACCAAAGAACATACTTTTTTATTAAAACATTATGTCGCCATTTTTTTCGCTGACAACCTATGCTACTTGAGAAAAATTGTGACGCTTAAGACCATTTTGGATTTAGTCCCGTCAGAGTTGCTTTTGCCACAACCTGTATTAAATCTGTCACGTGATGAAATTAGGCTTTTTGGCTTTGGTATTTGAATCACTCTGTGCCTTTATTATTGTACTTAATTCTGAAGTTAGGCTTTTTTTTGGCCGTCTTTGCCCATCCTGTATTAAATCTGATCTATTAAACTCCTTTGGCTTTGGTAATCTGACCTATTAATGTCCTTTTGGCTTTGGTCACATTCATACATTTTGGCACACCCTGTACTAATTCTGTCACTCTTAAAGTCCATTTGTCTTTGGTTTCCGCCATGAATTTTGCCGTATCGTTACTTTTTTGAGAAAATGTTCAATTTAGAGACTTGTGTTTTGCCATTTATCCTTCCGTTCGTACGCCGCTACCCGCGACCAAGATTCTTTTTTTTTTGTAGCTGTTGATATACCACTTGTGAAATATTTGGGAAAAGTGCCGAGCAAGCTTTTTTTTGCAAGTCCCTGTCGGCAAGCTCCAGGGGTTAATGACCGAGCCAACGTGTTGACCCAGAAATATTCCATTTTTTCTGTCTAAATTACTAATTTCGCGACACGCTTTTGGCGTATTATATCTTTTAAATCCCTGCGCCCTGTGTTCAGTAGCCTATCTTTATTCACGCTAAGATTTAATTTTTAACATACCTACTAATTTCGCGAAAGGTTTAGCGCATATCTTTCTATGTGCTTTTTTTTTGTTAAGCCTGTGTGTTGGAAAAATGCCTTTTGAAAACAAATCCTTAGATCTGTGTGTAATTCTGCATGCCCAGACGTGAGTATAAGGTCATTTTAATATTGTATCGATTGTCTTTGGTAGTTTTAACTTAAAAATTAGAACAAATAGTTCAGAATTTTTGAAAATACCTATCTGTATTTTACTCGTTCTTAAATCTGTCACATGATGAAATTAGGCCTTTTTGACCGTATTTTGCCCACCTTGTATTAAATCTGTCACGGGATGTTAAAGTCCTATTGGCTTTGGTCCCATCCGTGAAATTAGGCTTTTTTGGCTTTTGTCACATCCATGAATTTTTACAGTTCTTTTTTTTTGCCCAACCTGTATTCTTAACTCTATCATGATCTATTAAAGTCCTTTTTGGCTGTGGTCCCATCCTGTATATAAATTTTTGACAGTTACTTTTTGTGACACCTTGTATTTATTCTTAATTCTGTCACGATCTATTAAGGTCCATTTGGCTTTGGTTTTAGAGATTTTTTAACAGCTGTTTTGCCCACTTTGTTGAGAAAATAATCTGTGACGTCACGTGATGATTAAGGTCCCCATAGCCTTTTTTGGTTTTGTTTTTATATGTATATCGTTTTTTTTTTATTCACGCCATTAAGCTGGAAATCGTCTGTGGTTAGAAGGTCGTTTTGAGATTGGGAGATTTAGACTGTCTTACTTTTTGAGTTTTCTAATAAAAATTGTTTCTGTCCCATTCAAGAAATTCGAGACATCCTGTAACGTTAATTTTTTATGTTTAATTTAGAGATCTTTGCCATTCCTTCCGGCCGTGACCTAGATTTTTATACATGTGTTGCACTTTATATTTGGGAAACTGCTGACAAGGTTTTTTTTTGCAATTTTTTTTTGTCGTATAGAGGTATAACGAAAAATATTCGCTTCTATTGTCGAGTACTTTTTGTACACCCCGGTATTGCGAATTAAGAGGTGTGATTTTTGTATTAACCTATTATGTGTCGTGTCATTGTACCTTCCCATCATATTCTGATCAATTTTTACGGCTTTTGTCGGCCCTTTGGTAAAAGAACCATTTTTAAAAATCAAGTTTTCGTTTTTTTGTCCATCTCACAGACCGTTTTGATATTAGGGGGTTTAGTACGCCATCAGTCCCTGCATTTCAGTTTAAAAATTCTTGTATTATTAGAACAAATAGCGAAATTTTGAATTCTTATACGACCAATACATTAATTCTGCGACTTCACGTGATGTTTTATTTTTATGTCATATTTTGTGTGTTTATTTGAAGATAATAGATTATATTTCAGGCTCGTGTGTAGGTAATTATTACGAAAAAATATTCAGTCTTGTCTTACTACGAATTAAGTATGCATATTTTGCCCAATTTTACGGTTTGTGCCGGCCGGTTTGTAGCATACAGCAGAGAACGTCAATTAATTTTGTTTGGATCTATTTTTCTAAATGAGTAATTTTTACTCGCGTTGGCTTTGGTAGTTCAGTTATTTGGTCAGATACCATAGTTCGGAATTTTTGTATGTGTTTTTATTCCAACTGTATATAAATTTTTGATATACCTTGTATTGATTTTTGGCCGGCCTATATGCAGTCTGAAAAATTCAGTGACGTCACGTGTTGAGATGTAATTTTCTTATGTTTTTATCCACTCTGTATTTACAGTTTTTGAGTTCTCTGTATACATTTTTGACAGTTTTCTTTGAGACGCCCTGTATTTCCCTTATTAATTATGATACGCCACGTGATGAAGTTAGGTCTTTTTTGGCTTTTGTCACACCCGTGTATTTTGTTGTCCACCCTGTACTTAGCAGTCTGAAAAAGATTCTGTGACGCGATGAAATTAGGCCCTTTCGGCTTTCCGTTTGCGCCGTGTTTTGACGTACCCTGTATATTAATTTTTATATTATTAGCACCATGAAAATCCGTAACGACCGGGCGCCTTAGACGATTTTTGTTTCCGAAACCAAAGGCAGGGTTAGCAGATTGTAAGCAAATTATTCAAACTACCCAAAGAATACGAAAATACAATTTTATGTCAAATTTCGTACGCTTATTCGAAGTCGCTAAAAAATATAACTGTTGTTGGGTACTTTGTACACTCTGTTACTACGAATTAAGATTTATGACCCTACATGACCAATTTTGCTATTTTTGCGGGTCGGTTTGTAGTAGCAGAGGAATTAATTTTATTTGGATCCATTTCTCCAAAATTCATTTATACTTAATAAAGAGGTATTTTTACCCACGATTTTTTCGTCCAGGTTGTAGGTCGTTTTGAGACTGAGGGTTTAGTATATAGTTTGTTCTTGCGTTAGTAGCTCCGTTTTTAATGTTTTGCAAGTATATTTTGAGTCCATCTGTATATCAGTAGTTTCTGTGTGTCTAAGTCATCTGAGAAAAATTTTGTAATCTCACGTCACGATTAAAGTCCATTTGGTTGTCATATAAATGTTTTTGTCTCGGTATATGAATTTTTATACAGACGGTCCATTAATTCAGCGATGTTACATGGTTAAATTATTAAGGACATTTTGGCTTTGATTTTTTGTCACACCCTGTAAGTATATGAATTTTGATACACTCTATATTCTTAGTTCTACGAGGTCACATGCTGAAACTATTAAGGCCCTTTTAGTTTTTGTCTCTCCAGTGGTCGTAGGTTCGAATCCTGGTGCAGTATTTTACTTATTTCTGAAATTATTAATTTTAGAAGTGTGAAATTTCGACACCTATTTTGTTAGACGTGTCGATGCCCACAACCTACTTTTTTATTTTTGATATCGCTGAAGATGCAATATTTGCCCTGTATGGTTGAAAAATGATGACAAATGCCATTACCAGCGGCCGGTGTTGGCGGACCAGCATTTTCGTAGCTGACCTTATTTCACGATGCATTTATGCACATAATATAATTCCAATTTTTATAACAAACAATTTCGCGAAAAGTTTTGCTTCTCTTTAAATATACTTTTTGACTAAGTCTGCACGTCGTTTAGGCAAAATGCCATTTTTGGTACCTGTGGAATTCCGCGTGGAGTAACGTCTTTTTGGTTTTTGTTTTTTATACACGCTGTACCTACATCGAATTTTTTATTAACTTTCAGGTCATTAAGCGGAAAATCGTCTGTGGTTAGAAGGCCGTTTTGAGATTGGGAATTTATTACGTAGATTGTCTCGCGCTGGTAGTTTTAACTTAAAATTATTGTTTGAATCTTATACCAATAGAATATTTTTTGTTTGAGACGCGTAAGACCGTTTTGGTATTGGTTTTTGTCGTCTATTTGAATGCCAAGCTCCGTGTATACGTCAAAACTTCGTGTAAACACCAAATACCGCCACGTAAACGTCAAAACGCAGTGAAAACGCCAAAAACGTGTGGTTAAAATTACAAAAATTATTTTTATACCCACAATATTATTTATATTTTATATCTTCAAAAATTCTAACACAGGCAAATCTATATAAAAAATAATCTTATCAATAGGACAAATACCATAGTACACAATTTTTACAAGTAGTATTGATATGAGTAAGACCCTTTTAGCTTTTGGTTTTTGATCTATCCTGAATTTTGAGATACCCTGTATTTTACTTATTCTTAATTCTGAGACGCCAGATGATATGGTCTTTTGGCTTTCTTATGTTTTGGTCACCTTGTATATTTTTGTTGTCCGGCCCTGTACTAGTTGAGAAGATCTGCAACACAATGATTAAGGTCCTTTTAGCTTTAGATTAACGTCGTTTTTGCTTTGATTTTTGCCCTATCCTGTATAAATATGAATTTTCCCATACCCTGTATGTTACTTGTTCTTAATTCTGAGACGCCACGTGATGAAATTATTAAGGTCCTTTTAACTTACCCGTCTATAATTTTTGACATACCAGTTTCCTTTGAGATACCCTGTATTTTACTTGTTCTTAATAATTATGATACGCCTTGTGATGAATTTAGGTCTTTTTGGCTTTTGTCATACGATTTTTCTTTATCAGCTGTTTTGACCACCCTGTATATTTTTGTTGTCCACCTATTTGAGAAAAATCACGCATCGATTAAGGCCCTTTTAGCCATTACCCCAGTCTGAATTTTGAGATACATATTTAATCTGCGTCGCCGCGTGGTGAAATTAGGCCTTTTTGGCTTTGTTTTTCATCGTACTTAGATATTATTAAGGCCTTTTTGGCTTTCTTATGTCAGCTTGTATATTTTAGTTGTCCATCCCTGTACTATTTTAGACAAATCTGTGACGTCACACAACGATTAAGGTACTTTTGACTTTAGATTAACGCCGTTTTAGCTTTAGTTTTTGTTCTATACTGTAAAAATGTGAATTTTGAGACACGCTGTATTTTACTTATTCTTGATTCTGAGACGACACGTGATGATTAAGGCTCTTTTGTTTTTATTTGTCACACATTGTATATTTTTGTTGTCCATCCTGTACTTACACTAATTGAAAAAATCTGTAACGAAAAATTATTAAGGTACTTTTTGCTTTAGTTTCTCATTCACCCTGTATTTTACTTATTCTTAAGTCTGAGACGTCACGTGTTGAAATTATGCCTTTTTTTATTTTTGTCTCGCCCTGTATATCATTTTTTTACATATCAACTATTTTTACCTACCTTGTATATTTTTGTTGTCCAGCCCCCTGCGAGAAAAATCTGTGACGCGATGAAATTATTAAGGCTGTGTTGACTTTCCCTTGATTTAACGCACCCTGTATATAATTTTTGACATATCAGTTGCTTTTGAGACACCTTGTATTTTACTTATTCTTAATTCTGTGACGTCACCGAGAATCTAGTTTACACAATTTTAAAGTATTATTTTCAAATGCGTGGATGGCTCAGTTGGTTGGAGCGTCGATTTTATAAACCGATGGTCCCAGGTTCGAACCCTGGAGGATTTTTTTTATTTTCAGAATTTGTTGCCTCAGAGGGATGCTGGACCGCGAGATGTTGGAGATGTTGGACCTCGAGATGAGATGCTAGACCTCAAGATGGGATGCTGGAGATGCTGGACCTCGAGATGAGATGCTGGACCTCGAGATGAGATGCTGGACCATTATCTCCCACGATTTGAATTTGGCGCCACGAATCGAGCGTCATAGGTTAGAGCGCTACGATTGGTCGCCAGGAAAGGGGGCGGGGCATAAGAGGAAAGTGGAGGGGGTCCTCCCAAGTAAGGCGTTACCTACTAACATGTTTGTACCAAGACAAAACTAAAATTCGATTTTATAAAATCATTTTTATTGTCCTCTGCATAGGGTGATTCACTTTTTATGTTTAGGACTTCAAGGGCGGCTAAATCTCGTGAAATTGAGACTTTTTTGTAGTATTCACTTTTTCATACAGGGCCTTCGTTTTCGAGATACAGGGTGTGAAAGTTAGCCAAAAAAATAAAGATTTAATTTTTTTATTTGAGAACCACTGAAGATATTCAAATGAAATTTGGCATATATACTACGTTGACATAGTTCCTTATGATGTGATAATATCAAATTTCTAGATCAACCAGCGGCGGAGATGCGGGGTTCGGTGCAAGAAAATTCTTTAAAAAAATATCAACACCCTGTATAATATGAAAACAAGCATCATTTTTGGATATAAGAACTTATTGCCAACAAGAATGTACTCTTATGATTTCTTCATATCTGTCACCGTTTCACGGCAAACTGGATTCTTGTGATTTGACTGCATGGATGTAAAATGGTGTGGGGGCACAGAAACAAAATTTATAACGTTGTGAAATGAAACATCTAATGAAATATAATAACAGTAACTTTTACAATAAATGTTCGAAGTGTTGTCCTTGAACTTCTATGCACTTCTCGCACCGCTTGATTAGGTTATCTACAGCCCTACTAATCACATTTGGGATGGTTTGAAGTGTTTGACAGTTTGTTTCGATTCGATTCACAAGCATCTCGAGATTCTCTGCTGGTACATTATAAACTCTGTCTTTCAAAAATCCCCAGACAAAATAATCAAGTGGATTTAAATCCGGCGAGCGCGGTGGCCATGCAACTGGACCAATAGTAGGCAAAGGATGTGCAAAATTTCTATTGGGGATTCGGCCAATCCAACAATTTGGATAGTTTTCTTCAAGCCATTGTCTTATTTGATGACCATAGTGGGCAGGCGCGCCATCCATCTAAATCCACATATTTTGCCTCAAATCCAAGGGTAACTCTTCCAGTAAAATATTTAAATTTTCATTTAAAAAATTGTAAAATAATTGGGAATTTAATCTGGGTGGCAAAATGTGTGGGCCACATAGCTTATCATCAATAATTCCTACCCAAACATTGCAGCTAAATTCATGCTGAAAAGAAGTGGGTCTTATTCTGTGTGGTTGTTCGTGACGCCAAATTCGTAAGTTATGGAAGTTTATTACGCCTGATCTGGTGAAACTTGCTTCATCTGTCCATAGTATGCGATGCAACAAATGCGGATCGCGCCTATGACTATCTAATTCCCATTGGCAAAATTGCACGCGCTTCGCAAAATCACCAGGCATCAAATGTTGTACTGGTTTTAAGCGGTACGCAAGTCTTTTATCTCTTTTTAAAGTTCTAAAGACTTTACTTTGTGTGAGCTGAAGCTGTAATGCAGCTCTACGAGTACTTAACTCACCTTCATTTGCATCAAACAATCGAAGAATTCTTTGGTTTAATAAATTGCGATTTACCTGACGATCATTTGGTATGCGCAAACCATTTTCAGAAAATCTGACGTGTGTACGGACAAATACTGATGCAGCAGGGGTTCTTCGGTTTGGATACCTTATTCGGTATTCTTTTACTGCGGCAGCGGAATTCCCGTTGCAGTATCCATAAACGAAATGGATATCCGCGTATTCAGCGTTAGTAAATGTTCTTGGCATTGTAATTATTATTCACTAAAAATTTACGCATTGAAACTGTCAACATAATGTAGATAACAAACTTAAAATAAACAATTTCAAAGCCTACTTTTTTTTTCAAAAATTTTCATTTCCTATAAATATTTCATTTTTGTTCGTAGAGAAGTGCGTGGAAGTTCAAGGACATATCTTCGAACATTTATTGCAACCGTTATTGTTATTATTTGTTCATTGAATATTTCATTCCATAACGTTATAAATTATTATGTTTTTGTGCCCACACCATTTTACATCCATGCAGTCAAATCACAAGAATTCGGTTTGCCGTGAAACGGCGACAGATATGAAGAAATCATAAGAGTACATTCTTGTTGGCAATAAGTTCTCATATCCAAAAATGATGCTTGTTTTCATATTATACAGGGTGTTGATATTTTTTAAAGAATTTTTTGCACCGAACCCCCGTATCTCCGCCGCTGGTTAATATTATCACATCAAAAGGAACTATGTCAACATAGTATATCTGCCAAATTTCATTTGAATATCTTGAGTGGTTCTCAAATAAAAAAATTAAATCTTTATTTTTGGCTAATTTTCACACCCTGTATCTCAAAAACGAAGGCCCTGTATAAAAAAGTGAATACTACAAAAAGTCTCAATTTTACGAGATTTAGCCTCTCTTGAAGTCCTAAACATAAAAAGTGAATCACCCTGTATAAATATCTCAAAAACAAACACGAGGAAAAGACGGAAACGACCATCATTTTGTTACATTCTATTTGTACCAGAAACAAAAATCCTCCTGCCTTTCGGTTCTCTTTGCGACATTTCATTACCAACATTAAGTCAACAATATGATAACAAAACAACAACACTAACATAAAAAATAACAGCGGCAATGGCAATAAAAAACAAAATGTTCAGAAAGAACGTATCAACAAAACAACACAATAATAACACCAAAACATACACGAAATATCAGAAATCCGTCGCTGTTAAATCGACAAACCACTTCCTGAGATAAGATTTAAAACTGATAAAAATTCGCCCGGAGTTTATTATTTGTTTTGCATCGTGCACGTTTGGTGGAGACAGTCGACGATAGAGGGGACTACGCCCCGGACCACCCCAAACCATTTGCCACCCCGTGGGAGACATGCTATGGTGAAAGACCTGGAAAATGCACTATTTCAAGATTTAAAACTGATAAAAATTCGCCCAGGGTTTATTATTCAATGTGCATAGTACTTGCTCGGTGGAGACAGTCGACGATAGAGGAGACTATACCCCGGACCACTCCAAACCATTTGCCACCCCGTAGGAGACATGCTAAGGTGAAAGACCTGAAAAATTCCATATTTCAGTTTAAAAACGGATAAAAATTCGCCCAGAGTTTATTATTCGTTGTGCATCATGCATGTTTAGTGGAGACAGTCGACGATAAAGGAGACTACGCCCTGGACCGCTCCAAATGGTTTGGGGTGGTCTGGGGCGTAGTCACAACGAATAATAAATTCTGGGCAAATTTTTAACTGTTTTAAAATTTAAAATATGGAATTTTCCAGTTCACACTAGCATGTCTCCTGCGGGGTGGCAAATGGTTTGGGGTGGTCCGGGGCGTAGTCCCCTCTATTGTCGACTGTCTACACCGAGCGTGCATGATGCACAATGAATAATAAACTCTGGGCGAATATTTATCCGTTTTTAAACTTGAAATATGGAAATATCCAGGTCATTCCCCTAGCATGTCTCCTATGGGGTGGCAAATGGTTTGGGGTGATCTGGGGCATAGTCTCCTCTATTGATTTCTAGGTGGTGAAATATGCCGATGATACCAGTGTGCTTGTTTGGGGACCGACTCTTGAAGAAACGGTATCAAATGCAGAGAGGGAATACTCAAAAGCAATTAACTGGTTCAATTGAAATAAACTGATAATTAATAAAAGTAAAACAGAGGCTATTCTTTTTAGATCCTGTAGGAATAATTCAGAGCCCATAGACTCTGTAAAAGTGGCTAACGAAAAAATACTGTTAAACAAAGTAACTAAATTCCTGGGGGTACACATCGATGAAGTTCTGCACTGGGGGCCCCATATTGACAAGCTGATTCTGAACCTAAGTAGCATCATATATGCCATCAGAAATCTTTCAAGATATCTGGAATTTGACGGGGTGAGGGTTGTATACCATGCGTGTGTCGAATCCAAGCTGAGGTATGGCATAGTTTTCTGGGGAGCCAGCACACAAATGGAAAGAGTTTTCCTAAGTCAGAAAAAGACTGTGGCCCATCCAAGCGGAAAAAGTGTGCTACGTGGAGACCGGCTGACATAAAATCGTCATTAAAAAAATGAGATTGTAGTAAAAATTAAGGGGAATTCGAGGGTGTACCCTAATTTTGTATACGGGGGTCGGTAAAAAAGTTATCGCGAAAAAACATTTTTTGCAAAATAAAAAAATATATTTTTTTTACCTACACATCCATTAGAGAACCTTTAAGTAGTATTCCCGAATATTCAGTTTTTTAATATAACTTCCGGTTATAGCGGAAATGAAAGTGATTTTCTCTATTCCATCACAGGATTCCTTTTTTAATTTTGAATCCAACGATATATATTTTGACCTATTTATCTCCAACCGTTTCCGAGATATTTATCAGAGAAGTTCCATCGAACTAGATACATAGTCTCATGGTCGGTGTCTGATGTTCAATCTGAGTAGGCCAAACAATAAAACCAAATTTATGACAAATCAAGTCAGCCATGATAATAAAACTGACAAGCGAGTAGGCTGAATGTTAAAGTGGCTATAGCCATTCAACTGCATTCAACTTAATTAAAAATCTTGTTATTAGTTATTAAAAATTAGTTAGAAGTTCATTTACATTAAATGATTAAAATGGTTTCCATTATTATTTACACATAACCTAAGTCTTTTTAAGAAATTTTTTCGGACATTTTCAAAGATTAAGGGACGATTGTTTAAACTATCAATTTCTAATTTTACTCGTCTTTTAATCTCCTCAACATTTTTGGGGAGGTTCTTATAAACTTTATTTTTTAAATGCCCCCACAAGAAAAAATCCAAGGGGGTTAAATCTGGACTACATGGCGGCCACCTTATCGTTCCATGTTTACCAATCCAATTTTCAAACGAATTGTTCAAAAATTCCGTTATGGGCCCACAGTTATGGAAGGAAGCGCCATCTTGCTGCCATATTAATTGTCTTTCTTGAAGTTGGTTAAGAAAAATTAATGGCAACTGGTCAAAGTATTGTTCCAATTCGTTCTGGATTAAATGTAGGTATTTCCTACCTGTCATACTTCCTGAATAAAATAGAGGGCCCATTATAAAATTTCCCACAATTCCGCACCAAACACCCACGGAATTTCTGCCGGATTTCACAACTTCACGAAATGCCCATGGATTGTCCAGAGACCAAAATATACTATTTTTCCGGTTGTATATTCCCGCCGTTGTAAATGTAGCTTCATCGGACCAAATAATTTGTTTAAAAAATCCAGCTCCACCTCTTGCAAAATAAAAGTTTAACATTGTTTGACAATATTCCAGTCTTCTTGCAGCATCTCCAGGGAATAGCCTTTGAACAGGTAATATTTTGAAGGCTTTAAATTTGCTTAATTTCATTACCCTTTGTATTGTAGACCGGGGAATTTGTAAGTCTCTCGCTGCATCTCTCTGAGATTTTTCGTTATTTCTTCTGAAATAATTTAAAATTCGTTCTCTCTCGTCCTCACTAATTCTAAACCCTTTTTTTCTCTTGCTAATCACACTTCCTGTCGATCTGAATTCAATACAGCTTACATATGAAGCACTCGGAACATTTATATTTGGATATTTACGAGAATTCTCCCTCAAAGTTTCTACGTATCTTTTATCATTTTTGATGAAGATCTCTAAAATATCACAGCATTCTTCTTTCAAAATTTTTTTTAAACTGCGACTACTAACAGCTAACAGCAAAATTTTAGACTAATCTGTCACGTAGATAGAAATATTGAATTGACAGCCTACTCGATTGTCAGTTTTATTATCATGGCTGACTTGATTTGTCATAAATTTGGTTTTATTGTTTGGCCTACTCAGATCGAACATCAGACACCGACCATGAGACCATGTATCTAGTTTGATGAAGCTTCTCTGATAAATTTCTCGGAAACGGTTGGAGATAAATAGGTCAAATTATGTATCGTTGGATTCAGAATTAAAAAAGGAATCCTGTGATGGTTAAGAGAAATGTGTAAGTTGTAAAATAGAGAAAACCACTTTAATTTCCGCTATAACCGGAAGTTATATTAAAGAACTGAATATTCGGGAATACTACTTAAAGGTTCTCTAATGGATGTGTAGGTAAAAAAAATATATTTTTTATTTTTCAAAAAATGTTTTTTCGCGATAACTTTTTTACCGACCCCCATATACAAAATTAGGGTACACCCTCGACTTCCCCTTAATTTTACTACAATCTCATTTTTTGAATGACGATTTTATGTTAACGTGTCTCCACGTAGCACACTTTTTCCGCTTGGATGGGCCACCCTGTACAATGATAGCTGTAGGGGGATTTTTAAGAAGGCAAATAGAATGACAATAACAGCATTATACATATATGAATGTCTGATGTTTCTGTTCAAAAATAAACACGAATTCTCAAGAATATCACCTCAATACACATACGGGACTCGGATAGAGAATATTAACTATCCTCATCACCGACTCACGCTGACTGAGAGGGGCACTCACTATCGTTGCATCAAATTTTTTAATCACCTTCCAAGTGACATAAAATGTTTGAGTAGATCTAAAAAGTATATACAAGCGTTAAAAAAGTTTCTGGTGGACCTGGAACCATATAATGTCACAGACTTCTTTCAATCAGATGGCATTAACAAATGATAGGTAAGACCACCAAATGTAAAGGGCATAACCCCAGGCACGAGACCCTATTTCGTTATCTGTCTCATGACATTACTGGATTGTATGATTTTAGATTCCTGAAATAAAGAAATATATTATTATTATTATTATCGTCGACTGTCTCCACCGAGCGAGCATGATGCACAACAAATAATAAACTCTGGGCGAATTTTTATCCGTTTTAAAACTTAAAATATGGAGTAATTCAGGTCTTTCACCCTAGCATGTCTCCTATGCGGTGGCAAATGGTTTGGGGTGGTCCGGGGCATAGTCCCCTCTATCGTTGACTGTCTCCACCGAGCATGCACAATGCACAACGAATAATAAATTCTGGGCAAATTTTTAACTGTTTTAAAATTTAAAATATTTAATTTTCCAGTTCTTTCACACTAGCATGTCTCCTACGGGGTGGCAAATGGTTTGGGGTGGTCCGGGGCATAGTCCCCTCTATTGTTGACTGTCTCCACCGAGCGTGTACGATGCACAATGAATAATAAATTCTGGGCAAATTTTTAACTGTTTTAAAATTTCCCTTTACCGTCGACTGTCTCCATGGAGGGTGCACAATGTACAACAAACAATAAACTCTGGGCAAATTTTTATCCGTTTTAAAACTTAAAATGTGGAATTTTCCAGTTCTTTCACCCTAGCATGTCTCCTACAGGGTGGCAAATGGTTTGGAGTGGTCCGGGGCGTAGTCCCCTCTAAATTCCAATTCAATTTATTCATCACAAAAATCATTACATTTATAGAACTAGTCAAAATAAGTAAGATCATGGTAATTTACATTTCCAGGAACTCCTGAACTGTTGTGGCGTTTTAAAAAAAGGATTGAATAGAATCAATCAATCAATTGACAATATTAGTCAATAAAAATTCAGCAGACTAGCGGGAAAAGAAAAGTGAGGGAAAATTTGTATGTGATTATGTTTATATTGTTACTTCACTAGTAGGGGTGTAGGTCTGATGATCACGGACAACAAAAGTGCGGGTACCTAGTTAGGGAAGTCGAATACACAACCAGATAGTACCTACCTACCTGTAGATATATGTTCACCACGGCCGCCAGCTTTTATACAGTGGAGTCAGGCTGGGTCAAGTAGTTGGTAAATTTTAGCCGCCACTTGGTTTACGGGTTTACGTGATGGCATATATACATTATGGTATGACATAACCAAGAAAAGTCAAGGTAGGACTTCTCAATAATAACTAAAACCTAGATATCTCCCTAATACCCTGCCTTCACCCCTTATTAATAAAGAAAACAATTTGTCCCCTTAAAATAAACATGTATATTTGCATACGAGTTAAAAGAACACGATATTGCAATGTGGAAGCACACTATATTGACACCTATTTATTATGTGCTCAAAGAAGCATTATGTTTACTACATTTGATTTTGTTTCCCCGTGCGTGCGCACTCGCAGTTCACACCAAAATATAAAACTATTCTAGTCACGACATTCGCAATAGGTTTTGACAATGTCCGTACAATTAGGTATGACCATTGAATAAGGAATTCGTAAAGAAATATAAGTAAATAGCCGTTATGCGTAGCTTACAAATTACGCGTAACTGCCAGGTGGCGAACAGGTAGGCCCTCTGTTACTGTATCTTGGAATTAGTCGACTCGTTTGAAATTGTGGCGACCGGAGCGTCATCTACTAGTCGTAAGAAAAACTATTAGTGTGGGCCACCGCATTTAGCTAAAGCGGGGACCGACTGAAACAAGCCACCGAGTCTACGTTTCGCTAACAGATCGACAGATGGCCGCTCTGTCGCATCTCCTTCAACGCGAGGAAGGGATAAATGATAAATGACAGTTCCAACCAAACTCGTTGCTAAAGCCTGGTGTGTGGCATATTATTGTTCTGGCAAAGTTTACAGAATTAAAATAGTTCTGTAAACTTTGGTTCTGGTTCCTTCAGCTGATTTTACTGTTGTTGTCGTTTTGGTGGCTATTGTTTTCTTGCTGTTTTTTGTGTCTGATTAAGGTTTTGATCACAAAATATATGGTTTTTATTAACCATGGTAGTCTATCGCCGCTGTTGTTATATAAATTTCGACAGCAGCAAGCGTTCTAACACGTAAATTTCCCGTGAAAGATGAAATTTGCTGTGGGTACCTACTTAGGCAGTGGATAATAAAATAGCGGAAACATAGCACTGACAAATTTAGAAGACTGCCAGTTGAAACAATGATGTTGTGCGAAAAACATTTTCGAAATAATTTTGTCAAAACCCTCCATTCTACAGGGTGATTTATTCATAAATACATTAATTTTAACCACGTCATCAGGGAGGTAAATATATACCGAAAACGCAAAAAAAAAATTTTTTGCTGCATGTTTAAATAATGGGGCAATTTATCCCAAATCCCGCGTAACGAGGCGCACCTGAACGCATGTGGCTACGACGTTATGCTGCAGCACATGGCACCGGCCGCGACGTTGCCATTATTTATTGATAATTTAATTACGAAAAAATATTCAGTTTATGAATTATTTACCTAGTTGATATGCCAATAACAGGGTGTTAGCACACCTTGGACTTGGCGTGTTCAGCATCTAACTCGAGAGACCCTTATCACTACACTTTTCACAGCACCCGCTATAACAATACAAAAGGCCTTACAATCACACGCACAAAACGCACTCAGTGTCTACAGAGGGTGGAAAATACTGAAACCTCAAAAGACTGAAACTGTCTCCGAAATTCGCTAGATTTTGAGATTTAAGACAAAAGTTTTATTAAAAAGAACGCAGGCGTCCCATCCGCATTCCACAACTATTATTTATTACGTCAAACTTGTCATTGTCAAGGATCTGCTGCCGGTTTCTATTGTATGTGGCGCCATCTCGTTGGTATTAACGTCGCCGAATCTGTGGTTGAGCTCTCAGTCACCCTCTGTGTGTTCAAAACCGAAAGTCTACAGCGCGCTTTATGACACGGTAACTAGCGAACCTTTCTAATAGATGGCAGCACGTACTACAGAAACCAGAGTTGCCTACATTCTGTAGGTATATTCGGTACTCTTTGTGCAACATTTTTGCTTTTTTACCAAAACGGTTCTCTAGACAAATGCGGAAATGATAGACATAATAATGATCCTTCATGGAGAATGCCTGCAGAATGTCAGTCAAGCTACCGCGGAACTATTTAGAAGCGCGCCACCTATCGGCAGGTAGCGAAACTAAGTACGAAACCACAACGACGTTTCATTACGGGAATGCTTTCTACGAACGAAGTAGTGTCAATGAATGCCACATGGGACATAACCTTTAAAAATATCCAAACCAAAATACGGAGAATGTGCACTGTGAAATACGGGAAACAATAACATCACATGTGCGATTAGTGAGGCGGAGTGCGAGAAACGAAAGGAAATTCACAGTGCACTCTGCAGAAACTTGGCAAGGATCAATGCCGCAAACACCAACGCGCCGCGTGCCGGAAATTCTCGGCCACGGGCAATCGCCAAGCTCCTTTTGCGGAGTTCGGGCTACACACATCCTCCTACTCCTACTAACGACTGCACGACAAGGGTTGTGACAAACAGAAGTCAAGAAAGCTAAGGACTTTTAGCAACCCATCATCCCTAACTCGCCCAGAAATAATACTAAGACTCGGTAGGTTACACATCAGGCTATACCCGGTAACATACCTAACGGCAGGAAAAGAAACTAGAAAAAGCTGTAAAGATCGAAAGGTGGAAATTAGAAAGCTTCAAGTACTTACGACTGAACCAATGTCACAGAGGAGGACCACCCCCACGGAAATGATTCTATTGCAAATATGGATCCCTAGTAACAATGAAAAGCAAACATAACGAGAAATAAAGGAATGAGAAGTGTATCGTGGGTGATGGTAACCAACTTAAGCGGAAAGTAAGGTAATTTTAAGCAACTGTATCCCAGAGATGTTGGCTAATTTTGACGTTCTTATTTCAGATGAAGCAGAACAATCACAGAACACAACTACTTACTCTAGGAGCGTCTTGGTGTAGTAAAAAGGATTATCAGTGAACTAGTGAGCGGAAATATTAGTGCCCCAAGCGAAAGTGAGTGAAGTTCGTTTTATCGAGAAAAAATCGTCTTCAGTGGTGTCGAGGTCCACGAAATCATGTAAGCCCCCTAGTTGAGTAGGTACCTACTTATTAAAGCATCCAAAAATCAAAAAGTCACGTAAGCAGTCGTTTCATTTATTTTTCTCGTTGGCATTTATCCCTTAAGGCTCGCCTTAAGGTGTCTCAGGGCAAAACTAACCGTTACAAGAGGTAAGCGTTAACATTTGTCCATAATTTCCGCAAGCATTTGGCGGAACATTCGCCTACAATACAAATAATTATGTACTGAAAACATTCCTTTAAATTTACGAAAGTTGCGTACATCTGGCGACAATGTTGACGCGCGCAACGGCAAGCGTCGTCCGGTTGCGGTTGCGGTTTAGAAAAAAAATAATTCCGGCTTTAAAAAAAAGTTGGAATTTTTTTAATTGCGATTTCGCATTCATAGTATTTTTCCCTACCCACTGTTAAAATTAATGTAGTTATGAATAAATCACCCTGTATTGGTCAAAAGGCAGCGTCCAGAGATATACATACTAATATGTGTCCGGGCACTGGGCCTTGTGTAAACAAACGTTTCATTCCTGCCCTCTCCCGCTCCCTCGGCCCGCCGTCATCGGAGTAGGGCGATCGATATATTATTTAATAAGAAAATAAGCTTACACAGTGTAGCTGATAGCGGTTCGTTCGCATTCTACCGGGTGCGCGCAAAATATTACCGACCGACCGTGACTGTTGTATATAGCGTCGATGGAATTCAATCGACGGTTATGTAGTCATACCTGCAGTGCGGATGGCTGTAAAACCAGTGGCGTAGCGTGAGCTTTCGCCGCCTGGGGCCGACCGGAAATTCGCCGCCCCTTCTATTTTAATTATTAGTCAAGAAAATTAGTAAAAGTCAAATAAACAGCTTTAAATAAAAATGTACTTTTCGTGTTTTTTTCATAGCAAAATCTCACAATCAAGTTAATTGTCCCTGAGATTTGAGTGTTTCTATCTATTTAAGTAAGTCTGTGTAATTTGTTACTTGTTAAAGTACCTACTATTCCATTTTAATTATTTAATAATATTTTGTTACTTTTAACAGGGTGAGTTTTTTTTTATGATCAGTATGGGGATCTCGGAAACTAGCGGAGATAGAAGGAAGGTCAGATGGGAAAAGAATTGCAGTTTTGTGGGCCCAATCATTAAATAAGGAATTTGGCCCAATTTAACGCGCCTTATGGATTTTTTAAAAAAGGCATGGCTTACTAGATATTTTGAAAAAACTAAATTTTGGCGTTTTATTGTAATCTGTCTAGATTCGTTGTTTCTGAATTTAGATAAAAAGTGTAAATACCAAAGTTGGAGAGATTTGTGTCCCCAATGCTGTTAACATGTCCTATACTTTCCGTGACAGCTGTCATTTTCGAGATATGACACAAACTTCTGTTTTTTAAAATGGGAACCATAGTTGTCCGTGGCCTCAAAAAATCCGGCATATTTAGAGCTTTCCAACGATATAATACTCGATATGATTATTCAGAAAAATAACGGAAATAAGTATAGTTTGCATTTAAAAACACAAGTTGTAGAAAATGGCTGCTGCCATGGAAATTAGGACATGATATACGCATTCGGGACACAATTCCCTTCAATTTTGGTATTTACACTTTTTATTTAAAATCAGAAACAACGAATCTAGATGGATTGGAATAAATCTCCAAAATTTCGTTTTTTTCTTCTAAATATCTAGTAACCTATGACTTTTTCAAAAATCCACAAGGCGCGGTTTTGTGGGCGCAATTTAACACGCCTTGTAGATTTTTGAAAAAAGGCATGGCTTACTAGCCTACTACAAATTTGGAAAAAACACGAAATTTTGGAGATTTATTCCAATCCATCTAGATTCGTTGTTTCTGATTTTAGATAAAAAGTGTTAAGTTAAGTGGAGGGAATTGTTTCCCCAATGCGGCCAGACTTAATCAACTCCCGATGATGCTGTAATATCTGGCTGCCCAAAAGACGATCCCCAGCGGTAGCTATAGTTTGTCAGGGGCGTATGGGCTGGATGGACGCGTTAAATATACCTATTTAAAAAAATCGTGGTTGCTTTCAAATGAGACGACGTTCTGGCAGCCGAAAACACGTCCTAATTGCTCAAAAGAAGATCGCCAGGGGTAGCTAGTTTATATCAGATGCGTACGGGCTGGACGGACGCGATAAATATATTTAAAAAAAAATCGTGGCTGCTTTCAAACGAGACGGCCTTTGATCTGGCAGCCAAAAACACGTCCCAAAAGAATATCTCCAGAGCTATAGTCAGAGGCGTACAGGCTGGTTGGACGCAATAAATATATTTTAAAAATTGTGGCTGCTTTCATAGGTCCCAATTAACCACGAATGACCTATAACGTCAATTTTACGTTATTTTCATAACGTAAAAAATACGTAACTTAATTTCCGGAAATTTAATATTTGTAAATGCATAAAAAATGACATATAAAAACAAGTAATGAAACTAGCGTTAATATTACGTCATTACTACGATACCCAGCTAACCACGAATGAACTATAACGTAAATTGTGCGTTATTTTAATAACGTAAAAAATACGTAGCTCAATTTACGGAAATTTAACTTAGTAAGTACATGAAAAATGACATAATAAAAATAAGTAATACAACTAGCGTTAATATTACGTCATTACTACGGTAGATTCTCCCGAATTATAAAACTTAGACTAAGGTTTTTGAGAAGTCACAATAGAGTCCTCCCCTGAGACGATTAAGGTCCTTTTGGCTTTGTCCCATCCATTATATGAATTATGAGACATCGTTTATTTTATTTCTTTTTAATTCTGTGACGTCATCGAGATTCTAGCTTACACTGTTTTAGGAAATATTTTTCTAGTGCGTCGATAGCTTAGTTGGTAAATGCGTCGACATTAATTCCGATGGTCGTAGGTTCGAACCCTGGTGTTGGTGTGCGGATTTTAATTTTTATGAGGTTCTACGTTAAGTTTATGAGGTTATTTCTACATAAGGATGTTGACGTCACTATACCCGAAATTTTTGTCATAATTATAACGTTAATTTAACGTGATTTTCCTAACGTCATGGAGGTATAAATATACCTAACGATATTTTGACGTACAAAAAACGGTTGTTGGTTAGCTGGGGTGGCTTTTAAAGCTCGTGCGCTCCTGACATAAACTCGCTACCCCTGGAGATCTTCTTTTGGGCATTAAGTCCGTGTTTTCGTCCGCCAGATCAAACGCCATCACCGTTGAAAGCAGCCACGATTTTTTAAAATATATTTAAGACATGTTCTCGGTCGCCCGATTCAAGACCGTTGCTTTTTAAAAATAATCAGTGGGTTACGACGTTGCCAAATCAAAAGTGTGGCTGAGAAAATTGTGGCTCTTTTCACACCGATAGTTCATCCATCCATATCATATCATCATTTATGACATATATATTTTCAAGAAAAAGTGATAATGGGCATAGCACTCAAAGTTAGAAAACAAAAAAAAAAAAAACTAGTAACCGCATACACGTGTTTCATGCTATTTGGCAATCATCAGTACGGTGTAACATCAACCAAATCAAAAAGATAGGAATGATTTGGGAAGCAACAAATGAAGTCCAGGCAGGAGCCAACAGCACATTTGCAGCTTCAGTCAGCACATCCCCTATTTTGGGGCTTGTACTAACATCGCCACGGAGGCTGCTAAAGCGACCTGCGTGGAAATCTTCATAGCCCAAGATACAATGACAACAAAGATGTAAGATTGTGAGTGTAAATGTAAATACAAGAAAAAGTGATAATGGGCATATGTTATGAAAAGGTTTTGTCTCACAACATGTGAACTGGCAACACTGTCGACTTAGTTTGTTAACGTGTTGCTAAGTATGAAGTTAGGTTTGTGTGACTTTTGTAATCTGACATTTGACAATGACAGCAATGATATTAAGTCAGTCTTTGTTGATATATAGACATGTGTATGTCATACTTTTTGAAGTAGACTAATTTACGTTTGTTAATCACTACCAATTATACTGTTACTCTGTGAAAGAATAAATGCTTTCTAACTTCGACTCCAACACTGGCATATCTCATTTTATCAAACAGGTTATGGGCCCAGTTATGCCCATGTGAGTCGTAAGTTGAAAAAAGTTGTCGGCCATTATCATCAGGTGTGTCCTGTGCAGGAGGTCTCCACGTTTGTCGTGAGAAGCTGATAGTTCCTCGTACCAAAAATGGCAGACAAGGTCGACTTTGGAGTGATTAGCAAGTTCGATGGCACGAACTATCCACAGTGGAAGTTCCAAGTTAAATGTGGCTTGAAGGCCAAGGGCATTTACGACGTGGTTAATGGAACTTTGCCGAAACCCACCAGCGGAGCGCAAGACATCAGTGCATGGAACAGAAAGGATGCTCAAGCAATGTTTACCATAACAGCTGCAATGGATTTGAAACAGATTACGTTGATTGAAAACTGTGAATCGTCTCAGGAGATCCTCAACAAGTTAGACTCCATCTATCAACAGAAATCAGAAACAAATAAGATGCTTGTGCACGAACGTTTTGCACAATACAAGATGGATTCAAAAGATAGTGTTGCTCAACATATCGCAAAGGTTGAGAACCTAGCCAAACAAATAAAGGAAGCAGGTGAAACGATAAGTGAAGCAGCGGTAATGACCAAAATACTTAACACACTTCCTCTGAAGTATAGAAATATACGACAGGCTTGGTTATCCCTTGATGGCAGCAAGCAGACAATTGCGAATCTCACGGCACGGCTCATCGACGAAGAAGCGAGTTTGACAGCTTTCGAAGAGACTGAAACAGCCCTAGCTTCCGTTAGATTGAGGGTAGCAGGCCAGAAGAGAAACACAACAAGTAGTAGAGGAAAAGGTATTGTTTGCTACAATTGTCGGCAGCGTGGGCACATTTCTCGAGACTGTACCCAGCCGAAGAAACCTGTTAACAAGAACGATGGTGATGGGAACAACACAGGTGGTAGCAGGAGGAAAAACAATTCCCAGGACAGTGCGTTTACTACATCAAGTAATGAAACCGCTTTCAACGTTGTCGAGACAAATCAGTTTCATTTAGACGATGATACGTGGACCTTGGACAGTGGTGCCTCAGTGCATATGTGCTACCGACGTGAGCTATTTGCTACTTTCACCGAAGATTGTAATTCAACTGTAACGTTAGGCAACGACGCACCTTTGATGGCAAAAGGGCGTGGTACCATAAATATTCAGAAGCTTATAGATGGACAATGGTTTAATTCTACCATTAACGAAGTTTTGTACGTACCAGACCTCAAGAGAAATTTACTGTCAGAAGGTGTACTCACGAAGAAAGGTATGGAGATTGTCAAAGTAAAAGAGCATGCCAAGATATACAACGATGGACAGCTGAGTGCTGTTGGTATCCGTGGCACAAATAACCTATACAGAATGCTATTCCGGACGGTTGTGTACCAAGCAAATGTTACAGCTAGTGAAAGTTTGCGTCTATGGCACGAGAGACTTGGTCATGTCAACATTGGTTCCTTGTGTCAAATTGTTTCAAAAGGGCTTGTCAAAGGTGTCAATCTTAGTGACAAACAGAATTTCTTCTGCGAAGCATGTTGCTTCGGCAAGCAACACAGACAGCCTTTCAAAAATAACAGCCATGTTAAAATGAAACCCGGTGAACGTGTGTACAGTGACGTATGCGGTCCTATGTCTGTTCCTTCAGTACAAGGGGCAAGATATTTCGTCACGTTCAAAGACGAAAACACAGGTTATCGTGTCGCATACTTTATCAAGCACAAAACAGATGTGCTTGACTGTTTCAAAGTGTATAATGCGAAGATTAAAAACAAATTCAACCGATAAGTTAAAGTTCTTCACGTGGACAACGGAACTGAGTATCGGAATCACGACTTCAAGGAGTACATGGATACAGAGGGTATCGAGTTGGAAACAACAGCACCATACACGCCACAACAAAATGGTAGGGCAGAACGGGACAACCGTACCATAGTAGAAAGCGCTCGATCGATGCTATACAAGTCAGGAGTGTCACGCCATCTCTGGGCGGAGGCAGTTAATACTGCTGTATACTTGTTGAATCGAACACCAACTACCCAGGCGCCGAATTCTACTCCGTATGAACTATGGTGTGGTCAGAAAACCTCTCTCGAACATGTCAAGGTGTTTGGATGTGACGCATTCACACATGTACCAGATCAGAAAAGATCAAAATTAGATGCGAAAAGTCAAAAGCTTATTTTTGTGGGATATGACAAAAACTCTACGAACTACAGGCTGTATAATCCAGAAAACAGAAAAATTGTTGTTTCTAGAAGTGTCAAGTTCAATGAAGATAGCCATGGATTGGTTCAGAATAATCGAAATGTCAAAATTACATTGGAGAGCGATGACGTAACAGAATTAGAAACTGATGAAGTGGAACACATTGCTGCAGAAAATATGGGAGCTGACGAAAGCGATTTGGAAATAGAAGCTCCAAACTTGAAACCACAAAGATCGATTAAATTACCAGCCAGATTCAATGATTACGAGTTAAATTTTGTGGAAGTCGATATACCAAACACCTATGAAGAGGCAGTGCATTGTAGGGATGCAAAACAGTGGGAGAAAGCTATAAAAGAAGAGCTAATGGCCTTACAAGAAAATGAAACATGGGACTTAGTACCACTTCCGGCAGAAGAAAAGGTGATTGATTCGAAGTGGGTGTTCAAAGTCAAGAGAGGCCCAGATGGTTCCGTCCTTCGTTACAAGGCGCGACTATGTGCCAGAGGGTTCGAACAACGAAAAGGCATTGACTATAACGAAATATTTTCTCCAACAACCAGGTATGATTCAATCAAAGTCCTTTTAGCTTTAGCTGTCAAGAATAATTTCAAAATAATGCAATTTGATATCAAAACTGCCTTCCTGAATGGTGATTTGAGTGAAGTTATTTACATGAAGCTACCAGAAGGTTTGGAAGAAGAAGAATTGTCAAATGACAGCAATTCTAACCTCAAATTCGTTTGTAAACTAAAGAAATCACTCTATGGTTTGAAACAGGCGCCGCGATGTTGGAATCAAAAGTTCCACACGTTTTTGAGCAGTTTTGGCTTTACGCAAGCACAATCTGATAAGTGTATCTACAACGGCATTGTGAATGATATAAGAGTGCTATTGATTTTATATGTTGACGATGGACTTGTTCTTTCAACAAGTTTGCAAGCAATTGATTTGGTTTTGCAAAAACTGAATAGTATGTTCAAGATGACTATTAGTGAACCCGAATGTTTTGTCGGACTGGAGATTGCCCGAGACGAAGATGACTCCATGTTTATCAGTCAAACAAACTACATTCAGCGACTTGTGAAGCATTTTGGCTTTGAAAATGCTACTCCAGTAAGCACACCAGAAGACCCGAATTGCGATCTTACAACCGAGATAGGCTCAATAATGAACGACGACCAAATACCTTACCGACAAGCAGTTGGCTCGTTAATGTTCCTAGCTGTTGTCAGTCGTCCGGACATTTCCCATGCAGTGGGAGTAGTAAGTCGTTTCGTTAACAACTACACAACTGCACATTGGAATGCTGTGAAGAGAATCTTCAAGTATTTGATAAAAACTCAAGATTACGGCATTACGTATCGCAGGCAACAAGGCACGTGTCCAGAGTTGATAGGATATTCCGATGCCGACTATGCAGGAGATGTTCAGTCTAGAAGATCTACGAGTGGATATGTGTACAAAATATGTGATGGTCCAATTACATGGTGCAGCCGAAGGCAACAGAGTATCACTCTATCGACGACTGAATCTGAATACATCGCTGCATCCGAAGCTACGAAAGAAGCACTGTGGCTGCAACAGTTGCTAAGAGATATCGGAGAAAATACTTCGAAACCTACTACGCTCCTGATAGACAATCAGAGTGCGATAAGACTAATACGAAACCCCGAATTTCACAATCGTACCAAACACATCGATGTTAGATTTCATTACATCCGAGAGAAATTCGAGAGTGGAGATATTTTACCAAAGTACGTCGAGAGTGCTCGTCAAGAAGCAGACATCTTTACGAAGGCACTACCGAAAGCGAAGTTTGAAAAACTCCGGCAGTTACTTGGACTGAGTAAGAATAAAAAAGGTTTAGACCTTGTGAAACAAAAAGTGGGAGTGTTATGAAAAGGTTTTGTCTCACAACATGTGAACTGGCAACACTGTCGACTTTGGTTGTTAACGTGTTGCTAAGTATGAAGTTAGGTTTGTGTGACTTTTGTAATCTGACATTTGACAATGACAGCAATGATATTAAGTCAGTCTTTGTTGATATATAGACATGTGTATGTCATACTTTTTGAAGTAGACTAATTTACGTTTGTTAATCACTACCAATTATACTGTTACTCTGTGAAAGAATAAATGCTTTCTAACTTCGACTCCAACACTGGCATATCTCATTTTATCAAACAGCACTCAAAGTTAGAAAACAAAAAAAAAAAAACTAGTAACCGCATACACGTGTTTCATGCTATTTGGCAATCATCAGTACGGTGTATGAGTGAGTGCTATGCCCATTATCACTTTTTCTTGTATTTACATTTACACTCACAATCTTACATCTTTGTTGTCATTGTATCTTGGGCTATGAAGATTTCCACGCAGGTCGCTTTAGCAGCCTCCGTGGCGATGTTAGTACAAGCCCCAAAATAGGGGATGTGCTGACTGAAGCTGCAAATGTGCTGTTGGCTCCTGCCTGGACTTCATTTGTTGCTTCCCAAATCATTCCTATCTTTTTGATTTGGTTGATGTTACACCGTACTGATGATTGCCAAATAGCATGAAACACGTGTATGCGGTTACTAGTTTTTTTTTTTTGTTTTCTAACTTTGAGTGCTATGCCCATTATCACTTTTTCTTGTATTTACATTTACACTCACAATCTTACATCTTTGTTGTCATTGTATCTTGGGCTATGAAGATTTCCACGCAGGTCGCTTTAGCAGCCTCCGTGGCGATGTTAGTACAAGCCCCAAAATAGGGGATGTGCTGACTGAAGCTGCAAATGTGCTGTTGGCTCCTGCCTGGAGTTCATTTGTTGCTTCCCAAATCATTCCTATCTTTTTGATTTGGTTGATGTTACACCGTACTGATGATTGCCAAATAGCATGAAACACGTGTATGCGGTTACTAGTTTTTTTTGTTTTGTTTTCTAACTTTGAGTGCTATGCCCATTATCACTTTTTCTTGTATTTACATTTACACTCACAATCTTACATCTTTGTTGTCATTGTATCTTGGGCTATGAAGATTTCCACGCAGGTCGCTTTAGCAGCCTCCGTGGCGATGTTAGTACAAGCCCCAAAATAGGGGATGTGCTGACTGAAGCTGCAAATGTGCTGTTGGCTCCTGCCTGGAGTTCATTTGTTGCTTCCCAAATCATTCCTATCTTTTTGATTTGGTTGATGTTACACCGTACTGATGATTGCCAAATAGCATGAAACACGTGTATGCGGTTACTAGTTTTTTTTTTTTTGTTTTCTAACTTTGAGTGCTATGCCCATTATCACTTTTTCTTGTATTTACATTTACACTCACAATCTTACATCTTTGTTGTCATTGTATCTTGGGCTATGAAGATTTCCATGCAGGTCGCTTTAGCAGCCTCCGTGGCGATGTTAGTACAAGCCCCAAAATAGGGGATGTGCTGACTGAAGCTGCAAATGTGCTGTTGGCTCCTGCCTGGACTTCATTTGTTGCTTCCCAAATCATTCCTATCTTTTTGATTTGGTTGATGTTACACCGTACTGATGATTGCCAAATAGCATGAAACACGTGTATGAGGTTACTAGTTTTTTTTTTTTTGTTTTCTAACTTTGAGTGCTATGCCCATTATCACTTTTTCTTGTATTTACATTTACACTCACAATCTTACATCTTTGTTGTCATTGTATCTTGGGCTATGAAGATTTCCACGCAGGTCGCTTTAGCAGCCTCCGTGGCGATGTTAGTACAAGCCCCAAAATAGGGGATGTGCTGACTGAAGCTGCAAATGTGCTGTTGGCTCCTGCCTGGACTTCATTTGTTGCTTCCCAAATCATTCCTATCTTTTTGATTTGGTTGATGTTACACCGTACTGATGATTGCCAAATAGCATGAAACACGTGTATGCGGTTACTAGTTTTTTTTTTTTTTTGTTTTCTAACTTTGAGTGCTATGCCCATTATCACTTTTTCTTGTATATATTTTCCTATATAAGGTATACCGGCAAATGTTTCATTTTTGAAAAAATAAACATTAAAGGGCAAAATTGAAAGTTTCAAGGTCGCATATTTTCCAAACGGTTGAAAGAGACATATTACATGTATACATCATTGAAATTGTGACAATGATTAGATTTTAAATATCTAAAAACATAGAGGGTGTTCTAATTCAAAAACATATGTTTGGTTTGGCACCCCTTTCCTGAACACCCTGTACAAATCTGAATAAACGCTGAAAAAAGCTTTCTTTGGCTTCTTCAACTTTTACCTGAAGAGAAGTCCTGTACAGGCCTGTACAGAGCGGGCCATCGGTGTCTGAGGCTCATTTTGTATGATAAATTTGAAAAAAATGTGCATTTTAGAAAAGTGGCCGTAACTTTTTTCAGGATGAAAGTTTTGTTTTTCTGTAAAAACATTTCTAGAGCACTTTTTTACGTAAAACCCAATGCTGCTACTAAATTTTTTTAAGTCAATGGTTTAGAGTTACTGATAAAAAAAAATTAAAATTGAGCAGCCTGTATATTTTTGCATTTTTTAATAGAGCAAAAAATTACCATTCCAAAAAATATATATAACACTTAATGATTTACTTAAGTAGTTATCAATTACTAATAACTTTTATGAAAATTTCATCAGTAACTCTTAAACCATTGACTTAAAAAAATGTAGTAGCAGCATTGGATTCTACGTAAAAAAAGTGCTTCAGAAATGTTTTTACAGAAACACAAAATATTCAACCTGAAAAAAGTTACGGCCACTTTTCAAAAACGCACATGTTCAAAAAACGCCCTGTTACTCAAGAACGGTGACAGATATCGATTTGCGGTTTTCGCCATTAAGTTATTTATCATAAAAAAATGAGCCTCAGAGACCAATATCAGTTTTCGTTAAAAATAGAGGGCCCTATTTTTAACGGAGATAGGGTTTCCCTTTAAAATTGTCCAATTTGGCTCACTCTGTACATAGAGGTATAATATGGGAATACACCAGAGCAGGTGTCTCATTTTAAGTCCGATTAGGTATATTATGTCCTTACTTTTTCAAATAATTGAATTAAAAATTAATTACACGCTTGCGTATGTCTACGCCACTGGACAAATTCCTAAAATTATGTTTTACAAAAAGCCAGTAATTTGCATGGCAAAAAAACGAAGTTTCAGTTTTTAGTCAAACTTTTAGGCAAAATTATTTTACTCATAATTTTGGCTCCAAAAATTGATGCAAAATATTGCGACGAAACTGACAGATGAGAAAAAATCTAAAGGCACTTTTTGTTCAAAATGGAATTCTCTATCTAAAAATTAAATATTTTTTTGTCAATCTCCTAAATTATTTATCTAATTAAATTAGCGGTAGGTACCGATTACCCGTATCTCCACCACTGATGCATAAAGGACGCAATCGATCCAAGTATAGGTAGGTGTAGGTACTTTGTACCAAAATTAGGTTAAAATTCCTTTTCTGGTTTAGAAATTAATAAATAAAACAATCTATTTTTAAAATTTTAACACCCTGTAATGTGGAAATTAAGCCTTTCTGAAGAAAACGTCACACACACCAAACACCCCATTTATTTTCAAAAATACCTACTAGCACAAATTGTCGGGTCGGACGATAGAAATGGCTCACCCTGTATAATAACCTACATACATTAGGTACAATTTTTTAATTGTTAACATTTATTAAGGTAATTCCTTATCCAATGGTATTAAGTATATTATATTATGGAGTAACATAAGGTATTATGTTATGTTTTCAACATGTCACACAAATCCTAAAAACCGACATTTACCTATTTATTGCCACTTTTTCGGACTTTCGTCCTCTCGCAACCATTGAACCATTCAGTTACTTTTGTTCTTCAAATATTTATTAAAATTAACTAGGTATTCCTTGACCCCAAAAACATAAAAAACGACATAGGTAGGTATCGCACCCTATATTCATCCCTTTACACCCCTCTCAATTTCCTCTCTTTAAATAAAAAAGTCGAAAACACTCTCTACTCTAACTCGCTACAAGAGTGATTTCGTTTGCTAAAAATTACTGTATACTCGCATATGAAACGGCAGCGGCTGACCTTGAAATTATAAAGGGAAAATCGTCTTGGTTATTGATTATTCTGTTTGCCTTCAAATAAGAAATAAATACCTGCTATTCTTTGGCCTTGAACAGTATTTACAGAGGCAGTTCCATCTGTCGTTAGAAAGGTTGAACCTCCTTCCGCGCGCCATCTCTCCGTCGGAAGATTTAATAAGGAGACGGCAATCATTTTGGGTCTATTTTAAAAGCTTTTATTTAACTTGCAATGTATGTATGTATGTATGTATGTAATTTGTTCGGGTGGAATCTTGCAACTCAATTTTGAAGCAGATATCTTCAACCGATCGAGCTGAAATTTTGTACACACGTTTAATTTGGATGACAATGCATGATTATATGTGTGACGTCATTCTAAATCCAACATGGCGGATCACCCAAGATGGCGGACTAGTTAAATTTCAACCGATTGAGCTGAAATTTTGTACACACGTTTAATTTGGATGACAATGCATGATTATATGTGTGACGTCATTCTAAATCCAACATGGCGGAACACTCAAGATGGCGGACTAGTTAAATTTCAACCGATCGAGCTGAAATTTTGTACACACGTTTAATTTGGATGACAATGCATGATTATATGTGTGACGTCATTCTAAATCCAACATGGCGGAACACTCAAGATGGCGGACTAGTTAAATTTCAACCGATCGAGCTGAAATTTTGTACACACGTTTAATTTGGATGACAATGCATGATTATATGTGTGACGTCATTCTAAATCCAACATGGCGGAACACCCAAGATGGTCATTAGAAGGTCTCCTCATTGAAGAGCTAGACTGTTCTAAACTAACCGGCAAACGACCTTGCAACAATGATGCGTTAACTGAGATGAATAGACTCAGACACCTGGCCAAACTAAAAATTACAAAATAAATTAAAAGTAAAAAAATATTTTTAAAAAAAGCTTTTATTTAAATGCGCTAAAAAGAATAAAATAATCTTTTCTTTTAAAACTTTTACTATCAACTTATAACGTCATTCCACAATTTATATGATATAAAAGCTTGTCGCGAGATTTAAGTTTTCAAACTAAGTAAATACCACTACTTAAATCTCGCGACAAGCTTTTATATCATATAAATTGTGGAATGACGTTATAAGTTGATAGTAAAAGTTTTAAAAGAAGAGATTATTTTATTCTTTTTAGCGCATTTAAATAAAAGCTTTTTTTAAAAATATTTTTTTACTTTTAATTTATTATTCTAGTTATTTAATTGGACGCATTCAGTGCTTTATAGGCGCCACTTCCTGGGACCATAAATACGGGCGAGGGGGGTTAAGAGGGAATACATGGGCGGTCCTACAGTCAGTTACGGGTCTGTCCATTGATCTTAGATATCTTTCCGAATACCTTAATCAATGGTATGACACAACATCCGAATAATTTGAAAGGACACAACATCCGAATAAAAGGTATAAACACAACGACTGAAAAAAATATGTACACAACATCCGTAAAGTATGGGCACAGCCCTGCTAGAGTATACACAACAATATAGGTTACGAGTGGCTTTTCATTTTAACTACAAGTTTTAGTATAGATAATAATAATGTTTACACGTAGTTGCAAATAACGAACTATGAATGGCTTTAAAACAAATAAATAAAAACGTAAATTTTAATAAACTTAGCTTGCGTTGGGCTAGTCAGACGAGATGGCAGCTCTGGTGCAGCTTCAGCCCTCCTCCGCTGTGGAAAAGGTAGGCGGCAGGCTCCCACTCCAACTCTGAAACGCAGCAACACCTCTATTCCTCTCAACACGTTCTATACCCATGCAAGCCCATAAATAGACTTCCACGTAACTAACACTTCCAAAAAAACTCAGAAAAAAAACTAAAGAAGAAAACCCTGGAAAAAGAACACCTCAGCAACTCATATTTAAACTATATTCACAGCTTATCTCCGTCTGAGGGTTGTTTTCCTTTTCAAAAACCAAAATAAGTCAATCTCACAGGCTTCTAGCTAATCAGGCTTATTTACACCAACAAAAAACCCAAATCAGACAACCCTGCAGACTGTTTTCCAGCACAAACCAATACGGATTGATTTCCTAAAAATAACACGCAAGTTTCAGGCCTAAACGGTAAGAAGTTTGAAGTAAAAATGATTACTTACTTCAACGATCCAGTCTGATGTAATAAGAGTGCAACAGGATAACGTGGTGAGAGCGGTTACAATTAAATCCCATAAAAAAATGGTAGAGCTCCTGGAAACCAAACAATTTGTACTAACTCTTTCCACACTGGATGGTCTTGTAGTGGGTTTGTGATTTTAATCCCCCCTTTCAACACGAAGGCCTAGCCAAAAATTGCAATGGCAATCCAAACCACAACCACTAATAACCGCTTCACCCGCACAATTGCGTTTCCAAAGACTGAATAAAATCACTTCGCATTTACAGCCCGAAATTCAAGAAAAGCGGAGGCCGCAGGACTGGCAAAGAATCACACAAAAACAAGCTTTGGCCCAACCCAATAAAGCTGCTGATTTATGGCGGAAAAATGCTCCGGAGATGCTATGAGCGCCCTCTAAGAAAAGCGCAGCCGGCCTTAGACGTAGATTCCCGGCGCAAAACTGTCCAACAGCTATCAAGCCCAACTTCAGATTCTATGCCGCCGTTCCCGCTGTCCTAACCTCAAAGGAAAATATCGAAATCAAAACATTGGAATAAAAGTTCCGAAAAATTCCAAAAATGTACAAAAATATTTACAAAGTGCACCCAATAAGTGCTGCCAGTGGGGTGGAGAGCAAGAAAAAGAAGAACAAGAACAGTGCACTCTCCCCAAACTTAGCCAAGGACTGCGACAGACAAAAGCAAGAAAGCTACGGGCCAAGCAGTCTTTTGACCCTCCAAAACTCGCTCAATACAAGTACTAAGACTCGGTAGGTTACATATCAGGCAATACCCAATAACCTACGTAAAGAAAGGATAATAAAAGATACGCTAGCAAGATCGGAGGAAAGGTTCCAATGTACCTAACATGTAGGGTTGTGCCGCTTGAAAATTTCATTTGAAATTTTCCCATTTGAAACTTTCAAAAGTGAAATATTTCACTTATCCCATAAAGTGAAATTTCAGTGAAATTTATGAAAGTTGAAACTTTCACTTCATAAATTTCCCAACTAAGCGCGAAACTTTCTCAGAAATTTCCTTAAAAACGCGAAACTTTCTCATAAATTTCGTTAAGATCTGGAAGTTTCGCGAAAACATACAAAGTGTACATTTTTTGAAGAAAAAAAAAAGCCTTTCGGATTTTTAGCATTGATTGTGGCATCGCAGGTGGCTTTGACTTTGGAGTAGGCAACTAATTTTTTGGATTTAAGTAGGCAACAATGCTATCTAAATTTGGTAAAAATTTCGTTCTGGTCGGTTAAAAATTAAAGAAGTTATAAGTTACCATGGCAACCACATTTTTTGTGCTACGAAAGATTGCTTGATATCACTAAGCGGGAAATAATTTCCCCTAACACTTTTATTAAAATGTTTTTTATGTGAGGAATATTTTAAGAAATATAAGCAATATTCCACAATTTTTATCCACACCATATATTATAAGCAAGCAAGGGAACGCTTCCAATAGTTGCTGTTTGAGCTGAGGAATACAAAACTGTTTGTATTTTATTGGTACAGAGTGCAATAAAATGTATAATATCTTCATTAAAATAGGAATTGACTGCCATTTTAATGAAAACTCAAAATTACAAACGTATTGTTTGAAATGGAATGCAAAAATATAAGGTAAATATAGGATATAGGTTAAGTGTCAATATCGAATTTTAAAGTGATGATATATAAAAAAAATATGCATTTCCGCGAAATATTTCTGCCATTTTCGTAATGTACGACCCCAAAATAGGGGAATACAATATTTCGCGAAAATCAGGGAGAAGTGCAAGATCAAAACAGCTGAAAACAATACAGGCAGTTTCAGTGGCGCAAAGAGGGGGGGCTGCCAGGCTGCAGCCCCCCGAGCTCGTACCAACCAAGCGAAAAAGCGCTAAACAATGCTAGATAAGAACGATGCTACAGGATCGTTTCTTTACAAGACCGAATGATTCTATTTTGTTTAACCTGTATTTTATAAGTTTATATTATGATTTATCAAATTTACGATATTGAGGATATCGGATATCGGTGGTACACATTAGTAGTTGACATTTATTTAATGAAAGATTTGTACCTAGTTGTTTGGCCGCCAGTCGGCACAGCACAGAAACACAAGTCACACGCACACGCGCTTCGCGCCGTGGGCCTTAAAATCTAACCAAACCTGCGCCGAACATAAAACTAATCTGACCTGAATTATAAGCGCCTGGCCTTTGGGTTTCTACTGTTCTTCATATACGGCATGCCCGTAGATAAGGGTCAGTGGCGGTCCTAGGATTTTAGGCGGGCGACGATCAAAGATCAGTTACAAAAAATTTAAGAGGGGGTGGCAAATTTAATTTATTTAATGAAAACACTGAGCCATGGTTGACAACCTATTTATTAGGTACCTGCTCTTAACAAAATAAAAATTAAAATTCACACTAATAACAAAATATAAAAAATTAGTCATCATTTAAAAAAAGAAAAAAAAGGAGAAAAAGAAAAAAGAAATCACAACTTATCACATTTCCGTTCCACGCTATCCTATAATTAGCAGATTGTGAGGAAATTAATAAAACACCCCGAAAACACGAAAAAAAATACAATTTTTTGTCAAATTTTGTGCGTTTATTTGAAGTGCCTTTAGTTTCTCTTTTAAACTCATATAGAGGTAATTATTACGAAAAATATTCACTTCTCTTTTGTTGAGTACTTTGGTACACTCTGTTACTGCGAATTAAGATTTGTGATTTTTTGTATTAACCTATTATGTGCCATGTTTTTTACTTTCCCTGCATATTTTGACCAATTTTTACAGGCCGGTTGTGTGTTTGTAGCAGATAGCAGATAGCGTAAATTAACTTTATTTATATAAATTTTTCTAAAAATAATTTATACTTAATTCAACACTAGCAAAAGAGCTATTTTTTTTCAAATCAAATTTTCCATTTGTTTTTCTTCCAAGTTACGGGCCATTTTGAGATTAGGGGATTTAGTATGCCCTCCGTCCCTGTGTTGGCAGCTCCGTTTTAGCTTAAAAATTGGCGTATTATTAGGACAAATAGTGGAATTTTCAATTTTTATATACAACCATTATACCGACCATTCTAGACCCAATTACCGACCGACACTCTTAATACCGACCATTCTAGACCCAATTACCGACCGACACTTAAGCACATTTTGAAGTATGGAAATAAAGTCTGTAAGTAACAAGGTAAGTAACCAAAGGCAGGTAAGTAAAAAAGGCAAGTGGTAAAGACAGGCAACTAAAAAAGTAAGTAGGGCATAAGATAAGTAATAATGTTGTCACATACCTATGTTCAAAATGTAGGTGCTTGAGAGCAGGTAAGTAAGTGAAAAGATAAGTAAAAATGAAGGTATACAAAGATTAAATATGTAAAAGGTAAGTATAGTAACTTATATTGAATTATGTATGTGGGTATTAATAAAAACAAAACAAAATAAAAAAATATTGCACATTTATTAAAAAACATATAACTATATTAAATACTTTTACATCACTATTTATTTGGTAACTTTGCTTTCTTTAAGTCTTCAATTTCAGGTACAGAATAAATGCCTCGACTGTTTATTAGATTTGGGGCATGGATGTTACTTACACTTTCATTTGCCATATATGTAAGGACATCATCTTTGTCGGACCATTTCCAGTTTGAACCACTCATCGCCATTGTTTTAACCACCACACCACTTGAATCTGATCCAACGACTAACCCCTGGAAAAAATTCTTCTTCGTAAATAACGATGACATAATCTCCTTCTTTGAAAACACGAGTTTTCCCTGTGGTGAGTTTGTCTTTTAAATTGGTATCAGCTTTGTCTAATTTAGGTCTCTTTTCCAATACCTCTTTTTTTGATGACTCATCTTTCCTTTTCATTATTCGCTGTAGCTTCTCTTCTTCTTTCTTCTTTTTCTCTGAGTCAATCCGTCTTTGATATTCCATAAATTCCTCTGATGTCGCAACTGTAGGTGTTATCTTTTTGTTAACTTTTTTCAATTTCTCATTTTTATTTGTTTCTGGCCAAAATAATGCCTTTTTGAAAGGAGTTGCCACATTTTTAAGTGGTGTTGGAACAGTGGGTGATCTGATGTTTTCTTTGCCTGCAGTTTTGATGGAATTATTTTCGGGAGTTTTTTCTGGTGGAACGGTGTTTTGAGGTGTGTTTAGGTGTTTGATAGGTGAAGGAACTTCTATGTTAGCAACTTTGGGAACATTGACTAAATATTTTTTAATCGATTCATCGACCTTATTATTTGATATAACCAAAGGATCTGTAACTTCTGGAGTGCAGACCTTATAATCCTCAACATTACTGTTATTGTTAACGCTAGTGGGCAACTGACTATCATCAATTGGTGTATTAACATTCTGTGCCACCTCTACAGGGCACTTGTTAACTGGTTCGACATAAACTAACTCTATTTTTCCTCCATGTTGTGGAGTAGAGGATTCCAGGCATGGCATTTGAATCATTCCATCATTTTGCACCTCCACGTCAAATATACAGTGATCATCTAACCACATATTTTCGGGAATTAAATTTAGACTATCGTTGTCTAAAACTGGCATATTAGCACTTAAAGTAGCTTCATGATCATATGTAGAGTTGTTCAAGTTAGTTGATTTATTATTTTCATTTTTTACTGGATGAAATACAGCCACGTCCAACGGTTGGAGTCGATGGGTAGAATTTGGACGAAGAGCTATTAAGATTATGCCTTTAGACTTACAAAATTCAGTTACTGGCAAACTTATGTGTGAGAAGTGGCCATCTAGAAAAAGGATTACCGGCACTGGTACATTGTTCTCCTCTAGCCATTTGTAAAAAAACATTTGTTATAAACTCGTAAAAACACTCGCTTGTCATCCAACCTGTGTCCGATCTTCCAATACCCCACCCGCTGGGCATTTTCAAGTGAATACTTGGTGGCACTCGTTTATAAGGAAAAAGAACTGTCGGATGCTGCACATTTCCATCAGCAGAAATTGTTACAAGTACTGTAAGGCACTCTTTCTCATCATTTGCTACTCTCTAGTGTATACTTTCTTTGACCCTTTCCTCACTATCACAAATTTTTCTTTCGGTGATAAGAAAAATGCTGATTCATCACAATTAAATATGCGTCTAGGATCTTTTAATATATCAGTGAGATTGTGTTCAATAAGATACTCTGAAACTTGTCGAAACCAATCACGTATACTTTTTTCGGTTATGTTAGCCCGTGGTTTAGTTAAGCTTTGAGACACTCGATGTGAAAGCTCTGGATGTCTTGAAAAAAAGTTCTCGTACCAATGGCGACCTGGTATGCTATTTTTAAATTTGTTGGGCCGCTTTAATTGACGCACCAATTCTGCCACACATTCCAACAGGTGATTTTTTGTGACCGGAAAACCAACCCCCTCCAAATACAGTATCCAGTTGACAATAATATCTTCTTCTGACTTTGTGAGAACACAGTGAGCACCACAAGTAGCCCCTTCGGCATATTTATTGTTCATTTTATCTACCAATGTGGTCTTTGGTATTTGAAAGGCTTGACTGGCTTGCGAAGCGAAGCGAAGTGTTCTAAAACGCATTTTTTCTGAAATTTTGCGACACCAAAAACATCGCATCTCAGACATATATGCTTTTTGTTGCTTTTTTTTTAAATTATTGAAAGGTGAAAAAACTAAAAAATATACTTAATCTTCCTTACAGCTGACGATGCGGTCGCCAATAGGAAGCTAAGCAGGGTATCACCGACCGACTTGGTCGGCAATAGGAAATTAAGCCTAAAACGCATTTTTTCTGAAATTTCGCGACCCCAAAAACATCCCAGACATATATGCTTTTTGTTGCTCTTTTTTTTAATTATTGAAAGGTGAAAAAACTAAAAAATATACTTAATCTTCCTTACAGATGACGATGCGGTCGCCAATAGGAAGCTAAGCAGGGTATCACCGACCGACTTGGTCGGCAATAGGAAATGAAGCCAATTTTATGATCCTACCGACCAATTTTTCAGTGAAATTTTAGAAGTATTAACTTATCTTGGCAATTAAATCTTTGATTTTGAGTTAAATGTTTACTTAATATAAACAAAACTATGTCTTCATATGCAAAAGATATTACTAAGGCAGAAATTAACAATTTCCAAGAGACCAAATTTAAAACATTTACCGCATAACATAAACATTTCTTATGTTTAGGACACCTTTTTTCAATACAAATAAATATATTTTCTTGGTCGGTAATAGATTTTCACGTCAAAACAGATGTTACTAGTATAACAGCTTGCAAACAACTTTATAATTGACCTTCAATAACATAATAAAATACGAAAGTATAAAAAGTGTTTTAATCCCTGCATGTTTTGCCGACCGATATTTATTTACCAATTGCGACATTATTTATGTACAATAATGCATATTTTTGGTGTTAAGGCACTTCAAAGAATATAATCACTTCATTGTATTATCATTTTTATGGAATACTTACCGTTATGTATAAAGTACACTTGAAATAAACTTCTGCCCGATTTAAGGAATTTTGTTAAAGCTTAGTAAGGAAAACCATCACGTCCGGCGATTTTTGGAGGTTAACTAACGGATTTATTATCAATCGCGCAGCACCGTTACATTTCATATTGGCGGGAAATTTAAATTACGGATGTAGACATATAATATTAATTCCCGAATGTTCGAATTGATGCGCAAAACTTGTATTAAAGTGAAAATATGCACCAGTCGGTAATTAGGAACAAGTCGGTGAAACTTACCATTTTAATATGCGAACATGTCCTTTTAATTCGTGCTTTTAAAAAGCAATAATCATTATGAATCTACAAAGAAATGGATTTCTATAGGAAGTTACCTACCTATCTACATATTCTACATTTGGCCCTTTGAGAGGATATGGTAATAAATTTATAGGCACTAACTTATATTTTTACTGCCACAACATTCAAGGAATTCTCTCCCGGGCTTTTATGTAAAAAAAAGAGGACCTACTTCTTACAGTTACTGCATAGTTAAATTATTATTATTATTATGGTTCCACAGTTAACAAAGAAAAAACTGCAATCAGTTGTGTAATATTTTTTGCTAATATTAGGTTTTGTTTTTTTTTTAGTTCATTAAAAATGTTTGACCTTGAAAAGTTCAAAATTTTCGGCTGCGGCACAATTCTTAACAATGCAAAATGAACTTTGTCAACCAGCCCCCCCGGACAATAATTTCTGGTGGCGCCACACTGGTCGGTTTGTAGTACAAGTACCCCGAAAACATCGATTTAAAAGTGGGATATCTTGAAAAATACTGATTTCCGCCAAATATTTCAGCCATTTTCGTAATCTACGTCCCTAAATTAGGAGGTATACAAAGTTTCGCGAAAATCAGGTAGAAGTGCGAGAAGTAAAAAAATACCAAAATAAAATATGAACATCGACTTTAATTACGACCGATGGTAAAACGGGCTAGTGGGCGGAAAAATCGATGACGCTGTCTTCTTTTCGGCTTCGATGCTGGCGCCATGGCTTCACCTAAGCCAATGAGAGCGCAAGACAAATACCGACTTTCATATACATAGAACGTATAAATAGCCACTTTGCAGATTCTTTCATGGCTGCCAAGGCACAGTTGAAACCATCCATGGTGACTTTCAGAACTTTAGTAGGTATGGTAAGGTAAATACATCAAGCAGATTTTTGATTACCTGAATTAGATATTTTGCACACCCTGGCCTGGCAACGTATGCAAGGTATAGAGCTATTTATCAAGACCGGATATCCGGCACTGGCAGTTTCGTCCAGGACTTGTGAAAAGGGGCTTATTGCACTCACTGGTCAGGGGTTAAACACTCCCATGTAACAGTGAATAGCAAGACCTAAACAACACAACAAAGTATTAAATTAACAATCTCATTACCTTGCATGTAAGTGGCGATTCCTGCTAGTATTAGCCATATTATTATTATTCTTCTGTTGGAGCAAACTCAGCATTTTGTTATTAGGTGCGTTTACCGTAGAGGCTGCGAAAAAGGGTTTTGCTTGCAGTCACTTTTAACTTTTAGTATGCACTATGCACTGGCTTTTGCGTAGCCGAAGGAGTAAACTAAAAACGAAACACTGTTGTCTGTTGCTTGCAGTAAACGCCTTTTTGCACAAAACAAACGGAAACATGGCATCTTCTGTCATTTAAAATAATCGTTTTATTATAGGTAAGTGGTGAAGGACTGTGCCTTAATTTATAGTTTAATAAGGTTCAAAATCAAAACGTGACACACAAAATATAATACCATAGGCAGAGCATATAAAACAACCAGCAGTATTACTCCCCATGGCGGGAAAATTCTGCGCACCTGTTCGCGCAGCCGCCATGTGGGCATAGATTTTGTCAAATTGAAGCAGTGTCGTGGCGATTGGGCAGTTCTTTTTTGGCTGTATGAGAGATATTACAGTGCCGTGCTTGTGCTTTGTGCTAGTATCTTTAAATCAAGAATCCCAGGAAGGAGTCAAAGCTGCTTGTGCTTACCACACACAATATACTTTACTTATACTACTCTGTATTTCTGCATTGATTTTCCCGACTACACCTCCGACTTCTATTCCCCCATAATGGCTCAAGGTCATTGAATTTGCCGATGGTTTCTCAAGAGTAAGATATACTGCTGGTTGTTTTATATGCTCTGCTATAGGTATGGATCAAGAACGGTAGACGCACAGGATTGCTCGATCGGGCAAATCTCTTCGCCGGCGTGACGTCACCGCTAGACTGCTATCTGCTAAGCGCGCCGGGAGCTACCGTTTAAAATATAGAAAGGGTGGGTTTTCTGTGGATGTTCTGTGTTTTTGAGCTACTTTTGCCAATCCTTTGATTTTTATACACTATTAAGAGTACAGAAAACTTTTATTTTTTACTTAGAATGTATCAAGAAAGGGATTAATTTATAAAATTGCCAATATATGGAATAATTGCATACCTACTGAAGAAAATTTCGAAAATAATTATTTATCTACCAAGGCACTGAAGTTCAACTTTTTTTTGACTCATGTGGAATTTAGTTGCCGAGGCCTCTGGCTGAGGCAAATATAAAATATTATTATTATACAAAGTATTTTGAACGTTTGAAAAACGGTAAGTATGATACTAATCTTTTGCGATATTATTTTATAAATTAATATTAAAACTAATGTATGCCAAATTTTAGTTTCAATTTATTACGAGTATACTCTTAATAAACACTATGAAAATTATGTTTCACAAAAGGTTCGATAAAAGGCGCTTATAGGACTTGACATTTGGTTTTATTGCACCTGTACTGGTACACACTTTGTGATGCCTGTTTTACATTGACAATTTCTTCATGAATTAATTCATGAAGTCACTTCAAGGGCAAATTATTATAAAAAGTCGTGTATTACACTGGCAATTTCTTCATGAATTAATTCATGAATTTCTTCATGAAGTTACTTCACGAATTAGAGCATGTCCTATTTTCCGTCAAGTTTTGCATGAACTTCAGGAGTACTAACATTGAAAATTTGAACACAAGGAAGGTTATATTTTGATACTAGTTTTGTTTGAGGCATTAGACGAGAAAGAGGAGAGTACACAGTTTTAAAGATAATATACTTAGATAAAAAGTGTGTGAAATGTTACAATATGTTTTATTTATGTATTCCGCTGCCAAGGCACAGCTCCCTCATTCACGAAATAATTACAAAACTCCTCTTGGGCAGCAACGCAAGCATGTCTTGGTGAGCATGTTTGGTAAAAAAGTCCAAATTGAAATATATGGTCTTTATCAAGCTCTTCTAGGATGGAAGTAGGACATTCGGGTCTCAAAAATTATGTAATGTGCAACATGCCAATGTTATGGTTTGCACTTTTTCCACATTCAAATTAATTTTAGTCAAAAAACTCTAAATCGTTTGGCTAAAATGCCAAATGCACTACTCTTCTTGCCAGATTTAATCTGTAGTTAAAGAAGCTTTGGATGAAGATGGAAAGGTTAAACTCTTTTACCTAGCAGTTCACTCTGTAAATCTCTTACTAGTCATTTTCCGTAAAATGACGAGAACAAATATGACTGTTATTAGGGTTGAAACTGTCCATTCTTTTACATCTTGCCACCCATGCTCTCCTAATCGTTTGTGAAACCATATCTTTTGACTTGGGGAAGGTATGGAACATAATATTTTCGCCTGCTTTTTTTTTAAAGCGTAAGTTGTATTACAACCATAAACATCACACCTCTTTCCTGTCATAATGTATTCTAAATAAATAATAAAAATAAAGTATAGGGTAAAGTGTATTTAAAATGATAAAATATAAGTACCTACCTATTAAATAACCCAGTACCTACAAAAAAATCGAAGACAATGACGAGGAGATCTCAAATCTAACTTCTAACCTATAATGGCACAAAACATTCGATATTAGATAGAGAGATAATTTGACAAAATATATTAGTTCTTACGTTTTTAATACTAAGCAAGATGGTACTAATTTAGTATAAATATTCAATAATAGATTGAAAACTAAAAACAGGTTACATAAAATAAAAAAAACACAGTAAAAACCCGCGTCAAAATCCGCACCGCTGATGTACGAATAACACCGTTAGTCTAGCGCTGACGTCACACCCATCTGCCGACTGGCGAACATTACGCTTTCGAGATCGAGCAATCCTGTGCGTCTACCGTTCTTGGGTATGGATAGGTTGTTGCTAGGTTACCTCTTCTGCTTCGCATCTTTTTCTGGCCTCCGCCCTTCCGAGCAACTTAGCCACTCAGGGCCTACGCTTCCTCTAAGTTGAGTCGGATACAAGAATCAGAGCATATAAAACAACGCTCTGACAAGAATACTAAACAGACAAGCTAGGATTGCTAGATTCCATACGATGTATGGTGTGTATTCGCCAACTTATCGATCGTTGGTTACGTCACTCTAGCACTAGCCCACTCTAATAAACAGCAGGTCGCAGAAAAACAAAGGATGAATCTAGTCATCTAAACGGCAAAACTGCAGAGTTAGGTCTGATGAAATCAAACCTTAGTCGCTTTCGGCTATGACATTTAGAGCATTCCAGAGCTACTCAGGAGTACTCCACTTCCATTTCATTCTTTCGGGTATGCTTGAGCTTGAAGTTGTATGAAGTTGGCGTCGGACGCCAGCGCCCGACCTAACCTTGAGCGCCCGACGCCTTCGTCATACAACAATTACAACATACAAGGTCCACTAACCTTGATCGTCATATGCCTGGCGAATATCGGCCACAGAATAGGGGAATATTCTGTATATCGGCGAAGGAATGTCGGGCAGTAGTCAAGCGCACAGAAGCTTAAATTCACCAGGAGTCGCTGTTTTTCGGTTTTTGGGGACATTCGCGACATTTCGCCACCAAATTTTTACGAAAAGTAGAGGAAGGGTAGGGGATTAACTTGAGAAAGTTACACGAAATTACCAAAACGGCAAAGGGTTAAAAATGCGGGAACGATAAGCACGTCAATTTGACAGTCTTCCCCCAATTTTTTCCGAACCGAATTTTTTAAAAGTAGACAAGAGACAGGACAACAACCCTGAGGAGGTTTAAAGGTAGCGCACCATCGGGCGAGGGTAGAAAAATATTAAAAACGATGAACAAATCGGGGCCGCGCGTTAAATTCACGTCAAATGACAGTCTTCCCCCACTTTTTTCGGAACCCAATAACTTTTTAAAAGTAGACAAGAGATAGGATAACAACCCCGAGGGGGTTTAAAGGTGGCGCACCATCGGGCAAGGGTAGAAGAATATTAAAAACTATGAACAAATCGAGGCCGCGCGTTAAATTCACGTCAAATGACAGCCTTCCCCTACTTTTTTCGGAACCCAATAATTTTTTAAAAGTATACAAGAGATATTACAACAACCCTGAGTAGGTTTAAAGGTGGCGCACCATCGGGCAAGGGTAGAAGAATAATATTAAAAACTATGAACAAATCGGGGCCGCGCGTTAAATTCACGTTAAATGACAGTCTTCCCCCACTTTTTTCCGAACCGAATATTTTTTTAAAAGTAGACAAGAGATAGGACAACAACCCTGAGGAGGTTTAAAGGTGGCGCACCATCGGGCAAGGGTAGAAGAATATTAAAAACGATGAACAAATCGGGGCCGCGCGTTAAATTCACGTCAAACGACAGTCTTGCCCCACTTTTTTGGAACACAATAACTTTTTAAAAGTAGACAAGAGATAGGATAACAACCTTGAGGGAGTTTAAAGGTGGCGCACCATCGGGCCAGGGTAGAAGAATATTAAAAACTATGAACAAATCGGGGCCGCGCGTAAAATTCACGTCAAATGACAATGTTCCCCCACTTATTTCGGAACCCAATAATTTTTTAAAAGTAGACAAGAGATAGGACAACAACCCTGAGAAGGTTTAAAGGTGGCGCACCATCGGGCAAGAGTAGAAGGATATTAAAAACTATGAACAAATCGGGTCCGCTCGTTAAATTCACGTTAAATGACATCCTTCCCCCTTCCCCCACTTTTTTCGGAACCCAATAATTTTTTTAAAGTAGACAAGATATAGGATAACAATCCCGCGGTGGTTTAAAGATGGCGCACCATCGGGCAAGGGTAGAAGAATATTAAAAACTATGAACAAATCGGGGCCGCGCGTAAAATTCACTCAAATGATAGTCTTCCCCCACTTTTTTCGGAACCCAATAATTTTCTAAAAGTAGACAAGAGATAGGCCAACAACCCTGAGGAGGTTTAAAGGTGGCGCACCATCGGGCCGCGCGTTAAATTCACGTCAAATGACAGTCTTGCCCCACTTTTTTCGGAACCCAATAACTTTTTAAGAGTAGACAAGAGATAGGATAACAACCCCGAAGGGGTTTAAAGGTGGCGCACCATCGGGCCATAGGGTAGAAGAATATTAAAAACTATGAACAAATCGGGGCCGCGCGTAAAATTCACGTAAAATGACAGTCTTCCCCCACTTTTTTCGGAATCCAATAATTTTTTAAAAGTAGACAAGAGGTAGGACAACAACCCTGAGAAGGTTTAAAGGTGGCGCACCATCGGGCAAAGGTAGAAGGATATTAAAAACTATGAATAAATCGGGGCCGCTCGTTAAATTCACGTTAAATGACAGCCTTCCCCCTTCCCCCACTTTTTTCGGAACCCAATAATTTTTTGAAAGTAGACAAGAGATAGGAAAATAACCCTGAGGGGGTTTAAAGGTGTCGCACCATCGGGCAAGGGTAGAAGAATATTAAAAACGATGAACAAATCGGGGCCGCGCGTTAAATTCACGCAAAATGACAAATTTATTCTGACAGCTGACAGCAGAGCAGTAGTAGTAGTATACGCCATTGAATATAAGAAGTACGCCCCCTATAGGCTCAATGCTAAACTAAGTCTATGGGCCATGCCATTTTGTTGTTCCGTATATTGTTTTCTGTTTTGTTCAAAATCAGTCAAAAAAGCTTTATTTTCTAAAGTTGACATTATAATAATGTGGTAAATAACAACAGTTGAATTCAAATGTTTAAATATTTCCGCCATGTTGTGCCAAAAAAGAGAGAAGAGTTAAAGAAGAGTTATTAGAAAATGAAATAAAGCAAGTAAAATGTGAATTTTATTATGATTACCAAGCAGAAAAGGCCTCCCACAGTTATCAGAAGTGGAATTTGAACATGCTAAAGTGTTATATGCAGTGTAATTACGAAGTTTTAGTGCGAGATTCGGACGAAAAACCGTCTTGATTCGATCGCCGAGGTCCTAACCTAAAAAATTTTTGTTCCTGAAAACATTTTCGAGATGGAACAAGTTTCGAATCAATTTAATTTAACCAATAAAGTTCTCTATTTCGAATTCTGCTTTTAGTTCATTTTTAGTTGCCTGTTGCCTTTGCAATTACATAAATCATAAACAATAATGTTTAAACTTTATAATAACCGGTAAGTATTACAGTTTCCCGTGGTGTATGTCTGCCCCGATTTTTTTGAAATTTTAACTACCCCCCTATTTTCGGGGTTCCTGAATACGAATCTGACCTTAGTTTTTGGGGCTCGGGCGTAGTTTCCGAGAAAATGAATTTTCAAATTTCCTTTGACACCTCACTTTTCATGGCGATATTTGTGGTTATAATCCGGATTAATTTTTACTATATGCAGCTCAAACTGATCACCACACTATTTTGCACCTTTTGCTTTTTTCGCCCCACAATCAGGGTTGGGAATGTAGCGATAATTTTATATTAATTACATTAACTACATTAGCAACATTAACTACGTAATTAATTCGAAATGTAGTTAACTCCGTGTAGTTAATGTAATAAATGATTTGATTGGTTCCCAGCCAGCAACGCTATAACCTTGAAGTCAATACGACGTCGAATATTGGTGACAAGCTGTGTACTAATATTTTTTAAAATATAGGACGTCGAATCGTACGCCACGCCGTTAATTGTCTGGAGCTGTTCCGCGAGCACGTGTCGTTCCCTATAGCTATTGTGTGGATCCGGTGTTCCGGTGCTTCGCGTTGTAGTACTTAAGTGAGTTTTTATTGTCTATTATCCCCTATGTAAGTAGTAAAAGCTCGAGAAAAAATAAACATGTAGCCTCTATGCCACACCGCTTTTCTAGCCACCATGATGGATTTACATTACGCAAATTTTAACCTTGCATAAATTTCACCCAAATGACATTCAAAGTCAAGGTTCCTTGTTCAAAGTTAGTTAATTGTCCATTTTATACTGCAAAATTCTATACTACCTTCTACCATTTTATTTATTTCCATATAGGTTGTTTTAGCTGCCTCCATGGCAACGTTAACGTTAGTACAAGACCCAAATCCAGAGCATGTGCTGACAGAAGCTGCAAATGTGACTTCATTATTGTGTTTCTTCCCAAATCACGCCTATCTTTCTGATTTGGTTAATGTTATACCGCACTGATGATTGCCGAATAGCATGAATTAGGTACTTTCTCTTGTATTCTATTTTATTTATGTTTTTGTATTGTTTTTTTTATTTATTTTTTGTGTGTGTTTGTTGGCACTTAAAATATAATAAACGTATATTGATTAAAAATGTATTTAATTTCATTTACAAATCACAAACCCTTTTATATATCTTTTGAGTATAAAAAGTTTGTTCAGCGAATGTTCGGCCCTACGTCACAACTCCCGTCCTTGTCTTACTTGTGAATATACGATGGATATCGGTCGTATATTCACGAGTCAGACAAGGACGGAAGTTGTGACGTAGGGCCGAACATTCGCTGAACAAACACTGTGCGTTGCGACGCCATTAAGTAATTTTTCACGTCTTATTAGACGTCACCATTACGTACTTTGCATTTCCTATTACACTTCGTCATTACGTAATTTTGCACGTCTTATTAGACGTCGCTGAGCACGTAAATTCTCTGTGACATATTGCCGTCGATTCTACGTGTTTTCTGCGTCGAACTTTTCGTCGATCGACGTAATGCGGTACGTCTATTCAACGTAGAAGAAACGTCTTTTTGCTGGCTGGGTTGATTGAAGGTCATTTTTGTAGATAGTCGACGTCAACACACGCTCTCTAAACTCACTTTACATTTACAATAATTTTTACAAAAGAGAATCATGGCTAGACGAAAATACCACAACAAATATGAAGAACTTAAATTTCTCAGCACAAAATTAGGTACCTACCTATTGTACAAGACTGAATTTAAGTTGACAAATTTTTATTTTTATTTGATATTTTATAAATATCAAATCAATAAACATAAACCATAATGAATATGTAAATTTTTAATAAATGAACAGTGAACAATGTAAAATGTAAGTATGTACCTAAACGTAATAGTATAGGTATTACTTAGCGAGAGTTGTAAACAGCTTATTGTGTATGAGTGGAAAAGTTGCGCACGAGCCGCGTAGCGGCGAGTTCTGTAATTCCACGAGTATGTAATAAGCTTACAACTCGAGTTTTGTATTATAATTTTTCTTCGACGAAATAAATCTATTATAATAGATAAACGGGATAAACTATACTTCTGATTATCTGACAGGCAACAATTAGTATGTTGGTTAGTTGCTATGGTGACGCGGATGCCGCGCTAACAAGGCACCCGTGATAATTGCGTTTTAATTAAGAACAGATACGTAATTTTTTTTATTACGTATCACTCATTACGTGTCAGTCATTACGTGTCAGTGTTCTTAACAATGGGCTTACTTATAACCTAAACCGTCACTTAATAGGTATGTTACTAGCATAGGAGTAGAAAATAGTATATTTCATTACGAGTCTGGAAGTAAAGATTTTTCCGTGCGCGCGTGACAAATTCGGCTGCGCCTCACACGAGAAGTCATGCAAGCACGGAAAAATCTATTTCTGGACGTGTAATGAACGATATTTTTTATTATACTTCTTTGAAAACGGAAACTTAAAACATTTTATCGGAATATTATAATAAATTTAATTGACAAAAAATAAACAATGCAGACAATATAGTGTTTGCTATGTATGATGCGTTTCCATGGTTACTCTCAAATTATTTCAAAGTTGCTTTGTTGTAAATTAGTTATTGTCAGATAAGGTGAATAAACGTCAAAAATATTACAGAAATGTATCTAAATATTGAAACACTTACGAATTAAAATACAAAATAGGCATATGCTAAATATCAGAGAGCATTATATAGAGTTTCTTAAATTTAGTTTACTTTGCTGTACGGAAAGTTTTTCCATGCGCTGTTTCCGTGCGCTAGCCCGAAAAACCCCATCTTTCATTATTGCTAAAACAGATGAAAATAAGGTGTTTTCAAAGAAGTATAATAAAAAATCTTTTTAGTCTTAAGCATTGTCAAAGTCATCATTCATCGACTCTCATCAATCATCACTATCCTCAGTATCATCACCGTAATCACCGTGTAAAAATTTAAGAGAGTTTATTAGATTAGGACTAGATATAAAAATAATTTAATAATACTTAGGTATTTCCCTAAACAATTTGAGAATAAAACAAATTATTAAAAAATTGTATTTGGTCAAATAAGGCATTTTAAATGTTTAAATTTTGCATATAGTTGACACGTAGTTAAAGTTATGTAGTTAATGTAGTTAATTGTACAAAAACATGACGTATTCAATTACATTAACTACGGTAATTAATTGCGTAATTAATGTAATATTAACTACGTTCCCAATACCCTGCCCACAATCGGCGCGCGCCGATTGTCGGGGGGAACTTTTACCTAATAATTAAATAACTTTATGAAGACGACCACAATATTATATAGAAGACGACAAGAACAAAGAACAACGCAGTGTAAACCCAAAGTGTGCCCAAAGCTAGAGGTGACAATGGCCCATATAGTTAGTTCGCATAGTGCCCGTCGGGGCGTTGGCATCTTAAATTCAGTCGCGTATTTTCTTTGATTGTAGGGAAGATTACGTATGCCAAATTTCAAGTCGATATCTCAATGCGTTCGAACGTTGTTATCGACGGAACGCACAGATAGAGTGTTTTAGTACCTGCTTGAAAAATCGGTATTTTTGTATTAAACAACCGATTTAATTTTTTTAGTATATTGCACCGTTGATTGATTGCACTTAAAGAGCTCTACTCAGTGCTGTGCATTTTTGTTGTTTAGGCCCTTTGCATGGCCTATGCTATGATATAAAATGTAACCCCATAAATGGCGAAATGCAATTAGACATTTTTAAAGAAAAAACTAATTGTCCAATTGATTTAGCCATGCTTCAAAACCCTTAATATCAAGTTTCAAAGATGCATCTTATACAGAGTGTTTATAATTTAGGTACAAATTTCAGAAAATACCAATGTTTGCGGGCACCCTGTATTAACAGGATAAAATATTTTAGTGATATTTTTTTCTTTCTATAGAGGTATTACCGACCCCCAATTTGCGAAACCATGCTCTTATAAAATTACTGTATTTCTAGAGTTTTTTTGACAAATTTTAGAAGCTTTTTACAACAGTTCCTCCCATTTACTTTAGGGAGGTAGGTACTATTAGTTTTTTGTTTATATTTGCTACTTATATTGAAATAAAAAATGCCAATAGAAAATTAAATATTTGAAAAGATGTCATTCGAATTATTTAAACAGAATTCTGTCAAAATGACCTACAAGTTAACAAAACCTAGGAAATAATGCGGTAATGTGTATACAGGGTGATTTATTCATAAATACATTAATTTTAACCACGTCATCAGGGAGGTAAATATATACCGAAAACGCAAAAAAAAAATTTTTTGCTGCATGTTTAAATAATGGGGCAATTTATCCCAAATCCCGCGTAACGAGGCGCACCTGAACGCATGTGGCTACGACGTTATGCTGCAGCACATGGCACCGGCCGCGACGTTGCCATTATTTATTGATAATTTAATTACGAAAAAATATTCAGTTTATGAATTATTTACCTAGTTGATATGCCAATAACAGGGTGTTAGCACACCTTGGACTTGGCGTGTTCAGCATCTAACTCGAGAGACCCTTATCACTACACTTTTCACAGCACCCGCTATAACAATAGAAAAGGCCTTCACAATCACACGCACAAAACGCACTCAGTGTCTACAGAGGGTGGAAAATACTGAAACCTCAAAAGACTGAAACTGTCTCCGAAATTCGCTAGATTTTGAGATTTAAGACAAAAGTTTTATTAAAAAGAACGCAGGCGTCCCATCCGCATTCCACAACTATTATTTATTACGTCAAACTTGTCATTGTCAAGGATCTGCTGCCGGTTTCTATTGTATGTGGCGCCATCTCGTTGGTATTAACGTCGCCGAGTCTGTGGTTGAGCTCTCAGTCACCCTCTGTGTGTTCAAAACCGAAAGTCTACAGCGCGCTTTATGACACGGTAACTAGCGAACCTTTCTAATAGATGGCAGCACGTACTACAGAAACCAGAGTTGCCTACATTCTGTAGGTATATTCGGTACTCTTTGTGCAACATTTTTGCTTTTTTATCAAAACGGTTCTCTAGACAAATGCGGAAATGATAGACATAATAATGATCCTTCATGGAGAATGCCTGCAGAATGTCAGTCAAGCTACCGCGGAACTATTTAGAAGCGCGCCACCTATCGGCAGGTAGCGAAACTAAGTACGAAACCACAAGGACGTTTCATTACGGGAATGCTTTCTACGAACGAAGTAGTGTCAATGAATGCGACATGGGACATAACCTTTAAAAATATCCAAACCAAAATACGGAGAATGTGCACTGTGAAATACGGGAAACAATAACATCACATGTGCGATTAGTGAGGCGGAGTGCGAGAAACGAAAGGAAATTCACAGTGCACTCTGCAGAAACTTGGCAAGGATCAATGCCGCAAACACCAACGCGCCGCGTGCCGGAAATTCTCGGCCACGGGCAATCGCCAAGCTCCTTTTGCGGAGTTCGGGCTACACACATCCTCCTACTCCTACTAACGACTGCACGACAAGGGTTGTGACAAACAGAAGTCAAGAAAGCTAAGGACTTTTAGCAACCCATCATCCCTAACTCGCCCAGAAATAATACTAAGACTCGGTAGGTTACACATCAGGCTATACCCGGTAACATACCTAACGGCAGGAAAAGAAACTAGAAAAAGCTGTAAAGATCGAAAGGTGGAAATTAGAAAGATTCAAGTACTTACGACTGAACCAATGTCACAGAGGAGGACCACCCCCACGGAAACGATTCTATTGCAAATATGGATCCCTAGTAACAATGAAAAGCAAACATAACGAGAAATAAAGGAATGAGAAGTGTATCGTTGGTGATGGTAACCAACTTAAGCGGAAAGTAAGGTAATTTTAAGCAACTGTATCCCAGAGATGTTGGCTAATTTTGACGTTCTTATTTCAGAGGAAGCAGAACAATCACAGAACACAACTACTTACTCTAGGAGCGTCTTGGTGTAGTAAAAAGGATTATCAGTGAACTAGTGAGCGGAAATATTAGTGCCCCAAGCGAAAGTGAGTGAGTAGAGATACTAAGAGAGCACCAGACCAGACTTGTCGAAACCTGTCTGGTCTGGTACTCTCCTAGGTTTTGCCCATCTCCCCACTCTCTCCCCACTCCTATTGAAACAGCTATATAGGAGAGGTTCAACTAAGATCTCATCAGACACGCAGATCATTTACAACATGTCCTTCTTAAATAGTTTAAACAATTTGCTGGTGAAAAATCTGGTGAATGTTCGAGATTTGGAAGTAAATAAAAAATTTGAGATCCAGTGTTTTAAGAGAATAAATACCAAGTTTGGGGAAAAGGTAGTGGTGGAATTTGCCGACTTCAAGACCATCCTGCCTCAGCGTTTTACGGAGCAATTAACTCAAGAGCGAATTGACGAATTGAATGGTGACAAAAGGTATTTTTTAACAAGCTTGGGGCCCGTCGGCAAGACTACAAATATTATATTTTCTGAAGCATGAGCGAGAGACTGCGGCGATATATGGAGGCACTCGAAGAGCTGAGACGCTTGATTATTATGTATGAACTAACTAAAAAGTTTAGAAATGTAAAGTTGTGAAAATAAAAAATATTATTTGTTTGTGTGTTTTTTATTTCCCTATATAAGAGGGTGTGATTGAATAAACCTGTGTCAATCCAATGCTGGTTGTTAAAGGGGGTGGAGTGTTGAACACATTAATTGACAAATTACCGATCGAGTTACATTTTCCGGGATACCAGTATTGTGGCCCTGGTACTAAATTAGAAAAACGTCTTTCTAGGGGTGATACTGGCATAAACAAGTTGGATGAATCTTGCTTAATTCATGATGTTGCATACAGTAAAAACAAATCATTAGAAGAACGACGCAAGGCAGATTGGGAACTGGAAAATCGGGCTTGGGATAGAGTCAAATCAAGAGACGCCAAATTTGGTGAGAAAACAGCTGCCTGGTTCGTTACGAGTGCAATGAAAGTTAAAAGGAAATTGGGTATGGGTATGAAACGCCCATTTTCGTTTAGAAGAGATATTGTAAAGAAGGTTGAAAAAGCCCTAAAGAAATCTTTTACTAACAATGAGTTGAATGATCTAAAAAAATTGAAAAAATCATCGTTAGCAGCCGTGAGAGCAGCACGCGTGCATATAAAAAAAGCGGGTGGAAAAAGTAAACTAAGAATACCTAGAATTATTCCCTTTGAAGAAAAGAAAGGAGGTTTTCTCCCGCTTCTGCCTATACTGGCTGCTTTAGGGGCCCTTGGTTCTATAGCCGGAGGGGCTAGCAGTATAGCCAAAACAATAATTGACGTAAATAATACAAAAAAGCTGATGGAGAATGGAAAGCAATCTATGAAGATCGTCGGTTCTGGACTCTATTTGCGGAAAAATAAACGTGGGTTCGGTCTTTTTTTAAAGAAAAAAAACTATTGAAGCCGCCCAACAGACCTTTATCCAACCTAGATTTACTTAAATATGCCGATGGAATTCCTTACTTTAGAGGTGTGTATATGAGAGATACACTACCTAAAAAACCGAGAAAAAATGAGTCGGTCATTTTAAATTTGGATGTGCAGAGGAACTCCGGGTCTCATTGGGTGGCATATCGCAAGAGAGGAAGAAAATACGAGTATTTCGACAGCTTTGGCAACCTGAAACCGCCAAAAGAACTTATCAGATATTTGGGAAATGAGGTTGAAGTTGAATATAACAACAATTCTTATCAAAACTATAACGAGATGAACTGTGGTCATTTGTGTCTAAGCTTCCTAAGAAACTAAATAAAATTTCAAAATATGAAGTGTGTTTAATTTGTTCCCAAAAGTCGCCGAAAATATTCTGAATACCAATTAGACAATAACAATAACAGTTTTCAAGTTTTTCTATAAAAGGGGTAGTTGAGGAGAGAATTCATCAATTATGTCGCTGTTGTTCACACTACACGGATTTACTTCCACACTGTCTATTGACTTTAATATTCCTATACATTTAGAATCAGATTTTGAGTATGGTTTGGCCCTGCTAGGATTTCACACATATAACAGTATACCCAATATAGATGTTGGTGTCAACAAATTTTATTATATAAATGCTGATGGGTATCGCAAATGTTTAGTAATCCCCACAGGCTCGTACGAAATTGAGGCCCTAGAAAAGTACATAGTTGGCGCTTTAAGAAAGGAGGAGTCTGATCAGAAAAATCCAATTTCAATAAAAGCCAATAACAGTACTTTAAAGTGTGAAATTTACAGTGATAAATATACAGTAGATTTTCTACCAACAGACTCTATTGCTCATGTGTTAGGATTTTCTCCTAGTCTATTAGAGTCTGGACAATTACATACTTCTGATATATCTGTAAATATCGTGAAGGTCAGAACTATACATATAGATTGTAACGTAACATCTGGAGCATACTATAAAAATCAACCAACTCATACGATTTACGAGTTTGCAGTTAGCAGCGATCCTGGTTACGCTATAGACGAGTCTCCGAAAAATCTGGTGTACATGCCAGTTGCAAAGCGTGAGATTAATAATTTGACTGTAAATATTCTCGATCAGAACTCTCAACCTGTAAATTTTAGAGGTGAGGAAATAATTGTACGGTTGGAGTTGAAGCGTGTATGAAATTTTTGTGAAAATGGTTTTGGTTTTTGATGACAGATATCAACCGTATAAAAGGCAATCACAATGCTCCAAAAATTCACTAACAAATATTTCACCGAAGAGTGCAGATCGTCTCTCGTTGGAAAATCAACAATTTTTAAAAGATATTTCACCGAAGAGTGCAGATCGTCTCTCGTTGGAAAATCAAGAATTTTTGAAAGCACTTGGCTATGTCCCTAACACCTCAAGTGTTTAATGTGCATCGCACCCCAACCTATGATGAATCTATTCAACGTTTAGAGAAGCGCACCTATTACCCATTTGTAAAGTCATTTAGGAATAATGATACTGTGGAAATAACCATTAATCAGGGTGATGCATGGTTGTTGATGTACGATGCGTCGATTTTTGTCAAAGGTACAGTGGCTAAGAAAACCGGTGCTGGACAATGCAAACTAGCCAACAACGGTGCCGCATTTCTATTCGATTCAATTTCTTATGAACTAAATGGCAAGGAAGTAGAAGTAGTGAGAAACCCCGGAATTGTGAGTACGATCAGATCGTATCTTTGCTATACTGCTAATGACGAAAAATGCATGTCAACAGCAAGCTGGGTTGGGGTTAATAAATCTTTTGCTGTTAACAATGATGGAACATTCAATGTAAGAATACCGCTAAAACATCTGTTTGGAATATTCAACGATTATCAGATGGCAATTTGTGGTAAACAAACAGTGAGACTAATACGAGCTCGAAATGATAACAATGCCTTATTACTAACCCAAGACGCTGCAAGACCAGATCCTGCCATAACTGCAGAAATAACAATTTCCAACATTGAATTAAAGGTTAAACATATTCAGCCGAATGATATCATTAGATTGGATCTGCTTAAATCTATAAAAATTGATCGTCCAATTATAATGGCGTTCCGCAAATGGGAGCTACATGAATTGCCAAATCTTACTGTAAACTCCCAAAGAGAAATATGGGCCGTAAAATCGTCAGCAGCCGCGTCAACTCCTCGGTACGTCATAGTTGGATTTCAGACTGATCGCAATGATAATTCTAAAAAAAATCCCACGTCATTTGATCACATAGATGCGACTGATGTAAGATTAATTGTAAACGGTGAATATTTTCCATTCGAACGTCAGAGATTGAATTTTGCTGCTAACGACTTTTTGGAGGCCTATCACAACTATGTGGAATTTTATCCGAGTTACATGAATGCAATGGAGAGTCGCCCGCTACTTAGCTATGCAGATTACAAAAATAATGCAACCCTGTTTGTAATTGACTGTTCTCGCCGGAATGAATCTATAAAAATAAACACAGTTGATGTTAAGTTGGACATAGAAAATAGTGATGGATTTCCTGATAGAACTCGAGCCTACTGCATAATTGTGCATGACTGTACCATGGAGTATTTACCTTTAAGTGAAACTGTACGAGATTTAATGTAGATCCGTATATATAAAAGAACATTTACTGATACATTTCAGTTATAATCAAGATGTTGCTGAGTTTGGGTCACATTATTTTGTTCTCATTAATAAATAATGTGTTCTATATTTACAACCCTGAAGATGCTAAGGTATCTATTTGCGAACAGGATAAAAGATGTTTCCCATTTAAAACGGTAGTTGAAAAAATTTCGGTAGCAAGACTGCCTAAAAATGCTACTCAGTTTAAACTTCGAGCAGTATTCCAAAATCATACGATTGCTGAAAGTGTGTGGAGGGAGGTCCCACCTTCCACCACGCCCACAATGGCCACACCCAGAGACCTCAGTCAAGAACAACATATAAAAGACCTCGCTTTCGTGCCACTAATTTACTACATTACTATATGTTCTTCATTGCTAGTAGCAAAATTATTTATTGAAATAGTAAGAGTATTACTGAATGAGCGATGGAGCATAATTACGAGAGTCTTATAAGAACGTTTGAAAACTGGTCAAGCCCCCTATCATCAGAGAAGCTTGCCCGAGCAGGATTTTTTTATACGAATTACGAAGATGTTGTCCGGTGTCCATTTTGCAATATCGAAGGATATAAATGGGAAAAGGATGATGATCCATGGCAAGACCATGCTAGCTGGAGTCCCAGTTGTCCATTTATTAAAGGTGAAATCAAGCCTGTGGACATCCCACCTGAAAAAGTAAATAACACCAATCCAGACTTTTTATGTATAGTATGCTACTGCAGAAACATAGAAGTCTTGCTGGTTCCATGTGGACATTTGGCATGTTGTATGAGTTGTGCAAACTCCATGGAGAAGTGCCCGCTGTGTAGGAGTATTGTGCAGCAGAAGATTCGAGCTTACATGCCTTAAATGTCCTGTAATAGTTGTAGAAAATAAATATTCTTAATCGAAAAACTGTTTATTATTTACATCCCGATAGGTATATATGCATCAAGCATACGCTATCTTATTAGATGTATACAAGATGCGTATCGAATCACATCAACTATCTCTACCAATCGAAAATCTAGATTTTGCTCGAAGTGAGAAATCTAAACATGGCGTACTCTTACCAAATTCAATTAGAGCAATATTTTGCGGTCCTAGCGGTTGTGGTAAAACAAACAGTCTGCTTAGTTTAATATTCAACGAGAATGGCTTAAAATTTAAGAACATCTACCTTTACAGTAAATCTCTATACCAACCTAAATATCAGTTACTACAAGACGTGCTTAAAGAAGCAAAATGTGTTGGATATTTTCCATTTTGCTCAAACGATGACGTCATTGCACCAACAGAGGCTAGAGAAAATTCAATTTTTATTTTCGATGATGTGGCTTGTGGGACACAGGAAAAAATTAGAGAATATTACTCCATGGGTCGTCATAAAAATATAGATGCTGCATATCTCTGCCAGACATATTCAAAAATACCTAAGCAATTAATACGAGACAATTGTAATGTAATCGTTTTGTTTAAACAAGATGAGGTAAACCTTAGACATATTTATGAAGAGCACGTATCACCAGACATCTCATACGGTGATTTCAAGAATCTCTGCTCGCTTTGTTGGAATGATAATTTTGGAACTCTAGTTATTGTTAAAGATTTCAATATGAATGAGGGACGCTATAGAATAGGTTTTGATAGGTATATAAAGTTATGAGAAGCACAATACGCTTATTATTAATCGAGATGTCGATGCAAGAACAGATTCAAGAAGCGCAGCGCGCAAAGAAAATCAGTGAACTAGCTCGAACGATTAGAAAAAAATACACCGCCTTAAAAATAGGGAAATTTGATGAGAATGAAACTTTACAAAAAATTTTCAAACCTGTGACAAGCTCTCTAGCAAATTTACAAGTTAAGCAAGAATTAAAACCGGAAGTAAAACCGAAAGTTGAACCAAAAGTTGAATCATTTATGGAAAAGTGGCGCGAGTCGTTGAAAAGTCCAATTGCACTTTTAGGAGAAATGAATGAAACGTTAAATGATGTTGAGAAAGGAATTGACAAAGTGTACAGGCATTTTGATACTGTGTATCCTAAAGTATCTATACCATGTATAACAGACTTTATGGCTAATTCACTTAAAATCGATAGGACATATGGTCCTAAGTATGACGAAACTAAATCAGTATGGATGCTAGGAAATAAATATATCGATTTTGAAAAAACGTCTGGTGATATAATCATCAACAATAGCCGATTCGCGGGAACTGATGGTCTCTACCAGCTAATTTTCTATAATAATCCAGAAGGTACTGATGATGATTTGAAAAGTTACAGAGATATTTTAAATCTCACTGGTGCTCATCTTACTTCAAACGGACGATTAAAACATAGCTACAAAAATAAGTATTCTAATATTATTAAACCTCTTATGAAGGGCCCGGTGGCTACCTCCACATCTGTAAAGGGTTCTGGCATGCATCTTAAGTATAACACAAAACCTGTGGAATATGTTTACTGGGATGATCCTAATGAACTTGTGGACAGGTTAAGGTTATTAATAGCATCAAAAGATGCCGGAAATACTTCCCACGAAAACGAAATAACAGCAATAATCAATGAATTGAAAGAAGCAAAAATTATTCTCTAACGTTATTTATAAGATGCCTTTAAACAAGTTCGGACGTGTTTCAAGGACTATTCCTTACTCGTTGAATGACGGGGATTATGATTTGAAAACCCGCAGACTGTGCAACGTTAATTATCCGATTAGCAGCAATGATGTTGTGACAAAGCAATATGTTGACAAACAAATGAATGAGGCATTCAAAACTTTTAACGTCACGCTCGAACAACATGATGTTAATATTGAGAGTAGCGTGAAAGACGCTTTGGAGAAAGAGATCGATGAAATAAGAAAATTTGTTAAAATTGTTGAAGAATGTTATTTAAAAATGGTTGGTGAACAGTCCGGGCCAAATCCCAAATTATTAGACAGATTTGTCCCTATAGATCATTCAAGTTAGTTAAAAGATGTCCTTAAACAAGTTCGGACGTGCCTCGAAATCAAGGAGCAGGTCTTGCCCACCTGTTTACACATTAAATTTGACTCTAGAAGGAAACTATGATTGTAGCAACCGCAGACTGAGCAACGTTAATCACCCGATCGATGAAAGCGATGCCAGCACAAAACAATATGTCGATGAGGGGGTCATTCATACATTACAATATTTTTACACAAATCTTAAACAGCATTCTGATGAATGCGATCTTCATATTCGCAACACAATGATAGACAATTTCCAAGATAAGATCGATGAATTGAGAGAGTTGGTTAAAACTATGGAAGATTATTATTTAAAAATCCTTACTATCTCTCAGACTTGCAGAGATCCTTGAGGGTGGAGCATAGTCATGCATAGTAAAGAAAAAATTCAAGTAGTTAAGGAATTACATAAACCAGCGCGAAAAAATTATCCACGTCGTCGAACTATCATTAAAGGTTTAGACGATTTGTGGCAAGCTGATCTTGCGCAGTTAGATCAGTATGCTAGTCACAATAATGGCTTCAAATTCATACTGGTTGTAATCGATTGCTTCTCTAAATTTGTTTGGTGCAGACCGCTCAAATCCAAGTCTGCCGAAGATGTTACCAACGCCTTTGCTGATATCCTATCGGGAACTCGAAAGCCTCGCAACCTTCAAACTGATCAGGGCAAAGAGTTTTATAACTCTAGATTTCAAAATTTGATGCGAAAATTCAAAATTAGTCATTACAGCACTTTTAGCATCACGAAAGCCGCCATGGCCGAGAGAGTAATACGAACTCTAAAAGAGCGATTATTTAAGTATTTAAGTCTAAATGGTAAATTTAAATGGGATGATTATTTGCCTACGCTAGTTGCCGAGTATAATAACAGAAAGCATAGAGTGATTCAGATGAAACCCAACCAAGTTAATAAAAGTAACGAACAATATCTGCTTAAAAAAGTGTATAGTCACGTGAAGATTTTCAGAGGTAGTAAATTGAAGGTTGGAGATATTGTGAGAATAAGTAAAGTGAAACACGTATTTGCCAAAGGATATATGCCTAGTTGGAGTACAGAATTGTTTAAAATAAGCAAAGTACAAATTACCAACCCGCCTACATATCTTCTAGAGGATTTAAATGGAAGTCCTATAAAGGGCGGGTTTTACCGCGAAGAATTGCAAAAAACTGAACATCCCGATGTCTACCTGGTTGAAAAGATTCTTCGTAGAAAGAGGGGGAAGGTGCTAGTACGATGGTTGGGCTTTGATAAAGACCATGACTCGTGGATCTCTGAGTCAAACGTCGTGTAGAGCTTCAAGTGTTAAGATGGTTGACAGCGGCTATGAAACCGATGGTAGCGACCATGAAGAAGTAAACAATGTAAGCGAAGATTCTCTGCTTCTATCATCATGCTTCACATTACCTACATATATTATTAATAATGGTTTGAGCATTATGAGATATTTCAAACCCCAAGTTAATATCCGATCAACAGTGCGACGAAATGTGATTTCGCTGGACTATTTGGAGTGGAAAGAATTAGTGAATAATTTAAACAACTTTACCAACAACCTGGGTACCCCGATGTTCATCAGATTTGACGATATATTGTTAAGAACCATGTTGACTGCAGATGGAAATCAACGAGTGTTGCTTGCAAAATATGGTGTTAGCCAATGGTTTTCCATAGCAGAGGTTTTCGAGCTACTAAATATCGCACCATATGTGACTTTAAGGATGAGCTTTTTGATTAATTTTGAATTGTATGATTTTTACCTTAATTTTTTAGATAAGGTCAATGAATTATTAGTACGTAGTAACTATGCCATAAATGTAATGGAAATTGTATTTTTAATGTGCAATGCGGTATGTAGCATGGAAACATATTGCATTTTTGAACTGTACTCTTATTATAATCAATTTTTGTTAGCAGACTTGTATAGAAGAAGGTTGGAATAAAGCACTGATTAAAAAATATGACTTTTATTTTACAATATTTTTATTTTACAACATTTTTATTCCCGGCCAATCCTGGGATTTCTTATGATCATCGACGGCTGATTGTTGATATGTCGGTAATACTCTTCCCAATTGATTTCAGGCACATGTCCCAACTGTCGCCGACACTTCACCAGATGATTCTGCAGTCGACTTCTCCGTACCATGTGGCTGGCAATGTAGGGGCAGGGCACCATGTCTGATTCGATCTGAATGGTCTGGTTGTACATGTTGCTGCGAACTCTTGTTACAAGTTTTCAGACTGCAGAATGAGCTCGATGTCTCGGTTATATATACAAACTGGGCGGTGGGACGTCAGGGGTGGGGGGGCTACAAGAGAATGAAACACTATTTGTAAAATATATTTTTTATTCATCCACACGTACATCTTTATGACCCCAAGGAAGGGTTGAAACACTATCAACTAAATATCGCTTATCGTCAAATGGATTTAAACCAATCTTAGATTGACTTATGCTAAAGACGTTATGAGAAAACGATCGTATACAGGGTTAACTATCACTTAGTACAAAAATTTTTATGGCAGATAAAGAAAAATTAGACTTGCCAAAATAAATTTTCAAAAATTTTCTAACATTTGTCTTAAGCCTAAAAAAAATTTTTTTCAAATTGTATTAAACCTCTCAAAAAACGCCGCCTATGGACGCCCGCGGGACATGTCTAAAAATTTCGCGTATGTCAATAGCGCGGCGTTGCTACGTCTATCAATTTATCCGAGGATTCACCACAAAATTTCGATTTCCTTTTAAAAACGATTACTTTCTAAGGAACATGTAGAATGCCTATGAAACACCTACCTTACTGACATTTCCAGGATTGTTTGCACCATTTTCTGTTTTCTTGCTTTTTTACATTAAAAGTCACACAACACAACATTCACATTTTCTAAATCTGTTGGGGATCTCTTGGTTTCCCTCTGCTATTCCTTTTGTTTGAAGCGAGGTACTCAGCCTGACGACCACGACGAGGTAGATCCCCTCCGCCAGGAAAACCCCGAAGGGTAACCAAAAAATCACAACTGCACTAGCACACATTGCACAAATCCACATGCAAAGCACTACAGTAGCTGTTCAAAGAGGCCGCCGTTAACTTCGATGCACAAATTCACTCGGTTAACTAAAGAAGTCCGGATACGTGCAAAAAGTCCATGATTATTCCGGATTTGAACAGCTGCACCTTCAATTCGTTCACGTAACTGCTGCTCGTTGTCGATTTCCTGCTCGTACACAATCGCCTTCATGAATCCCCAAATACAAAAATCCATTGGATTCAAGTCTGGTGATCGCGGCGGCCATGCAATTGGCCCTCCTCTTCCGATCCAACGGTTGGGGCATTGGTCGTCTAAAAGTGCACGAACAGGTCTCGCAAAATGGGCTGGTGCACCATCGTGCATAAACCACATGTCATGCAGTACTTGTAGTGGCAAATTATCAAACAAAACATTTGTCAGAAAATACAAGTATCGTTCAGCGTTTAAATTTTCCGGTAGAATGTATGGTCCAATTAATCGATCTCCATAAACTCCTGACCAAACATTGATGGAAAACCGACGTTGGAAATTAAACCGCCGAACAGCATGTGGGTTCTCATCGGACCAAATATGGCTGTTGTGTCTAAAAAAAAACAACAAAAATTAGAAATATTCACAATTTTGGCGAAGGCGTTAGGATTGACATAGCCAATTTTATAATAAATAAAAAAGATAATATGGAAGAGAGAAAGCTATAAGTAAGTAAAAATTTACATACGTGTAAACCCCAGCACGTGTGAAGCAGCATTCGTCTGTCCAAAGAATGTTGAAAACAAAGTTTGGGTCTTGGGCGATTCGATCACGTAGCCAAGTGCAGTAGGTCATTCTCACCGGAAAATCATTTGCTTCTAATGCTTGGACCTTTTGTATGTGATAAGGGTGAAGGCCGTTTTCCCTTAGAATCCTCCATGCCTGTAAATAATTTTATTGTTACATTTTAAATTTTATGTAGGTATTAGGTGCAAGCAAAGACAATCCCATCACATGGGATAGTCTTTGGTAGAAGTCAGTTTTATTGGTTTTATTTTACTTGCCTTGTTCTGAGATATTCCCAATCTCCTTGCAATAGCTGTAGTGCTTATGGAAGGTTGCTCGCCCACCCCTTCGAGCTTGCAAAACACCAGTGTTTCGCATACGTTGTACAATGTTCACGAAAGTACGTGGGTTAGGCATATTTGCCCTGTTAGGAAAACGAATACGGTATTCTGCTGCAGCTCGATGTGCACTTTCATCGCATCTCCCGTACATTATAACCATGTCCGTTAACTCGGCGTTCGAATACTCCGGCATTTTCACAAAGACGCTGAACGATTTGCCGCGAAAATCAAGACCAAACTGGGAAATAACGCCATGTTACATTCGCAAATGCCCTCCGTCGGCTACTAGCCAAACTTGAAAAGGTTTGTTCCAACAGGACCAATAACCGTGCTCAAGCACGTTCAGCGCATGCGCACTACCCCACTGGCTGTTCCAACTGAATTATGTACCTACCGACACGGGGCGATATACGCACTGTTCCAGCCGATTTATGGATCATTTGTGTATCGTCCTTGTACGATAAAAACGGTGCCTGGTCTAAAGCAATAACCGCGTGTACTGACATGCGCAGTGTATGGTCGTGTGACAGAGATAAACATTAACCTCATATTTTTGTTTTTACGTAGATAGTTTTAAATCGATGGCTGGGATCGTGTTTTTTATTTCTTGTTGGGTAGGGCGGGGAATCGTTGAACAATTTTTTAGAGTGAAGAGTGAGGTTAGCCCACCGAACATTCGGTTAGCCACATATTAAATACGCAGGTTAGGTGCGGTCACAAAACGTGATTTGGTCGATTTGATTCACAATCCGTTCCATCTGAAATTTTCTTTGGGATCGCACATGAACGGTGCAAAACTAGCGCATGCGTTCTTTAAGGGTTATCATCTAGTTCATGTACAGTTCTGTGACGGTACGTAAATTCGAGTTGGAACAAATGATCCCAAAGAAAATTTCAGATGGAACGGATTGTGAATCAAATCGACCAAATCATATTTGTGACCGCACCTAACCTGCGTGTTTAATATGTGGCTAACCGAATGTTCGGTGGGCTAACCTCACTCTTCACTCTAAAAAATTGTTCAACGATTCCCCGCCCTACCCAACAAGAAATAAAAAACACGATCCCAGCCATCGATTTAAAACTATCTACGTAAAAACAAAAATATGAGGTTAATGTTTATCTCTGTCACACGACCATACACTGCGCATGTCAGTACACGCGGTTATTGCTTTAGACCAGGCACCGTTTTTATCGTACAAGGACGATACACAAATGATCCATAAATCGGCTGGAACAGTGCGTGTATCGCCCCGTGTCGGTAGGTACATAATTCAGTTGGAACAGCCAGTGGGGTAGTGCGCATGCGCTGAACGTGCTTGAGCACGGTTATTGGCCCTGTTGGAACAAACCTTGTATGTACAGTTAGTTGCCTAGCTAGGAAGTTATGAAATGACGAACGGGGCAACGCGGAGCAGTCGAAAAAACGTTTCATAGACTCGACCGGGCCGATACGTCGCTTAATTCATACCGCCGAGGCTTCAGAACAATAAATCCTTTATCTATGCTTCAGAAGAGGTTAGATGGTGGACAAGAATTCATCAGAGGAGCTCCGGGGGTATTAAGGGAGACGGCTTGTGGTGTCGCGGTAATGAGCTTTCCGCGAGACTAGGAACCGGTCCGGATACGAGCTAAGGTAAGGGGAATCTAATAGCGCTGCATCTGTACAGATTCAAATCGATTGTTATTTATGTATTTTTTAAATTTGTTTGAGTAAAAAGGTATTTTCACCGTTCCTAAATCAACGGCAACACCGCGGAAAATCACTTCAGCTGTCAGTACCTTCAGAAGCCAAATTGGATGACGTCATTAAAGGCGGCGATTTACAGGGAAAATAGGGGTCTTTACCCGTTTTTTTAAAGATCGTAAAAAAAATCTAAAAATATTTTTCTATGTTTTCTTAAGCCATCCTGCGCACGTGGTAAAATTTTTTGTACTAAGTCATAGTTAACCCTGTAGATCGTTGATTTACAATTTTCTCTGTCTTATCGAATAAACAATCGAAATAATCTTGATACGTTATCTGCTTCGCTACAACACTACCTCTAACACCTTTGGATTTTTTAACACACAAATTTTTTCCTTGAACCTTATAAGTATACATTTTAGATCTAAGTCCAACAAAATGTGTTAAAATACGACCATTTAATTCGTCCTTCATCAGTCCTGGCACCTTCTTATTTACAAGCGGAATTCCATATTGATTATCTGCAGGATAGTCACTAGTGTCAAACCGATGAATATGATTCTTAATTACATCCTCGAACATGTCCTCACAGCGGATTTCGTAAACTAAACTATCAGTATCAGTATATAATAATAAGCAGTTAGTTGGTGAAAATGTTTTCAACATAAAGTCATAGTGAAATTCGTAAACACAGGTTTTTGATATGTCCAGAATAGACATCCCAACGTACAGAGGTTTATCAAACATAATATTTGTCTTATTTAATTCGACACTTATTAAATTCTCTTCAAAAATTATCCTATGTCTAAAACGAGGGCTAGAAATTAAATTTTTGGCGCCGTATCTACCCTCCCACGTCCTTAATAATCTCACAATCCTATGTTTTCTAACATTTTGCATTGTTTTGCCGTAGATTGCATTATTCATTAGTTTCATTATATTTTTTTCAAAATCTAATGTTGTCACAGTTCTTAAGTGGGTATTGAGTTGTATATAGGGAGCTAACCAGGTAGACTGCTTAAATTTCAAAACTTTGTGAATTTTTTTCAGAATTAAACCATGTTGTAAAGCTTGCTTAAGCGCTCTATAATGAATCACATAATTCTTCTTATCATCGAGAGTGGTCATGAGCTTTTTTATTTTGGAACCTGGAGGTTTACGATGTTCAGGTGCGAAAGGAAGATCTTTATGATGGTCATGAAGATGATCGGGATACGACAAATCCACTTCTAAAATATATCCTTCATCGGCATTGTCAGCAGCCTTGGTGACGTCAGTATCGTTGGAGGCCCACTCAAATCCTCCGTAAGGAAGGGGTTCACACATTGCCCAGCCATAAAGGTTGTTAACGTCCGCATAAAGAATATATTTTGATGGCATACTAGCATCATAGTTTGCCATATATTTGTTGTTGGCCTGAGAAAAGCGGTGGCTTACCTGGCTTACCCCACCTCGAATTGCCCTCTCGAAAAACATTAAGATGTCACTATCTTGGAAGGTTTCTAATTTACATTTCGTATATCGAAGCATGCAATCCCAACTGAATCCAGGCAAAGTATAGTACCAGGCAGGATCTAAACCGTAATTTTGAAGACAAGTCGTTCTAAAGTGTTCAAATATATCTGTGAGCAAGAGCACGTCAGTCTTTAAGTACAGATCTAAATACTCACCCAAGGTTTTTACACCAAACCTCTCCCAAATTAATTGCGCATGTCCGTAATCCTTCTCGTTAATATTAGTGTCATTTAATTTGTTATAAAAATGTTGAATCGATGGTAATGCGGTTTCTTCCAATTTTTCCAGAGAATCGATATAATCATAACAAAAAACCCCTTTCCTAGTTAACAAGTCAAAATTTTCGGAAGACAATCGAAATTCATTTCTAGTGTTTTCGAAACTATTTAGAGATGATGCGAGTTTGTCGAGAGGAAAGGCCAAGAACTTGAAAGAATCGATGAACCGAAATTTAATATTTGTTTCATTATCGAATACTGTAAAGCTTATATATTTTTCATTATTAACAGGAAGTAGGTTGACATGATTCCGTTTGGCAAGTTCTCGTATTATAAAGTGGCTGTCATACCCACTAAGATTGTGGAAAATGATGGGAACTACAAACGAGTTTTTATAATTTAAGTTGCACGCTTGATGTGCATAACCTCGAAACATCGATGACAGGTGACAGTGGTCACGTACAATTATGTCGTTAACATTGAATTTTTTCTCGCAAATGTGACAATTAGGGGTGGCATCTTTAAGACTTATGGCTTCATCCATAGGTTCAACAAGATTCAATTTGGATGATATAAACTTAGCAATTTCCTCTATTTGATTGGCAAACCATATCATACAGTCTCCCCCGCGATAAGCTTTGTAGAAAGAGAGCGAGTTGTCAAAAGAGCACTTGAAATAATAACCGGCACTGATGCTTCGTGTCTTTGATATTTAAAAGTTTTTAGGCTAGCATCAGAATCTCCGCAGGGTTTTAGCATTGCTTCAAAGTCAGCATACAGGGTGAATGGGGTGCGTTCTTTATTAACAAAATTTTTAAATTCGATAAACTTCTCTTTGGGAAACTCGATTTTACAATTATTTATTTGCTCGCAATAAACTGTATGCTCTTCTAACTTATCTTGCGATGAAAAGTAATTTAAACATCTCTCGCATATAAATTTTCTACCGTTATGTTTACTAGACTGTTTCGAAATCAGTCTAGATAAATCTTTAATCCAACAATAATGGTATTTTATATCAACGTGCGCATCGTCGACAGACGGTGCTTCAAAGTCGCTAGTTTTCAAAAAATAATGACTTTGAATTAGAAGTAAATTCACATGTCTATCCATTTTATTTTTAGTTAGTCGAGCTGGAGAGGTGATAAATTGACGTGGAGTCTCACTTACCAACTCCAAAATATACACATTTATAGAAATTTCATTTAATTTTTCGAATTTCGATATTTGAGATAATTGCATTGGTAGGTCTATATCATCTAATTTAAATTTCAGCCTGTAGTGAGGATATGAATTAACCCGATCAATATGCTTTTGAGAGGGGTAAAGAGCGGCAATAACACTCCAAAAGAAGCATGCTTCATCACTATTTTTTACATTGACACATGCTTGTTTTTTGGAAATTTCAACGGGGAGTGGCAGATATGAAGCACCGTTTCCTATCTCAACTTTATTTATACTGATGACTAAACTCAAAATTTTGCGTAACGCCCACCCCGATCCATTGTCATGAAAATCTTCAAGCTTCTTTATAATCCTATCCTTTATATTATCTGTAAACCACAACTTTAAATCACTCCCCTGGTCAATTATTGCATTTTTTGTGTTGAAGCATTTGTTGTCACTTATGACTGTATCTTGAGACATTTTAACAAATTCACCATTAAAAACCGCATTTACCTTAACAATGTGAAAAGCATTTAAAGTTCTAGTTATGCGACTCTTAAAAAGAATAAATGCATCGTCAAAAAACTGGAATAAATCGATGTGCCTCATATTTACTATAACACCTGTGCGAAGACGACTCTGGAACGCTGCTTGAACGTCCACCCATTTGACTCGATGACTTCTATTGAGGTGTTGCTTACCAGATCCAGTTTTGCATAATGTTTTGAAGTATAATTGAAGTCTTTTGAGATGTTGCAGATTGGCATGCAACTTTGACAAAGTGCCTTGGTGAAAATGACATCGGAGTGCTGAGGAATGCTGTCTCACCGACAATTGCAACTTTTGCTGCCAACGTTGTAATACTTGTGGAAGTGTAGGTCTGTCACTTTCATTAAGTATGTTAAACACCTTCTCATATGCCTTTACAGTTTTGTCGCTCTCTGTAGCTATTTCATTACCATCGATCATCTTCGAAGCAATGAGTAGAGCAGTGTGCTAGAAATAGGCAGAGTTCCTACCTATATAGGGTAAGAGCGTCGAAGGATGGTCCCCTCTCCAAAATTTTAGTATGAAAACAGGATCTGAGAAAAGGTTTTTTTTTTGCTCCCTTTTTTATTTTAACATTTTACCATTTTCTACAAACATTAATTTCACGAAGCACGTCTTTCCTGCAGCGGGAAAGTTTTTAAATTGACTTTTTTTCATAATCATTCTTTTCTGCTGGAAATGAAACAGCATAATAACTTTACATTTTTATTTACATTTTCACAAAAACTAAATTATTTACATCGTCTTATAAATTCAGAAAAAAACATTAGTTCTACCCTCGGGCAGTGAAATGCTTTTCCAGGCCTCGTGATGTGTCGCTCACATTGGTTTGCACGCACTCGCTCGTAGAACCTCTGCTGCTTCCGAACAAGGACGTCGAACTTGGGGCAGCCTAGATCCTCGATATTGTAAGATAAATGGGCATACCCCGCGGCCTGCAGCAGATTCCTTTCAACTTGTCCTCCCTTGTAAGCTATAAGTTCATCGCCAGCGGACTCCCCCAGACGCCGAATCTCTTCTAACGCACTTTCCTGGGCTTCATCCGTTGCACAATCTTCAAACTTCAAGCCGTGCAAGTTCATCGTTAACCAACGAGCAGTGCATGCATCCTTAGAAGATAGGCTGCGGTAGTTTCCCACACGATAATACCTGGATGTCACTTCCCTCGATTTCATATTGTATACCGACATTTCTTTTATAACGAACTTTCCACTAACTTGAAAGCCATCAGCGTCGATGATATACCTGATGTTAGACATTACGATTTGCAGAAAACTAAAGATTTGTAGAAACTATCACTGAAAGCAAAGATATGACTCTTATATTCCAATACTTCTTACTATGCGGAAAGAAGGGATGTGGGCGGTACCATGTAGGAGGGCACTGATGGGGCGGGGTTGGTGGGGACTTTCGGTAATCTGACAACGTTGCCTCCGGTGGGCGGGTCTCCCTAACGTTCAGGAAAAATCTACCAAACTGGCAACACTGTTCCGATATACACACGATGCGTGGCGCGTTTCCTCTTCAGTTCACCCGTGTTTCACAGTCGTGTTCCGAGCCGCTTTTACTCAGTTCACCCGTGTTCCGAACCGCTTTTACTCAGTTCACCTGTGCTTCGTCGCTTTGAACAGTATGGAATCATCAAAAATTAAAATTCTAAGTGATTGCCGTTTGGTAGCTGTAAGTTTTTTAATTTAATTTCTCATTCGATTCTCATTGAACCCATTTACTTGTAGCCAACTCGGAGTGCCGACGAGACGGTCAACGCTGTGGCGTCAATTTGCCCCGAACCTGTAAGTTTGCATTAATCAGTATTTTCCCATATAATGTTTTCCTTTCATAGCTGCCCAATCTCAACTCAAGCGTGTTGAGTCTGCTGGAGGAGCCATTCATCGCAGGGCTCACCAACCAGCAACTCTGCGACATGGCTCTTGATGATTATGGTTCCGATTTTGAAGTTGGACGTCTTCCATCACCGGCAGCATCGTCAAAGGTAAGCTAACATTTATAAAATTCGCTATTTTCAAATAAGGTTTCTTCCTCACAGATAGATAATCAAAGCCGGTGTGGGGGCTCCAGGGCTTCATCGCGGTCGTCATGCAAGAGGTTAAGCGACGAGGCAGACGATTTGGTAGCGAAGCGACCCTCCCAGGAGTCACAGACAACGCGTGGGGGAAAGAATTTGACAATGCTAAATGAAAAGGGGAGATTTGTGAACGAGCAGCATCAAAGTGTGAGTGAAGTATTTATGAATATGAGAGAGTTGGCAGATGGGGGCATTTCAAACGCAAACGAAAAAAAGAGAAGGTTTGAATGTGTGATGAATCGAATGCAAAGGGAGTGGGATGAATGTGAAAAGAGGATGTTGAAAATAAAAGCCATTTATAATCGTGCGAAAGAAGGGCGTGCCTCATGTATGAATGAAGTTGAAAAACTTGAACGCATGAAAAAAAATCTCCCCTAAATATATTTAGTTATACGTATATGTATAGATAAGTTTCATTATTTTATCCAATTAGATGTAAGTGTGTATATATTTAGAAATTAGTGTTTATTGTATATATATATTTTTTTAATATAAAACATAAATATATTTCTCTTGTTTCATTCCACACATTAAATATCTAACAAAATCATTCTGAGCCTTTAATTTTCCAGTTTCTTAAACAAAGAAACCAATATAATTAGTCTGGAGAGCGCTCAGTCAAACACTCTGTATACCATAGAACTCTGAAAATATAAAGAAAAAACTATTTTTATAATAAATAGAGAATAATTTGTATAACACAGCCGTAAAGTTTTCAAAATAAACTATAGTCGCCCCCAGTTAATTTTCAAGAATGTTTCTTAAGCATAGAAACCAATATAATTAGTCTGGAGAGCGCTGAGTTAAACACTCTGTATACCATAGAACTCTCTGAAAATATAAAGAAAAACGATTTTTATAATAAATAGAGAATAATTTGTATAACACAGCCGTAATGTTTTCAAAAATAAACTATAGTCGCCCCCAGTTAATTTTCAAGAATGTTTCTTAAGCATAGAAACCAATATAATTAGTCTGGAGAGCGCTGAGTTAAACACTCTGTATACCATAGAACTCTCTGAAAATATAACGAAAAACGATTTTTATAATAAATAGTGAATAATTTTATATAACTCAACCATAAAGTGTTCAAAAAATAAGTTATAATCAACCCAAGACCACAGCTTCCAGCCCGAAGCGTCGTCTGTACCGCACGTCGACTGGAACCGCGCCTCGACCTTCGATGGAGCGCGTGGCGCGTGTCCGCCACCTTCTGGAATGAGAGCGCCGAGTTAAACACTCTGTATACCATAGAACTCTCTGAAAATACCATAAAGAAAAAACTATTTTTATAATAAATTTGTAAATATCGAATAATTTTGTATAACACAACCATAAAGGGCCCAAAAAATAAGCCATAGTCAACCCAAGACCGTAAGGTCGAGTCCAGTTCGAAGCGCGGTTATTCTACCTGCCTGTCTGGACTGTACCGGAGGAGCCCCGACTGAGCGGTATTCTAGCGTCCGACTAGACGGTACCCTCGGCACGCCCGCGGCAGCATCCCCCGAGAAGCGGTACCGCTGACTGTACCACCGCAGCGCGGCGTTTGATACTTTCTCCTACTGGCCCACCCACGTTGCATACCCCAAGCAGGCGACTTCAACGCGCTACCTGAATAAGAAAGGGTAGAAATTTTCAAGAAACCCCTTTGGAAATACAGCCGTGGTTAAGAGACAAGCGTCTTTTGCTACCAGCTAGGTGTCTCGGGTTCAATCCCCGGGTATTTCAGAGCACTGAAAACAAAACTAATGGGGGGAGGGGGGGCCAAGGGGGCCAAGTGGCCAAGTGGCCAAGTGGCCAAGTGGCCAAGTGGCAATTAAAGCAATTGGCAATTGGCAATATTTTTTTAAATAAAAAAATAAAAATTAATTTTTCAAAAAATGTTTTACTTTTTTTTGCATATTCTTAGAGCAATTGTCTAATTGGATATTATGTAGAATATTTTCTCACTGTCCTTGGGAAATTCGCTAGGCATTTTTTTTATGATTTGTTTAAAATCAGAATATCTGTGCCCAGACAATATTGGGATTTGTAGTAAAAAACACACAAACAAACAAATAATATTTTTTATTTTCACAACTTTACATTTCTAAACTTTTTAGTTAGTTCATACATAATAATCAAGCGTCTCAGCTCTTCGAGTGCCTCCATATATCGCCGCAGTCTCTCGCTCATGCTTCAGAAAATATAATATTTGTAGTCTTGCCGACGGGCCCCAAGCTTGTTAAAAAATACCTTTTGTCACCATTCAATTCGTCAATTCGCTCTTGAGTTAATTGCTCCGTAAAACGCTGAGGCAGGATGGTCTTGAAGTCGGCAAATTCCACCACTACCTTTTCCCCAAACTTGGTATTTATTCTCTTAAAACACTGGATCTCAAATTTTTTATTTACTTCCAAATCTCGAACATTCACCAGATTTTTCACCAGCAAATTGTTTAAACTATTTAAGAAGGACATGTTGTAAATGATCTGCGTGTCTGATGAGATCTTAGTTGAACCTCTCCTATATAGCTGTTTCAATAGGAGTGGGGAGAGAGTGGGGAGACGGGCAAAACCTAGGAGAGTACCAGACCAGACAGGTTTCGACAAGTCTGGTCTGGTGCTCTCTTAGTATCTCTACTTGAGTGAAGTTCGTTTTATCGAGAAAAAATCGTCTTCAGTGGTGTCGAGGTCCACGAAATCATGTAAGCCCCCTAGTTGAGTAGGTACCTACTTAATAAAGCATCCAAAAATCAAAAGGTCACGTAAGCAGTCGTTTCATTTATTTTTCTCGTTGGCATTTATCCCTTAAGGCTCGCCTTAAGGTGTCTCAGGGCAAAACTAACCGTTACAAGAGGTAAGCGTTAACATTTGTCCATAATTTCCGCAAGCATTTGGCGGAACATTCGCCTACAATACAAATAATTATGTACTGAAAACATTCCTTTAAATTTACGAAAGTTGCGTACATCTGGCAACAATGTTGACGCGCGCAACGGCAAGCGTCGTCCGATGCCTCATGCGCCCTGAAAGCAATCCAGTGGCAGCCGTAAATAGAGGGCCAAATAGGTAAAAATGCGGTTTAGAAAAAAAATAATTCCGGCTTTAAAAAAAGTTGGAATTTTTTTAATTGCGATTTCGCATTCATAGTATTTTTCCCTACCCACTGTTAAAATTAATGTAGTTATGAATAAATCACCCTGTATAAAGTTTATCTTCAAGCGGCCTTAAATAGCATGCTTATGTTTCTGTCGAAAAGTAGAAATAGACCAGTCAATAAAGCTTGGGAATCGAATAATTGCCTATAATTGCAAACAATTCAATTGTTTGTTTTTTAAATACCTAAGTAGTGAACTCTTCGTCCCGAGCTTTGTCCCATTCTGTCAAGATATAAGATTTAATCACATATCTTATATCCATTATGTTAGAAGGAAATCCCCAATCGAAAATTGTCTTTAGGTGATAACAGAAGCATGTTCTTCTTCATCTATGAATAAAGTGGGATGCTTGAAATTGCTTATAATGGAAAAATATACTTCCGGAACTAGGGAGACATTCCCTAAGGTGGCAACGCTGGCGGCACGCTTCTGAAGCAAGTGAGCCCGCCCGCCGGCCACACAAACAGGACGTCAGGCCGACAAAGGCTCAGCCTTTTTTGATAGTGCCGCGCGGTGGGGCAATCATCGCCACGTTGCCGGATCTTATTATTGGCGTTGAAATAAAAATTGTCATGAGGCAAGATTGAGTATCGAGCCCCAACCAGTGGTTTAATTAAATTTGCCGCGAAACAGCAACACATATTAACTGTCAAGAGAGCACTGTTTACAATTACATGCTCTACCGGAAAACTGTTACGTAATTGTCCCCGTTTAATATAGAAGGCCGGATGGCGGGTTGGTCGCCGGAAGGAAGGGTTGGTCGCCTCTTTACCTTTTCGGTGGGTAGTCACACTACTGTTTTTTTCTACTATAAGCTTCAATAAAAAGCACGACTGTCTCGTTTTACCTTACTTTAATGAACAGTAATGGAAGCCAAAATGACCTGATCGGCAGACCTAGTCTTGAACTGCACCTGTCTGTGACTGCTTGATCTGTCACGCTCCTTCTGTAGAATGTCTGACAGGGAAGACTTCAAGTCCCCCACAGACTAGGTATCCCTAAAGAAAAAGACTTAGGTCCACCACGAGTCCCAAGTTGATTCCCACTAAATTATTCACAATGTTGTTGAGTGGCTAAAAGGTAGCTCCTTGATGTAGGAGACAGCTACAGACGCCCAAAATCGATGCTATAAAGGAGAAAGTCCCATTAGAACACTTCAACTTTCCTCAACCACAAAATGGCGTCTTACCTGACACGGAAATCGCAACAAACAAATCCGAAAAACTCGCAATAACCGACGAACGCAAACTCCAAAAACGTACGCAAAAACTCCACAACGAACGCTAGACGGCAATGTTTACTGCACATTAAATCCCGAAACTTCGGAAAAATTATTTCACGGCAAACTCAAAAACTGCGATTTTACAAAAACGTGTACTGCAAGGACGACCTTTCAATCGGAAAAGAAAGCGAGATTCCCTCAAATTTTTACATATAAAAAAAGACAAATCGTGTTGCCAACCCACAAAATAACAAAACACAATAGCGCCCCAGACAATTTTCCAGTAGCGCCGACTTCATCACGCATTCTCGCGCTCCAACTTCTTGCCTAAAACCCACTCAAGAGTAACAAAACTCTCAAATAAACATCCCGCACAAGACGACGGATAATCAGCCCTTCACCCGACAACCTATCATGATGCAATAACAAAAATTACACCCGAAAACTACGCACTACGCACCCACGCGCAGATCACTGCAAAGTGCACGCCACTGTGCGTACCGGCCGTGCAGGTCTCTCGACATCCCTCTGGCGGCCGACAGCCCGACAGTTACCGACGTCACCGCTAAAGGGGCAGCATGGCGGGCACATAACACTAGTTTTGTGTTATGTGATTATCAAGCCGGATTCAGGAAGATACACTCAACCGAAACAGCAATACAAATGGTTATTGAGAGTTGGAGTTGGAGAAGAAGCATGGAAATGGACGAATATGTTGTTGCGGTGTTTTTAGACTTTCAGCGAGCATTTGAGACTATAAACAGAGATAAATTATTGGAGAAATTGTATCATTATGGAATCAGGGGAAAAGTTTTAGATTTTTTTAAAAATTACTTACAAAACAGATATCAGGTAACTAAAATAGGAAATGTGGTTTCAGCAAAAGAAATGAACAATGTTGGGGTTCCACAGGGTAGCATTTTAGGACCAATTTTGTTTATTTTAAAAAAATGTTTTAAAAAGTTGTTCAGTACAAATGTTTGCCGATGATACATTAATATTTATTAAAAGTAAATCACTTGTTTCAGCAACGCCAAATATAAATTCTGATTTAAATTTGTCATGTGACTGGTTGAAAGTTAATAGGTTGAACCGAATGTAAATAAAACGAAAGCAATATTTGTTTAAGAATAAACAATAATTGTGATTTTACTTTAAATATTAGGATTGGAGGTGAAATTATAGAAGGTGTTGATTCTATCAAATACTTAGGTATTTATGTTGATATATGAAATTAAAATTTGACTTGCACTTTGAATATCTGATTTCAAAAATTGCATCAAAAGTTGGTTACTTAAAGCGCATTAGTGCAGATCTGAGTCTTCATTAAAAAAATAGATTGTAACACCATATTTTTTCCACATTTTTTATATTGTTCAACAATTTTATGTACTGCAGAAGATTATATTTTTTCAAAATTACAAATATTACAAAATAAAGCTAGGAGAGTGATTCTAAATTTAAACAAATATACACTAAAATAAATTATATGCTCAACAAATTACACTGGTTGAATATAAAAAATTTAACAAAATTTCTAGTACTTATATTCATATTTAAATTAAAACAGTTTGCTTACATAGGTATATTACTTTCAATTTCGAACATCATAATTATTATTCTACAATATATTTTAGTGATTTTCATATACAAAATTTTAATAAGCATATTTGTTATAAATCTGTGTTTCAAAAGGAGTTGATCGAATATAACAAATTGCCAGATAAATTAAAAAGTGAAAGAAATTAAAAAAAAATAAAACATTATTAAAAAAGTATTACCTGTGTATTCAAAATGATGCAATTTGACTAATAATTTAATTTAAATGTTAAGGCAAGAAGAATTTATTTATTTGAATAATTGTTACATTATAATTTCCGTACAGCTGTAATTGTATTTAGTAGACATACCAGGCTAAATAAAGCTACTACTAGTAACTTCAGTGCACCTACCTAATTGGTAAGCGATTCGTAGACAACCTAACCTTTATACCGATTTGATATCACAACCTCAATCATTCGAGTTTGTACTACTCTTTACTGCTTGCATAAATAAGCATTAGAAAATTAAATAATTAATTCCTAAATATCCCTGAAGTTTATATAGTTTATTAATAGCGTTGCCTGTATAGATATAAACATTTCTATAAAATTAATAATTTTAAGGTCTGTCACCACAAAAGGAAAGTTGATCTTCTTCTTGTTCGAATTTCTTCGTGGGTTTCAACCTCATTTCATCACATTATTAAAGTAACGTCATCGTTTGAGAGCAAAAAAGGGGTAGTACCAAAGTCTAGAGATAGTATTCTCTAGACTTTGTAGGACCTTAAAATTTTGGATTCTAGTCAGGGACGTAGACAGAATCTTATTTTTGGGGGGGGCAGTTGGGGCTCATCTAAATTTAGGAGGAGCACTCATATTATAGAATTTTACACTAAAAAAAAAGAATTGTGGTGGAAAAACTCAACACTATCTAAAAATATATTTTTTTAAATTAAAAGAAAATTAATACACAAATTTAAAAAATTGTTTGAATACATAAAATAAATCTAGAAACAACATATGGGAGTTGGCCAAAAAGAAAACGTAGGTGATTAGAGTAAAAACAACTACCAAAACCTAGGTACCTACAGTTATAACCGATATTAAAATAATTAAAAACTTAGGTCCATTCTTCTCTTTTTTTCTGCAAATACAGGGTGATTTATTCATAAATACATTAATTTTAACCACGTCATCAGAGAGGTAGATATATGCCGAAAACGCAAAAAAAAATTTTTACTGCATGTTTAAATAACGGGGCAATTTATCCCAAATCCCACGTAACGAGGCGCACCTGAACGCACGTAACTGCGACCCTATGGTGGAGCACATGGCACCGGCCACGACGTTGCCGTTGCGTTATACGAAAAAATAAATGAGTTTATGAATTTACCTGGTTGCTGGGACAATAACAGGGTGTTAGCATACCTTTCCGCGTTCATCACCTTACTGACACATATTCCTCAAGATAACCTTTTCATTACACTTTTCACAGCACGCGCCATGGTATAACTAATACCAATACCTACTTTCCCAGCACCACGTGGATTTCACAAAAAATCGTAAATAACTATTTTCGATGGCGCTATACCCGAATCCGAAAAAAGTTTAGGTAGTAATCATCTATTTTATAAATTATACTGATTTGAAATTTTCGAAAGAGAGCCCTTCACCTTCAGGAATGTTTACCGCGTTGGGATTTTCGTATTTCTTAGTAACTTTTGATTAGGTTGGCAATTCACTCGCTGTAAATTTGGTTGCCTACCTTTTCGCGGCTAACTAAGATTTGAAATTTAAATTTACCGCGCTGGGATTTTCGCAATTTCTTAGTAACTTTTGATTAGATTGGCAATGAACTCGCTATAAATTTGGTTGCCTACCTTTTCGGGGCTAACTAAGATTTTAAATTTAAATAATAATAATTGAAGCTAAGTGTTTTTGAGGATTATGATAATTGTTTACTTTCACTACTTCTTCCTGATTTTTGGTGATTTTTTGTATACCTGTGTCCTTATGAAATTCAGCATGATCTTTTAGGTAATTATGTAATTTTGATAAAATTTTACTTTGCAATCCTTGCACTCCCCTTTTTTCTTTTAAATTTTTGGCTGCATATGAAAATCTGGGGTATCTTTTTTTCTGTTAGAACGGCAGAACCCACCGTCCCGAGTAGGCTACGACAAGGGCTGCTATGTGCACCTGAGGCTGTACATTCGTTTGCTGGGAGTCAGTGCCCGTCATCACGATAAGTGGCATAATATGCCCCATTGTTCCCGACTACCAAAATAAAGGGCGTATGCCCTCTTCGTTCGTTCTTTCTTCATACGGCAGTGTTCACCGTTGCTAAGTGCCACCATAAGGGCTGTATGCCCCCTTCTTTTTTCAAACGACAACGCCTATCGTTGCATTGCAGACTGGCACAGTAAGAGGCATATACCCACTTCTTGTTTTTGGTTATGGGCTCCACCTTATGAAAAAAGAAGGAAGCTTACTCCTTTATAATGGCAGACAGGAACGATGGGGGTGCACATACCAGTCCTTGTCGTAGCCTACTCGGGGCGACGGGTGCTGCCGAAAGTACAAAGAAGGGTGAACCGACTTGAAGATAGAGAACCTATAGGAAAGATGATACACCAGATTTTCGTATGCAACTAAAAATTTAAAAGAAAAAATTGGGAAGTGCAAAGACTGCAAAGTACCATTTTACCAAAATTAGTTAAAAGATTATGCTAAATTTTTTATACAAAAAAAATCTCCAAAATCAGGGAGATGTAGTGAAAGTAAACAATTACCATAATCCTCAAAAACACTTACCTTGAATTATTATTGTTTAAATTTCAAATCTTAGTTAGCCGCGAAAAGGTAGGCTACCAAACTTACAAGCGCGGTAAACGTTCCTAGGCGTCACTTTCGAAAATTTGGAATAGACGTTTGCTACTTAAAACTTTTTCATATTCGTGTTTAGGGCCCTTGAAATCAGTTATTTATGAATTTTTGTGAAAATCAGTGTGGTGCCCGGAAAGTAAATAATTACCGCTATTTTTAACATCACAATTACACGCACGACGCACCTAGTGTCAACAAACAGCACTGGAGTAGTGGAGAATACTGAAACTGTTTCCGAAATTCAATAAGGCTTTTTTTTTAAACAACGCTCGCGTCGCTTCCGCGGCTACCTATTATTACTAATTACCACTGTCAAACGTGTCACTTGTCACTTGTCAAGTTATCGCCTAAAAGCGCTGCCGTCGGTTTCTCTCCTGGCGCCATCTCTCATAATAATTATTATTAACGTCGCAAAATTTTCGTTATTACAGGGTGGACCCAGATCGATCGATTATTCGCTGGGTGTACAAGACAAAACATTTGGAAGTTTAAATTCCATCTATTGGGATCACCCCTGCTTGTTTTAAGAACAATTTCTGCCAATTTTTTTCCGAAAATTAAGTAGGTGTTGACAGGAGCATAAATACTATTTTCTATGTTGGTAAACATCATTTTCTGAAAGAGATATCAAAAAATTTCATTAAAAGAAGTTGCTCAGAGTCAAGATTTATACCCGTATGTGAAGTTTGAAAACAATCGGCCTACTTTGGAGATGATCTTTGCTTTGGGTTTTTAATTTCATTACACTACCTAAACCATAACATTTAACTAAATAGATTCTTTATTCAAGGGTTAACATGTTTTCACAAAGTTCACAAACTTGAAGCACTGCAAAGCCAAACTGACAAACCAGAACAACTAGGTATCACTCAAGGGGTAGTAGATACAAAATGTAAAAACCCAAAGTAGGTCTATTATTTCAAACTTGACATACGGTGATAAATTTTGATTTTGAACAACTTTTTTTAATGAAATTTTTCGATATCTTTCAGAAAATGGTGTCTACTTACATAGAAAATAATATTTATGCTCCTGTCAACGCCTACTTAATTTTTCGGAAATAAAAATTTGGCAGAAATTGTTCTTAAAACAAGCAGGGGCGATCCCTAATAAATAAAATTTGAACTTCCAATTTTTTTGTCTTTTACACCTATCGAATAGTCGATCTGGGTCCGCCCTGTATCATAAAGATCTCTGTATCTCTCAGCCACTCATAGACTTCTGCTTATAAGTCTATGCAGCCACTTCATGTTCAAAAGCGAACTTTTACAGCGCGCTTTAAGACTCGATAACTAGCTTGCCTTTCCAACAGATGGCACAACCATACTACAAATTCGCGAATTCCAATTTGATCTGCGGCCAGTTCTCCATTGTGTTTATTCGGTACTGTTTAGTGGAACATTTTTGTTTTGTTTTTTCAAAATGGTTCGCTACACAAATGTGGAATTAGTAGATATTATGCTGCTTTATGGGGAATGCCTGCAGAATGCCAATCAAGCTGCCGCGGAATATCGCCGAAGATTTCCGAATAGGCAGAATATTCCTAATCCACGGACTTTTGTTAGAATAGTCCAACGGGCTAGGGATACCGGAATCTTGAAGGTTCAACGGGATAACGCAGGCAATTACGATGCAGATCAGCTGGATACAGTTGAGGATGTACTAGACATTCTGGAAGAATCTCCACAGACAAGTACAAGGGCAATTGCCAGGAGATTAGGAATATCCCAGAATAAAGTAAATAAATGAAGTTTGTTTGTAAAACAGTAATAAGTAATACAATGTTCTCTAGGCATGGAGGATTGCAAAGGAAAACGGTCTGCACCCCTACCATTTTCAAAAGGTCCAAGCACTAGAACCAGATGATTTTCCGGCAAGAATGGAATATTGCACTTGGTTGAGAGACCAATGTGAGCAGAATATTAATTTTTTGAAGAATATTCTTTGGACTGACGAATGCTGTTTTACGCGTTCTAGCGTTTTTAACAGGTATGTAAATTTTAAAATTAAAATAAAAGAAATTGCTGTTACCGGCGCATTCACCAAAAATGTAATATTTTACAGTTTATTTTACTAACATAGTTTTGACAACAGTTTCTACTATATCTTCTCCTACAAACTTGTATAGGAATTGAATTTGTTTTTGGTTTTTATCCGTATAAAATTCGCAAACATTAATATGGTAGTGTTTATTAACTAAATAAAAATAAAATTTTAAATGTAGGCCAAATTAATTTTCTTTCATTTTTTTACAGCCACAACAGTCACATCTGGTCAGATGAAAACTCCCATGCTATTCGTCGGTTTAACTTCCAGAGAAGGTTTTCGATAAATGTTTGGGCAGGAATTTACCAGGATCGACTTGTCGGGCCTTACATTCTGCCAGAACGTTTAAATGGGCATAGTTACTTGGACTTTTTGAATCAATTATTTGACGATCTGCCACTTCAGGCCCTGCATGAAATGTGGTTCATGCATGATGGTGCTCCAGCTCATTTTGCCAGGCCTGTCCGAGAATTCTTAGACGCACAGTGTCCTAATCGATGGATTGAAAGGGGAGGCCCAGTGCGATGGCCAGCTCGGTCCCCAGATCTTAATCCCTTGGATTTTTGTATCTGGGGCTACATGAAGGCAATCGTATACGAAACGGAGCCTGAGGATCTGCAACAGCTACGTGCCCGAATCGACAATGCAGCTGAACAAATCCGCAACAAGCCCGGGCTATTTCCACGCATCCGTCGGTCGGCAATTAACCGAGTGAACTTGTGCATCGAGAATAATGGTGGTATATTCGAACAGCTGTTGTAAATTCATGGCAGTGATCGTATTTTTGTGTTTGGTTACTTCGTTAAATTGGAGTTTTCCCGGCGTATGGGACCCACCTGGTCGTGGTCGTCGGGCTGAGTACCTCATCACCAAGCAATGGAGTGACTGAGGGAAACAAAGAGGTCCCAATAAATTCAACAATCAACTTTAGTGATAGTGATAGTGTAGTGTAATAAAGTAATAATCAAAAACAAAAAAAGTTCAGCATTTATCAAATCCGAGATAAAATCATTCACATATCAAGCACATCAGAGAGGTAAGCGTTAACATTTGTCCGTAATTGCATGCATTTTGGAAAACATTCTCCTACAATACAAATAATAGTGTACTTGAAACATTTCCTTAATTTTATGAAAGTTTCGTACATCTGGCAACGCGCACGATGGTAAGGTTAGTCACGCGTCGGCTGATGCATCATATGGGCTGGAATAAATCCAGTGGCAGTCGGAAATAAGGGGGCAAATGCGTAAAAATGCGGTTTCGAAAAAAAATAATTGCGGCTCTAAAAAAAAGTTAGAATTTTTTTAATTGCGATTTCGCATTCTGAGTATTTTTCCCTACCCACTGTTAAAATTAATGTAGTTATGAATAAATCACCCTGTATATCAATTTCGTTATTTCGTAATAAATTAAGATTTCTTGTGCCTATGCAGCGTAGGTATGTTTTTTCTTACTAAAGTTCGTTAAATTTCGTAAGAGATTTAGAAATGAAGCTTTATTCATTTACGGAAATATTAAAAAGTTTAGATTTTCTTTCAAAAATATTTAAGGCAGGGCGGGCCATTAAGAGGGGCCATTGGGGGGCAGGCACTTAACCAGTAGCGGCTCCTCTTAAAGGTCAATTGGTCAATGCCCCTCTACCAAAAAAGCAAAAAAGAAAAAAAAATATTTTTTTGTTTAACGTTTTAACAGCATACACTAAAATTCATTTTTCTCCAACAAGCAATAGCAATTTCAGTTGCGTTGCAACTTTGAATATAACGTATTCGTATTGTCACTATATTATGGGCATATCTCAACTTGCCCACTTTGGATACCCAGAGAGTATCTGAAGACAAGGACGGAAAAGGCGGTTATCTAGAGACGGCAATACAGTTTGCCTTGGGCAATCTCCCGCAGCCAATCACAAGCCTTCACCTGACCACGTGTTGGCCGCCGATCAATCGGGCGCCCCCGCGCCACCGCCGCGCCCGCGCCCGCACCGCTTCGTTCACGGCGTGCCGGCCGGTGGCCGGCGCCGCCGACGCCTGCTTCCTTTATTTACGTTTACGGTACCTAACCTAACCTAGTGCGGTGTACGGTGCGGAACGCCAACGCGGAACACGTGACGCGTGACGTTAAATATTTGCATAATGTCGGTTTCGATTGTCCACGACATTTTAAATTTGCGAATCACAGGAAGTTTGACATATGATCAACGCTTGAACTTAAAAAACAATGGAGTTCCTAAACCAATATTGACAATGAAACAAACCACAAAAATTAAAAATAAAGCGCTTTTTTCTGTTTCCCTTGTTTAATATTTTCTTCCACTTCTAACGAATGGTGCAAAACCGGCGTGACAGACATAAAACATTTAAGAGAGAAAGTGAAAAAGCATACAATGTCAAGTGAACATGTGAAGTGTTCTGTGAATTATTCTGCATTAGGACGTGTGGATATCCGTCTTCAACTGGACAATGCCTACAGAAAAACAATACAGGAGTACAACGAAAAAGTAAGCAAGAATCGATATATTTTGCATAAAATATTAGAATGTATTAAATTTTGCGGAGCCTTTGAACTCGCTTTGAGAGGTCACGATGAAACTGAATCATCGTCCAATCCAGGAATTTTCAGAGGCCTTATAAATTTTGTTGCGGAATTGGACAATATTTTTAAAGACCATATCGATAAAAGCACTTCGTTTAAAGGCATATCAAAAACGATACAAAATGAACTTTTGGACTCAACATTATTTGTTGCTCAAAATGAAATAAAATCGGAAATTGAGCAAGCGCACTTTTTGGCAATTCAAGCGGATGAAACCACTGTGTGTTTTGAAAGGAAATATTCATGAAAGATTTTGGAAATTTGTAAAACTGCATGGCAAATCAGCTCAAGATATAACAGACATAATTCTTGAAGAACTCAAAATTTTGGGCGTCGATAAGACTCCTGAAAAATTAATCGCCCAAAGTTATGATGGGGCTTCAGTTATGAGTGGCACTGTGGGTGGAGTTCAAGTCAAAATACGGAATAAATATCCAAATGCAAATTTTATTCACTGCTACGCACATCAACTTAATTTGATATTGCAAAAGGCCGCTAGTCAAGATAAGCATGTAAAAGTTTTTTTTGCTAATTTGCTTGGTTTTTCATCATTTTTTAGTCGATCTCCTAAAAGAACACAAGTATTAGACGAAATCGTTAAATGCAGATTACCAAGAGCAGCGCCTACTAGGTGGTGTTTTAATGCCCGTTGCGTGAATACAATATATGAACATAGAGAAGAACTTATGGCGTGCTTAGAAACCATAATAGAATGTGAAGACGATAACAGTACATTAAATCAAGCTACAGGGTTAATAAATTATTTGAAAGACGATAATTTTTTATATTGGCTGACAATATTTCACTTAATTATGCCTCAGTGCGAGATTCTATTTAAACAGCTTCAACAACGTAATATAGACATTATTACTATAAAAAATAATATTTCCAATTTCAAATTATTTATTACAAACTTAAGAAAGCAAATATCAGATGACGTATTTCACCAAAATTTGCAAGAACCTGAAACTGTTAAGCAAGTGAACACAAAAATATATGTGAATAAAAAGGAAAGAAAAAGGATATCATTGGAGGTATTTGATATTATTTTGAGCCAACTTGAATCCAGATTTAAATTTAGCGATCACCTTGTTATTGAAAACTTATTTCACAGTGAAAATTTTCAACAATACAGTACAAAATTTCCGGATGATTGCCTAAAATTGGTAAATAATTCCTATCCATATACAGGGTTAACTATGACTTAGTACAAAAATTTTTACCACGTGCGCAGGGTGGCTTAAGAAAACATAGAAAAATATTTTTAGATTTTTTTTACGATCTTTAAAAAAACGGGTAAAGACCCCTATTTTCCCTGTAAATCCCCGCCTTTAATGACGTCATCCAATTTGGCTTCTGAAGGTACTGACAGCTGAAGTGATTTTCCGCGGTGTTGCCGTTGATTTAGGAACGGTGAAAATACCGTTTTACTCAAACAAATTTAAAAAATACATAAATAACAATCGATTTGAATCTGTACAGATGCAGCGCTATTAGATTCCCCTTACCTTAGCTCGTATCCGGACCGGTTCCTAGTCTCGCGGAAAGCTCATTACCGCGACACCACAAGCCGTCTCCCTTAATACCCCCGGAGCTCCTCTGATGAATTCTTGTCCACCATCTAACCTCTTCTGAAGCATAGATAAAGGATTTATTGTTCTGAAGCCTCGGCGGTATGAATTAAGCGACGTATCGGCCCGGTCGAGTCTATGAAACGTTTTTTCGACTGCTCCGCGTTGCCCCGTTCGTCATTTCATAACTTCCTAGCTAGGCAACTAACTGTACATACAAGGTTTGTTCCAACAGGGCCAATAACCGTGCTCAAGCACGTTCAGCGCATGCGCACTACCCCATTGGCTGTTCCAACTGAATTATGTACCTACCGACACGGGACGATACACGCACTGTTCCAGCCGATTTATGGATCATTTGTGTATCGTCCTTGTACGATAAAAACGGTGCCTGGTCTAAAGCAATAACCGCGTGTACTGACATGCGCAGTGTATGGTCGTGTGACAGAGATAAACATTAACATCATATTTTTGTTTTTACGTAGATAGGTTTAAATCGATGGCTGGGATCGTGTTTTTTATTTCTTGTTGGTTTTTGGCTTGTTGGGTAGGGCGGGGAATCGTTGAACAATTTTTCCGTTCCATCTGAAATTTTCTTTGGGATCATTTGTTCCAACTCGAATTTACGTACCGTCACAGAACTGTACATGAACTAGATGATAACCCTTAAAGAACGCATGCGCTAGTTTTGCACCGTTCATGTGCGATCCCAAAGAAAATTTCAGATGGAACGGATTGTGAATCAAATCGACCAAATCACGTTTTGCGACCGCACCTAACCTGCGTGTTTAATATGTGGCTAACCGAATGTTCGGTGGGCTAACCTCACTCTTCACTCTAAAAAATTATTGTTCAACGATTCCCCGCCCTACCCAACCAGCCAAAAACCAACAAGAAATAAAAAACACGATCCCAGCCATCGATTTAAAACCATCTACGTAAAAACAAAAATATGAGGTTATTGTTTATCTCTGTCACATGACTACATTGCGCATGTCAGTACAACGCGGTTATTGCTTTAGACCAGGCACCGTTTTTATCGTACAAGGACGATACACAAATGATCCATAAATCGGCTGGAACAGTGCGTGTATCGTCCCGTGTCGGTAGGTACATAATTCAGTTGGAACAGCCAGCGGGGTAGTGCGCATGCGCTGAACGTGCTTGAGCACGGTTATTGGCCCTGTTGGAACAAACCTTTTCAAGTTTGGCTAGTAGCCGACGGAGGGCATTTGCGAATGTAACATGGCGTTATTTCCCAGTTTTGTCTTGATTTTCGCGGCAAATCGTTCAGCGTCTTTGTGAAAATGCCGGAGTATTCGAACGCCGAGTTAACGGACATGGTTATAATGTACGGGAGATGCGATGAAAGTGCACATCGAGCTGCAGCAGAATACCGTATTCGTTTTCCTAACAGGGCAAATATGCCTAACCCACGTACTTTCGTGAACATTGTACAACGTATGCGAAACACTGGTGTTTTGCAAGCTCGAAGGGGTGGGCCTGGAGGGCAAATGAACATGGACGATGTTGAGTCAGTGCTTGATTTGGTGGAAGAGCAACCTTCCATAAGCACTACAGCTATTGCAAGGAGATTGGGAATATCTCAGAACAAGGCAAGTAAAATAAAACCAATAAAACTGACTTCTACCAAAGACTATCCCATGTGATGGGATTGTCTTTGCTTGCACCTAATACCTACATAAAATTTAAAATGTAACAATACAATTATTTACAGGCATGGAGGATTCTAAGGGAAAACGGCCTTCACCCTTATCACATACAAAAGGTCCAAGCATTAGAAGCAAATGATTTTCCGGTGAGAATGACCTACTGCACTTGGCTACGTGATCGAATCGCCCAAGACCCAAACTTTGTTTTCAACATTCTTTGGACAGACGAATGCTGCTTCACACGTGCTGGGGTTTTAAACACGTATGTAAATTTTTACTTACTTATAGCTTTCTCTCCTCCATATTATCTTTTTTATTTATTATAAAATTGGCTATGTCAATCCTAACGCCTTCGCCAAAATTGTGAATATTTCTAATTTTTGTTTTTTTTTTTAGACACAACAGCCATATTTGGTCCGATGAGAACCCACATGCTGTTCGGCGGTTTAATTTCCAACGTCGGTTTTCCATCAATGTTTGGGCTGGAGTTTATGGAGATCGATTAATTGGACCATACATTCTACCGGAAAATTTAAACGCATATACGAATTGAAGGTGCAGCTGTTCAAATCCGGAATAATCATGGACTTTTTGCACGTATCCGGACTTCTTTAGTTAACTGAGTGAATTTGTGCATCGAAGTTAACGGCGGCCTCTTTGAACAGCTACTGTAGTGCTTTGCATGTGCATTTGTGCAATGTGTGCTAGTGCAGTTGTGATTTTTCGGTTACCCTTCGGGGTTTTCCTGGCGGAGGGGATCTACCTCGTCGTGGTCGTCAGGCTGAGTACCTCGCTTCAAACAAAAGGAATAGCAGAGGGAAACCAAGAGATCCCCAACAGATTTAAAAAATGTGAATGTTGTGTTGTGTGACTTTTAATGTAAAAAAGCAAGAAAACAGAAAATGGTGCAAACAATCCTGGAAATGTCAGTAAGGTAGGTGTTTCATAGGCATTCTACATGTTCCTCAGAAAGTAATCGTTTTTAAAAGGAAATCGAAATTTTGTGGTGAATCCTCGGATAAATTGATAGACGTGGCAACGCCGCGCTATTGACATATGCGAAATTTTTAGACATGTCGCGCGGGCGTCCATAGGCGGCGTTTTTTGAGGGGTTTAATACAATTTGAAAAAAAATTTTTTTAGGCTTAAGACAAATGTTAGAAAATTTTTGAAAATTTATTTTAGCAAGTCTAATTTTTCTTTATCTGCCATAAAAATTTTTGTACTAAGTGATAGTTAACCCTGTATAAATATGCCGAAACTTAAAACTGAATTAACAGTAATATATGCTCGAGAAGATTTTCGTGAATGTAGTGGTGCTGCTCCACTTCTTCAATTAATTATAAATTTTAGCTTGGAAGAAACTCTTTCTGAATGCACCCAACTTTTAAACATTTTATGTACATTGCCTATGACCACTGTAGAAAGTGAACGGTGTTTCTCGACACTCAAAAGAATAAAAACATTCTTACGAAATACAATGGAGCAGGACAGATTGTCGGCCCTAGCTATGCTAAGCATTGAGAAAGAATTTATACGCGAAATTCACGGTTTTAATGACATTGTTATTGATCACTTTTCTAATCAAAAAGGTCGACGAACTGACCTGAAATTTAAAAAATTCTAAAATACCTACCTATAAAAAACCTTAAATAAGCATTTTATAAAATATCGTAAAAAACATTCCTAATAAAAATTTATAGAAGAATTTATACGCGAAATTCACGGTTTTAATGACATTGTTATTGATCACTTTTCTAATAAAAAAGATCGACGCATTGTCCTTAAAATTAAAAAATTCTAAAATACCTACCTATAAAAAACCTTAAATAAGCATTTTATAAAATATCGTAAAAAAAACATTCTAAATAAAAATGTGTGACTATGTGCTTGTGAACACGATACCTTGTGAAGAACTAACAAACGAACTATCAAAAGCAAACTACGGTAGTCAACTTTTTCTGGGCAAGGTAAGCGAATTTGTTTTATTTTATCTGGACTTTTATTTTTGTCCTTTTATTTTTTTGTCTCTTGAAATTGTCCCTCCAACTGTATTAACCACGAGCCGCCACTGCACTTAACAGGGGGGGCCGCGGCCCCCCACTCCCCCCCTGTCTACGTCCCTGATTCTATTTTATTTGAAAACTGGGATGAATTGAAAAAAAAAATCAATTTGCCAGGGGAATCTACTAAACCTATATCATTTGCTTGCATCTCGTTTTATACAGGGTGTTTCAGAAAAACCTATCATAACTTCTGGAGCACACAGAACTTAAAAAATAAAAATAAAATCCAGTTTCTTAGATACAGTTTACTTTTTAAAACTGAATATTGACCCTATCTTCTACTTTTGCTAGGTAATTACCTTATTGAACTTTGGTACACTTAGGTTTTTGGGGATGCAAACCATGCTAGTGGCTAGCTGCACTGTTCTTGAGTACCATATGTTGCCATATTTTTTAGTATAAAGTGTTCTTTCTCCTGCTACATAATTTATAAAAATGGCACTTTGCAATAGAGTGCAACTAAGTTATGAAGTCCAAATTAAAAGAGTTTATAAAAAATCAAAACTGTTTATACAATAATATGTCCACGTTTAGGGTGTCCAATAGAAAAAAACTTCTTTATTTTTCATTTTATCGATAAAAGTTATTCTAGATAAAAAGTTTTGCTTATTCTTAAAATAAGATTGGCATAAAAATAATTAACATTTCTTGTACGGGGTGTTCAAAAATTGAAAAAAAAAACGTCAAATCGTACAAGATTAAACTGCCTTTCTTTGTGAAGATATAGGAAAAGTTGTTCCAAATTAATAGTTATTTATGTACCAAGGCACTGAAGTACAACTTTTTATGACTCATGTGGAGTTTAGTTGCTGAGACCTCTGGCCGAGGCAAATAAACCGCATGAGTCATAAAAAGAACTTCAGTGCCGAGGTACATATTATATTTTTCTTGAAATCGGAAAAAAAAATGTTTTATTAGGCAAGAAAATAATAATAAGGGATCACCCGTCCACGAACCGACTACGCGCGGCGTTGCTTGACTTTACCGATCGCTCTACCTGCTTCTTGTGCAGCCTACACAACAAATCTATTGATTTTCAAATTTACTAAAATATGTATACTGAAGGATTGCGCTTCTATAGGAAACAATTTCGCAATGTGTACGAAAAGTTAAATGAGCCTTTATCGGCCGGGTTTTGAATATTTGGTCACTTTTGACGGGCGACTTCTCCGCGTCTGACGTTTGATGTTTACATCTCGCCAAGGCCTACTTATTGAAAAAATCATACAATAATGGGCTACATTATTAATAAAAAATATGAGTTTGTCGTATAACATTTTCTCTTAGACGCTTGTTGACTGAAATACAAAGCGTTGCCTGTTAACCAAATTGTGGCTCAAGCACTCGTTCGGTTCCGACACCCTTAGAGACCCTGAACCGCGAAATATTTATTCTCGCCCCCTAGTCCCACCGTCGCTGGGACTTTTTTTACAAAAAACGAGACTAAACAATCGGGTGAACCTTCCCTGTTAACCAAATTGTGGCTCAAGCACTCGTTCGGTTCCGACACCCTTATAGAGGCCCTAAACCGCGAAATATTTATTCTCGCCCCTTATTCCCCCCGTCGCTGGGACTTTTTTTCTCAAAAATCAAGACAAAACAATTCGGTGATCCTTCCCTGTTCACCAAATTGTGGCTCAAGCACTCGTTCGGTTCCCACACCCTTAGAGACCCTAAACCGCGAAATATTTATTGTCGGCCCCTAGTCACCCCGTCGCTGGGACTTTTTTCTCAAAAATCGAGACAAAACAGTCCGGCGAACCTTCTCTGTCAACCAAATTGTGTCTCAAGAACTTGTTCGGTTCCGACACCGTTAGAGACCCTGAACCGCTAAATATTTATTCTCGCCCCCTAGTCCCCCCGTCGCTGGGACTTTTTTCTCAAAAATCGAGACAAAACAATCCGGTGAACCTTCCCTGTTCACCAAATTGTGGCTCAAGCACTCGTTCGGTTCCGACACCCTTAGAGACCCTGAACCGCGAAATAGTTATTCTCGCCCCCTAGTCCCACCGTCGCTGGGACTGTTTTTCTCAAAAATCGAGACAAAACAATCCGGTGAACCTTCCCTGTTCACCAAATTGTGGCTCAAGCACTCGTTCGGTTCCGACACCATTAGAGACCCTGAACCGCGAAATATTTATTCTCGCCCCCTAGTCCCCCCGTCGCTGGGACTTTTTTCTCAAAAATCGAGACAAAACAATCCGGTGAACCTTCCCTGTTCACCAAATTGTGGCTCAAGCACTTGTTCGGTTCCGACACCCTTAGAGACCCTAAGCCGCGAAATATTTATTCTCGCCCCCTAGTCCCCCCGTCGCTGGGACTTTTTTCTCAAAAATCGAGACAAAACAATCCGGTGAACCTTCCCTGTTCACCAAATTGTGGCTCAAGCACTTGTTCGGTTCCGACACCCTTAGAGACCCTAAGCCGCGAAATATTTATTCTCGCCCCCTAGTCAACCCGTCGCTGGGACTTTTTTCTCAAAAATCGAGACAAAGCAGTCCGGTGAACCTTCCCTGTTCACCAAATTGTGGCTCAAGCACTCGTTCGGTTCCGACACCCTTAGAGACCCTAAACCGCGAAATATTTATTCTCGCCCTCTAGTCCCCTCGTCGCTGGGACTTTTTTCTCAAAAATCAAGACAAAACAATCCGGTGAACCTTCCCTGTTCACCAAATTGTGGCTCAAGCACTCGTTCGGTTCCGACACCCTTAGAGACCCTGAACCGCGAAATATTTATTCTCGCCCCCTAGTCCCCCCGTCGCTGGGACTTTTTTCTCAAAAATCGAGACAAAACAATCCGGTGAACCTTCCCTGTTCACCAAATTGTGGCTCAAGCACTTGTTCGGTTCCGACACCCTTAGAGACCCTAAGCCGCGAAATATTTATTCTCGCCCCCTAGTCCCCCCGTCGCTGGGACTTTTTTCTCAAAAATCGAGACAAAACAATCCGGTGAACCTTCCCTGTTAACAAAATTGTGGCTCAAGCACTCGTTCGGTTCCGACACCCTTAGAGACCCTGAACCGCGAAATATTTATTCTCGCCCCCTAGTCCCTTCGTCGTTGGGACTTTTTTCTCAAAAATCGAGACAAAACAATCCGGTGAACCTTCCCTGTTCACCAAATTGTGGCTCAAGCACTCGTTCGGTTCCGACACCCTTAGAGACCCTGAACCGCGAAATATTTATCCTCGCCCCCTAGTCCCCCCGTCGCTGGGACTTTTTTCTCAGAAATCGAGACAAAACAATCCGGTTAACCTTCCCTGTTCAACAAATTGTGGCTCAAGCACTCGTTCGGTTCCGACACCCTTAGAGACCCTAAACCGCGAAATATTTATTCTCGCCTTCTAGTACCCCCGTCGCTGGGACTTTTTTCTCAAAAATCGAGACAAAACAATCCGGTGAACCTTCCCTGTTCACCAAATTGTGGCTCAAGCACTCGTTCGGTTCCGACACCCTTAGAGACCCTGAACCGCGAAATAGATATTCTCGCCCCCTAGTCCCACCGTCGCTGGGACTTTTTTCTCAAAAATCGAAACAAAACAATCCGGTGAACCTTCCCTGTTAACCAAATTGTGGCTCGAGCACTCGTTCGGTTCCGACACCCTTAGAGACCCTAAACCGCGAAATATTTATTCTCGCCCACTAGTCCCCCCGTCGCTGGGACTTTTTTCTCAAAAATCGAGACAAAACAATCCGGTGAACCTTCCCTGTTCACCAAATTGTGGCTCAAGCACTCGTTCGGTTCCGACACCCTTAGAGACCCTGAACCGCGAAATATTTATTCTCGCCCCCTAGTCCCCCCGTCGCTGGGACTTTTTTCTCAAAAATCGAGACAAAACAATCCGGTGAACCTTCCCTGTTCACCAAATTGTGGCTCAAGCACTTGTTCGATTCCGACACCCTTAGAGACCCTAAACCGCGAAATATTTATTCTCGCCCCCTAGTCCCCCCGTCGCTAGGACTTTTTTCTCAAAAATCGAGACAAAACAATCCGGTGGACCTTCCCTGTTAACAAAATTGTGGCTCAAGCACTCGTTCGGTTCCGACACCCTTAGAGACCCTGAACCGCGAAATATTTATTCTCGCCCCCTAGTCCCCCCGTCGCTGGGACTTTTTTCTCAAAAATCGAGACAAAACAATCCGGTGAACCTTCCCTGTTCACCAAATTGTGGCTCAAGCACTCGTTCGGTTCCGACACCCTTAGAGACCCCGAACCGCGAAATATTTATTCTCGCCCCCTAGTCCCCCCGTCGCTATGACTTTTTTCTCAAAAATCGAGACAAAACAATCCGGTGAACCTTCCCTGTTCACCAAATTGTGGCTCAAGCACTCGTTCGATTCCGACACCCTTAGAGACCCTGAACCGCGAAATAGATATTCTCGCCCCCTAGTCCCACCGTCGCTGGGACTTTTTTCTCAAAAATCGAAACAAAACAATCCGGTGAACCTTCCCTGTTAACCAAATTGTGGCTCGAGCACTCGTTCGGTTCCGACACCCTTAGAGACCCTAAACCGCGAAATATTTATTCTCGCCCACTAGTCCCCCCGTCGCTGGGACTTTTTTCTCAAAAATCGAGACAAAACAATCCGGTGAACCTTCCCTGTTCACGAAATTGTGGCTCAAGCACTCGTTCGGTTCCGACACCCTTAGAGACCCTAAACCGCGAAATATTTATTCTCGCCCTCTAGTCCCCTCGTCGCTGGGAATTTTTTCTCAAAAATCAAGACAAAACAATCCGGTGAACCTTCCCTGTTCACCAAATTGTGGCTCAAGCACTCGTTCGGTTCCGACACCCTTAGAGGCCCTAAACCGCGAAATATTTATTCTCGCCCCCAAGTCCCCCCGTCGCTGGGACTTTTTTCTCAAAAATCGAGACAAAACAGTCCGGCGAACCTTCTCTGTCAACCAAATTGTGTCTCAAGCACTTGTTCGGTTCCGACACCCTTAGAGACCCTGAACCGCTAAATATTTATTCTCGCCCCCTAGTCCCCCCGTCGCTGGGACTTTTTTCTCAAAAATCGAGACAAAACAGTCCGGCGAACCTTCTCTGTCAACCAAATTGTGTCTCAAGCACTTGTTCGGTTCCGACACCCTTAGAGACCCTGAACCGCTAAATATTTATTCTCGCCCCCTAGTCCCCCCGTCGCTGGGACTTTTTTCTCAAAAATCGAGACAAAACAATCCGGTGAACCTTCCCTGTTCACCAAATTGTGGCTCAAGCACTCGTTCGGTTCCGACACCCTTAGAGACCCTGAACCGCGAAATAGTTATTCTCGCCCCCTAGTCCCACCGTCGCTGGGACTTTTTTCTCAAAAATCGAGACAAAACAGTCCGGTGAACCTTCCCTGTCAACCAAATTGTGGCTCAAGCACTCGTTCGGTTCCGACACCCTTAGACCCTGAACCGCGAAATAGTTATTCTCGCCCCCTAGTCCCCCCGTCGCTGGGACTTTTTTCTCAAAAATCAAGACAAAACAGTCCGGCGAACCTTCCATGTCAACCAAATTGTGGCTCAAGCACTCGTTCGGTTCCGACACCCTTAGACCCTGAACCGCGAAATATTTATTTTCGGCCCCTAGTCACCCCGTCGCTGGGACTTTTTTCTCAAAAATCGAGACAAAACAGTCCGGTGAACCTTCCCTGTCAACCAAATTGTGGCTCAAGCACTCGTTCGGTTCCGACATCCTTAGACCCTGAACCGCGAAATAGTTATTCTCGCCCCCTAGTCCCCCCGTCGCTGGGACTTTTTTCTCAAAAATCGAGACAAAACAGTCCGGCGAACCTTCCCTGTTAACCAAATTGTGGCTCAAGCACTCGTTCGGTTCCGACACCCTTAGAGACCCTGAACCGCGAAATATTTATTCTCGCCCCCTAGTCCCACCGTCGCTGGGACTTTTTTTACAAAAAACGAGACAAAACAATCGGGTGAACCTTCCCTGTTAACCAAATTGTGGCTCAAGCACTCGTTCGGTTCCGACACCCTTATAGAGGCCCTAAACCGCGAAATATTTATTCTCGCCCCTTATTCCCCCCGTCGCTGGGACTTTTTTTCTCAAAAATCAAGACAAAACAATTCGGTGATCCTTCCCTGTTCACCAAATTGTGGCTCAAGCACTCGTTCGGTTCCCACACCCTTAGAGACCCTAAACCGCGAAATATTTATTGTCGGCCCCTAGTCACCCCGTCGCTGGGACTTTTTTCTCAAAAATCGAGACAAAACAGTCCGGCGAACCTTCTCTGTCAACCAAATTGTGTCTCAAGAACTTGTTCGGTTCCGACACCGTTAGAGACCCTGAACCGCTAAATATTTATTCTCGCCCCCTAGTCCCCCCGTCGCTGGGACTTTTTTCTCAAAAATCGAGACAAAACAATCCGGTGAACCTTCCCTGTTCACCAAATTGTGGCTCAAGCACTCGTTCTGTTCCGACACCCTTAGAGACCCTAAACCGCGAAATATTTATTTTCGGCCCCTAGTCACCCCGTCGCTGGGACTTTTTTCTCAAAAATCGAGACAAAACAGTCCGGTGAACCTTCCCTGTCAACCAAATTGTGGCTCAAGCACTCGTTCGGTTCCGACACCCTTAGACCCTGAACCGCGAAATAGTTATTCTCGCCCCCTAGTCCCCCCGTCGCGGGGACTTTTTTCTCAAAAATCAAGACAAAATAGTCCGGCGAACCTTCCCTGTTAACCAAATTGTGGCTCAAGCACTCGTTCGGTTCCGACACCCTTAGAGACCCTGAACCGCGAAATATTTATTCTCGCCCCTTATTCCCCCCGTCGCTGGGACATTTTTTCTCAAAAATCAAGACAAAACAATTCGGTGAACCTTCCCTGTTCACCAAATTGTGGCTCAAGCACTCGTTCGGTTTCGACACCCTTAGAGAGTTGAGACCCTGAACCGCGAAATATTTATTCTCGCCCCTTATTCCCCCTGTCGCTGGGACTTTTTTTCTCAAAAATCAAGACAAAACAATCCGGTGAACCTTCCCTGTTCACCAAATTGTGGCTCAAGCACTCGTTCGGTTCCGACACCATTAGAGACCCTGAACCGCGAAATATTTATTCTCGCCCCCTAGTCCCCCCGTCGCTGGGACTTTTTTCTCAAAAATCGAGACAAAACAATCCGGTGAACCTTCCCTGTTCACCAAATTGTGGCTCAAGCACTTGTTCGGTTCCGACACCCTTAGAGACCCTAAGCCGCGAAATATTTATTCTCGCCCCCTAGTCCCCCCGTCGCTGGGACTTTTTTCTCAAAAATCGAGACAAAACAATCCGGTGAACCTTCCCTGTTCACCAAATTGTGGCTCAAGCACTTGTTCGGTTCCGACACCCTTAGAGAACCTAAGCCGCGAAATATTTATTCTCGCCCCCTAGTCCCCCCGTCGCTGGGACTTTTTTCTCAAAAATCGAGACAAAGCAGTCCGGTGAACCTTCCCTGGTAACCAAATTGTGGCTCAAGCACTCGTTCGGTTCCGACACCCTTAGAGACCCTAAACCGCGAAATATTTATTCTCGCCCCCTAGTCCCTTCGTCGTTGGGACTTTTTTCTCAAAAATCGAGACAAAACAATCCGGTGAACCTTCCCTGTTCACCAAATTGTGGCTCAAGCACTCGTTCGGTTCCGACACCCTTAGAGACCCTGAACCGCGAAATATTTATCCTCGCCCCCTAGTCCCCCCGTCGCTGGGACTTTTTTCTCAGAAATCGAGACAAAACAATCCGGTTAACCTTCCCTGTTAACCAAATTGTGGCTCAAGCACTCGTTCGGTTCCGACACCCTTAGAGACCCTGAACCGCGAAATATTTATTCTCGCCCCTTATTCCCCCCGTCGCTGGGACATTTTTTCTCAAAAATCAAGACAAAACAATTCGGTGAACCTTCCCTGTTCACCAAATTGTGGCTCAAGCACTCGTTCGGTTTCGACACCCTTAGAGAGTTGAGACCCTGAACCGCGAAATATTTATTCTCGCCCCTTATTCCCCCTGTCGCTGGGACTTTTTTTCTCAAAAATCAAGACAAAACAATCCGGTGAACCTTCCCTGTTCACCAAATTGTGGCTCAAGCACTCGTTCGGTTCCGACACCATTAGAGACCCTGAACCGCGAAATATTTATTCTCGCCCCCTAGTCCCCCCGTCGCTGGGACTTTTTTCTCAAAAATCGAGACAAAACAATCCGGTGAACCTTCCCTGTTCACCAAATTGTGGCTCAAGCACTTGTTCGGTTCCGACACCCTTAGAGACCCTAAGCCGCGAAATATTTATTCTCGCCCCCTAGTTTCCCCGTCGCTGGGACTTTTTTCTCAAAAATCGAGACAAAACAATCCGGTGAACCTTCCCTGTTCACCAAATTGTGGCTCAAGCACTTGTTCGGTTCCGACACCCTTAGAGACCCTAAGCCGCGAAATATTTATTCTCGCCCCCTAGTCCCCCCGTCGCTGGGACTTTTTTCTCAAAAATCGAGACAAAGCAGTCCGGTGAACCTTCCCTGGTAACCAAATTGTGGCTCAAGCTCTCGTTCGGTTCCGACACCCTTAGAGACCCTGAACCGCGAAATATTTATTCTCGCCCCTTATTCCCCCCGTCGCTGGGACATTTTTTCTCAAAAATCAAGACAAAACAATTCGGTGAACCTTCCCTGTTCACCAAATTGTGGCTCAAGCACTCCTTCGGTTCCGACACCCTTAGAGACCCTGAACCGCGAAATATTTATCCTCGCCCCCTAGTCCCCCCGTCGCTGGGACTTTTTTCTCAGAAATCGAGACAAAACAATCCGGTGAACCTTCCCTGTTCACCAAATTGTGGCTCAAGCACTCGTTCGGTTCCGACACCATTAGAGACCCTGAACCGCGAAATATTTATTCTCGCCCCCTAGTCCCCCCGTCGCTGGGACTTTTTTCTCAAAAATCGAGACAAAACAATCCGGTGAACCTTCCCTGTTCACCAAATTGTGGCTCAAGCACTCGTTCGGTTCCGACACCATTAGAGACCCTGAACCGCGAAATATTTATTCTCGGCCCCTAGTCCCCCCGTCGCTGGGACTTTTTTCTCAAAAATCGAGACAAAACAATCCGGTGAACCTTCCCTGTTCACCAAATTGTGGCTCAAGCACTTGTTCGGTTCCGACACCCTTAGAGACCCTAAGCCGCGAAATATTTATTCTCGCCCCCTAGTCCCCCCGTCGCTGGGACTTTTTTCTCAAAAATCGAGACAAAACAATCCGGTGAACCTTCCCTGTTCACCAAATTGTGGCTCAAGCACTCGTTCGGTTCCGACACCCTTAGAGACCCTAAACCGCGAAATATTTATTCTCGCCCTCTAGTCCCCTCGTCGCTACGACTTTTTTCTCAAAAATCGAGACAAAACAATCCGGTGGACCTTCCCTGTTAACAAAATTGTGGCTCAAGCACTCGTTCGGTTCCGACACCCTTAGAGACCCTAAGCCGCGAAATATTTATTCTCGCCCCCTAGTCCCCCCGTCGCTGGGACTTTTTTCTCAAAAATCGAGACAAAGCAGTCCGGTGAACCTTCCCTGGTAACCAAATTGTGGCTCAAGCACTCGTTCGGTTCCGACACCCTTAGAGACCCTGAACCGCGAAATATTTATTCTCGCCCCCTAGTCCCCCCGTCGCTGGGACTTTTTTTTACAAAAAACGAGACAAAACAATCTTGTGAACCTTCCCTGTTAACCAAATTGTGGCTCAAGCACTCGTTCGGTTCCGACACCCTTATAGAGGCCCTAAACCGCGAAATATTTATTCTCGCCCCCAAGTCCCCCCGTCGCTGGGACTTTTTTCTCAAAAATTGAGACAAAACAATCCGGTGAACCTTCCCTGTTAACCAAATTGTGGCTCAAGCACTCGTTCGGTTCCCACACCCTTAGAGACCCTAAACCGCGAAATATTTATTGTCGGCCCCTAGTCACCCCGTCGCTGGGACTTTTTTCTCAAAAATCGAGACAAAACAGTCCGGCGAACCTTCTCTGTCAACCAAATTGTGTCTCAAGCACTTGTTCGGTTCCGACACCGTTAGAGATCCTGAACCGCTAAATATTTATTCTCGCCCCCTAGTCCCCCCGTCGCTGGGACTTTTTTCTCAAAAATCGAGACAAAACAATCCGGTGAACCTTCCCTGTTCACCAAATTGTGGCTCAAGCACTCGTTCGGTTCCGACACCCTTAGAGACCCTGAACCGCGAAATAGTTATTCTCGCCCCCTAGTCCCACCGTCGCTGGGACTGTTTTTCTCAAAAATCGAGACAAAACAATCCGGTGAACCTTCCCTGTTCACCAAATTGTGGCTCAAGCACTCGTTCGGTTCCGACACCCTTAGAGACCCTAAACCGCGAAATATTTATTTTCGGCCCCTAGTCACCCCGTCGCTGGGACTTTTTTCTCAAAAATCAAGACAAAACAGTCCGGCGAACCTTCCCTGTTAACCAAATTGTGGCTCAAGCTCTCGTTCGGTTCCGACACCCTTAGAGACCCTGAACCGCGAAATATTTATTCTCGCCCCTTATTCCCCCCGTCGCTGGGACATTTGTTCTCAAAAATCAAGACAAAACAATTCGGTGAACCTTCCCTGTTCACCAAATTGTGGCTCAAGCACTCGTTCGGTTTCGACACCCTTAGAGAGTTGAGACCCTGAACCGCGAAATATTTATTCTCGCCCCTTATTCCCCCTGTCGCTGGGACTTTTTTTCTCAAAAATCGAGACAAAGCAGTCCGGTGAACCTTCCCTGGTAACCAAATTGTGGCTCAAGCACTCGTTCGGTTCCGACACCCTTAGAGACCCTAAACCGCGAAATATTTATTCTCGCCCTCTAGTCCCCTCGTCGCTGGGACTTTTTTCTCAAAAATCGAGACAAAACAATCCGGTGAACCTTCCCTGTTCACCAAATTGTGGCTCAAGCACTCGTTCGGTTCCGACACCCTTAGAGACCCTAAGCCGCGAAATATTTATTCTCGCCCCCTAGTCCCCCCGTCGCTGGGACTTTTTTCTCAAAAATCGAGACAAAACAATCCGGTGAACCTTCCCTGGTAACCAAATTGTGGCTCAAGCACTCGTTCGGTTCCGACACCCTTAGAGACCCTAAACCGCGAAATATTTATTCTCGCCCTCTAGTCCCCTCGTCGCTGGGACTTTTTTCTCAAAAATCGAGACAAAACAATCCGGTGAACCTTCCCTGTTCACCAAATTGTGGCTCAAGCACTCGTTCGGTTCCGACACCCTTAGAGACCCTGAACCGCGAAATATTTATTCTCGCCCCCTAGTCCCCCCGTCGCTGGGACTTTTTTCTCAAAAATCGAGACAAAACAATCCGGTGAACCTTCCCTGTTCACCAAATTGTGGCTCAAGCACTCGTTCGGTTCCGACACCCTTAGAGACCCTGAACCGCGAAATATTTATTCTCGCCCCCTAGTCCCTTCGTCGTTGGGTCTTTTTTCTCAAAAATCGAGACAAAACAATCCGGTGAACCTTCCCTGTTCACCAAATTGTGGCTCAAGCACTCGTTCGGTTCCGACACCCTTAGAGACCCTGAACCGCGAAATATTTATCCTCGCCCCCTAGTCCCCCCGTCGCTGGGACTTTTTTCTCAGAAATCGAGACAAAACAATCCGGTTAACCTTCCCTGTTCAACAAATTGTGGCTCAAGCACTCGTTCGGTTCCGACACCCTTAGAGACCCTAAACCGCGAAATATTTATTCTCGCCTTCTAGTACCCCCGTCGCTGGGACTTTTTTCTCAAAAATCGAGACAAAACAATCCGGTGAACCTTCCCTGTTCACCAAATTGTGGCTCAAGCACTCGTTCGGTTCCGACACCCTTAGAGACCCTAAACCGCGAAATATTTATTCTCGCCCCCTAGTCCCCCCGTCGCTAGGACTTTTTTCTCAAAAATCGAGACAAAACAATCCGGTGGACCTTCCCTGTTAACAAAATTGTGGCTCAAGCACTCGTTCGGTTCCGACACCCTTAGAGACCCTGAACCGCGAAATATTTATTCTCGCCCCCTAGTCCCCCCGTCGCTGGGACTTTTTTCTCAAAAATCGAGACAAAACAATCCGGTGAACCTTCCCTGTTCACCAAATTGTGGCTCAAGCACTCGTTCGGTTCCGACACCCTTAGAGACCCTAAACCGCGAAATATTTATTCTCGCCCTCTAGTCCCCTCGTCGCTGGGACTTTTTTCTCAAAAATCGAGACAAAGCAATCCGGTGAACCTTCCCTGTTCACCAAATTGTGGCTCAAGCACTCGTTCGGTTCCGACACCCTTAGAGACCCCGAACCGCGAAATATTTATTCTCGCCCCCTAGTCCCCCCGTCGCTATGACTTTTTTCTCAAAAATCGAGACAAAACAATCCGGTGAACCTTCCCTGTTCACCAAATTGTGGCTCAAGCACTCGTTCGATTCCGACACCCTTAGAGACCCTGAACCGCGAAATAGATATTCTCGCCCCCTAGTCCCACCGTCGCTGGGACTTTTTTCTCAAAAATCGAAACAAAACAATCCGGTGAACCTTCCCTGTTAACCAAATTGTGGCTCGAGCACTCGTTCGGTTCCGACACCCTTAGAGACCCTAAACCGCGAAATATTTATTCTCGCCCACTAGTCCCCCCGTCGCTGGGACTTTTTTCTCAAAAATCGAGACAAAACAATCCGGTGAACCTTCCCTGTTCACGAAATTGTGGCTCAAGCACTCGTTCGGTTCCGACACCCTTAGAGACCCTAAACCGCGAAATATTTATTCTCGCTCTCTAGTCCCCTCGTCGCTGGGAATTTTTTCTCAAAAATCAAGACAAAACAATCCGGTGAACCTTCCCTGTTCACCAAATTGTGGCTTAAGCACTCGTTCGGTTCCGACACCCTTAGAGGCCCTAAACAGCGAAATATTTATTCTCGCCCCCAAGTCCCCCCGTCGCTGGGACTTTTTTCTCAAAAATCGAGACAAAACAGTCCGGCGAACCTTCTCTGTCAACCAAATTGTGTCTCAAGCACTTGTTCGGTTCCGACACCCTTAGAGACCCTGAACCGCTAAATATTTATTCTCGCCCCCTAGTCCCCCCGTCGCTGGGACTTTTTTCTCAAAAATCGAGACAAAACAGTCCGGCGAACCTTCTCTGTCAACCAAATTGTGTCTCAAGCACTTGTTCGGTTCCGACACCCTTAGAGACCCTGAACCGCTAAATATTTATTCTCGCCCCCTAGTCCCCCCGTCGCTGGGACTTTTTTCTCAAAAATCGAGACAAAACAATCCGGTGAACCTTCCCTGTTCACCAAATTGTGGCTCAAGCACTCGTTCGGTTCCGACACCCTTAGAGACCCTGAACCGCGAAATAGTTATTCTCGCCCCCTAATCCCACCGTCGCTGGGACTTTTTTCTCAAAAATCGAGACAAAACAGTCCGGTGAACCTTCCCTGTCAACCAAATTGTGGCTCAAGCACTCGTTCGGTTCCGACACCCTTAGACCCTGAACCGCGAAATAGTTATTCTCGCCCCCTAGTCCCCCCGTCGCTGGGACTTTTTTCTCAAAAATCAAGACAAAACAGTCCGGCGAACCTTCCCTGTCAACCAAATTGTGGCTCAAGCACTCGTTCGGTTCCGACACCCTTAGACCCTGAACCGCGAAATATTTATTTTCGGCCCCTAGTCACCCCGTCGCTGGGACTTTTTTCTCAAAAATCGAGACAAAACAGTCCGGTGAACCTTCCCTGTCAACCAAATTGTGGCTCAAGCACTCGTTCGGTTCCGACACCCTTAGACCCTGAACCGCGAAATAGTTATTCTCGCCCCCTAGTCCCCCCGTCGCTGGGACTTTTTTCTCAAAAATCGAGACAAAACAGTCCGGCGAACCTTCCCTGTTAACCAAATTGTGGCTCAAGCACTCGTTCGGTTCCGACACCCTTAGAGACCCTGAACCGCGAAATATTTATTCTCGCCCCCTAGTCCCACCGTCGCTGGGACTTTTTTTACAAAAAACGAGACAAAACAATCGGGTGAACCTTCCCTGTTAACCAAATTGTGGCTCAAGCACTCGTTCGGTTCCGACACCCTTATAGAGGCCCTAAACCGCGAAATATTTATTCTCGCCCCTTATTCCCCCCGTCGCTGGGACTTTTTTTCTCAAAAATCAAGACAAAACAATTCGGTGATCCTTCCCTGTTCACCAAATTGTGGCTCAAGCACTCGTTCGGTTCCCACACCCTTAGAGACCCTAAACCGCGAAATATTTATTGTCGGCCCCTAGTCACCCCGTCGCTGGGACTTTTTTCTCAAAAATCGAGACAAAACAGTCCGGCGAACCTTCTCTGTCAACCAAATTGTGTCTCAAGAACTTGTTCGGTTCCGACACCGTTAGAGACCCTGAACCGCTAAATATTTATTCTCGCCCCCTAGTCCCCCCGTCGCTGGGACTTTTTTCTCAAAAATCGAGACAAAACAATCCGGTGAACCTTCCCTGTTCACCAAATTGTGGCTCAAGCACTCGTTCTGTTCCGACACCCTTAGAGACCCTAAACCGAGAAATATTTATTTTCGGCCCCTAGTCACCCCGTCGCTGGGACTTTTTTCTCAAAAATCGAGACAAAACAGTCCGGTGAACCTTCCCTGTCAACCAAATTGTGGCTCAAGCACTCGTTCGGTTCCGACACCCTTAGACCCTGAACCGCGAAATAGTTATTCTCGCCCCCTAGTCCCCCCGTCGCGGGGACTTTTTTCTCAAAAATCAAGACAAAACAGTCCGGCGAACCTTCCCTGTTAACCAAATTGTGGCTCAAGCACCCGTTCGGTTCCGACACCCTTAGAGACCCTGAACCGCGAAATATTTATTCTCGCCCCTTATTCCCCCCGTCGCTGGGACATTTTTTCTCAAAAATCAAGACAAAACAGTCCGGTGAACCTTCCCTGGTAACCAAATTGTGGCTCAAGCTCTCGTTCGGTTCCGACACCCTTAGAGACCCTGAACCGCGAAATATTTATTCTCGCCCCTTATTCCCCCCGTCGCTGGGACATTTTTTCTCAAAAATCAAGACAAAACAATTCGGTGAACCTTCCCTGTTCACCAAATTGTGGCTCAAGCACTCCTTCGGTTCCGACACCCTTAGAGACCCTGAACCGCGAAATATTTATCCTCGCCCCCTAGTCCCCCCGTCGCTGGGACTTTTTTCTCAGAAATCGAGACAAAACAATCCGGTGAACCTTCCCTGTTCACCAAATTGTGGCTCAAGCACTCGTTCGGTTCCGACACCATTAGAGACCCTGAACCGCGAAATATTTATTCTCGCCCCCTAGTCCCCCCGTCGCTGGGACTTTTTTCTCAAAAATCGAGACAAAACAATCCGGTGAACCTTCCCTGTTCACCAAATTGTGGCTCAAGCACTCGTTCGGTTCCGACACCATTAGAGACCCTGAACCGCGAAATATTTATTCTCGGCCCCTAGTCCCCCCGTCGCTGGGACTTTTTTCTCAAAAATCGAGACAAAACAATCCGGTGAACCTTCCCTGTTCACCAAATTGTGGCTCAAGCACTTGTTCGGTTCCGACACCCTTAGAGACCCTAAGCCGCGAAATATTTATTCTCGCCCCCTAGTCCCCCCGTCGCTGGGACTTTTTTCTCAAAAATCGAGACAAAACAATCCGGTGAACCTTCCCTGTTCACCAAATTGTGGCTCAAGCACTCGTTCGGTTCCGACACCCTTAGAGACCCTAAACCGCGAAATATTTATTCTCGCCCTCTAGTCCCCTCGTCGCTACGACTTTTTTCTCAAAAATCGAGACAAAACAATCCGGTGGACCTTCCCTGTTAACAAAATTGTGGCTCAAGCACTCGTTCGGTTCCGACACCCTTAGAGACCCTAAGCCGCGAAATATTTATTCTCGCCCCCTAGTCCCCCCGTCGCTGGGACTTTTTTCTCAAAAATCGAGACAAAGCAGTCCGGTGAACCTTCCCTGGTAACCAAATTGTGGCTCAAGCACTCGTTCGGTTCCGACACCCTTAGAGACCCTGAACCGCGAAATATTTATTCTCGCCCCCTAGTCCCCCCGTCGCTGGGACTTTTTTTTACAAAAAACGAGACAAAACAATCTTGTGAACCTTCCCTGTTAACCAAATTGTGGCTCAAGCACTCGTTCGGTTCCGACACCCTTATAGAGGCCCTAAACCGCGAAATATTTATTCTCGCCCCCAAGTCCCCCCGTCGCTGGGACTTTTTTCTCAAAAATTGAGACAAAACAATCCGGTGAACCTTCCCTGTTAACCAAATTGTGGCTCAAGCACTCGTTCGGTTCCCACACCCTTAGAGACCCTAAACCGCGAAATATTTATTGTCGGCCCCTAGTCACCCCGTCGCTGGGACTTTTTTCTCAAAAATCGAGACAAAACAGTCCGGCGAACCTTCTCTGTCAACCAAATTGTGTCTCAAGCACTTGTTCGGTTCCGACACCGTTAGAGATCCTGAACCGCTAAATATTTATTCTCGCCCCCTAGTCCCCCCGTCGCTGGGACTTTTTTCTCAAAAATCGAGACAAAACAATCCGGTGAACCTTCCCTGTTCACCAAATTGTGGCTCAAGCACTCGTTCGGTTCCGACACCCTTAGAGACCCTGAACCGCGAAATAGTTATTCTCGCCCCCTAGTCCCACCGTCGCTGGGACTGTTTTTCTCAAAAATCGAGACAAAACAATCCGGTGAACCTTCCCTGTTCACCAAATTGTGGCTCAAGCACTCGTTCGGTTCCGACACCCTTAGAGACCCTAAACCGCGAAATATTTATTTTCGGCCCCTAGTCACCCCGTCGCTGGGACTTTTTTCTCAAAAATCAAGACAAAACAGTCCGGCGAACCTTCCCTGTTAACCAAATTGTGGCTCAAGCTCTCGTTCGGTTCCGACACCCTTAGAGACCCTGAACCGCGAAATATTTATTCTCGCCCCTTATTCCCCCCGTCGCTGGGACATTTGTTCTCAAAAATCAAGACAAAACAATTCGGTGAACCTTCCCTGTTCACCAAATTGTGGCTCAAGCACTCGTTCGGTTTCGACACCCTTAGAGAGTTGAGACCCTGAACCGCGAAATATTTATTCTCGCCCCTTATTCCCCCTGTCGCTGGGACTTTTTTTCTCAAAAATCGAGACAAAGCAGTCCGGTGAACCTTCCCTGGTAACCAAATTGTGGCTCAAGCACTCGTTCGGTTCCGACACCCTTAGAGACCCTAAACCGCGAAATATTTATTCTCGCCCTCTAGTCCCCTCGTCGCTGGGACTTTTTTCTCAAAAATCGAGACAAAACAATCCGGTGAACCTTCCCTGTTCACCAAATTGTGGCTCAAGCACTCGTTCGGTTCCGACACCCTTAGAGACCCTAAGCCGCGAAATATTTATTCTCGCCCCCTAGTCCCCCCGTCGCTGGGACTTTTTTCTCAAAAATCGAGACAAAACAATCCGGTGAACCTTCCCTGGTAACCAAATTGTGGCTCAAGCACTCGTTCGGTTCCGACACCCTTAGAGACCCTAAACCGCGAAATATTTATTCTCGCCCTCTAGTCCCCTCGTCGCTGGGACTTTTTTCTCAAAAATCGAGACAAAACAATCCGGTGAACCTTCCCTGTTCACCAAATTGTGGCTCAAGCACTCGTTCGGTTCCGACACCCTTAGAGACCCTGAACCGCGAAATATTTATTCTCGCCCCCTAGTCCCCCCGTCGCTGGGACTTTTTTCTCAAAAATCGAGACAAAACAATCCGGTGAACCTTCCCTGTTCACCAAATTGTGGCTCAAGCACTCGTTCGGTTCCGACACCCTTAGAGACCCTGAACCGCGAAATATTTATTCTCGCCCCCTAGTCCCTTCGTCGTTGGGACTTTTTTCTCAAAAATCGAGACAAAACAATCCGGTGAACCTTCCCTGTTCACCAAATTGTGGCTCAAGCACTCGTTCGGTTCCGACACCCTTAGAGACCCTGAACCGCGAAATATTTATCCTCGCCCCCTAGTCCCCCCGTCGCTGGGACTTTTTTCTCAGAAATCGAGACAAAACAATCCGGTTAACCTTCCCTGTTCAACAAATTGTGGCTCAAGCACTCGTTCGGTTCCGACACCCTTAGAGACCCTAAACCGCGAAATATTTATTCTCGCCTTCTAGTACCCCCGTCGCTGGGACTTTTTTCTCAAAAATCGAGACAAAACAATCCGGTGAACCTTCCCTGTTCACCAAATTGTGGCTCAAGCACTCGTTCGGTTCCGACACCCTTAGAGACCCTAAACCGCGAAATATTTATTCTCGCCCCCTAGTCCCCCCGTCGCTAGGACTTTTTTCTCAAAAATCGAGACAAAACAATCCGGTGGACCTTCCCTGTTAACAAAATTGTGGCTCAAGCACTCGTTCGGTTCCGACACCCTTAGAGACCCTGAACCGCGAAATATTTATTCTCGCCCCCTAGTCCCCCCGTCGCTGGGACTTTTTTCTCAAAAATCGAGACAAAACAATCCGGTGAACCTTCCCTGTTCACCAAATTGTGGCTCAAGCACTCGTTCGGTTCCGACACCCTTAGAGACCCTAAACCGCGAAATATTTATTCTCGCCCTCTAGTCCCCTCGTCGCTGGGACTTTTTTCTCAAAAATCGAGACAAAGCAATCCGGTGAACCTTCCCTGTTCACCAAATTGTGGCTCAAGCACTCGTTCGGTTCCGACACCCTTAGAGACCCCGAACCGCGAAATATTTATTCTCGCCCCCTAGTCCCCCCGTCGCTATGACTTTTTTCTCAAAAATCGAGACAAAACAATCCGGTGAACCTTCCCTGTTCACCAAATTGTGGCTCAAGCACTCGTTCGATTCCGACACCCTTAGAGACCCTGAACCGCGAAATAGATATTCTCGCCCCCTAGTCCCACCGTCGCTGGGACTTTTTTCTCAAAAATCGAAACAAAACAATCCGGTGAACCTTCCCTGTTAACCAAATTGTGGCTCGAGCACTCGTTCGGTTCCGACACCCTTAGAGACCCTAAACCGCGAAATATTTATTCTCGCCCACTAGTCCCCCCGTCGCTGGGACTTTTTTCTCAAAAATCGAGACAAAACAATCCGGTGAACCTTCCCTGTTCACGAAATTGTGGCTCAAGCACTCGTTCGGTTCCGACACCCTTAGAGACCCTAAACCGCGAAATATTTATTCTCGCTCTCTAGTCCCCTCGTCGCTGGGAATTTTTTCTCAAAAATCAAGACAAAACAATCCGGTGAACCTTCCCTGTTCACCAAATTGTGGCTCAAGCACTCGTTCGGTTCCGACACCCTTAGAGGCCCTAAACAGCGAAATATTTATTCTCGCCCCCAAGTCCCCCCGTCGCTGGGACTTTTTTCTCAAAAATCGAGACAAAACAGTCCGGCGAACCTTCTCTGTCAACCAAATTGTGTCTCAAGCACTTGTTCGGTTCCGACACCCTTAGAGACCCTGAACCGCTAAATATTTATTCTCGCCCCCTAGTCCCCCCGTCGCTGGGACTTTTTTCTCAAAAATCGAGACAAAACAGTCCGGCGAACCTTCTCTGTCAACCAAATTGTGTCTCAAGCACTTGTTCGGTTCCGACACCCTTAGAGACCCTGAACCGCTAAATATTTATTCTCGCCCCCTAGTCCCCCCGTCGCTGGGACTTTTTTCTCAAAAATCGAGACAAAACAATCCGGTGAACCTTCCCTGTTCACCAAATTGTGGCTCAAGCACTCGTTCGGTTCCGACACCCTTAGAGACCCTGAACCGCGAAATAGTTATTCTCGCCCCCTAATCCCACCGTCGCTGGGACTTTTTTCTCAAAAATCGAGACAAAACAGTCCGGTGAACCTTCCCTGTCAACCAAATTGTGGCTCAAGCACTCGTTCGGTTCCGACACCCTTAGACCCTGAACCGCGAAATAGTTATTCTCGCCCCCTAGTCCCCCCGTCGCTGGGACTTTTTTCTCAAAAATCGAGACAAAACAGTCCGGTGAACCTTCCCTGTCAACCAAATTGTGGCTCAAGCACTCGTTCGGTTCCGACACCCTTAGACCCTGAACCGCGAAATAGTTATTCTCGCCCCCTAGTCCCCCCGTCGCTGGGACTTTTTTCTCAAAAATCGAGACAAAACAGTCCGGCGAACCTTCCCTGTTAACCAAATTGTGGCTCAAGCACTCGTTCGGTTCCGACACCCTTAGAGACCCTGAACCGCGAAATATTTATTCTCGCCCCCTAGTCCCACCGTCGCTGGGACTTTTTTTACAAAAAACGAGACAAAACAATCGGGTGAACCTTCCCTGTTAACCAAATTGTGGCTCAAGCACTCGTTCGGTTCCGACACCCTTATAGAGGCCCTAAACCGCGAAATATTTATTCTCGCCCCTTATTCCCCCCGTCGCTGGGACTTTTTTTCTCAAAAATCAAGACAAAACAATTCGGTGATCCTTCCCTGTTCACCAAATTGTGGCTCAAGCACTCGTTCGGTTCCCACACCCTTAGAGACCCTAAACCGCGAAATATTTATTGTCGGCCCCTAGTCACCCCGTCGCTGGGACTTTTTTCTCAAAAATCGAGACAAAACAGTCCGGCGAACCTTCTCTGTCAACCAAATTGTGTCTCAAGAACTTGTTCGGTTCCGACACCGTTAGAGACCCTGAACCGCTAAATATTTATTCTCGCCCCCTAGTCCCCCCGTCGCTGGGACTTTTTTCTCAAAAATCGAGACAAAACAATCCGGTGAACCTTCCCTGTTCACCAAATTGTGGCTCAAGCACTCGTTCTGTTCCGACACCCTTAGAGACCCTAAACCGAGAAATATTTATTTTCGGCCCCTAGTCACCCCGTCGCTGGGACTTTTTTCTCAAAAATCGAGACAAAACAGTCCGGTGAACCTTCCCTGTCAACCAAATTGTGGCTCAAGCACTCGTTCGGTTCCGACACCCTTAGACCCTGAACCGCGAAATAGTTATTCTCGCCCCCTAGTCCCCCCGTCGCGGGGACTTTTTTCTCAAAAATCAAGACAAAACAGTCCGGCGAACCTTCCCTGTTAACCAAATTGTGGCTCAAGCACCCGTTCGGTTCCGACACCCTTAGAGACCCTGAACCGCGAAATATTTATTCTCGCCCCTTATTCCCCCCGTCGCTGGGACATTTTTTCTCAAAAATCAAGACAAAACAATTCGGTGAACCTTCCCTGTTCACCAAATTGTGGCTCAAGCACTCGTTCGGTTTCGACACCCTTAGAGAGTTGAGACCCTGAACCGCGAAATATTTATTCTCGCCCCTTATTCCCCCTGTCGCTGGGACTTTTTTTCTCAAAAATCAAGACAAAACAATCCGGTGAACCTTCCCTGTTCACCAAATTGTGGCTCAAGCACTCGTTCGGTTCCGACACCATTAGAGACCCTGAACCGCGAAATATTTATTCTCGCCCCCTAGTCCCCCCGTCGCTGGGACTTTTTTCTCAAAAATCGAGACAAAACAATCCGGTGAACCTTCCCTGTTCACCAAATTGTGGCTCAAGCACTTGTTCGGTTCCGACACCCTTAGAGACCCTAAGCCGCGAAATATTTATTCTCGCCCCCTAGTCCCCCCGTCGCTGGGACTTTTTTCTCAAAAATCGAGACAAAACAATCCGGTGAACCTTCCCGGTTCACCAAATTGTGGCTCAAGCACTTGTTCGGTTCCGACACCCTTAGAGACCCTAAGCCGCGAAATATTTATTCTCGCCCCCTAGTCCCCCCGTCGCTGGGACTTTTTTCTCAAAAATCGAGACAAAGCAGTCCGGTGAACCTTCCCTGGTAACCAAATTGTGGCTCAAGCACTCGTTCGGTTCCGACACCCTTAGAGACCCTAAACCGCGAAATATTTATTCTCGCCCCCTAGTCCCTTCGTCGTTGGGACTTTTTTCTCAAAAATCGAGACAAAACAATCCGGTGAACCTTCCCTGTTCACCAAATTGTGGCTCAAGCACTCGTTCGGTTCCGACACCCTTAGAGACCCTAAACCGCGAAATATTTATTCTCGCCCTCTAGTCCCCTCGTCGCTGGGACTTTTTTCTCAAAAATCGAGACAAAACAATCCGGTGGACCTTCCCTGTTCACCAAATTGTGGCTCAAGCACTCGTTCGGTTCCGACACCCTTAGAGACCCTGAACCGCGAAATATTTATTCTCGCCCCCTAGTCCCCCCGTCGCTGGGACTTTTTTTACAAAAAACGAGACAAAACAATCTTGTGAACCTTCCCTGTTAACCAAATTGTGGCTCAAGCACTCGTTCGGTTCCGACACCCTTATAGAGGCCCTAAACCGCGAAATATTTATTCTCGCCCCCAAGTCCCCCCGTCGCTGGGACTTTTTTCTCAAAAATCGAGACAAAACAATCCGGTGAACCTTCCCTGTTCACCAAATTGTGGCTCAAGCACTTGTTCGGTTCCGACACCCTTAGAGACACTAAGCCGCGAAATATTTATTCTCGCCCCCTAGTCCCCCCGTCGCTGGGACTTTTTTCTCAAAAATCGAGACAAAGCAGTCCGGTGAACCTTCCCTGGTAACCAAATTGTGGCTCAAGCACTCGTTCGGTTCCGACACCCTTAGAGACCCTAAACCGCGAAATATTTATTCTCGCCCCCTAGTCCCTTCGTCGTTGGGACTTTTTTCTCAAAAATCAAGACAAAACAATTCGGTGAACCTTCCCTGTTCACCAAATTGTGGCTCAAGCACTCGTTCGGTTCCGACACCCTTAGAGACCCTAAACCGCGAAATATTAATTCTCGCCCTCTAGTCCCCTCGTCGCTGGGACTTTTTTCTCAAAAATCGAGACAAAACAATCCGGTGGACCTTCCCTGTTCACCAAATTGTGGCTCAAGCACTCGTTCGGTTCCGACACCCTTAGAGACCCTGAACCGCGAAATATTTATTCTCGCCCCCTAGTCCCCCCGTCGCTGGGACTTTTTTTACAAAAAACGAGACAAAACAATCTTGTGAACCTTCCCTGTTAACCAAATTGTGGCTCAAGCACTCGTTCGGTTCCGACACCCTTATAGAGGCCCTAAACCGCGAAATATTTATTCTCGCCCCCAAGTCCCCCCGTCGCTGGGACTTTTTTCTCAAAAATTGAGACAAAACAATCCGGTGAACCTTCCCTGTTAACCAAATTGTGGCTCAAGCACTCGTTCGGTTCCCACACCCTTAGAGACCCTAAACCGCGAAATATTTATTGTCGGCCCCTAGTCACCCCGTCGCTGGGACTTTTTTCTCAAAAATCGAGACAAAACAGTCCGGCGAACCTTCTCTGTCAACCAAATTGTGTCTCAAGAACTTGTTCGGTTCCGACACCGTTAGAGACCCTGAACCGCTAAATATTTATTCTCGCCCCCTAGTCCCCCCGTCGCTGGGACTTTTTTCTCAAAAATCGAGACAAAACAATCCGGTGAACCTTCCCTGTTCACCAAATTGTGGCTCAAGCACTCGTTCGGTTCCGACACCCTTAGAGACCCTGAACCGCGAAATAGTTATTCTCGCCCCCTAGTCCCACCGTCGCTGGGACTGTTTTTCTCAAAAATCGAGACAAAACAATCCGGTGAACCTTCCCTGTTCACCAAATTGTGGCTCAAGCACTCGTTCGGTTCCGACACCCTTAGAGACCCTAAACCGCGAAATATTTATTCTCGCCCTCTAGTCCCCTCGTCGCTGGGACTTTTTTCTCAAAAATCGAGACAAAACAATCCGGTGGACCTTCCCTGTTCACCAAATTGTGGCTCAAGCACTCGTTCGGTTCCGACACCCTTAGAGACCCTGAACCGCGAAATATTTATTCTCGCCCCCTAGTCCCCCCGTCGCTGGGACTTTTTTTTACAAAAAACGAGACAAAACAATCTTGTGAACCTTCCCTGTTAACCAAATTGTGGCTCAAGCACTCGTTCGGTTCCGACACCCTTATAGAGGCCCTAAACCGCGAAATATTTATTCTCGCCCCCAAGTCCCCCCGTCGCTGGGACTTTTTTCTCAAAAATCGAGACAAAACAATCCGGTGAACCTTCCCTGTTCACCAAATTGTGGCTCAAGCACTTGTTCGGTTCCGACACCCTTAGAGACCCTAAGCCGCGAAATATTTATTCTCGCCCCCTAGTCCCCCCGTCGCTGGGACTTTTTTCTCAAAAATCGAGACAAAGCAGTCCGGTGAACCTTCCCTGGTAACCAAATTGTGGCTCAAGCACTCGTTCGGTTCCGACACCCTTAGAGACCCTAAACCGCGAAATATTTATTCTCGCCCCCTAGTCCCTTCGTCGTTGGGACTTTTTTCTCAAAAATCAAGACAAAACAATTCGGTGAACCTTCCCTGTTCACCAAATTGTGGCTCAAGCACTCGTTCGGTTCCGACACCCTTAGAGACCCTAAACCGCGAAATATTTATTCTCGCCCTCTTGTCCCCTCGTCGCTGGGACTTTTTTCTCAAAAATCGAGACAAAACAATCCGGTGGACCTTCCCTGTTCACCAAATTGTGGCTCAAGCACTCGTTCGGTTCCGACACCCTTAGAGACCCTGAACCGCGAAATATTTATTCTCGCCCCCTAGTCCCCCCGTCGCTGGGACTTTTTTTACAAAAAACGAGACAAAACAATCTTGTGAACCTTCCCTGTTAACCAAATTGTGGCTCAAGCACTCGTTCGGTTCCGACACCCTTATAGAGGCCCTAAACCGCGAAATATTTATTCTCGCCCCCAAGTCCCCCCGTCGCTGGGACTTTTTTCTCAAAAATTGAGACAAAACAATCCGGTGAACCTTCCCTGTTAACCAAATTGTGGCTCAAGCACTCGTTCGGTTCCCACACCCTTAGAGACCCTAAACCGCGAAATATTTATTGTCGGCCCCTAGTCACCCCGTCGCTGGGACTTTTTTCTCAAAAATCGAGACAAAACAGTCCGGCGAACCTTCTCTGTCAACCAAATTGTGTCTCAAGAACTTGTTCGGTTCCGACACCGTTAGAGACCCTGAACCGCTAAATATTTATTCTCGCCCCCTAGTCCCCCCGTCGCTGGGACTTTTTTCTCAAAAATCGAGACAAAACAATCCGGTGAACCTTCCCTGTTCACCAAATTGTGGCTCAAGCACTCGTTCGGTTCCGACACCCTTAGAGACCCTGAACCGCGAAATAGTTATTCTCGCCCCCTAGTCCCACCGTCGCTGGGACTGTTTTTCTCAAAAATCGAGACAAAACAATCCGGTGAACCTTCCCTGTTCACCAAATTGTGGCTCAAGCACTCGTTCGGTTCCGACACCCTTAGAGACCCTAAACCGCGAAATATTTATTTTCGGCCCCTAGTCACCCCGTCGCTGGGACTTTTTTCTCAAAAATCGAGACAAAACAGTCCGGTGAACCTTCCCTGTCAACCAAATTGTGGCTCAAGCACTCGTTCGGTTCCGACACCCTTAGACCCTGAACCGCGAAATAGTTATTCTCGCCCCCTAGTCCCCCCGTCGCGGGGACTTTTTTCTCAAAAATCAAGACAAAACAGTCCGGCGAACCTTCCCTGTTAACCAAATTGTGGCTCAAGCACTCGTTCGGTTCCGACACCCTTAGAGACCCTGAACCGCGAAATATTTATTCTCGCCCCTTATTCCCCCCGTCGCTGGGACATTTTTTCTCAAAAATCAAGACAAAACAATTCGGTGAACCTTCCCTGTTCACCAAATTGTGGCTCAAGCACTCGTTCGGTTTCGACACCCTTAGAGAGTTGAGACCCTGAACCGCGAAATATTTATTCTCGCCCCTTATTCCCCCTGTCGCTGGAACTTTTTTTCTCAAAAATCAAGACAAAACAATCCGGTGAACCTTCCCTGTTCACCAAATTGTGGCTCAAGCACTCGTTCGGTTCCGACACCATTAGAGACCCTGAACCGCGAAATATTTATTCTCGCCCCCTAGTCCCCCCGTCGCTGGGACTTTTTTCTCAAAAATCGAGACAAAGCAGTCCGGTGAACCTTCCCTGGTAACCAAATTGTGGCTCAAGCACTCGTTCGGTTCCGACACCCTTAGAGACCCTAAACCGCGAAATATTTATTCTCGCCCCCTAGTCCCTTCGTCGTTGGGACTTTTTTCTCAAAAATCGAGACAAAACAATCCGGTGAACCTTCCCTGTTCACCAAATTGTGGCTCAAGCACTCGTTCGGTTCCGACACCCTTAGAGACCCTGAACCGCGAAATATTTATCCTCGCCCCCTAGTCCCCCCGTCGCTGGGACTTTTTTCTCAGAAATCGAGACAAAACAATCCGGTGAACCTTCCCTGTTCACCAAATTGTGGCTCAAGCACTCGTTCGGTTCCGACACCCTTAGAGACCCTGAACCGCGAAATATTTATTCTCGCCCCTTATTCCCCCCGTCGCTGGGACATTTTTTCTCAAAAATCAAGACAAAACAATTCGGTGAACCTTCCCTGTTCACCAAATTGTGGCTCAAGCACTCGTTCGGTTTCGACACCCTTAGAGAGTTGAGACCCTGAACCGCGAAATATTTATTCTCGCCCCTTATTCCCCCTGTCGCTGGGACTTTTTTTCTCAAAAATCAAGACAAAACAATCCGGTGAACCTTCCCTGTTCACCAAATTGTGGCTCAAGCACTCGTTCGGTTCCGACACCATTAGAGACCCTGAACCGCGAAATATTTATTCTCGCCCCCTAGTCCCCCCGTCGCTGGGACTTTTTTCTCAAAAATCGAGACAAAACAATCCGGTGAACCTTCCCTGTTCACCAAATTGTGGCTCAAGCACTTGTTCGGTTCCGACACCCTTAGAGACCCTAAGCCGCGAAATATTTATTCTCGCCCCCTAGTCCCCCCGTCGCTGGGACTTTTTTCTCAAAAATCGAGACAAAACAATCCGGTGAACCTTCCCTGTTCACCAAATTGTGGCTCAAGCACTTGTTCGGTTCCGACACCCATAGAGACCCTAAGCCGCGAAATATTTATTCTCGCCCCCTAGTCCCCCCGTCGCTGGGACTTTTTTCTCAAAAATCGAGACAAAGCAGTCCGGTGAACCTTCCCTGGTAACCAAATTGTGGCTCAAGCACTCGTTCGGTTCCGACACCCTTAGAGACCCTAAACCGCGAAATATTTATTCTCGCCCCCTAGTCCCTTCGTCGTTGGGACTTTTTTCTCAAAAATCGAGACAAAACAATCCGGTGAACCTTCCCTGTTCACCAAATTGTGGCTCAAGCACTCGTTCGGTTCCGACACCCTTAGAGACCCTGAACCGCGAAATATTTATTGTCGGCCCCTAGTCACCCCGTCGCTGGGACTTTTTTCTCAAAAATCGAGACAAAACAGTCCGGCGAACCTTCTCTGTCAACCAAATTGTGTCTCAAGCACTTGTTCGGTTCCGACACCGTTAGAGATCCTGAACCGCTAAATATTTATTCTCGCCCCCTAGTCCCCCCGTCGCTGGGACTTTTTTCTCAAAAATCGAGACAAAACAATCCGGTGAACCTTCCCTGTTCACCAAATTGTGGCTCAAGCACTCGTTCGGTTCCGACACCCTTAGAGACCCTAAACCGTGAAATATTTATTCTCGCCCTCTAGTCCCCTCGTCGCTGGGACTTTTTTCTCAAAAATCAAGACAAAACAATCCGGTGAACCTTCCCTGTTCACCAAATTGTGGCTCAAGCACTCGTTCGGTTCCGACACCCTTAGAGACCCTGAACCGCGAAATATTTATTCTCGCCCCCTAGTCCCCCCGTCGCTGGGACTTTTTTCTCAAAAATCGAGACAAAACAATCCGGTGAACCTTCCCTGTTCACCAAATTGTGGCTCAAGCACTTGTTCGGTTCCGACACCCTTAGAGACCCTAAGCCGCGAAATATTTATTCTCGCCCCCTAGTCCCCCCGTCGCTGGGACTTTTTTCTCAAAAATCGAGACAAAACAATCCGGTGAACCTTCCCTGTTAACAAAATTGTGGCTCAAGCACTCGTTCGGTTCCGACACCCTTAGAGACCCTGAACCGCGAAATATTTATTCTCGCCCCCTAGTCCCTTCGTCGTTGGGACTTTTTTCTCAAAAATCGAGACAAAACAATCCGGTGAACCTTCCCTGTTCACCAAATTGTGGCTCAAGCACTCGTTCGGTTCCGACACCCTTAGAGACCCTGAACCGCGAAATATTTATCCTCGCCCCCTAGTCCCCCCGTCGCTGGGACTTTTTTCTCAGAAATCGAGACAAAACAATCCGGTTAACCTTCCCTGTTCAACAAATTGTGGCTCAAGCACTCGTTCGGTTCCGACACCCTTAGAGACCCTAAACCGCGAAATATTTATTCTCGCCTTCTAGTACCCCCGTCGCTGGGACTTTTTTCTCAAAAATCGAGACAAAACAATCCGGTGAACCTTCCCTGTTCACCAAATTGTGGCTCAAGCACTCGTTCGGTTCCGACACCCTTAGAGACCCTAAACCGCGAAATATTTATTCTCGCCCCCTAGTCCCCCCGTCGCTAGGACTTTTTTCTCAAAAATCGAGACAAAACAATCCGGTGGACCTTCCCTGTTAACAAAATTGTGGCTCAAGCACTCGTTCGGTTCCGACACCCTTAGAGACCCTGAACCGCGAAATATTTATTCTCGCCCCCTAGTCCCCCCGTCGCTGGGACTTTTTTCTCAAAAATCGAGACAAAACAATCCGGTGAACCTTCCCTGTTCACCAAATTGTGGCTCAAGCACTCGTTCGGTTCCGACACCCTTAGAGACCCTAAACCGCGAAATATTTATTCTCGCCCTCTAGTCCCCTCGTCGCTGGGACTTTTTTCTCAAAAATCGAGACAAAACAATCCGGTGAACCTTCCCTGTTCACCAAATTGTGGCTCAAGCACTCGTTCGGTTCCGACACCCTTAGAGACCCTAAACCGCGAAATATTTATTCTCGCCCCCTAGTCCCCCCGTCGCTAGGACTTTTTTCTCAAAAATCGAGACAAAACAATCCGGTGGACCTTCCCTGTTAACAAAATTGTGGCTCAAGCACTCGTTCGGTTCCGACACCCTTAGAGACCCTGAACCGCGAAATATTTATTCTCGCCCCCTAGTCCCCCCGTCGCTGGGACTTTTTTCTCAAAAATCGAGACAAAACAATCCGGTGAACCTTCCCTGTTCACCAAATTGTGGCTCAAGCACTCGTTCGGTTCCGACACCCTTAGAGACCCTAAACCGCGAAATATTTATTCTCGCCCTCTAGTCCCCTCGTCGCTGGGACTTTTTTCTCAAAAATCGAGACAAAACAATCCGGTGAACCTTCACTGTTCACCAAATTGTGGCTCAAGCACTCGTTCGGTTCCGACACCCTTAGAGACCCCGAACCGCGAAATATTTATTCTCGCCCCCTAGTCCCCCCGTCGCTATGACTTTTTTCTCAAAAATCGAGACAAAACAATCCGGTGAACCTTCCCTGTTCACCAAATTGTGGCTCAAGCACTCGTTCGATTCCGACACCCTTAGAGACCCTGAACCGCGAAATAGATATTCTCGCCCCCTAGTCCTACCGTCGCTGGGACTTTTTTCTCAAAAATCGAAACAAAACAATCCGGTGAACCTTCCCTGTTAACCAAATTGTGGCTCGAGCACTCGTTCGGTTCCGACACCCTTAGAGACCCTAAACCGCGAAATATTTATTCTCGCCCACTAGTCCCCCCGTCGCTGGGACTTTTTTCTCAAAAATCGAGACAAAACAATCCGGTGAACCTTCCCTGTTCACGAAATTGTGGCTCAAGCACTCGTTCGGTTCCGACACCCTTAGAGACCCTAAACCGCGAAATATTTATTCTCGCCCTCTAGTCCCCTCGTCGCTGGGAATTTTTTCTCAAAAATCAAGACAAAACAATCCGGTGAACCTTCCCTGTTCACCAAATTGTGGCTCAAGCACTCGTTCGGTTCCGACACCCTTAGAGACCCTGAACCGCGAAATATTTATTCTCGCCCCTTATTCCCCCCGTCGCTGGGACTTTTTTTCTCAAAAATCAAGACAAAACAATTCGGTGATCCTTCCCTGTTCACCAAATTGTGGCTCAAGCACTCGTTCGGTTCCCACACCCTTAGAGACCCTAAACCGCGAAATATTTATTGTCGGCCCCTAGTCACCCCCGTCGCTGGGACTTTTTTCTCAAAAATCGAGACAAAACAGTCCGGCGAACCTTCTCTGTCAACCAAATTGTGTCTCAAGAACTTGTTCGGTTCCGACACCGTTAGAGACCCTGAACCGCTAAATATTTATTCTCGCCCCCTAGTCCCCCCGTCGCTGGGACTTTTTTCTCAAAAATCGAGACAAAACAATCCGGTGAACCTTCCCTGTTCACCAAATTGTGGCTCAAGCACTCGTTCTGTTCCGACACCCTTAGAGACCCTAAACCGCGAAATATTTATTTTCGGCCCCTAGTCACCCCGTCGCTGGGACTTTTTTCTCAAAAATCGAGACAAAACAGTCCGGTGAACCTTCCCTGTCAACCAAATTGTGGCTCAAGCACTCGTTCGGTTCCGACACCCTTCGACCCTGAACCGCGAAATAGTTATTCTCGCCCCCTAGTCCCCCCGTCGCGGGGACTTTTTTCTCAAAAATCAAGACAAAATAGTCCGGCGAACCTTCCCTGTTAACCAAATTGTGGCTCAAGCACTCGTTCGGTTCCGACACCCTTAGAGACCCTGAACCGCGAAATATTTATTCTCGCCCCTTATTCCCCCCGTCGCTGGGACATTTTTTCTCAAAAATCAAGACAAAACAATTCGGTGAACCTTCCCTGTTCACCAAATTGTGGCTCAAGCACTCGTTCGGTTTCGACACCCTTAGAGAGTTGAGACCCTGAACCGCGAAATATTTATTCTCGCCCCTTATTCCCCCTGTCGCTGGGACTTTTTTTCTCAAAAATCAAGACAAAACAATCCGGTGAACCTTCCCTGTTCACCAAATTGTGGCTCAAGCACTCGTTCGGTTCCGACACCATTAGAGACCCTGAACCGCGAAATATTTATTCTCGCCCCCTAGTCCCCCCGTCGCTGGGACTTTTTTCTCAAAAATCGAGACAAAACAATCCGGTGAACCTTCCCTGTTCACCAAATTGTGGCTCAAGCACTTGTTCGGTTCCGACACCCTTAGAGACCCTAAGCCGCGAAATATTTATTCTCGCCCCCTAGTCCCCCCGTCGCTGGGACTTTTTTCTCAAAAATCGAGACAAAACAATCCGGTGAACCTTCCCTGTTCACCAAATTGTGGCTCAAGCACTTGTTCGGTTCCGACACCCTTAGAGAACCTAAGCCGCGAAATATTTATTCTCGCCCCCTAGTCCCCCCGTCGCTGGGACTTTTTTCTCAAAAATCGAGACAAAGCAGTCCGGTGAACCTTCCCTGGTAACCAAATTGTGGCTCAAGCGCTCGTTCGGTTCCGACACCCTTAGAGACCCTAAACCGCGAAATATTTATTCTCGCCCCCTAGTCCCTTCGTCGTTGGGACTTTTTTCTCAAAAATCGAGACAAAACAATCCGGTGAACCTTCCCTGTTCACCAAATTGTGGCTCAAGCACTCGTTCGGTTCCGACACCCTTAGAGACCCTGAACCGCGAAATATTTATCCTCGCCCCCTAGTCCCCCCGTCGCTGGGACTTTTTTCTCAGAAATCGAGACAAAACAATCCGGTTAACCTTCCCTGTTAACCAAATTGTGGCTCAAGCACTCGTTCGGTTCCGACACCCTTAGAGACCCTGAACCGCGAAATATTTATTCTCGCCCCTTATTCCCCCCGTCGCTGGGACATTTTTTCTCAAAAATCAAGACAAAACAATTCGGTGAACCTTCCCTGTTCACCAAATTGTGGCTCAAGCACTCGTTCGGTTTCGACACCCTTAGAGAGTTGAGACCCTGAACCGCGAAATATTTATTCTCGCCCCTTATTCCCCCTGTCGCTGGGACTTTTTTTCTCAAAAATCAAGACAAAACAATCCGGTGAACCTTCCCTGTTCACCAAATTGTGGCTCAAGCACTCGTTCGGTTCCGACACCATTAGAGACCCTGAACCGCGAAATATTTATTCTCGCCCCCTAGTCCCCCCGTCGCTGGGACTTTTTTCTCAAAAATCGAGACAAAACAATCCGGTGAACCTTCCCTGTTCACCAAATTGTGGCTCAAGCACTTGTTCGGTTCCGACACCCTTAGAGACCCTAAGCCGCGAAATATTTATTCTCGCCCCCTAGTCCCCCCGTCGCTGGGACTTTTTTCTCAAAAATCGAGACAAAACAATCCGGTGAACCTTCCCTGTTCACCAAATTGTGGCTCAAGCACTTGTTCGGTTCCGACACCCTTAGAGACCCTAAGCCGCGAAATATTTATTCTCGCCCCCTAGTCCCCCCGTCGCTGGGACTTTTTTCTCAAAAATCGAGACAAAGCAGTCCGGTGAACCTTCCCTGGTAACCAAATTGTGGCTCAAGCACTCGTTCGGTTCCGACACCCTTAGAGACCCTAAACCGCGAAATATTTATTCTCGCCCCCTAGTCCCTTCGTCGTTGGGACTTTTTTCTCAAAAATCGAGACAAAACAATCCGGTGAACCTTCCCTGTTCACCAAATTGTGGCTCAAGCACTCCTTCGGTTCCGACACCCTTAGAGACCCTGAACCGCGAAATATTTATCCTCGCCCCCTAGTCCCCCCGTCGCTGGGACTTTTTTCTCAGAAATCGAGACAAAACAATCCGGTGAACCTTCCCTGTTCACCAAATTGTGGCTCAAGCACTCGTTCGGTTCCGACACCATTAGAGACCCTGAACCGCGAAATATTTATTCTCGCCCCCTAGTCCCCCCGTCGCTGGGACTTTTTTCTCAAAAATCGAGACAAAACAATCCGGTGAACCTTCCCTGTTCACCAAATTGTGGCTCAAGCACTCGTTCGGTTCCGACACCATTAGAGACCCTGAACCGCGAAATATTTATTCTCGGCCCCTAGTCCCCCCGTCGCTGGGACTTTTTTCTCAAAAATCGAGACAAAACAATCCGGTGAACCTTCCCTGTTCACCAAATTGTGGCTCAAGCACTTGTTCGGTTCCGACACCCTTAGAGACCCTAAGCCGCGAAATATTTATTCTCGCCCCCTAGTCCCCCCGTCGCTGGGACTTTTTTCTCAAAAATCGAGACAAAACAATCCGGTGAACCTTCCCTGTTCACCAAATTGTGGCTCAAGCACTTGTTCGGTTCCGACACCCTTAGAGACCCTAAGCCGCGAAATATTTATTCTCGCCCCCTAGTCCCCCCGTCGCTGGGACTTTTTTCTCAAAAATCGAGACAAAGCAGTCGGGTGAACCTTCCCTGTTAACCAAATTGTGGCTCAAGCACTCGTTCGGTTCCGACACCCTTAGAGACCCTAAACCGCGAAATATTTATTCTCGCCCTCTAGTCCCCTCGTCGCTGGGACTTTTTTCTCAAAAATCGAGACAAAACAATCCGGTGGACCTTCCCTGTTCACCAAATTGTGGCTCAAGCACTCGTTCGGTTCCGACACCCTTAGAGACCCTGAACCGCGAAATATTTATTCTCGCCCCCTAGTCCCCCCGTCGCTGGGACTTTTTTTACAAAAAACGAGACAAAACAATCTTGTGAACCTTCCCTGTTAACCAAATTGTGGCTCAAGCACTCGTTCGGTTCCGACACCCTTATAGAGGCCCTAAACCGCGAAATATTTATTCTCGCCCCCAAGTCCCCCCGTCGCTGGGACTTTTTTCTCAAAAATCGAGACAAAACAATCCGGTGGACCTTCCCTGTTCACCAAATTGTGGCTCAAGCACTCGTTCGGTTCCGACACCCTTAGAGACCCTGAACCGCGAAATATTTATTCTCGCCCCCTAGTCCCCCCGTCGCTGGGACTTTTTTTACAAAAAACGAGACAAAACAATCTTGTGAACCTTCCCTGTTAACCAAATTGTGGCTCAAGCACTCGTTCGGTTCCGACACCCTTATAGAGGCCCTAAACCGCGAAATATTTATTATCGCCCCCAAGTCCCCCCGTCGCTGGGACTTTTTTCTCAAAAATCGAGACAAAACAATCCGGTGAACCTTCCCTGTTCACCAAATTGTGGCTCAAGCACTTGTTCGGTTCCGACACCCTTAGAGACCCTAAGCCGCGAAATATTTATTCTCGCCCCCTAGTCCCCCCGTCGCTGGGACTTTTTTCTCAAAAATCGAGACAAAGCAGTCGGGTGAACCTTCCCTGTTAACCAAATTGTGGCTCAAGCACTCGTTCGGTTCCGACACCCTTAGAGACCCTAAACCGCGAAATATTTATTCTCGCCCTCTAGTCCCCTCGTCGCTGGGACTTTTTTCTCAAAAATCGAGACAAAACAATCCGGTGGACCTTCCCTGTTCACCAAATTGTGGCTCAAGCACTCGTTCGGTTCCGACACCCTTAGAGACCCTGAACCGCGAAATATTTATTCTCGCCCCCTAGTCCCCCCGTCGCTGGGACTTTTTTTACAAAAAACGAGACAAAACAATCTTGTGAACCTTCCCTGTTAACCAAATTGTGGCTCAAGCACTCGTTCGGTTCCGACACCCTTATAGAGGCCCTAAACCGCGAAATATTTATTCTCGCCCCCAAGTCCCCCCGTCGCTGGGACTTTTTTCTCAAAAATCGAGACAAAACAATCCGGTGAACCTTCCCTGTTCACCAAATTGTGGCTCAAGCACTTGTTCGGTTCCGACACCCTTAGAGACCCTAAGCCGCGAAATATTTATTCTCGCCCCCTAGTCCCCCCGTCGCTGGGACTTTTTTCTCAAAAATCGAGACAAAGCAGTCCGGTGAACCTTCCCTGGTAACCAAATTGTGGCTCAAGCACTCGTTCGGTTCCGACACCCTTAGAGACCCTAAACCGCGAAATATTTATTCTCGCCCCCTAGTCCCTTCGTCGTTGGGACTTTTTTCTCAAAAATCAAGACAAAACAATTCGGTGAACCTTCCCTGTTCACCAAATTGTGGCTCAAGCACTCGTTCGATTCCGACACCCTTAGAGACCCTAAACCGCGAAATATTTATTCTCGCCCTCTTGTCCCCTCGTCGCTGGGACTTTTTTCTCAAAAATCGAGACAAAACAATCCGGTGGACCTTCCCTGTTCACCAAATTGTGGCTCAAGCACTCGTTCGGTTCCGACACCCTTAGAGACCCTGAACCGCGAAATATTTATTCTCGCCCCCTAGTCCCCCCGTCGCTGGGACTTTTTTTTACAAAAAACGAGACAAAACAATCTTGTGAACCTTCCCTGTTAACCAAATTGTGGCTCAAGCACTCGTTCGGTTCCGACACCCTTATAGAGGCCCTAAACCGCGAAATATTTATTCTCGCCCCCAAGTCCCCCCGTCGCTGGGACTTTTTTCTCAAAAATTGAGACAAAACAATCCGGTGAACCTTCCCTGTTAACCAAATTGTGGCTCAAGCACTCGTTCGGTTCCCACACCCTTAGAGACCCTAAACCGCGAAATATTTATTGTCGGCCCCTAGTCACCCCGTCGCTGGGACTTTTTTCTCAAAAATCGAGACAAAACAGTCCGGCGAACCTTCTCTGTCAACCAAATTGTGTCTCAAGAACTTGTTCGGTTCCGACACCGTTAGAGACCCTGAACCGCTAAATATTTATTCTCGCCCCCTAGTCCCCCCGTCGCTGGGATTTTTTTCTCAAAAATCGAGACAAAACAATCCGGTGAACCTTCCCTGTTCACCAAATTGTGGCTCAAGCACTCGTTCGGTTCCGACACCCTTAGAGACCCTGAACCGCGAAATAGTTATTCTCGCCCCCTAGTCCCACCGTCGCTGGGACTGTTTTTCTCAAAAATCGAGACAAAACAATCCGGTGAACCTTCCCTGTTCACCAAATTGTGGCTCAAGCACTCGTTCGGTTCCGACACCCTTAGAGACCCTAAACCGCGAAATATTTATTCTCGCCCCCTAGTCCCCCCGTCGCTGGGATTTTTTTCTCAAAAATCGAGACAAAACAATCCGGTGAACCTTCCCTGTTCACCAAATTGTGGCTCAAGCACTCGTTCGGTTCCGACACCCTTAGAGACCCTAAACCGCGAAATATTTATTCTCGCCCCCTAGTCCCTTCGTCGTTGGGACTTTTTTCTCAAAAATCGAGACAAAACAATCCGGTGAACCTTCCCTGTTCACCAAATTGTGGCTCAAGCACTCGTTCGGTTCCGACACCCTTAGAGACCCTAAACCGCGAAATATTTATTCTCGCCCTCTAGTCCCCTCGTCGCTGGGACTTTTTTCTCAAAAATCGAGACAAAACAATCCGGTGGACCTTCCCTGTTCACCAAATTGTGGCTCAAGCACTCGTTCGGTTCCGACACCCTTAGAGACCCTGAACCGCGAAATATTTATTCTCGCCCCCTAGTCCCCCCGTCGCTGGGACTTTTTTTACAAAAAACGAGACAAAACAATCTTGTGAACCTTCCCTGTTAACCAAATTGTGGCTCAAGCACTCGTTCGGTTCCGACACCCTTAGAGACCCTGAACCGCGAAATATTTATTCTCGCCCCCTAGTCCCCCCGTCGCTGGGACTTTTTTTACAAAAAACGAGACAAAACAATCTTGTGAACCTTCCCTGTTAACCAAATTGTGGCTCAAGCACTCGTTCGGTTCCGACACCCTTATAGAGGCCCTAAACCGCGAAATATTTATTCTCGCCCCCAAGTCCCCCCGTCGCTGGGACTTTTTTCTCAAAAATCGAGACAAAACAATCCGGTGAACCTTCCCTGTTCACCAAATTGTGGCTCAAGCACCGGTTCCGACACCCTTAGAGACCCTAAGCCGCGAAATATTTATTCTCGCCCCCAAGTCCCCCCGTCGCTGGGACTTTTTTCTCAAAAATCGAGACAAAACAATCCGGTGAACCTTCCCTGTTCACCAAATTGTGGCTCAAGCACTTGTTCGGTTCCGACACCCTTAGAGACACTAAGCCGCGAAATATTTATTCTCGCCCCCTAGTCCCCCCGTCGCTGGGACTTTTTTCTCAAAAATCGAGACAAAGCAGTCCGGTGAACCTTCCCTGGTAACCAAATTGTGGCTCAAGCACTCGTTCGGTTCCGACACCCTTAGAGACCCTAAACCGCGAAATATTTATTCTCGCCCCCTAGTCCCTTCGTCGTTGGGACTTTTTTCTCAAAAATCAAGACAAAACAATTCGGTGAACCTTCCCTGTTCACCAAATTGTGGCTCAAGCACTCGTTCGGTTCCGACACCCTTAGAGACCCTAAACCGCGAAATATTAATTCTCGCCCTCTAGTCCCCTCGTCGCTGGGACTTTTTTCTCAAAAATCGAGACAAAACAATCCGGTGGACCTTCCCTGTTCACCAAATTGTGGCTCAAGCACTCGTTCGGTTCCGACACCCTTAGAGACCCTGAACCGCGAAATATTTATTCTCGCCCCCTAGTCCCCCCGTCGCTGGGACTTTTTTTACAAAAAACGAGACAAAACAATCTTGTGAACCTTCCCTGTTAACCAAATTGTGGCTCAAGCACTCGTTCGGTTCCGACACCCTTATAGAGGCCCTAAACCGCGAAATATTTATTCTCGCCCCCAAGTCCCCCCGTCGCTGGGACTTTTTTCTCAAAAATTGAGACAAAACAATCCGGTGAACCTTCCCTGTTAACCAAATTGTGGCTCAAGCACTCGTTCGGTTCCCACACCCTTAGAGACCCTAAACCGCGAAATATTTATTGTCGGCCCCTAGTCACCCCGTCGCTGGGACTTTTTTCTCAAAAATCGAGACAAAACAGTCCGGCGAACCTTCTCTGTCAACCAAATTGTGTCTCAAGAACTTGTTCGGTTCCGACACCGTTAGAGACCCTGAACCGCTAAATATTTATTCTCGCCCCCTAGTCCCCCCGTCGCTGGGACTTTTTTCTCAAAAATCGAGACAAAACAATCCGGTGAACCTTCCCTGTTCACCAAATTGTGGCTCAAGCACTCGTTCGGTTCCGACACCCTTAGAGACCCTGAACCGCGAAATAGTTATTCTCGCCCCCTAGTCCCACCGTCGCTGGGACTGTTTTTCTCAAAAATCGAGACAAAACAATCCGGTGAACCTTCCCTGTTCACCAAATTGTGGCTCAAGCACTCGTTCGGTTCCGACACCCTTAGAGACCCTAAACCGCGAAATATTTATTCTCGCCCTCTAGTCCCCTCGTCGCTGGGACTTTTTTCTCAAAAATCGAGACAAAACAATCCGGTGGACCTTCCCTGTTCACCAAATTGTGGCTCAAGCACTCGTTCGGTTCCGACACCCTTAGAGACCCTGAACCGCGAAATATTTATTCTCGCCCCCTAGTCCCCCCGTCGCTGGGACTTTTTTTACAAAAAACGAGACAAAACAATCTTGTGAACCTTCCCTGTTAACCAAATTGTGGCTCAAGCACTCGTTCGGTTCCGACACCCTTATAGAGGCCCTAAACCGCGAAATATTTATTCTCGCCCCCAAGTCCCCCCGTCGCTGGGACTTTTTTCTCAAAAATCGAGACAAAACAATCCGGTGAACCTTCCCTGTTCACCAAATTGTGGCTCAAGCACTTGTTCGGTTCCGACACCCTTAGAGACCCTAAGCCGCGAAATATTTATTCTCGCCCCCTAGTCCCCCCGTCGCTGGGACTTTTTTCTCAAAAATCGAGACAAAGCAGTCCGGTGAACCTTCCCTGGTAACCAAATTGTGGCTCAAGCACTCGTTCGGTTCCGACACCCTTAGAGACCCTAAACCGCGAAATATTTATTCTCGCCCCCTAGTCCCTTCGTCGTTGGGACTTTTTTCTCAAAAATCAAGACAAAACAATTCGGTGAACCTTCCCTGTTCACCAAATTGTGGCTCAAGCACTCGTTCGATTCCGACACCCTTAGAGACCCTAAACCGCGAAATATTTATTCTCGCCCTCTTGTCCCCTCGTCGCTGGGACTTTTTTCTCAAAAATCGAGACAAAACAATCCGGTGGACCTTCCCTGTTCACCAAATTGTGGCTCAAGCACTCGTTCGGTTCCGACACCCTTAGAGACCCTGAACCGCGAAATATTTATTCTCGCCCCCTAGTCCCCCCGTCGCTGGGACTTTTTTTTACAAAAAACGAGACAAAACAATCTTGTGAACCTTCCCTGTTAACCAAATTGTGGCTCAAGCACTCGTTCGGTTCCGACACCCTTATAGAGGCCCTAAACCGCGAAATATTTATTCTCGCCCCCAAGTCCCCCCGTCGCTGGGACTTTTTTCTCAAAAATTGAGACAAAACAATCCGGTGAACCTTCCCTGTTAACCAAATTGTGGCTCAAGCACTCGTTCGGTTCCCACACCCTTAGAGACCCTAAACCGCGAAATATTTATTGTCGGCCCCTAGTCACCCCGTCGCTGGGACTTTTTTCTCAAAAATCGAGACAAAACAGTCCGGCGAACCTTCTCTGTCAACCAAATTGTGTCTCAAGAACTTGTTCGGTTCCGACACCGTTAGAGACCCTGAACCGCTAAATATTTATTCTCGCCCCCTAGTCCCCCCGTCGCTGGGATTTTTTTCTCAAAAATCGAGACAAAACAATCCGGTGAACCTTCCCTGTTCACCAAATTGTGGCTCAAGCACTCGTTCGGTTCCGACACCCTTAGAGACCCTGAACCGCGAAATAGTTATTCTCGCCCCCTAGTCCCACCGTCGCTGGGACTGTTTTTCTCAAAAATCGAGACAAAACAATCCGGTGAACCTTCCCTGTTCACCAAATTGTGGCTCAAGCACTCGTTCGGTTCCGACACCCTTAGAGACCCTAAACCGCGAAATATTTATTTTCGGCCCCTAGTCACCCCGTCGCTGGGACTTTTTTCTCAAAAATCGAGACAAAACAGTCCGGTGAACCTTCCCTGTCAACCAAATTGTGGCTCAAGCACTCGTTCGGTTCCGACACCCTTAGACCCTGAACCGCGAAATAGTTATTCTCGCCCCCTAGTCCCCCCGTCGCGGGGACTTTTTTCTCAAAAATCAAGACAAAACAGTCCGGCGAACCTTCCCTGTTAACCAAATTGTGGCTCAAGCACTCGTTCGGTTCCGACACCCTTGGAGACCCTGAACCGCGAAATATTTATTCTCGCCCCTTATTCCCCCCGTCGCTGGGACATTTTTTCTCAAAAATCAAGACAAAACAATTCGGTGAACCTTCCCTGTTCACCAAATTGTGGCTCAAGCACTCGTTCGGTTTCGACACCCTTAGAGAGTTGAGACCCTGAACCGCGAAATATTTATTCTCGCCCCTTATTCCCCCTGTCGCTGGAACTTTTTTTCTCAAAAATCAAGACAAAACAATCCGGTGAACCTTCCCTGTTCACCAAATTGTGGCTCAAGCACTCGTTCGGTTCCGACACCATTAGAGACCCTGAACCGCGAAATATTTATTCTCGCCCCCTAGTCCCCCCGTCGCTGGGACTTTTTTCTCAAAAATCGAGACAAAGCAGTCTGGTGAACCTTCCCTGGTAACCAAATTGTGGCTCAAGCACTCGTTCGGTTCCGACACCCTTAGAGACCCTAAACCGCGAAATATTTATTCTCGCCCCCTAGTCCCTTCGTCGTTGGGACTTTTTTCTCAAAAATCGAGACAAAACAATCCGGTGAACCTTCCCTGTTCACCAAATTGTGGCTCAAGCACTCGTTCGGTTCCGACACCCTTAGAGACCCTGAACCGCGAAATATTTATCCTCGCCCCCTAGTCCCCCCGTCGCTGGGACTTTTTTCTCAGAAATCGAGACAAAACAATCCGGTTAACCTTCCCTGTTAACCAAATTGTGGCTCAAGCACTCATTCGGTTCCGACACCCTTAGAGACCCTGAACCGCGAAATATTTATTCTCGCCCCTTATTCCCCCCGTCGCTGGGACATTTTTTCTCAAAAATCAAGACAAAACAATTCGGTGAACCTTCCCTGTTCACCAAATTGTGGCTCAAGCACTCGTTCGGTTTCGACACCCTTAGAGAGTTGAGACCCTGAACCGCGAAATATTTATTCTCGCCCCTTATTCCCCCTGTCGCTGGGACTTTTTTTCTCAAAAATCAAGACAAAACAATCCGGTGAACCTTCCCTGTTCACCAAATTGTGGCTCAAGCACTCGTTCGGTTCCGACACCATTAGAGACCCTGAACCGCGAAATATTTATTCTCGCCCCCTAGTCCCCCCGTCGCTGGGACTTTTTTCTCAAAAATCGAGACAAAACAATCCGGTGAACCTTCCCTGTTCACCAAATTGTGGCTCAAGCACTTGTTCGGTTCCGACACCCTTAGAGACCCTAAGCCGCGAAATATTTATTCTCGCCCCCTAGTCCCCCCGTCGCTGGGACTTTTTTCTCAAAAATCGAGACAAAACAATCCGGTGAACCTTCCCTGTTCACCAAATTGTGGCTCAAGCACTTGTTCGGTTCCGACACCCATAGAGACCCTAAGCCGCGAAATATTTATTCTCGCCCCCTAGTCCCCCCGTCGCTGGGACTTTTTTCTCAAAAATCGAGACAAAGCAGTCCGGTGAACCTTCCCTGGTAACCAAATTGTGGCTCAAGCACTCGTTCGGTTCCGACACCCTTAGAGACCCTAAACCGCGAAATATTTATTCTCGCCCCCTAGTCCCTTCGTCGTTGGGACTTTTTTCTCAAAAATCGAGACAAAACAATCCGGTGAACCTTCCCTGTTCACCAAATTGTGGCTCAAGCACTCGTTCGGTTCCGACACCCTTAGAGACCCTGAACCGCGAAATATTTATTGTCGGCCCCTAGTCACCCCGTCGCTGGGACTTTTTTCTCAAAAATCGAGACAAAACAGTCCGGCGAACCTTCTCTGTCAACCAAATTGTGTCTCAAGCACTTGTTCGGTTCCGACACCGTTAGAGATCCTGAACCGCTAAATATTTATTCTCGCCCCCTAGTCCCCCCGTCGCTGGGACTTTTTTCTCAAAAATCGAGACAAAACAATCCGGTGAACCTTCCCTGTTCACCAAATTGTGGCTCAAGCACTCGTTCGGTTCCGACACCCTTAGAGACCCTAAACCGTGAAATATTTATTCTCGCCCTCTAGTCCTCTCGTCGCTGGGACTTTTTTCTCAAAAATCAAGACAAAACAATCCGGTGAACCTTCCCTGTTCACCAAATTGTGGCTCAAGCACTCGTTCGGTTCCGACACCCTTAGAGACCCTGAACCGCGAAATATTTATTCTCGCCCCCTAGTCCCCCCGTCGCTGGGACTTTTTTCTCAAAAATCGAGACAAAACAATCCGGTGAACCTTCCCTGTTCACCAAATTGTGGCTCAAGCACTTGTTCGGTTCCGACACCCTTAGAGACCCTAAGCCGCGAAATATTTATTCTCGCCCCCTAGTCCCCCCGTCGCTGGGACTTTTTTCTCAAAAATCGAGACAAAACAATCCGGTGAACCTTCCCTGTTAACAAAATTGTGGCTCAAGCACTCGTTCGGTTCCGACACCCTTAGAGACCCTGAACCGCGAAATATTTATTCTCGCCCCCTAGTCCCTTCGTCGTTGGGACTTTTTTCTCAAAAATCGAGACAAAACAATCCGGTGAACCTTCCCTGTTCACCAAATTGTGGCTCAAGCACTCGTTCGGTTCCGACACCCTTAGAGACCCTGAACCGCGAAATATTTATCCTCGCCCCCTAGTCCCCCCGTCGCTGGGACTTTTTTCTCAGAAATCGAGACAAAACAATCCGGTTAACCTTCCCTGTTCAACAAATTGTGGCTCAAGCACTCGTTCGGTTCCGACACCCTTAGAGACCCTAAACCGCGAAATATTTATTCTCGCCTTCTAGTACCCCCGTCGCTGGGACTTTTTTCTCAAAAATCGAGACAAAACAATCCGGTGAACCTTCCCTGTTCACCAAATTGTGGCTCAAGCACTCGTTCGGTTCCGACACCCTTAGAGACCCTAAACCGCGAAATATTTATTCTCGCCCCCTAGTCCCCCCGTCGCTAGGACTTTTTTCTCAAAAATCGAGACAAAACAATCCGGTGGACCTTCCCTGTTAACAAAATTGTGGCTCAAGCACTCGTTCGGTTCCGACACCCTTAGAGACCCTGAACCGCGAAATATTTATTCTCGCCCCCTAGTCCCCCCGTCGCTGGGACTTTTTTCTCAAAAATCGAGACAAAACAATCCGGTGAACCTTCCCTGTTCACCAAATTGTGGCTCAAGCACTCGTTCGGTTCCGACACCCTTAGAGACCCTAAACCGCGAAATATTTATTCTCGCCCTCTAGTCCCCTCGTCGCTGGGACTTTTTTCTCAAAAATCGAGACAAAACAATCCGGTGAACCTTCCCTGTTCACCAAATTGTGGCTCAAGCACTCGTTCGGTTCCGACACCCTTAGAGACCCCGAACCGCGAAATATTTATTCTCGCCCCCTAGTCCCCCCGTCGCTATGACTTTTTTCTCAAAAATCGAGACAAAACAATCCGGTGAACCTTCCCTGTTCACCAAATTGTGGCTCAAGCACTCGTTCGATTCCGACACCCTTAGAGACCCTAAACCGCGAAATATTTATTCTCGCCCCCTAGTCCCTTCGTCGCTGGGACTTTTTTCTCAAAAATCGAGACAAAGCAGTCCGGTGAACCTTCCCTGGTAACCAAATTGTGGCTCAAGCACTCGTTCGGTTCCGACACCCTTAGAGACCCTAAACCGCGAAATATTTATTCTCGCCCCCTAGTCCCTTCGTCGTTGGGACTTTTTTCTCAAAAATCGAGACAAAACAATCCGGTGAACCTTCCCTGTTCACCAAATTGTGGCTCAAGCACTCGTTCGGTTCCGACACCCTTAGAGACCCTAAACCGCGAAATATTTATTCTCGCCCTCTAGTCCCCTCGTCGCTGGGACTTTTTTCTCAAAAATCGAGACAAAACAATCCGGTGGACCTTCCCTGTTCACCAAATTGTGGCTCAAGCACTCGTTCGGTTCCGACACCCTTAGAGACCCTGAACCGCGAAATATTTATTCTCGCCCCCTAGTCCCCCCGTCGCTGGGACTTTTTTTACAAAAAACGAGACAAAACAATCTTGTGAACCTTCCCTGTTAACCAAATTGTGGCTCAAGCACTCGTTCGGTTCCGACACCCTTAGAGACCCTGAACCGCGAAATATTTATTCTCGCCCCCTAGTCCCCCCGTCGCTGGGACTTTTTTTACAAAAAACGAGACAAAACAATCTTGTGAACCTTCCCTGTTAACCAAATTGTGGCTCAAGCACTTGTTCGGTTCCGACACCCTTAGAGACCCTAAGCCGCGAAATATTTATTCTCGCCCCCAAGTCCCCCCGTCGCTGGGACTTTTTTCTCAAAAATCGAGACAAAACAATCCGGTGAACCTTCCCTGTTCACCAAATTGTGGCTCAAGCACTTGTTCGGTTCCGACACCCTTAGAGACACTAAGCCGCGAAATATTTATTCTCGCCCCCTAGTCCCCCCGTCGCTGGGACTTTTTTCTCAAAAATCGAGACAAAGCAGTCCGGTGAACCTTCCCTGGTAACCAAATTGTGGCTCAAGCACTCGTTCGGTTCCGACACCCTTAGAGACCCTAAACCGCGAAATATTTATTCTCGCCCCCTAGTCCCTTCGTCGTTGGGACTTTTTTCTCAAAAATCAAGACAAAACAATTCGGTGAACCTTCCCTGTTCACCAAATTGTGGCTCAAGCACTCGTTCGGTTCCGACACCCTTAGAGACCCTAAACCGCGAAATATTAATTCTCGCCCTCTAGTCCCCTCGTCGCTGGGACTTTTTTCTCAAAAATCGAGACAAAACAATCCGGTGGACCTTCCCTGTTCACCAAATTGTGGCTCAAGCACTCGTTCGGTTCCGACACCCTTAGAGACCCTGAACCGCGAAATATTTATTCTCGCCCCCTAGTCCCCCCGTCGCTGGGACTTTTTTTACAAAAAACGAGACAAAACAATCTTGTGAACCTTCCCTGTTAACCAAATTGTGGCTCAAGCACTCGTTCGGTTCCGACACCCTTATAGAGGCCCTAAACCGCGAAATATTTATTCTCGCCCCCAAGTCCCCCCGTCGCTGGGACTTTTTTCTCAAAAATTGAGACAAAACAATCCGGTGAACCTTCCCTGTTAACCAAATTGTGGCTCAAGCACTCGTTCGGTTCCCACACCCTTAGAGACCCTAAACCGCGAAATATTTATTGTCGGCCCCTAGTCACCCCGTCGCTGGGACTTTTTTCTCAAAAATCGAGACAAAACAGTCCGGCGAACCTTCTCTGTCAACCAAATTGTGTCTCAAGAACTTGTTCGGTTCCGACACCGTTAGAGACCCTGAACCGCTAAATATTTATTCTCGCCCCCTAGTCCCCCCGTCGCTGGGACTTTTTTCTCAAAAATCGAGACAAAACAATCCGGTGAACCTTCCCTGTTCACCAAATTGTGGCTCAAGCACTCGTTCGGTTCCGACACCCTTAGAGACCCTGAACCGCGAAATAGTTATTCTCGCCCCCTAGTCCCACCGTCGCTGGGACTGTTTTTCTCAAAAATCGAGACAAAACAATCCGGTGAACCTTCCCTGTTCACCAAATTGTGGCTCAAGCACTCGTTCGGTTCCGACACCCTTAGAGACCCTAAACCGCGAAATATTTATTCTCGCCCTCTAGTCCCCTCGTCGCTGGGACTTTTTTCTCAAAAATCGAGACAAAACAATCCGGTGGACCTTCCCTGTTCACCAAATTGTGGCTCAAGCACTCGTTCGGTTCCGACACCCTTAGAGACCCTGAACCGCGAAATATTTATTCTCGCCCCCTAGTCCCCCCGTCGCTGGGACTTTTTTTACAAAAAACGAGACAAAACAATCTTGTGAACCTTCCCTGTTAACCAAATTGTGGCTCAAGCACTCGTTCGGTTCCGACACCCTTATAGAGGCCCTAAACCGCGAAATATTTATTCTCGCCCCCAAGTCCCCCCGTCGCTGGGACTTTTTTCTCAAAAATCGAGACAAAACAATCCGGTGAACCTTCCCTGTTCACCAAATTGTGGCTCAAGCACTTGTTCGGTTCCGACACCCTTAGAGACCCTAAGCCGCGAAATATTTATTCTCGCCCCCTAGTCCCCCCGTCGCTGGGACTTTTTTCTCAAAAATCGAGACAAAGCAGTCCGGTGAACCTTCCCTGGTAACCAAATTGTGGCTCAAGCACTCGTTCGGTTCCGACACCCTTAGAGACCCTAAACCGCGAAATATTTATTCTCGCCCCCTAGTCCCTTCGTCGTTGGGACTTTTTTCTCAAAAATCAAGACAAAACAATTCGGTGAACCTTCCCTGTTCACCAAATTGTGGCTCAAGCACTCGTTCGATTCCGACACCCTTAGAGACCCTAAACCGCGAAATATTTATTCTCGCCCTCTTGTCCCCTCGTCGCTGGGACTTTTTTCTCAAAAATCGAGACAAAACAATCCGGTGGACCTTCCCTGTTCACCAAATTGTGGCTCAAGCACTCGTTCGGTTCCGACACCCTTAGAGACCCTGAACCGCGAAATATTTATTCTCGCCCCCTAGTCCCCCCGTCGCTGGGACTTTTTTTTACAAAAAACGAGACAAAACAATCTTGTGAACCTTCCCTGTTAACCAAATTGTGGCTCAAGCACTCGTTCGGTTCCGACACCCTTATAGAGGCCCTAAACCGCGAAATATTTATTCTCGCCCCCAAGTCCCCCCGTCGCTGGGACTTTTTTCTCAAAAATTGAGACAAAACAATCCGGTGAACCTTCCCTGTTAACCAAATTGTGGCTCAAGCACTCGTTCGGTTCCCACACCCTTAGAGACCCTAAACCGCGAAATATTTATTGTCGGCCCCTAGTCACCCCGTCGCTGGGACTTTTTTCTCAAAAATCGAGACAAAACAGTCCGGCGAACCTTCTCTGTCAACCAAATTGTGTCTCAAGAACTTGTTCGGTTCCGACACCGTTAGAGACCCTGAACCGCTAAATATTTATTCTCGCCCCCTAGTCCCCCCGTCGCTGGGATTTTTTTCTCAAAAATCGAGACAAAACAATCCGGTGAACCTTCCCTGTTCACCAAATTGTGGCTCAAGCACTCGTTCGGTTCCGACACCCTTAGAGACCCTGAACCGCGAAATAGTTATTCTCGCCCCCTAGTCCCACCGTCGCTGGGACTGTTTTTCTCAAAAATCGAGACAAAACAATCCGGTGAACCTTCCCTGTTCACCAAATTGTGGCTCAAGCACTCGTTCGGTTCCGACACCCTTAGAGACCCTAAACCGCGAAATATTTATTCTCGCCCCCTAGTCCCCCCGTCGCTGGGATTTTTTTCTCAAAAATCGAGACAAAACAATCCGGTGAACCTTCCCTGTTCACCAAATTGTGGCTCAAGCACTCGTTCGGTTCCGACACCCTTAGAGACCCTAAACCGCGAAATATTTATTCTCGCCCCCTAGTCCCTTCGTCGTTGGGACTTTTTTCTCAAAAATCGAGACAAAACAATCCGGTGAACCTTCCCTGTTCACCAAATTGTGGCTCAAGCACTCGTTCGGTTCCGACACCCTTAGAGACCCTAAACCGCGAAATATTTATTCTCGCCCTCTAGTCCCCTCGTCGCTGGGACTTTTTTCTCAAAAATCGAGACAAAACAATCCGGTGGACCTTCCCTGTTCACCAAATTGTGGCTCAAGCACTCGTTCGGTTCCGACACCCTTAGAGACCCTGAACCGCGAAATATTTATTCTCGCCCCCTAGTCCCCCCGTCGCTGGGACTTTTTTTACAAAAAACGAGACAAAACAATCTTGTGAACCTTCCCTGTTAACCAAATTGTGGCTCAAGCACTCGTTCGGTTCCGACACCCTTAGAGACCCTGAACCGCGAAATATTTATTCTCGCCCCCTAGTCCCCCCGTCGCTGGGACTTTTTTTACAAAAAACGAGACAAAACAATCTTGTGAACCTTCCCTGTTAACCAAATTGTGGCTCAAGCACTCGTTCGGTTCCGACACCCTTATAGAGGCCCTAAACCGCGAAATATTTATTCTCGCCCCCAAGTCCCCCCGTCGCTGGGACTTTTTTCTCAAAAATCGAGACAAAACAATCCGGTGAACCTTCCCTGTTCACCAAATTGTGGCTCAAGCACTTGTTCGGTTCCGACACCCTTAGAGACCCTAAGCCGCGAAATATTTATTCTCGCCCCCAAGTCCCCCCGTCGCTGGGACTTTTTTCTCAAAAATCGAGACAAAACAATCCGGTGAACCTTCCCTGTTCACCAAATTGTGGCTCAAGCACTTGTTCGGTTCCGACACCCTTAGAGACACTAAGCCGCGAAATATTTATTCTCGCCCCCTAGTCCCCCCGTCGCTGGGACTTTTTTCTCAAAAATCGAGACAAAGCAGTCCGGTGAACCTTCCCTGGTAACCAAATTGTGGCTCAAGCACTCGTTCGGTTCCGACACCCTTAGAGACCCTAAACCGCGAAATATTTATTCTCGCCCCCTAGTCCCTTCGTCGTTGGGACTTTTTTCTCAAAAATCAAGACAAAACAATTCGGTGAACCTTCCCTGTTCACCAAATTGTGGCTCAAGCACTCGTTCGGTTCCGACACCCTTAGAGACCCTAAACCGCGAAATATTAATTCTCGCCCTCTAGTCCCCTCGTCGCTGGGACTTTTTTCTCAAAAATCGAGACAAAACAATCCGGTGGACCTTCCCTGTTCACCAAATTGTGGCTCAAGCACTCGTTCGGTTCCGACACCCTTAGAGACCCTGAACCGCGAAATATTTATTCTCGCCCCCTAGTCCCCCCGTCGCTGGGACTTTTTTTACAAAAAACGAGACAAAACAATCTTGTGAACCTTCCCTGTTAACCAAATTGTGGCTCAAGCACTCGTTCGGTTCCGACACCCTTATAGAGGCCCTAAACCGCGAAATATTTATTCTCGCCCCCAAGTCCCCCCGTCGCTGGGACTTTTTTCTCAAAAATTGAGACAAAACAATCCGGTGAACCTTCCCTGTTAACCAAATTGTGGCTCAAGCACTCGTTCGGTTCCCACACCCTTAGAGACCCTAAACCGCGAAATATTTATTGTCGGCCCCTAGTCACCCCGTCGCTGGGACTTTTTTCTCAAAAATCGAGACAAAACAGTCCGGCGAACCTTCTCTGTCAACCAAATTGTGTCTCAAGAACTTGTTCGGTTCCGACACCGTTAGAGACCCTGAACCGCTAAATATTTATTCTCGCCCCCTAGTCCCCCCGTCGCTGGGACTTTTTTCTCAAAAATCGAGACAAAACAATCCGGTGAACCTTCCCTGTTCACCAAATTGTGGCTCAAGCACTCGTTCGGTTCCGACACCCTTAGAGACCCTGAACCGCGAAATAGTTATTCTCGCCCCCTAGTCCCACCGTCGCTGGGACTGTTTTTCTCAAAAATCGAGACAAAACAATCCGGTGAACCTTCCCTGTTCACCAAATTGTGGCTCAAGCACTCGTTCGGTTCCGACACCCTTAGAGACCCTAAACCGCGAAATATTTATTCTCGCCCTCTAGTCCCCTCGTCGCTGGGACTTTTTTCTCAAAAATCGAGACAAAACAATCCGGTGGACCTTCCCTGTTCACCAAATTGTGGCTCAAGCACTCGTTCGGTTCCGACACCCTTAGAGACCCTGAACCGCGAAATATTTATTCTCGCCCCCTAGTCCCCCCGTCGCTGGGACTTTTTTTACAAAAAACGAGACAAAACAATCTTGTGAACCTTCCCTGTTAACCAAATTGTGGCTCAAGCACTCGTTCGGTTCAGACACCCTTATAGAGGCCCTAAACCGCGAAATATTTATTCTCGCCCCCAAGTCCCCCCGTCGCTGGGACTTTTTTCTCAAAAATCGAGACAAAACAATCCGGTGAACCTTCCCTGTTCACCAAATTGTGGCTCAAGCACTTGTTCGGTTCCGACACCCTTAGAGACCCTAAGCCGCGAAATATTTATTCTCGCCCCCTAGTCCCCCCGTCGCTGGGACTTTTTTCTCAAAAATCGAGACAAAGCAGTCCGGTGAACCTTCCCTGGTAACCAAATTGTGGCTCAAGCACTCGTTCGGTTCCGACACCCTTAGAGACCCTAAACCGCGAAATATTTATTCTCGCCCCCTAGTCCCTTCGTCGTTGGGACTTTTTTCTCAAAAATCAAGACAAAACAATTCGGTGAACCTTCCCTGTTCACCAAATTGTGGCTCAAGCACTCGTTCGATTCCGACACCCTTAGAGACCCTAAACCGCGAAATATTTATTCTCGCCCTCTTGTCCCCTCGTCGCTGGGACTTTTTTCTCAAAAATCGAGACAAAACAATCCGGTGGACCTTCCCTGTTCACCAAATTGTGGCTCAAGCACTCGTTCGGTTCCGACACCCTTAGAGACCCTGAACCGCGAAATATTTATTCTCGCCCCCTAGTCCCCCCGTCGCTGGGACTTTTTTTTACAAAAAACGAGACAAAACAATCTTGTGAACCTTCCCTGTTAACCAAATTGTGGCTCAAGCACTCGTTCGGTTCCGACACCCTTATAGAGGCCCTAAACCGCGAAATATTTATTCTCGCCCCCAAGTCCCCCCGTCGCTGGGACTTTTTTCTCAAAAATTGAGACAAAACAATCCGGTGAACCTTCCCTGTTAACCAAATTGTGGCTCAAGCACTCGTTCGGTTCCCACACCCTTAGAGACCCTAAACCGCGAAATATTTATTGTCGGCCCCTAGTCACCCCGTCGCTGGGACTTTTTTCTCAAAAATCGAGACAAAACAGTCCGGCGAACCTTCTCTGTCAACCAAATTGTGTCTCAAGAACTTGTTCGGTTCCGACACCGTTAGAGACCCTGAACCGCTAAATATTTATTCTCGCCCCCTAGTCCCCCCGTCGCTGGGATTTTTTTCTCAAAAATCGAGACAAAACAATCCGGTGAACCTTCCCTGTTCACCAAATTGTGGCTCAAGCACTCGTTCGGTTCCGACACCCTTAGAGACCCTGAACCGCGAAATAGTTATTCTCGCCCCCTAGTCCCACCGTCGCTGGGACTGTTTTTCTCAAAAATCGAGACAAAACAATCCGGTGAACCTTCCCTGTTCACCAAATTGTGGCTCAAGCACTCGTTCGGTTCCGACACCCTTAGAGACCCTAAACCGCGAAATATTTATTTTCGGCCCCTAGTCACCCCGTCGCTGGGACTTTTTTCTCAAAAATCGAGACAAAACAGTCCGGTGAACCTTCCCTGTCAACCAAATTGTGGCTCAAGCACTCGTTCGGTTCCGACACCCTTAGACCCTGAACCGCGAAATAGTTATTCTCGCCCCCTAGTCCCCCCGTCGCGGGGACTTTTTTCTCAAAAATCAAGACAAAACAGTCCGGCGAACCTTCCCTGTTAACCAAATTGTGGCTCAAGCACTCGTTCGGTTCCGACACCCTTAGAGACCCTGAACCGCGAAATATTTATTCTCGCCCCTTATTCCCCCCGTCGCTGGGACATTTTTTCTCAAAAATCAAGACAAAACAATTCGGTGAACCTTCCCTGTTCACCAAATTGTGGCTCAAGCACTCGTTCGGTTTCGACACCCTTAGAGAGTTGAGACCCTGAACCGCGAAATATTTATTCTCGCCCCTTATTCCCCCTGTCGCTGGAACTTTTTTTCTCAAAAATCAAGACAAAACAATCCGGTGAACCTTCCCTGTTCACCAAATTGTGGCTCAAGCACTCGTTCGGTTCCGACACCATTAGAGACCCTGAACCGCGAAATATTTATTCTCGCCCCCTAGTCCCCCCGTCGCTGGGACTTTTTTCTCAAAAATCGAGACAAAGCAGTCCGGTGAACCTTCCCTGGTAACCAAATTGTGGCTCAAGCACTCGTTCGGTTCCGACACCCTTAGAGACCCTAAACCGCGAAATATTTATTCTCGCCCCCCTAGTCCCTTCGTCGTTGGGACTTTTTTCTCAAAAATCGAGACAAAACAATCCGGTGAACCTTCCCTGTTCACCAAATTGTGGCTCAAGCACTCGTTCGGTTCCGACACCCTTAGAGACCCTGAACCGCGAAATATTTATCCTCGCCCCCTAGTCCCCCCGTCGCTGGGACTTTTTTCTCAGAAATCGAGACAAAACAATCCGGTTAACCTTCCCTGTTAACCAAATTGTGGCTCAAGCACTCATTCGGTTCCGACACCCTTAGAGACCCTGAACCGCGAAATATTTATTCTCGCCCCTTATTCCCCCCGTCGCTGGGACATTTTTTCTCAAAAATCAAGACAAAACAATTCGGTGAACCTTCCCTGTTCACCAAATTGTGGCTCAAGCACTCGTTCGGTTTCGACACCCTTAGAGAGTTGAGACCCTGAACCGCGAAATATTTATTCTCGCCCCTTATTCCCCCTGTCGCTGGGACTTTTTTTCTCAAAAATCAAGACAAAACAATCCGGTGAACCTTCCCTGTTCACCAAATTGTGGCTCAAGCACTCGTTCGGTTCCGACACCATTAGAGACCCTGAACCGCGAAATATTTATTCTCGCCCCCTAGTCCCCCCGTCGCTGGGACTTTTTTCTCAAAAATCGAGACAAAACAATCCGGTGAACCTTCCCTGTTCACCAAATTGTGGCTCAAGCACTTGTTCGGTTCCGACACCCTTAGAGACCCTAAGCCGCGAAATATTTATTCTCGCCCCCTAGTCCCCCCGTCGCTGGGACTTTTTTCTCAAAAATCGAGACAAAACAATCCGGTGAACCTTCCCTGTTCACCAAATTGTGGCTCAAGCACTTGTTCGGTTCCGACACCCATAGAGACCCTAAGCCGCGAAATATTTATTCTCGCCCCCTAGTCCCCCCGTCGCTGGGACTTTTTTCTCAAAAATCGAGACAAAGCAGTCCGGTGAACCTTCCCTGGTAACCAAATTGTGGCTCAAGCACTCGTTCGGTTCCGACACCCTTAGAGACCCTAAACCGCGAAATATTTATTCTCGCCCCCTAGTCCCTTCGTCGTTGGGACTTTTTTCTCAAAAATCGAGACAAAACAATCCGGTGAACCTTCCCTGTTCACCAAATTGTGGCTCAAGCACTCGTTCGGTTCCGACACCCTTAGAGACCCTGAACCGCGAAATATTTATTGTCGGCCCCTAGTCACCCCGTCGCTGGGACTTTTTTCTCAAAAATCGAGACAAAACAGTCCGGCGAACCTTCTCTGTCAACCAAATTGTGTCTCAAGCACTTGTTCGGTTCCGACACCGTTAGAGATCCTGAACCGCTAAATATTTATTCTCGCCCCCTAGTCCCCCCGTCGCTGGGACTTTTTTCTCAAAAATCGAGACAAAACAATCCGGTGAACCTTCCCTGTTCACCAAATTGTGGCTCAAGCACTCGTTCGGTTCCGACACCCTTAGAGACCCTAAACCGTGAAATATTTATTCTCGCCCTCTAGTCCTCTCGTCGCTGGGACTTTTTTCTCAAAAATCAAGACAAAACAATCCGGTGAACCTTCCCTGTTCACCAAATTGTGGCTCAAGCACTCGTTCGGTTCCGACACCCTTAGAGACCCTGAACCGCGAAATATTTATTCTCGCCCCCTAGTCCCCCCGTCGCTGGGACTTTTTTCTCAAAAATCGAGACAAAACAATCCGGTGAACCTTCCCTGTTCACCAAATTGTGGCTCAAGCACTTGTTCGGTTCCGACACCCTTAGAGACCCTAAGCCGCGAAATATTTATTCTCGCCCCCTAGTCCCCCCGTCGCTGGGACTTTTTTCTCAAAAATCGAGACAAAACAATCCGGTGAACCTTCCCTGTTAACAAAATTGTGGCTCAAGCACTCGTTCGGTTCCGACACCCTTAGAGACCCTGAACCGCGAAATATTTATTCTCGCCCCCTAGTCCCTTCGTCGTTGGGACTTTTTTCTCAAAAATCGAGACAAAACAATCCGGTGAACCTTCCCTGTTCACCAAATTGTGGCTCAAGCACTCGTTCGGTTCCGACACCCTTAGAGACCCTGAACCGCGAAATATTTATCCTCGCCCCCTAGTCCCCCCGTCGCTGGGACTTTTTTCTCAGAAATCGAGACAAAACAATCCGGTTAACCTTCCCTGTTCAACAAATTGTGGCTCAAGCACTCGTTCGGTTCCGACACCCTTAGAGACCCTAAACCGCGAAATATTTATTCTCGCCTTCTAGTACCCCCGTCGCTGGGACTTTTTTCTCAAAAATCGAGACAAAACAATCCGGTGAACCTTCCCTGTTCACCAAATTGTGGCTCAAGCACTCGTTCGGTTCCGACACCCTTAGAGACCCTAAACCGCGAAATATTTATTCTCGCCCCCTAGTCCCCCCGTCGCTAGGACTTTTTTCTCAAAAATCGAGACAAAACAATCCGGTGGACCTTCCCTGTTAACAAAATTGTGGCTCAAGCACTCGTTCGGTTCCGACACCCTTAGAGACCCTGAACCGCGAAATATTTATTCTCGCCCCCTAGTCCCCCCGTCGCTGGGACTTTTTTCTCAAAAATCGAGACAAAACAATCCGGTGAACCTTCCCTGTTCACCAAATTGTGGCTCAAGCACTCGTTCGGTTCCGACACCCTTAGAGACCCTAAACCGCGAAATATTTATTCTCGCCCTCTAGTCCCCTCGTCGCTGGGACTTTTTTCTCAAAAATCGAGACAAAACAATCCGGTGAACCTTCCCTGTTCACCAAATTGTGGCTCAAGCACTCGTTCGGTTCCGACACCCTTAGAGACCCCGAACCGCGAAATATTTATTCTCGCCCCCTAGTCCCCCCGTCGCTGGGACTTTTTTCTCAAAAATCGAGACAAAACAATCCGGTGAACCTTCCCTGTTCACCAAATTGTGGCTCAAGCACTCGTTCGATTCCGACACCCTTAGAGACCCTGAACCGCGAAATAGATATTCTCGCCCCCTAGTCCCACCGTCGCTGGGACTTTTTTCTCAAAAATCGAAACAAAACAATCCGGTGAACCTTCCCTGTTAACCAAATTGTGGCTCGAGCACTCGTTCGGTTCCGACACCCTTAGAGACCCTAAACCGCGAAATATTTATTCTCGCCCACTAGTCCCCCCGTCGCTGGGACTTTTTTCTCAAAAATCGAGACAAAACAATCCGGTGAACCTTCCCTGTTCACGAAATTGTGGCTCAAGCACTCGTTCGGTTCCGACACCCTTAGAGACCCTAAACCGCGAAATATTTATTCTCGCCCTCTAGTCCCCTCGTCGCTGGGAATTTTTTCTCAAAAATCAAGACAAAACAATCCGGTGAACCTTCCCTGTTCACCAAATTGTGGCTCAAGCACTCGTTCGGTTCCGACACCCTTAGAGACCCTGAACCGCGAAATATTTATTCTCGCCCCCTAGTCCCCCCGTCGCTGGGACTTTTTTCTCAAAAATCGAGACAAAACAATCCGGTGAACCTTCCCTGTTCACCAAATTGTGGCTCAAGCACTTGTTCGGTTCCGACACCCTTAGAGACCCTAAGCCGCGAAATATTTATTCTCGCCCCCTAGTCCCCCAGTCGCTGGGACTTTTTTCTCAAAAATCGAGACAAAGCAGTCCGGTGAACCTTCCCTGGTAACCAAATTGTGGCTCAAGCACTCGTTCGGTTCCGACACCCTTAGAGACCCTAAGCCGCGAAATATTTATTCTCGCCCCCTAGTCCCCCCGTCGCTGGGACTTTTTTCTCAAAAATCGAGACAAAACAATCCGGTGAACCTTCCCTGTTCACCAAATTGTGGCTCAAGCACTCGTTCGGTTCCGACACCCTTAGAGACCCTGAACCGCGAAATATTTATTCTCGCCCCCTAGTCCCCCCGTCGCTGGGACTTTTTTTACAAAAAACGAGACAAAACAATCGGGTGAACCTTCCCTGTTAACCAAATTGTGGCTCAAGCACTCGTTCGGTTCCGACACCCTTATAGAGGCCCTAAACCGCGAAATATTTATTCTCGCCCCCTAGTCCCCCCCGTCGCTGGGACTTTTTTCTCAAAAATCGAGACAAAACAATCCGGTGAACCTTCCCTGTTCACCAAAATGTGGCTCAAGCACTTGTTCGGTTCCGACACCCTTAGAGACCCTAAGCCGCGAAATATTTATTCTCGCCCCCTAGTCCCCCCCTCGCTGGGACTTTTTTCTCAAAAATCGAGACAAAACAATCCGGTGAACCTTCCCTGTTCACCAAATTGTGGCTTAAGCACTTGTTCGGTTCCGACACCCTTAGAGACCCCGAACCGCGAAATATTTATTCTCGCCCCCTAGTCCCCCCGTCGCTGGGACTTTTTTCTCAAAAATCGAGACAAAACAATCCGGTGAACCTTCCCTGTTCACCAAATTGTGGCTCAAGCACTCGTTCGGTTCCGACACCCTTAGAGACCCTGAACCGCGAAATAGTTATTCTCGCCCCCTAGTCCCACCGTCGCTGGGACTTTTTTCTCAAAAATCGAAACAAAACAATCCGGTGAACCTTCCCTGTTCACCAAATTGTGGCTCAAGCACTCGTTCGGTTCCGACACGCTTAGAGACCCTGAACCGCGAAATATTTATTCTCGCCCCCTAGTCCCCCCGTCGCTGGGACTTTTTTCTCAAAAATCGAAACAAAACAGTCCGGTGGACCTTCCTTCTTTACCAAATTGTGGCTCAAGCGCTCGTTCGGTTCCGACACCCTTAGAGACCCTGAACCGCGAAATATTTATTCTCGCCCCCTAGTCCCCCCGTCGCTGGGACTTTTTTCTCAAAAATCGAGACAAAACAATCCGGTGAACCTTCCCTGTTCACCAAATTGTGGCTCAAGCACTCGTTCGGTTCCGACACCCTTAGAGACCCTAAGCCGCGAAATATTTATTCTCGCCCCCTAGTCTCCCCGTCGCTGGGACTTTTTTCTCAAAAATCGAGACAAAACAATCCGGTGAACCTTCCCTGTTCACCAAATTGTGTCTCAAGCACTCGTTCGGTTCCGACACTCTTATTTTTATTATATGTAATTCATACCTTGAGCTGTAAGTATATTATTGCTAAAATAAGGGTCAGGGAAATATAATAATCTTCATTACTATATGTTTACACCACGGTAGAAAGATAATCATGTAGTTAATTTCAAGCCGTTTTCTAAAATCGTCGCTGCAATCGTCGCTATGTTCACATTTGCCGCTTGCTTGAAATAGTGAAAATTCGTCGCTGGGATTCGTCGCCAAGTTCACTCCGGTTTCAAAACATAGGAAAGAAAATAAATATAGGCTAAGAAAAGAAAAATTAGGAAACTCAGGTAATAAAAAGGAACTGAGCAAACATTTAAGAAAATCAAAAGAAAGAAAAATAGGCCGAAAAGGCGCCCTTCAAATATTAATAATAATAATAATAATAATAATAATAATAATAATAATAATAATAATAATAATAATAATAATAATAATAATAATAATAATAATAATAATAATAATAATAATAATAATAATAATAATAATAATAATAATAATAATAATAATAATAATAATAATAATAATAATAATAATAATAATAATATTAATAATAATAATAATAATATTAATAATAATAATAATAATAATAATAATAATAATAATAATAATAATAATAATAATCGGACCGGGGACATTTACTTAACGAACGCGTGTGCGTGCGTATCGCTGAGAATTCGTCTCGAAGACTTCGCCGCAGTAGTAGTAGCCCGTACGTACAGCGACAGCGATGGCCGACGTGGAAAATCAGACCGGAGCTTCGGCCTCGGCGGCGACGGCGTCGTCGTCGTCTTCTTCGCCGGCGGCGCAGGCTCAGTCTCAGTCGTCTGCGACGACGAAGAAATCTGCCGCGACGAAAGCCAAGGCCCCGAGGACGAAGCCGTCCCATCCCCCTACGTCCGAAATGGTAAATAACGCCATCAAGGGACTAAAAGAGAGAGGCGGATCTTCGCTGCAAGCCATCAAGAAGTACGTTTCCGCCAACTACAAAGTGGACGCCGAGAAAGTAGCGCCGTTCATCAAGAAATACCTGAAGTCCGCGGTCGCTTCCGGCGCCCTAGTTCAGACGAAGGGCAAGGGCGCGTCGGGATCTTTTAAGCTTGCCGTCAACGCCGGAGGTGGCTCCAAGGCGTCGTCGTCGTCGGCATCTTCCGCGGAAAGGAAAAGAACCTCCGCCCCGAAAGCCAAGAAGACGGCGGCCAAAAGGGCCGTAGCGGGAAAAGCTTCGAAAGTCGCCGCCGCCGCCGCATCCTTTGCGGCCGCCAAGAGGACCACCGCGGCGGCGGCCGCCAAGGCCAAAAAAGCGATAGCCGAGAAGAAGTCTGTTCCCGCCTCCGCTACCGCCAAATCGAAGAAAGCGAGGTCGTCGTCTACGGTCGCCGCACCGGAGAAAAGACCCGCCAAAACGTCGGCTCCCGCGCCGAAATCGCCCAAGTCCCCGTCGAAGGTTAAAAAATCCAGCAAAGCGGGCCCCACTAAAAAGCCGAAAGCGCCCAAGCCGAAAACCGCCAAGTCGAAGAAAGCGGCCGCTTCGCCCAAGAGGAAGAAGTAAATAATTGTCGTCGACGTGGGGGAGTCGACGGCTTTTCGTCGCAACCCAAAAAAAACGGTTCTTATCAGAACCACGACCTATATTCTAAAGAATTCGCCCTTACCGTATATTGTTTTGCTTGTATTAATTATTATTATCATTACCGTCGGAACGACGTAAGATTTCGTGCTTATTATCTTTTCGAAAATGCTTAATTCTTCGAAAATCTCAAAACTAGTTTTTCGTCTTTGGCATTTTTTTTTAAAAGCGCGCGCGCGCCCGAAGGAAGAAATTCGATTTTATTATATCGAGACTAAACAATAAAAAAAATCGAATGAGCCTTGTGTAACTTTCGAAACTCTCGTAACCCCCGGTCGGCAAATTCCAACAATCAAAGTCTTCGCCGCATAGTTTGAAAATAATAAAGTAAAAGAGTCTTGCCTTCGCTTGAATTTCGAAAACGAAGCCGCTTTAAAACATACAGGTTCGTATTAACTTCTTATTTTTACGACTTATATCGCCCGTTCCCGTTTAAAGCCCGAGACCCCCTGTATATTTCCCACCTTAAACCCAAATCCAGTATAACGTGTGTTAATTACGTTGTGTTCCTTTGAAAATTCCTCGCCCGGTATTTTTTCCGCTTCGAAAATTTTGGAAAATGGAAAAATTCAAGATAACGATCTTGGATTTTTAGTCGAAAACGAAACGAAAAGCGGGGGGAGCTTCGCGAAATAACAGGATTCTTTTATCGTGTTATTGTCAAATAACGAGATTCTTCAAAAAATAATTGTGGCTCTGAAAAGAACCGATTTTTTGACGTGAAGTTGTTCGTCGTCGGCGGCGGCGGCCACTACCTATTAGGCCCTTTCTCCTCTGATACGTCTGGCGAGTTGTATGTCCTTGGGCATTATGGTCACCCTCTTGGCGTGAATCGCGCACAGGTTGGTATCTTCGAAAAGGCCTACCAGGTACGCCTCGCTGGCTTCCTGAAGGGCCATAACGGCCGAGCTCTGGAAACGCAGGTCGGTCTTGAAATCTTGGGCGATTTCTCGTACCAAACGCGGGAAGGGTAATTTTCTGATGAGCAGTTCCGTGTTCTTCTGGTAGCGACGGATCGCGCGAAGGGCGACCGTGCCGGGCCTATAACGGTGGGGTTTCTTGACTCCTCCCGTTGCGGGCGCGCTCTTGCGTGCCGCTTTCGTGGCGAGTTGCTTCCTGGGCGCCTTGCCTCCCGTCGATTTCCTAGCCGTTTGCTTCGTACGTGCCATTTTTTAGGTTGTGACGACGATGCTGCCGGCGTGCCTGACTGCGACCTACTGATAGCGGCGGGCCGATCGCGGTTTCACCTTTATAGTTTCGCCCCGGTCGGTGGGCGCTCCGTCATTGGCCGAGACGGCGGCGGAGGGCGTGGCTTATATTCGCCTATAAAGAGGCCGCCGCCGCGCCGCCACGGATCATACCGGCGTCGGCGGCGAGACGGGAAGGAAGTTAGCTGCGAGTAATAAGCGGCGAAGCATCGGCGGCGAGCGACATGACTGGACGAGGAAAAGGAGGCAAGGGTTTGGGGAAAGGGGGCGCCAAGCGTCACCGGAAGGTTCTTCGGGACAATATCCAGGGAATCACCAAACCCGCGATCAGGAGATTGGCGCGACGCGGCGGCGTGAAGCGTATATCCGGCCTCATCGTGATCAGGGACGCCGTGACTTACACCGAACACGCCAAGCGCAAGACGGCGATGGACGTGGTGTACGCCTTGAAGCGCCAGGGCCGCACGCTGTACGGCTTCGGAGGTTAAGCGCCGACGACGACTGAGACGACGACTACGGCGACGGCGACGAGAGACAACGAAACAACGGTTCTTTTCAGAACCACAAATTCCCCTCTTTTAAGGGTTTCGCTACTTTCCTAATGGTTTTTTCGACTTACAATAGTTAATTTTCGATTTTATTTCGATTTTCGAATATTATCTATCTATTTATATAATAATAATAGATAGTTTATATAGAAATAAGAAAATAATAGGATAGGTAATATTTGAATTTAACTCCCGACTTTGCCTTAAAGAAGAAAAATTAAATTATTGATATATATTGTTAAGTAATTTAAGAAATTACGACGCATCTCATTGCGAACGATTTTCGCGAAAAAAAGCCATCGCGACATCGGAAAGGACGAGGGTCAATTACGGTCAAATATTGTAATCGCCGCTGAAAATATTTTGATAAGATGATATTTCGCAGAAGAAGACAGGCTGGAATTCTTTTCGTAAATATATTGTGGTCCTTAAAAGGACCGTTGTTGGTGTTTAAGATCTCGACGAGGGGGCGGCGGCGGCGGACTTAGGTTTTCTTCTCCGTCTTCTTTGGCAAAAGCACGGCCTGGATGTTGGGTAGGACTCCTCCTTGCGCGATGGTCACGCCCGACAGTAATTTGTTCAATTCCTCGTCGTTGCGGATGGCCAACTGCAGGTGACGGGGAATGATACGGGTCTTCTTGTTATCGCGCGCGGCGTTACCGGCCAACTCCAAAACTTCGGCGGCCAGATATTCCATCACCGCGGCCAAGAAACCGGAGCTCCGGCGCCCACCCTTTCGGCGTAATTTCCCTTCCTGAGCAGGCGGTGGATACGACCTACGGGAAACTGCAGTCCGGCCCTACTGGAACGGGACTTCGCCTTCCCCTTTACCTTACCGCCTTTACCTCTTCCCGACATCGTGGTCGTCGTCGTCGCAGCACGGCTTCTATCGTCGATATTCGAACTGGTCGGGCGGTCGGGAGCGATTAAAACTTCTTCAACTTCAACTTCAAAATATTTTTATTCATAATATGTTACATGTCAGAGGGGGGTTGTCTGCTCTTGCAGGACAACATTTATTAATATATTAAACATTAACAACTTTGTACATTTTGCAATAGCGCCTAGGGCGCGGGGTCGGGTGGGCGGACCCCTAAGCCCCTCCTCTGGAAGCTCGCCGGCGTAGCGGATCCCGTCCAAGGACTTTCTTCCCGCTCGTTTGCAGTTTCGAAGGACGTGCTCAGTTGCTGGATTTTTGAGGCATGGTAGTTTTGTTATTTAATTTATGTACTATACCTGCATGCCAGACGCGATCAAACGCCTTTTCGATGTCGAATTGCAGGAGGAGAGTATTTTCTTTCGTGTTGTAACCCTTGGCTATGTCTGTTGTTAGTTTTGCTACGGCTAGTTCAGTGCTTCTGCCGGCTCTAAATCCAAATTGGGATTCGAGAAGCAGGTTGTTGCTGTCGATTTCCACCTTTAATCTGCGGTCTATTATTTTCTCCAATACTTTCCCTGCAGTGTTAAGTAAACTGATTGGGCGATAACTTGCCGCTCTGGTTTTGTCTTTTCCTGGTTTTGGGATGGGCATGATTACTGCTTTTTTCCACGCACAGGGGAAGTATTGGAGGTTTAGGCAGTTGTTGATGATGTGGATAAGTTGTATTAGTCCTTTATTGGGTAAGTTTTTAAGCAGTCTGTTAGAGATTGTGTCGGGTCCGGGGGCTTTATTGTTTCCTAGTTGTTTTAGTACCTCCTTTAATTCGTCTATGTCTGATTTGCTAGTGCTGTCGCTTTATCTGTATTAGTGGTATATTCCGTGGCGTTTTCAACAATGGTCGGATAGATTATAGGCTCCTTTCTAATCGCCTTTGTTATTTTCCATAAAGAATTGTCTCTGGTCGAAAGATTACCCAATCTATCCGACCATTGTTGATTATATTCTAGGTTAAGTCTGGTTTTGACTTCCTTAGTTAAGTTTATGTACTCTTGTTTGTCTATTTGTCGTCTGTCTCTGTTTCTATGTATAAGTCTTTGCCATTTTCGTCTAGCGTCATTTTTCTTTTTGATGAGGTCTAGCAGTTCTCTTGATATTTGCGTTTGATAAGGTTTTATTACCTTCTTAGGTATATTTTTGTCGCGGGCGGCCTGGATTACTTCCGTAAATTTACGCACCTCTTCGTCGATTGCGTCGGGGGTGTTTATGTTTGATTTCATATAGGTTTTGTTATTGATTTCTGCGCGGTATGCAAGCCAGTTCGCCCGCGAGTAGTCGTATGTTGTAGTAGTATGTTTAGGGTCGAGTCTGACAGTCATTGTCGTCACTATCGGGTTGTGGTCGCTGTCTAGGGATGATTCAGATATTGGTTCGGTTATGTTAGGTACGTCTTTGTTTAGTATTAGGTCAATGTAGGTCGGATTAGTGCCGTTAGTAGGGTAGTGGGTCGGGCTAGCGGTAAGCATGACCGCCAGCCCGCCCCGCTCCGCTACCCGGTGTAAGATAGTCCCGTTGTGGTTTGTATAGTCGCCTGTCCATTCACGGTGCCTAGCGTTTAGGTCACCCATTATTATAATTCTAGGTCCAAGTCCAAGTAACATTTCTACGTCTCGTTCGTTTATTTTTAAGTTTCTTCCTTGAGATATGTAAGTCATGCATATTATTGTCCCGTCGTTCAGTTTAATAGTTATATGTTCTATGTCAGTGTCGGCCGGGGGGAGCAGCGTATGTGGTAGGTTATTTTCCACCAACATTGCTACGCCCCTTCGTCCTTGTTCTTTGTCTCGTCTGTAGGTTGTGTAACCTCTTGTTTTGAATGTCACATTCGTAGTAAGTAGTGTCTCAAATAGTCCAATTACGTGCGTTTTTGTCTGTGTTAAGTATTGTCTAAGTAATAACCGTCTGTTTGTCATAGTCTGGCAGTTCCAAGATACAATTCTTAATCTATCTCTCACCATTGTTAAGCCTCAGGATGTTGTATTTCGGTAGGATGTCTCTGGTGACGCTTGGGGGTGGGGCTGGTATGTAGCTTCGTTGATGTTGGGGTTGTATTCTATTCAGTTGTTCGTCTAGCTTCTTATAGAGGGCTGCCACCTTTTCTTGGTAGATTTCGCATTCTTCCATCTTCTCTACCATAAACTATACCCGCGAAGGTTACGTTTTCGAAACCTATGGGCGTGGAGAGTGCGGAAATTGAAAGTTTCAAGGTCGGAATATCTTCCAAGCGGCCGGACCAAATATAAACCTCTATATACAGGGTGTATCTTTGATAGGTACAGAAATTTTAACCACGTAATCGGGGACGTTCATAAAACCGAAAAATGAAAAAAAAAATTTTTTTAATCGATGTTTAGAAAATGGGGCAAATCAATCTTTATCCGTGCTCAATGCACGCCGCTGTATCGTCACTAGAAGCGCTTAGAGGGGAGGTCTAACCTCTCCCTAGGAGATGGAGGGGAATAACGTTAGATTAGGAAGGGGAATACCGCGACGTTGCCGCATGTCAGAGTGGAATAAATCTGCTTGCAGAATTAGGTACCTAGGTACCTTTGAAAATTACTGCTGGTAGGTATCCACGTTTTTTTATGATGTCGGTTGCTGTGACGAACTGTTTATTGCTTTCTTCACAGGCGCACACAATAATTTAACAAACACGTCAGTTTTTATCATTTTACTGTTATTTTAAGTCCCTAGGCAGCAGAAATGTATCCGAGCGCCGCTCGGAGAAGTCATTGCTAGAAAACCATTGCTGATTTCACACTCATAATTTTTTGACAAGTCTTTTGTGGAGTAGGTATCTATCTACCTACCTATTTTACAACTGATTTTCAGGCCGCAATTTTTTTATCCTAATAATTAGCCATCTCTTGGGACACCTTGGGATAATAAATTTCTGATCGGCAATCAACTGAATAAAGTATTTGTTTTAAAATACAAATTATCTGAAAAAATTGCAAATTTCCACAACCACCCATGGGGTAGAGCACCGGCACGTTACTTTTTTTTAGCGGGTGTTCGCCTGTAGCCCTATCATCTCGAAAAAAGTGGGGGAAGACTGTAATTTGACGTGAATTTAACGCGCGGCTTCGATTTGTTCATAGTTTTTAATATTTTTCAACCCTTGCCCGATAGTGCGCCACCTTTAAACCCCCTCAGGGTTGTGGTCCTATGTATTATCTACTTTTAAAAAATTATTCGGTTCCGAAAAAAGTGGGGGAAGACTGTCATTTGATGTGAATTTAACGCGCGGCCCCGATTTGTTCATCGTTTTTAATATTTTTCTACCCTTGCCCGATGGTGCGCCACTTTTAAACCCCCTCAGGGTTGTTGTCCTGTCTATTGTCTACTTTTAATAGTATATTACACACCGAGGTGTCACGAGATAAAGTTAACCTCGGCGCTTCGCACCTCGGTTAACTATTTAATCTCTCGACAGTAATGAAACACTTCCCACCTCGGTGTGTAATATACTATTATCTCGCTTACTTCCCGCCCTCCTGCGGGAAGGGGGCGGGAAGTAAAAGTAAAAAAATTGACACTTTCAAACTTCTAACAAGTCAGAAATGTCGACATTACATACATGGTTGTAAATAAAAAATTATTCGGTTCCGAAAATAGTTGGGGAAGACTGTCAAATTGGCGTGTTTATCATTTCCGCATTTTTTAACCCTTTGCCGTTTCGGAACTCTCTCAAGTTAATTCCTTACCATTCCTCTTACTTTTCGTAAAAATTTGGTGGCGAAATGTCGCGTAATGTCCCCAAAGACCGAAAAACAGCGACTCCTGGTGAATTTAAGCTTCTGCGTGCCCTTGACTTCTGCCCGACATTCCTTCGCCGAGATTCGCCAGGCGCGGGCATATGACGTTGGCGTCGGGCGCTGGCGTCCGACGCCAACTTCACACAAAAACGACGCCGCGCCGAATCGCGCAATAATTACAATTACGAATGAATTCACTGGCACTGATTCACTCGATTTTGCTCAATTTCCACGCCGCCCGGCCCGGCCGACCTACTAAATTACAGCTGGGCGAGGAGCGCAAGCGCGGGGCGCCGGATACCCATTGATCCCCACACTACAGGTGATCCCCACTACTCATAACTTGTGCGCGATATTAGCCAATCGCGGCTCGCGGCCCCTACTTCTCTCGGGGCGGCGCTACTATGTTGCCAAGTGTGCTGAAAATTTACCTGATTTTGTAATTTAATTCCGTATAAATTTAATTGTGTAGTGGATTTTTACATGGATTTACCCGTTTTTGTGCGTAATAATTATACGAGATAGTAGATTAACTTATAACGAATGAAACCCCGTATAAATCCGCGAAAATCAAAAATCGGATTTAAGGGACTTTAAGTCAGTTTGGGGACATGTCGGCATAAACGGCAACACCGAATAGTGGTATTAGATGGTATGGGGGAAAGCTTGTGCCCACGCACGCCGTCTCCGTCACCGTACCGCCGCGCCGTAGCTGACGCGCTAGTCGAAGATCGTCCGTCCGATTATTATGGGATTTAACAGCTGATTGATATCGATCCGCGTCTGCCTGTAATTTTTGGGAGCGCCAGCTTCAACAAGCAATTTATTATTATACAGAATGCCTTACGTGTGGCTATTCTGTGGTATAACAATTCTGTTTCCAAAACGTGGACGCGTATGCAAAAGTCGCGTCTTGCTAACCGATATTGTTCCGTTGCTTCGTCGGAAGTGAACCTGCTTCTGTACATTTTTCCAGATCCGTTCGCCATTTTTTGGACCAGCAGTGATGTCCAAACCTGTTGCAATTGCCGCTACGAATTTGCAGTGAAATAACAAGTGATTTTTTCATATTTCCGTTAAGAAATGCAGTGTTAAACGTTCGCGGCCTTCGTATGAAAACAGTGCTAGATAGGTTCCTACTAGGTACCCCAATTACGCGCGAGGATAAAAGAAGCAGCTTCAAGGGTTCGCGAAAATTCGGGTTTTATTAGACGCATACGGTATGGATCTAATTGTACAATCCACCTAGTCGAGTCCCCGTTGGAATAAATCAGCTGAGGGAAACCGAGACGTCCCTAATATTTGGCATCGCGCCGCTTTAAGTGTGCAGTGAAAAAAAAACAAATGTTTTGTTGGTATTTCCGTAAAAAGAGACTACGAAGTGTTATACCTTCGCGACCATCGTATAAAAACAGTGCCACTAGTTAGGTAGGTACTTAGTGCTTTATGTGATTTTGTGAAGATTTTTGGATAGTATCTAACCACAAGAAAATAGTAAAAATAATCGATGCATCTCAAAGGTAGGCTTTTTCATGCTATTCGTCGAGCTATTCGCTAAAAGAACCTTTAAGGAGTTGTCCAAAAATTATTTATTTATTTATTTAATCTCCACATACACCAAATGATACATGGTTGCGTCAATATTCTTCAAATACTGCGAAAAAGCCTCGGAAAAAGCGATTCGACTGGCAACCAGTTACCTAGTGCTTCTTGTGATTTTCGAGAGGATTTTTGGATAACATAAGAAAGGAGTACGACACCCGCAAGGAAAATCATCCAGGCATCCGAAAGGAGGTTTTTTTGCATGCTATTCGCTAAAATAACCATTAAAGATTTGTTCAACAATTAGTTGAAAGACTATTCCTGAAATACTGTGAAAGAGCTATACGTCTGACAACGCTGCACGGCGGAATTGGGGGGGATCCGGCGGAACCGGCCTCAGTTCCAGCTGGTCCCGGCAAGGTCAAGGACCCATGGCCGTAGCGTCGGAAAAAGGGGTTTTAATAGCGTTTTAAAAAAAATTATTTCTGACGTTAATATGCACTTTAGAAAAATTTTAATTGCATAGGCGTAACAAGTGCATTTTTCCCGACCTGCCCTTAAAATTTCTGTACTTATCAAAGTTACACCCTGTATATATATATATATCTTTGGAATGGCAAAGAAACGTCGATTTTAAAATTAGAAAATTGGTAATTATTGAATATAGTGTATGCACCGCCCGATTTTCTTGAAATTTTGGCTACCCCCCTATTTTCGAGGTCCCTGAACACGAATCTGACCTCAGCTTCTTGAGGCCGGACGTAGTTTCCGAGAAAATGAATTTTCAAATTTCCTTTTGACACCCCACTTTTCGCGGCGCTATTTGTGGCTCTTATCGGGATGAATTTTTACTGTGCGCAGCTCAAACTAATCACCACACTATTTTGCACCTTCTGCAACATCGAAACTTCGCGAAAACCCGCGGGAAAACAGAAATTTTCCAAGATTTATACAATGTTTTTCACGCGGTTGCTCTGTCCGGTATTTTGCTTGACGCTTGACGTTTGAGTGGGACTAGTGGGAGGGGCGTTGACTTAAAGTGCCATCGATATTAAGAGCAGAAAACTGGAGCGCTTGCTCTCATAATCCACAGGAGTGAATAAAAATGTTAAAAATTAAACATTAAATTTATTAGGGCCCAGCTTTGTCAATAACATTATTTAAATTGGTGTTGATAGAAGTCCCCAATCTAGCATAATATGGGTAAATGCTCTTAAATCTGTTTGCGAATCTCTATCCACTTCCAAAGAGAAAATGTTATTGTTCGGCAAAGACCACGAGAAGGTGTGGGCCCAACCTTTTGGCTACCCCCCTATTTTCGAGGTCCCTGAACACGAATCTGACCTCAGTGTTTTGAGGTCGGACATAGTTTCCCAGAAAATACATTTTCAAATTTCCTTTTGACACCCCACTTTTCACGGCGATATTTGTGGTTATAATCCGGATAAATTTTTAGTGTACGCAGCTCAAACTGATCACCACCCTACTTTGCACCTTCTGCAGCATCGAAAGTTCGCGCAAAGCCGCGGAAAAACCGAAATTTTGAAAGATTTATGCCGTGTTTACGCCCGGCCCGGCCGCTGTTTTCGCCCGACGATCGATGCTGCAGAAGGTGCAAAGTAGGGTGGTGATCAGTTTGAGCTAAATTCATCTCGATTATAACCAAATATCGCCTTGAAAAGTGAGGTGTCAAAGGAAATTTGAAAATTCATTTTCTCGTAACTACGCCCGAGCATCAAAAACTAAGGTCAGATTCGTGTTCAGGGACTTCGAAAATAGGGGGGTAGCCGAAATTTCAAGAAAATCGGGCGGTGCATAGACTATATTCCATAATTTATTTTTTTTACTTTTTTATAACTTCTCTAGTTCTAACCTCGCAACATCGTTGGCTCCGTATAGCAGCGCCAGCTGTCGCTCTCCCGTCTCTCCCGCGCAATCGCAGCCGAATGTCGAGGGAAAATGAGTATGTCCCAAAACATTGTATAAATCTTGGAAAATTTCTGTTTTCCCGCGGGTTTTCGCGAAGTTTCGATGTTGCAGAAGGTGCAAAATAGTGTGGTGATTAGTTTGAGCTGCGCACAGTAAAAATTCATCCCGATAAGAGCCACAAATAGCGCCGCGAAAAGTGGGGTGTCAAAAGGAAATTTGAAAATTCATTTTCTCGGAAACTACGTCCGGCCTCAAGAAGCTGAGGCCAGATTCGTGTTCAGGGACCTCGAAAATAGGGGGGTAGCCAAAATTTCAAGAAAATCGGGCGGTGCATACACTATATTCAATAATTACCAGAAAATTATACGGAGTGTTCCATTTAAATCTGAAACCGCGGTTATGTCCTATCGTATCGTATTTCTCGACGTTCCGTTGTTTTTCTGAAAATCCATTGTTGGATTGTTGTTGGACCCCTGTGACTTTTCTATTAAACGTTTTTTTTTTCTAGGTCGAAAATAAAAGCGTCGTTAAGAATTTTTGGAACCAACACAAACAAATAAATGCAGATAAATCGTAATGTCCCACAATCATTCTCGGAATTCGATACTAAGTTGAGGTTCGAGTATTTTAATTTAGTTAATATTACTTTTTATATGAAAATGTATGCGAAATAATTCGGTGTCTTCGAATAGGGTTAGTTTTTTTTTTAAATCGCGCCGTAAATTTCGTAATATCCGAGGGAAGTGTGCGATCGAATCCTATCCGACGACGACTCGATTTAGTTAATGCCGCGTACTGCCTGCTTTGGCGTTGCCGAAATTACCCGATTCGACGTTCGGAGTTTCCGCTAAACGCGGGAAAATTCGGAACGCCTTTTCTTTATCTGGATTCTCCCGGAAAATCGTGTGAGAAAGCTACCGCGAACACGTCGGCAACGGAAACGAAGTCCCCGGGCCTAGCCCGTTCTCCATATACCGGCGTTTAGTACTCCGGCCGTCCTGTACGATATGGTCCGCGCCCGACTCCAGGCCCAGTTTAGTTACTGTTCTAACGTCGTGTCGTCGTCATCGTCGATTCTACTCTAAGAAGAAGCTGAGATGGCGGACGTAGAAAGTCAAAATCAGGCGGGAGTCGCCTCCTCCTCGGCGGCGGCGTCCTCGTCGTCGTCTTCTCCCGCGCAAAACCAGACGGGGGCTGTGGCTACGTCCCCCGCGGCGGCCAAGAGAGCGGCGACCAAAGCGAAAACTGCCAAGACGAAGCCGTCTCACCCCCCGACGTCCGAGATGGTGAATAACGCCATCAAAGGACTGAAAGAGAGAGGCGGATCTTCGCTGCAAGCCATCAAGAAGTACGTTTCTGCCAACTACAAAGTGGACGCCGAGAAAGTAGCGCCGTTCATCAAGAAATACCTGAAGTCCGCCGTCGTTTCCGGCGCCCTCGTACAAACGAAGGGTAAGGGGGCTTCCGGATCTTTCAAGCTATCGAACGTCGCCGGAGGAGGAGGAGGAGGTGGTGGTGGTGGTGGTGGTTCCAAAGCGTCCGGCGGCGGATCTACGTCTTCTTCGTCGTCGTCTTCTACGAGAAGAACCGGCTCCGCGAAAGCCAAGAAATCTCCGGCAAAGAGGATCGCGGCCGATAGTAGATCTATTTCCAAACCCCCTGGGGGGGCGAAGAAAACTTCTTCGGTCGTGAAAACGAAAAAAGGTGCCGCCGCCGCGGCCGCCGGCTCTGCCAAAGTTAAGAAAGCCGTTACTGAGAAGAAACCGTCGAGAACTGCGGCGACGGCCGCTCCGAAATCTCCCAAATCGCCGTCGAAAGCCAAGAAATCCGGAAAAGCCGGACCTACGAAGAAACTAAAGCGCCGAAACCGAAAACTGCCAAATCCGGAGGAGGAGGCGCCGCCGCCGTCGCCGCAGTTTCAAAGGCGAAAAAAACTGCGACGTCTCCTAAGAGGAGGAAGTAAATTCGAGAGACTTATAGACGACGACGCCGAGAGGGCGAAAACGAAAAACAAACGGTTCTTATCAGAACCACTAATTTTATTTGAGAGAATTTCGTAATTACGTTCGGCTTTATTGAATTTATATTTTGTAGATGTTGCTAGATATCGCCAAGTGCTTTTTAATTTTCGAAAGGCAGCTACGTCGCGGATCGTCTGGTACTAGTCTGATTTAGGAACGGGGCGTATTTTTCGGGTAGCGAATAAGTTTGTCGCGGTCACACGATTATAAATTGGAAAAATGAAAAACGAATAGAAATCGCTTCTGCCGATCGATGATAATAATAATGATAATAATAATAATTATTTATCTGTTTATTATTATTATTATTATTATAGACGAAAGATCTGTGTAAAAAGCGTATTTGTTTTCTATCGTCGTCCCCTGAGCCAAGTTGTGCGAATACTCTAGAAAAATATTGTGGTTCTAAAAAGAACCGGTTTTTAGTCGGCGAAAATCTGGTCGCCGTGGCGTCGGAAGCTGAAGCGCCTAAGCCCGTTCCCCTCTGATACGTCTGGCGAGTTGTATGTCCTTGGGCATTATGGTCACCCTCTTGGCGTGAATCGCGCATAGGTTGGTATCTTCGAAAAGGCCTACCAGGTACGCCTCGCTGGCTTCCTGAAGGGCCATAACGGCCGAGCTCTGGAAACGCAGGTCGGTCTTGAAATCTTGGGCGATTTCTCATACCAAACGCTGGAAGGGTAATTTTCTGATGAGCAGTTCCGTGCTCTTCTGGTAGCGACGGATCTCGGGAAGGGCGACCGTGCCGGGCCTATAACGGTGGGGTTTCTTGACTCCTCCCGTTGCGGGCGCGCTCTTGCGTGCCGCTTTCGTGGCGAGTTGCTTCCTGGGCGCCTTGCCTCCCGTCGATTTCCTAGCCGTTTGCTTCGTACGTGCCATTGTGGCGCTCGAACTACTGCTTCTGTCGCCGTGGCTCGCTTTCGCTTTTTGTCTTGAAATTCAATTGGGTCGGCGTTGTGGCGCCATTTTCCCAAAGTAAAAACAATGTACCTTAGGGGTAGGTTTTAGGTTTGACAATCGATGAAAAATAGTGGAGGAGGATGGGCCCTGGCCGCAGACTAGTCGCTTTTATAAGTTACCGCGATCCTAGGGCGATCCGCCATTGGCGGAGACGGCGGCTGTGGGCGTGGCTTCTTACTATATTTACTATAAAAGCGATTACGCGCGCGCGCGCGGCGACGTGATCTCAGTTCTGAAAAATGACCGGCCGAAGGAAAGGAGGTAAAGGTGGTGTTTGGGAAAAGGAGGCGCCAAACGTCACAGATTATCATTAATTACCTATTGCCAAGGCGATGGTTTTCGGAAAAAAAAAGCCACCCGCAAAACGGTTTTTTTTAGAACCACAACGAAATTTCTTAAGAATTCGCTTGTCTTAGGTTATAACTAGTGTAACCCAAACATGCAACGCGCATATTTTGCATATTTAGCGTGTTATATGCATTTTTTAAATATTTCCATATATATATATCCTTAAATTACGGCATATTGTGCATGATTGAGAGATTTTAGGATAATTTAAATCTTTGGCGGGCGTTTCATTCATTTTGGGAACAGGGGTCGGTATCTAGGTAGGTAGTACGTTAAAATTGTAAGTATAGTTTTTGAATATTCAATGTACAGGGTGTACCGATGTTCAAAATCGTTCGAAAGTTAAGTTCATCTTGGGATACCTATATTATGGAACCCCATATATCTTTTATTCGTTTGTCTATCTATGATTTTTTTTATGTAGAAAAATAACACATATTGTTGGGTTGGTTGGGTTTCCTAAGCGCCGACCGTCCATGAGGGATTTCCACTCACAAAAAAAAAAGGTCGGTTGGTTGGGTTAGGTGGGTGGGTTGGTTGGGTTGGGTTGGGTTAGTTGGGTTGGGTTAGGTTACTTGGGTTGGGTTAGGTTAGGTTAGTTGGGTTAGGTTAGTTGGGTTGGGTTAGGTTAGTTGGGTTTGGTTGGGTTAGGTTAGTTGGGTTGGGTTAGGTTAGTTGGGTTGGGTTAGTTGGGTTGGGTTAGGTTAGGTTAGGTTAGGTTAGGTTAGGTTAGGTTGGGTTGGGTTGGGTTGGGTTGGGTTGGGTTGGGTTGGGTTGGGTTGGGTTGGGTTGGGTTGGGTTGGGTTGGGTTGGGTTGGGTTGGGTTGGGTTGGGTTGGGTTGGGTTGGGTTGGGTTGGGTTGGGTTGGGTTGGGTTGGGTTGGGTTGGGTTGGGTTGGGTTGGGTTGGGTTGGGTTGGGTTGGGTTGGGTTGGGTTGGGTTGGGTTGGGTTGGGTTGGGTTGGGTTGGGTTGGGTTGGGTTGGGTTGGGTTGGGTTGGGTTGGGTTGGGTTGGGTTGGGTTGGGTTGGGTTGGGTTGGGTTAGGTTAGGTTAGGTTAGGTTAGGTTAGGTTAGGTTAGGTTAGGTTGGGTTAGGTTAGGTTAGGTTAGGTTAGGTTGGGTTAGGTTAGGTTAGGTTAGGTTAGGTTAGGTTAGGTTAGGTTAGGTTAGGTTAGGTTAGGTTAGGTTAGGTTAGGTTAGGTTAGGTTAGGTTAGGTTAGGTTAGGTTAGGTTAGGTTAGGTTAGGTTAGGTTAGGTTAGGTT